>JARQOD010000006.1:248259078-248683353 GCA_033576555.1 Oophaga sylvatica
TAATGAGTCCTAACAATATATGCTATGCAACTTTCTAAAGTCTCAGGGTAAAAAATCCTACACTCCATTTTGTGAACATTTCAGATCAGAGTTGAGTCTTTTGGACCAAAAAATAGGATTAAATCATGTCAAAGAAGAGCCCTGTTTAAGGGCTATCATGCCTTACTTTGACAGAACTTGATCCTATCATTGGCTCAAAACCTCTGAGGCTGATTTACTAAAGCTAAGAATGCAAACTTCACTTATACAGTCCCAAAATGTACCAAGTTTATCAAAATGGATCATGCTGCTTGTAAATCTGGTAAATCATTACTGTCTAGTCCATGGACCTGTTCTTCATGTCAATTTTGATAAGAAGATGAGCTGGAGTCAGATACTCCCGATTCCTAAAGAGGCGTACACCTCTTCCATGAATCAGGAGTGTCTGATTAGTGGTGTACACGTCTGTGTGCGCCTTGTCAGAAATCCTACTCCAGTCCCTGCTCGATTAAGATTTGTGATGTAGAGAACACTGACTCTCGCCATGCCACTGTCCCAGATCTGCCCATTGTGTCAGAGCTGGCAAAAATGGTGCGAGAATGCCAAAAGTCTCAAGATATTAGAGCAAAAATTATACAACTTTTTAAAGCTTTTTACTCAGAATACTGGCCTAAAAGCTTTGATGAATCTGGCCCTGAGTGTATACCATCTGTGACCTGACTAACTTTGTGCCACTAATTGTGGAGTAGTTTTAGTCACCGCTCAGTACATGGTGAGTGGCGGTGGTAGCTATTCCCCCTGCACTGACAGCAGCCTCTGCACTGATGAGTCAGTGCCATGGTGTGGTTACTGTTGCCGTTCACTATGTACTGAGTGGTGACTGAAAGCCCAAGGCTGCTGGGTGGAACAAAGGCGAGTTCCACCCAGCAGCCGGTGTTGAAGTGCAGTGGCTGCACGGCTTTAAAATGCTATTAACCTTCAGTGACCCCATATCTGCAAGTTAATAGCATTTTTTTACATGACCGGTACTCTAAGGATGCAGACAAGTCATTTTTGAGGTTTCATTTTTTTTTCTTTTTTTTCAAATAGCCATAACTTTTTTCATTGCCTAATATGACATTTTTTTGTGGGACGAGTTGTAGTTTTGAATCACACCATTTATTTTACCAAGGTAAACGAAAATGACAAAATAAAATGGTGAGAAAAAAAAACGTAATTCCAACATTTCAGTTTGTTCTACTAATTTTGACCCTTACATTTTTTACAGAAAGGAAAAAAAAAACTTTGCTTGTGCCAACATTTTCAGAGACCCACCACTTTTTTTTATTTTTCCATCAATGGAGCTGTGTGAGGGTAACCTGGTATTTTTACTTACCGTATATACCCATGTATAAGCCGACCCGTGTATAAGCCGACCCCCCTAATTTTGCCACAAAAAACTGGGAAAACTTATTGACTCGTGTATAAGCCTAGGGTGAAAAATGATTATGCCCTCATATGATGCTCCACAGATTATGCCCAATATGCTCCAGATTATGCCCAATATGCTTCAGAGATTATGCCCCCATATGCTCCAGATTATGCCCCCATATATTCCACAGATTATGCCCCCGTATGATCCACAGATTATGCCCCCATATGCTCCAGATTATGCCCCATATGTTCCACAGCTTATGCCCCCATATGCTCCATATTATGGCCCCATATGTTCCACAGCTTATGCCCCCATATGCTCCATATTATGCCCCCATATGTTCCACAGCTTATGCCCCATATGCTCCATATTATGCCCCCATATGCTCCAGATTATGCCCCCATATGTTCCACAGTTTATGCCCCCATATTCTCCATATTATGCCCCCATATGCTCCAGATTATGCCCCCATATGTTCCACAGCTTATGCCCCCATATGCTCCAGATTATGCCCCCATATGTTCCACAGCTTATGCCCCCATATGTTCCACAGCTTATGCCCCCATATTCTCCATATTATGCCCCCATATGCTCCAGATTATGCCCCCATATGTTCCACAGCTTATGCCCCCATATGCTCCAGATTATGCCCCATATGTTCCACAGCTTATGCCCACATATGCTCCATATTATGCCCCCATATGCTCCATATTATGCCTCCATATGCTCCATATTATGCCCCCATATGTTCCAGATTATGCCCCATATGCTGCTGCAAGAAAAAAAAAAATTACATACTCACCTCTCGTCGCTGGGGGACAGGTGCCGGTGTCACCGATCGCTCAGGACCCCGGCACCTGAGATATTTACCTGTCCTCTCTGCACCGCAGCGCTGCGTCCTCGGCAGTGGATGATCAGGCAGGGGGCGCGGCGCTCACTAACGACGTCATCGCGCCCTCTGCTGATCATTTACAGCCAGGACAGCGCGCAACGGTGGCACAGGGACAGGTAAATATAGCATATACTCACCACTCCGCCGCGTGTCCCTGCAGCCTATCCTCTTCTCCCGGCGCTCTCCACAGCGCTTCCTTCCTACAGCGGTCACATGGTACCGCTCATTAAAGTCATGAATATGTGCATATTCATGACTTTAATGAGCGGTGCCATGTGACCGCTGCAGGAAGGAGCCGGAGATCGTGGGAGAAGCAGGGGGCTGCAGAGACCGCGCCGGCGGAGAGGTGAGTATAATCCGACACCCCCGCACACTCTCCCCCGCCGACCCCCCCGTATATGACCCGCGTATAAGCCGAGAGGGGGACTTTCAGCCCTAAAAAATGGGCTGAAAATCTCGGCTTATACATGAGTATATACGGTATACCATTTTTGGGTACACACTATATGTTTGTTTCTTTTTACATTCTTTTGTGGTGTTGCAGCAACTGAACAGAAACAATTCTACAGTTTTGATTTCCTCATTAAACCGTTTATCAGATTTTTACGGACGCAGTGATACAAAATGTTCTGTTTTTCACATTTCTGATTTTTTTTTTTTTAAATATTTTTAAAGCCATTTTTTTTCCTTTTCACTTTGTTCGTCACTTTAGGTGACTTAAACCTGATCAGCTGTAATATAAACAGCAATATAGTATTTCTGTATACAGTATCTCCTAGGATGCCCAGCTTGTTGCTGGAATTCACAGGAAAATTAACATGACAAACACGGGGGCCAATGATCACCAGAACAAATGTCCAGGTCAGATTGCGGCACTTAAGAGCCACTGCCATTAATTGACAGCGGCATTTAAGAGGCGAACAGCAGGGATCATCGGTACCACTGGTCACTGCTGATAAAAGCCATTGCCAGTTGTATAATATATTTATATTAGGTCATGGAGCGTTAAGTGATTGAAAGGGGCTACAGGCTTAATTAATAAATAACATGCATGGAGGGCTGTTAATCTGTTATTCCACTATGTATATTTTATGGAGAGAGGTTGTACAGACTCTGTAAGGGTGGTTTCACACGTCCTGATATTTCTAGTACCAGAAAAAACAGCATCGGAGATATCAGAGTCTGTGTGTGTAATACTTGTGGCATATGTGTGTCAATCGTGTGCTGCATCAGTACCACCCGTATTGGCGCCTCGGAAGCAGCGGTACAGTTAGCTCTGTTCCCTGGCGGCAGGTGCTGAAGGACGCTCTCCTCATTCTCCCCTGCTCTGCTGGCGATCAGTGCGAGCAAGGGAGAATGTGGAGAGTTATATTCAAATGATAACAGCGAGAGCAGGCGGCGGCTGATGGGACTATTACTCCCATTAGCCTACACCTACTGCCGCTAATAAGAGTGAGAGAAGGTAGTGGCTGATGAGAGTATTCATCAGCCGCCGCCTGCGCTATTAAAAAATAATTAAAAACTAGTGTGGGTTCCCCTTTATTTTTGATAAACAGCCAGGCAAAACTGACAGCTGCGGCGCAACCCTCAGCTGCCGGCATTGGCAAGGCTGGTTATCAAGAACAGAGGGGTCCTCACGCTGTTTTTTTTCATTTAAATAATTTTAAAAAACTGCGTGGCCCCCCCCCATTTTTTGACAACCAACATTGCTAAAGCAGACAGCTGGGGGCTGATATTCTCAGGCTGGTAAGTTCAGCTTTGTGAGTTCACCGCAGATCCGAGATCTACGGTGAGCTCTGTGACTTTTTCTCACGGTGCTAAGGTCACCGCAGTTCAGCCTGGCTGGGAACACAGCCTCAGTGACTGGTGGTAACCTCAATGAGGTCACCGCTGCTCACTGATGCTGCGCTTCAGCAGCTCATTCATCAGTGGTTCTCAGTCTGGACGGTCGCATCTTGGCACCGTCCAGGTTGAAAACTACTTATCCCTAGACATGGATTATAGTGTGGGGTGGGACAGAACATCAGACAGGTGAGGGACATATCGTTGTTTTTTTTTATTTTTGTTTTATTACAGGAGACGTTGGCTTCAATGGAATGGGGCTAGGACAGTATAACTGTGTTTGCTATTTTTAAATAAAAATGGAAAAAATGTGTTTTGTTTTGATTTCAAATAAAAGGATTTTATACTTGCTGTTTATTTATAATACAACTATAGGATTAGTAATGGAGAGGCGTCTTGTAGACGCCTCTCCATTAGTAAGCCGTGGGCTTGGTGTCACCAGACAATACAAAGGTGACATCAGCGTCACAAATATTACCCAACTTGCCACTGCTACAGGGCAAGTGAAAGGAGCCGGGCAAAGCACCAGAATTGGCGCATCTAATAGATGTGCCTTTTTTGTGCGGCTACGGACTGCTATTTTTAGGCTGGGGGAGGGGGGCAATATCCATGGCCCCTTACAAGCCTGAGAATAACAGCCCCCCGCTGTCAGCTTTAGCAAGGCTGGTTGTCAAAAATGGAGGGGGACACCATGCTGGTTTTTAAAATTATTTTAAATATAAAAAAACAGCATGGGGACCCCTCTATTCTTGATACTTGATAACCAGCCTTGCTGAAGCAGACAGCTAAGAGTTGCAGCCACAGCTGTCAGTTTTGCCTGGCTGGTTATCAAAAATACAGGGGAACCCACGCCGGTTTATTTATTGATTTATATCGCAGGTGATGGCTGATGAATACTCTCACTGTTATTATTGGCAGATTGTGTAGGCTGATGGAGTAAAAGTCTCATGAGTCGCCGCCTTTTCTTGCTGTTATTAGTTGAGTTGAATATAACTCTCACCATTGTCCCTTGCTCGCACTGATCACTGGCAAAGTAGGGGAGAATCATGAGAGCAGCGCCGGGGAACAGCGCTAACTGTACCACTGTTTCCCAGCTGCAGATACATGTCACACTGATGACTCACGGATGTCATCCGAGTGCCGGACGTTTTGCGGCCCGTGCTGCTGTTAGAAAATGGTCATGTTAGCGTATTTTGCCCACAGACACAAGGTCAGTGGAAACACACTGACATGTGCACAGACCCATTCACTTGAATGGGTATTCCTGTGTCTCTGGTACGCGTGAGTTTTATCATGCAGTGAGAGGATATTCGCACACTACTAAAGACACGGACGTGTGAAAGAGGCCTAAGGATGATTCATGAATTGTAAGATTATTTGCTTTCTTCAAGGCTTTAAAGGGAATCTGTCTGGAATGGAATAAATGAGTCCTGCTCTCTTGACCTGTAGAATGTCAGAATTCTCAGCACACAAAAACTTAGCTGATTATGGAAAGCAGATTTTTGAATGTAATTTCGCTGGATGAGCAAACATAGTCACAAGATATTAAATCCTATCGAACATATCTGTATCGAGTGGTCCATGGAAGGTTCCAGTTGCCTTTTTTGCTTGCCAATCTTGGGTCTTTTTAGAAGCATGGCAAGGAACTACAACTTCCATTAACAGAATGGATATTTTGTTCAGCAGCCCACATAGGAATACTAGCTATGAACCCGTTCTACGCCCGGGTGGCAAGCATTTTTATTGGTACATGGTCTCCCATCCTGGTATGTGCTGCCACCTCCTATCCTGGTATTCATGGCACCCCTCATCCCTATCCCGGTATGCATGGTACCCCTCATCCCTATCCTGGTATGCATGGACCCCTTATCTCCATAGTGGTATGCATGGCCCCTCATCCCTATTCTGGTATGTATGGTCCCCCTCCCCAATCCTGGTATTCATGGTACCCCATTCCTCATCCTGGTATGCATGGTCCTCTCACCCCCAATCCTGGAATGTATGGCCCCCTCATCCCTATTCTGGTATGTATGGCCCCCTCACCCCCCATCCAATCCTGGTATGCATGGCACCCCATTCCTCATCCTGGTATGCAAGGTCCCTCACCCCCAATACTGATATGCATGGTACCCCCTCATCCCTATCCTGATATGCATGGTACCCCCTCATCCCTATCCTGGTATGTATGGTCCCCTCATCCCCCAATCCTGGTATGCATGGTACCCCCTCATCCATATCCTGGTATTCATCATGGTTCCCTCACCCCCCCAATCCTAGTATGCATTGTACCCCCCTTATACCTATCATGGTATGCATGGTCCCCTCACCCCCCAATCCTGGAATGCATGGTCCCCTCATCCCCCAATCCTGGAATGCATGGTCCCCTCACCCCCCAATCCTGGAATGCAAGGTCCCCTCACCCCCCCAATCCTGGTATGCATTGTCCCCTTACCCCCAATACTGGTATGCATGGTCCCCCCTTATCCCTATCATAGGATGTATGGTACTCCCTCACCCGCCCATTCTGGTATGCATGGTCCCCTCATACCCAATTCTGGTATACATGGCACCCCTTACCTTCCAATTCTGGTATGCAAGGTCCCCTCATCCCCAATCCTGGTATGCATGGCCCCCTCACCCTCCAATTCTGGTATGCATGGTCCTCTCACCCCCCATCCTGGTATGCAGGGTCCCCTCACCCCCAATCCTGGTATGCATGGTCCCCTCACCCCATCCTGCTATGCATGGTCCCCTCACCCCTCTATCCTGCTATGCATGGTCCTCTCACCCCCCTTTCCTGGTATGCATGGTCCTCTCACCCTCCTTTCCTGGTATGCATGGTACTCTCACCCCCTATCCTGATATGCATGGTCCCCTCACCCCCAATCCTGGTATGCATGGTCCCCTCACCCCCCAATTCTGGTATGTATGGTCCCCTCACTCCCCAATCCTGGTATGCATGGTACTCCCTCATCCCTATCATGGTATGCATGGTCCCCTCACCCCCCAATCCTGGTATACATGGTCCCCTCACCCCCCCAATTCTGGTATGCATGGTACTCCCTCATCCCTATCATGGTATGCATGGTCCCCTCACCCCTCAATTCAGGTATGCATGGTCCCCTCACCCCCCAATCCTGGTATACATGGTCCCCTCACCCCCTAATCCTGGTATGCATAGTCCCCTCACCCCCCAATCCTGGAATGCATGGTCCCCTCACCCCCCAATCCTGGTATGCATGGTCCCCTCACCCCCCAATCCTGGAATGCATGGTGCTTTCACCCCCCAATCCTGGTATGCATGGTCCCCTCACCCCCCCAATCCTGGTATGCATGTTTTCCTCACCCCCCAATCCTGGTTTGCATGGTCTCCTCACACCCCCAATCCTGATATGCATGGTCCCCTCACCTCCCCCCCAATCCTGGTATGCATGGTAGCCATCACCCCCCAATCCTGGTATGCATGGTACTCCCTCATCCCTATTCTGATATGTATGGTTTCCTCAGCCCCCAATCCTGGTATGCATGGTACCCCCTCATCCCTATCATGGTATGCATGGTCCCCTCACCCCTCAATTTAGGTATGCATGGTCCCCTTACCCCCCAATCCTGGTATACATGGTCCCCTCACCCCCTATTCCTGGTATGTATGGTCCCCTCACCCTCCAATCCTGGAATGCATGGTTCTTTCACCCCCCAATCCGGGTATGCATGGTCCCCTCACCCCCCAATTCTGGTATGCATGGTCTCCTCACCCTCCCAATCCTGGTATGCATGGTCCTCTCACCCCCCAATCCTGGTATACATGGTCCTCTCACCCCCCAATCCTGGTATACATGGTAGCCCTCACCCCCCCCAATCCTGGTATGCATAGTCCCCTCACCCCTCAATTCAGGTATGCATGGTCCCCTCACCCCCCAATCCTGGTATACATGGTCCTTTCACCCCCTAATCCTGGTATGCATGGTCCCCTCACCCCCCAATCCTGGAATGCATGGTTCTTTTACCCCCAAATCCTGGTATGCATGGCCCCCTCACCCCCCAATCCTGGTATGCATGGTCTCCTCACCCCCCCCAATTCTGGTATGCATGGTCTCCTCACAACCCCAATCCTGATATGCATGGTACTCCCTCATCCCTATCCTGATAAGTATGGTAGCCCTCACCCCCAATCCTGGTATGCATGGTCTCCTCACACCCCCAATCCTGATATGCATGGTCACCTCATCCCCCCCTAATCTGGTATGCATGGTAGCCATCACCCCCCCAATCCTGATATGCATGGTCCCCTCACAGCAAATCCTGGTATGCATGGTCCCCTTACCCCCCAATCCTGGTATGCATGGTCCCCTCAACCCCCAATCCTGATATGCATGGTCTCCTCACCCCCCAATCCTGGTATGCATGATCCTCTCACCCCCCAATCATGGTATGCATGGTAGCCGTCACCCCCCAATCCTGGTATGCATGGTTCTCTCACCTCCCCAATCCTGGTATGCATGGTCCCCTCATCCCCCAATCCTGTATGCATGGTCCCCTTATCCCCCCAATCCTGATATGCATGGTCCCCTCATCCCCCCAATCCTGGTATGTATGGTCCCCTCACCCTCCAATCCTGGAATGCATGGTTCTTTCACCCCCCAATCCGGGTATGCATGGTCCCCTCACCCCCCAATTCTGGTATGCATGGTCTCCTCACCCTCCCAATCCTGGTATGCATGGTCCTCTCACCCCCCAATCCTGGTATACATGGTCCTCTCACCCCCCAATCCTGGTATACATGGTAGCCCTCACCCCCCCCAATCCTGGTATGCATAGTCCCCTCACCCCTCAATTCAGGTATGCATGGTCCCCTCACCCCCCAATCCTGGTATACATGGTCCTTTCACCCCCTAATCCTGGTATGCATGGTCCCCTCACCCCCCAATCCTGGAATGCATGGTTCTTTTACCCCCAAATCCTGGTATGCATGGTCCCCTCACCCCCCAATCCTGGTATGCATGGTCTCCTCACCCCCCCCAATTCTGGTATGCATGGTCTCCTCACAACCCCAATCCTGATATGCATGGTACTCCCTCATCCCTATCCTGATAAGTATGGTAGCCCTCACCCCCCAATCCTGGTATGCATGGTCTCCTCACACCCCCAATCCTGATATGCATGGTCACCTCATCCCCCCTAATCCTGGTATGCATGGTAGCCATCACCCCCCCAATCCTGATATGCATGGTCCCCTCACAGCAAATCCTGGTATGCATGGTCCCCTTACCCCCCAATCCTGGTATGCATGGTCCCCTCAACCCCCAATCCTGATATGCATGGTCTCCTCACCCCCCAATCCTGGTATGCATGATCCTCTCACCCCCCAATCATGGTATGCATGGTAGCCGTCACCCCCCAATCCTGGTATGCATGGTTCTCTCACCTCCCCAATCCTGGTATGCATGGTCCCCTCATCCCCCCAATCCTGTATGCATGGTCCCCTTATCCCCCCAATCCTGATATGCATGGTCCCCTCATCCCCCCAATCCTGATATGCATGGTCCCCTCATCCCCCAATCCTGATATGCATGGTCTCCTCACCCTCCCAATCCAGGTATGCATGGTCTGCTCATCCCCCCAATCCTGGTATGCATGGTCCTCTCACCCCAATCATGGTATGCATGGTCTCCTCACCCTCCCAATCCAGGTATGCATGGTAGCCGTCACCCCCCCCAATCCTGGTATGCATGGTCCCCTCACCCCAATCCTGGCATGCATGGTCCCCTTACCCCCCCAATCCTGGTATGCATGGTAGCCGTCACCCCCCCCCAATCCTGGTATGCATGGTCTCCTCATCCCCCCAATCCTGGTATGCATAGTCCCCTCACTCCTCCCAATCCTGGTGTGCATGGTAGCCGTCATCCCCCCCAATCACGGTATGCACGGTCCCCTCACCCCCCCCCAATGCTGGTATGCATGGTAGCCGTCACCCCCCCAATCCTGGTATGCATGGTCCCGTCATCCCCCTAATCCTGATATGCATGGTCCCCTCATTCCCCCAATCCTGGTATGCATGTTACCCCTCATCCCCCAATCCTGGTATTGCCGTGGGGTCTCGCTGTGAGGTCACAACCCCCTCTCCTGACATCACGGCGAGACCCCGCGGCAATACCTTATCAGTAAGTTGTTGTGCCGTGATGTCAGGAGAGGGCGGGATTGTGCCGGCGAAAACTGATAGTTCACACTGTAGACTTCTGAATCCCCCCCAGCAAACGCACTACGAATTGCGAGGATTCGCCGATGTCAGAGCCAGGAACAGCGGTGATGTAGGAGTTATACATACTCCAGGGCAGAAGCCATCTAGTGTGCGTGGCCTTGCTCAGTACAATTGTAATGTATTGTATTGTAACCCCTTTAACGGAAGTGCCCAAAATTTCCATTAGCAAATTGCTGAGCAAAGGGAAAATATGTCACAGTATAAATTTCATTGTTTAAAAAAAATGCATTTACTGTGGTTCTGCTGCGATGATTGTTAAGGTGACTGTGGATAGCATTAGTGTAACCTGCGGTCAGGTGGACTGGCAGAGCCGGTACAGCAGCGCTGTCACTCATGGCCGTCACCCCAAGTGACCAGAACCCTGGGTCTAACCCAACAGAATGAAAGTGTAAAGACGTAAAAAGAGATTATGGAGCTATAATGATAGATTTATCAATGAATAGAACAGCAATGTCGTCCTAGATCACAGGAAATATATTGGATTGTTACTGGTCAATCCTAAAGGAGAAACGGGAGTCTGTTCCCTAAGTAATCCTAAAGTGAAATTTAGGATTGAAATGTATTTATTTTTCTTCATTAATCTCGTCTGAATTACTGTACTTTATGCAATATCTGAATTTTTGATCCTGATCCCTAACATATTTCCACTTTGGTTCTTAAAGAAGGATATCTCACACTATTCCTAGTAAGGAACCAACTATAGTATCAGGAATACTAACCAAATACAAAGTTGTCGGGTCTAAAAATCTGCCCGAATGGTCCTGATCGCACGGAGTCCATTGTGCCGGGTTCCAAATCCACCAGGATGGCGCGGGGTACATATTTATTTCCTGTGGATAGAATATAAATTATTGATAAAAGCCTTATAGTGATGAACATCTAATACATAGACCTCCAACGGAAGTAGACATTGGGTTACCGGAGGCTTCATTATAGTAGACATTGATTCTCTCCAGCTGCAGGTCACTGTCGCCATGGTAACTGCCGGTGGGATCAATGCCATGTTCATCGCTAATAACCTCCCAAAACTGGAGGAAAGACAGAAAATCAGCATTTTTAATATCTTTTTCAAGGCAGCAGTAGATAATATCACATGATCAATGGCGTGAAGGAAAATAAAGAAAGTGAAAAGCAGCCGTCCAAATCCAGCCACCAGAATAGAGAAGAAAAGGAGCAGTCACCGATGTATTCAGTTCTATTTACTGTTTATTCCTTAAACATCGGATGTTCATTTATCAAAGGATTGTTATCTGGAGAATCAGCCACATGATGAATGAGCAGAGTGACTGCACACCACACCCAGTGCGATAGTCTGCAGAGCACAGGATAGTGCAGGGACGGATTACACATCTCATTGTGAGGCCGAGCATGTCCTTATGGGATTCACACACAGATCTATAGACAGTATAGCCAGCCAGACCCTTATATCCCCTGTAATGGGGTCTTCTCTGCAGTCCCGCACATTAGGACTATCAGGCAAGCTGGAGCATCAGATTATTTTCCCCAGACGGTACCTCTACGATCAGACCCCTCATCTCACAGTGACGATGCTACGATCAGACCCCTCATCTCACAGTGACGATGCTACGATCAGACCCCTCATCTCACAGTGACGATGCTACGATCAGACCCCTCATCTCACAGTGACGATGCTACGATCAGACCCCTCATCTCACAGTGACGATGCTACGATCAGACCCCTCATCTCACAGTGACGATGCTACGATCAGACCCCTCATCTCACAGTGACGATGCTACGATCAGACCCCTCATCTCACAGTGACGATGCTACGATCAGACCCCTCATCTCACAGTGACGATGCTACGATCAGACCCCTCATCTCACAGTGACGATGCTACGATCAGACCCCTCATCTCACAGTGACGATGCTACGATCAGACCCCTCATCTCACAGTGACGATGCTACGTTCAGACCCCTCATCTCACAGTGACGATGCTACGATCAGACCCCTCATCTCACAGTGACGATGCTACGATCAGACCCCTCATCTCACAGTGACGATGCTACGATCAGACCCCTCATCTCACAGTGACGATGCTACGATCAGACCCCTCATCTCACAGTGACGATGCTACGATCAGACCCCTCATCTCACAGTGACGATGCTACGATCAGACCCCTCATCTCACAGTGACGATGCTACGATCAGACCCCTCATCTCACAGTGACGATGCTACGATCAGACCCCTCATCTCACAGTGACGATGCTACGATCAGACCCCTCATCTCACAGTGACGATGCTACGATCAGACCCCTCATCTCACAGTGACGATGCTACGATCAGACCCCTCATCTCACAGTGACGATGCTACGATCAGACCCCTCATCTCAGCAGTGACGTGTACATTTTGCTGCTACACATAAGGAACAATGAAGTCAGATGTTGTTGCCAGGGCAACCTTTGAGCAACCTCAATTCAGCGCCTAGCACAGAGCTAACACCCCCCCCCCCCCAAACTAGTAAAGAAGGTGCCTGAGAACCCCACCCAGTGCCTGCTCATTGAAAACCACCTTGCACATCACTGCCAGAAACGCTAATGTTCCACATGGGGCACCCCATGCAGTCAGCGTTTATTGAACCCTCCCATAATGTAAGCCCCCATTGCACACACCTGCAGGGAGATCCACCTTACCTTAGCACCGATCTGGTTGCCGCACTGGCCAGCCTGAAGGTGCACGATCTCACGCATGATTGCTGTATGGGAAGCCTGTGCTCTGTGCTGCGATCAGCCCGTCCTCTTCTGCAGTCCTAGGTCCTGCCTAGCTCCTGTGCTGCGATCAGCCCGTCCTCTTCTGCAGTCCTAGGTCCTGCCTAGCTCCTGTGCTGCGATCAGCCCGTCCTCTTCTGCAGTCCTAGGTCCTGCCTAGCTCCTGTGCTGCGATCAGCCCGTCCTCTTCTGCAGTCCCTGCCTAGATCCTGTGCTGCGATCAGCCCGTCCTCTTCTGCAGTCGCTGCCTAGCTCCTGTGCTGGGAGTGGCACGTACTCTTCTGCAGTCCTAGGTCCTGCCTAGCTCCTGTGCTGCGATCAGCCCGTCCTCTTCTGCAGTCCCTGCCTAGCTCCTGTGCTGCGATCTGCCCGTCTTCGCTGCTCCTGTGCTGCGATCAGCCGTCCTCTCTGCAGTCCTGCCTAGTCCTGTGCTGCGATCAGCCCGTCTCTCTTCTGCAGTCCCCTGCCTAGCTCCTGTGCTGCGATCAGCCCGTCCTCTTCTGCAGTCGCTGCCTAGCTCCTGTGCTGCGATCAGCCCGTCCTCTTCTGCAGTCGCTGCCTGCTCCTGTGCTGCCTGATCAGTCTGGCGGTGTCTGGGCAGGCGAGGCTGCTCCTCTGCACTGATATATGGATATTCAGGGTAGGCAGGAGGAGGAGGATGAAGATAGTGGTAGACCCTCCTCCACTCTCATGGGGACTCAGCGTCTCTCCCATTCACTTGCACTGTCTCAGGGCTGGATGATGTAATGGGGATGGGGCACAAGGAAAGGATGGAGCCAATAACAGGACAAGGTTTGGGTGGTAAGAGGTTCTGCATTGTCTCCAAATCAAATGAAGAAAAAAGGGGGTGTCTGGGTCTGTGCTGGGCAGACTGACTGGTAGTATTACATTGTACTGCATAGCTGCTCTCAGCTCCAGACATGAGTACTATCACTATCTAAGCCATTCTGGAATCCCTCATCCCATCCCCCACTATTCCCACCCTTCTCTCAATAATGAACTGAGGGGGAGGCTGCAGCTATCACTGACAGAGCACTGTGCCAGCTCCTCTCTGGGGTGGTCTCTTTCTGGATGTGTGCCAGAGATGATAGTAACTCCATAGAGCTGATGGTGGAATATAATGCCATGATGCTGCATGTTTCAATGGCTTCAAGATCATGTAAAAGTCACCTTTGGTATGTATGCCACCAGAACTAGGCTGGTAAAAGCTGCCTGTTACCTCACTGGTCTTTGTTTGTGACAGCTTGGACACTATACTGCCCACTACTGGGGATACCAGGGCATGATACACCTCTTCTAGTTATTCTAAGCAGAGACCCATGCTCTGTCTCTATCTTGTGACTTTTCTTTGCTTTATACATGTTGTTTTTAACAGACACCCTTTTTAAAGGGAATCTGTCAAGTCACCAAACACTATTAGCCTGCAGATATAGGGTTAATCTTCCGTTTAGTAGCGTGGCTGCTTGGAGAAAATGAAGTTTGTTCCTCCCGGCAGCCTCCAGCTTTCAGTCAAGGAGGCATACGCAAAGCGCCACCGCTTAGTACACAGTGCTGTAAGCACGTCCTGTACAGTCACCGCTTAGTACACAGTGCTGTAAGCACGTCCCGTACAGTCACCGCTTAGTACACAGTGCTGTAAGCACGTCCCGTACAGTCACCGCTTAGTACACAGTGCTGTAAACACGTCCCGTACAGTCACCGCTTAGTACACAGTGCTGTAAGCACGTCCCGTACAATCACCGCTTAGTACACAGTGCTGTAAGCACGTCCCGTACAGTCACCGCTTAGTACACAGTGCTGTAAGCACTTCCCGTACAGTCACCGCTTAGTACACAGTGCTGTAAGCACTTCCCGTACAGTCACCGCTTAGTACACAGTGCTGTAAGCACGTCCCGTACAGTCACTGCTTAGTACACAGTGCTGTAAGCACGCCCCATACAGTCACCGCTTAGTACACAGTGCTGTAAGCACTTCCCGTACAGTCACCGCTTAGTACACAGTGCTGTTGTTGTGACCCGCACCACAATTGTGGGTTACCAGAGCAATGGGGTACTCAGAGCCGAGCCCATGGAAGTCTATGGGGTTGTCACAGGTAGCGGTGGCTCGGTCTGTGGCCCTGGCGGTCAGGCGTATGTTGGAAGGTATATTTACAGGGGATAGGTATATATACAGTTCGTGACGCCACCTGTAGTTCTCTGATCACTAAGACCAGCGCTGCTGTAGATCTCTGAGGGGATGGTGTGGCAGCTAGATGTCGGGTCCCCTACAGGTGGGACTCTTCCCTCAGGGCTATGATGATGACGATGTTGTGCAGGGATATAATTAAATGAAACAGTCTCACACATCCAGTGTCTTTCCATACCTTTTACTTGTCAGATGATAAGGCAGGTCCCAGGGAGGCTGTTGGGGTGGAGGATGTGCTTTGAGATAACAGCTGAACAGGTTGGGGGCCTCCTTTACTTTCAATATTATGATGAGTCCAACTAGCATAAAGCTTAGTTCCCTCCAAGAACTCCAGCTAACTCCTTAGCTGTACTGCCCGGTCAGTTTTGTGGTCGGAGCCTTCCAGTGATGGAACTAGGTTCTTGCTTTTGCTGATCAGGCTCAAAGTTCCTATTCCACCTGACCCCAGTTACATACCGACACTCCAAGGGTTGCTTTCTGCGACCTAAGGTCCAGTAAGACTCTGGTTTTTCTATCACTATGCCTAAAGCTATAGTGACACTTCGGTCCCCAGTGACCGGAGAACAATGTGCAGGATAGTCCAATCCTTAATGCACCGCTATATCTTCTTCCACTGCGCCCTTCGCCCTGTTCGCGCTTGTAGCATAAGCACTCCACACTTCCTAGGGTAAAATACAAGCTAATCCCTTCTTTCTTCTTCCCAGAGCTCGCTAACAGAGGCTCAGTAATCTTCTAGTTCAGGAGCACGTCGACTGAACTCCACTGTCCTTGGGACAGGCGACTGAAGGTTCTGCTGCTGACTCCTCTTTCTTCCTGCACAGACTGCACACAGGTGGGATGACTCACTCAGGAGCCACCCGGGCTAGACTCCTCTGTCCGAAGACAGGAAACTGACTGACTCACTGGCTAGATCTCACTAGCTCTTATAACCTATGGGTGTGTCTAAGTGTGTGATGGAGTGAATGTTTATTGAGCATTAAACTGTTACCTCTCCGCACATCCTCCAGGGTACTGCGTGTGCCTTCACACCAGGGCTACACATTCCCCCATGGTAAAATACAGCACTCCCGGGCTGTGAAATATAAGAAGAAATTTTGTTTTTCATTAACAATAAACATTAACTCTTCCCATCCGGGAGGTAAGGATTTCTTAAACGTTGCATTATGTACAGTAGGAAAATACAAAAAGTATTAAAGCATCAAGGCATTCAATATATACACAGTATTCTTGTGAAGGACCCGCACCAAACCTTCAACGTGGGTCCTGGGTGGGCTGCAGGACATCTGGCTGCAGACCTCGCTCAGTGCCACACCACACGGGTTTTATGTTCAGAGGTAGTTGTGGTTTCATGTAAAACCAATATAATGCACCTTAGTGCAACTATTTACAGGATACAGTTTTTGGGCTGGCTCAGTCCTCAACCTCAAAGTCCATGACATAATAAAAGGACACATATATATACTTTTCACTTCAATATTTACGTGATATATCCAACGATATTTACTCAACCAGAGTATTCTATATGTAAAACTCTTACTCTTTATTTCTCAAAATTCTTTAACTTTTCAAAATTTTCATCTTTGTACCCAGCCGGGTATTCTACTCGTTATATATAAAACTACGTAAACCCTATATATAGCAATAAAGTGCAAAACAGCAATTATTTCTTTTATCAAAACTTTCTACATTTTCTTTGTTGCGGTAAACCCTGTCTGGGTCCTACCGTTCTTCACATTTTCTTGCAGGCTTCCATTATACTTTCCATCCCGGGGGCTGGAACAATACGATGATCCTTAGATCCCATGACCAACAAGTCGTGACCTGCTATCAGGGTTTGGGTCGCTACAGTCCTCGTGCGAACCACTAGGGGCGCAACGGGTATGTCATCCTTGCAAGATTCTGATGGCATCTCTGCTGGTGCCGTCACGTCCGGCGGTATAACTTGCGACTTAAACGGGGTCGCGGTTTGCGATTTGGCGCGAGATACTGGCAGAGTAGAGTATGCAGGGGGCGCTTCCAACTGTGATATTCTTTCCTGGGGCGATGCCGGGGCACGGCCTGATGCAGCGGGAGCTCGGGACTGTGACGCGCTGGCAATGGTGACGTTACCTGCATCGGGGACGGGGTCTCTGACGACTGCGACATTTAAGGCATACCATCCTTTCATACCCCAGTGCCGTGTATAGGTTACTATGTCCCCATTGATTAGGTCCCTCCCGGGATGGCCGATGGGCAGGTGGGATTCTACGTCCCTGCGACTGACAAAGACCCCTGGGTAGAGGCCCGGTTCTCTAATGAAGCCCCAGCCCTTCCGGAGCTGGAACTCTGTCACACACCCCTGCCGCCGCGGTTCCCTTAGAGTACCTTTTTCCCGGCGGACACTCTCCTTATCCGCGATGAGCTCTGCATGCTGCCGCTGTCGGTTGCGCTGAGCCTCCTGTTCTTCCTCCTGCCGGCGTCGCTGTTCCTCTTCGCGACGCTGCCACTCACGTTCCCACTGGGCGGTGTAGGCGACGTCATCAAGACGCTCCATCGCGTCCCAGTCGACGTCTGGTAATGATGGACAGGACCCCTCCGGTGTCCCTACCGGGGATCGATCATCTGCTGCGGCCTCCTGGCCGGGCGGGCGCTCCGGAACGGGCAGGACCTCCTCAACCTCCTTCGCCTCCACCGCTCCATCGGTGGGATCAGGGTCGGTCCTTTTGGGGGTAGCCTCCGGTTGCTCCTTAGCCTTGGGCAGCAGAAGTTTTGGTAATTCAAATCGTGGAGGATCGTCGAGGGGAGAGAGCACCGCATCCCACAGCCGCCGCTGTATCAGGGTACGCCGGCGTCTCTCGATCTCCTCCATGCCAGGTTGTTGCAAAATCATCTTCTTCAACCTGGCATTTTCCTCTCCAATCTCCAGCAAGGCTTGCTGCAGGTGCAGGACCACAGATGGTTCTGGTTCTAGTGGCAGCTTGGCTGGGGAACGGGGCCTGCCTTCCACCGCTTCCCTGCTCGGCTGCACACGTCCTGCCTCCATGATGTTCCAGAACAGTCTCTCCTCTTCTTCTTTCAGAGCCGTCCGGTCTCTTCCGTGGAGGCGGGTTTGCGTCTCCTCCTCTTCGCAGGGAAGGTGAAGAGGAGGCGGACCTCCTTTGCTGTAGGGCAGGATCGCATGTTGTAATAGCACTTTGAGAGGGCAGGCATTCTCTTCGCGCCACAGGGGGGCACACGCCCACGAATCCACGCCCACCTTCTTCTCCAGCGCCTGAGGGCGCGAATTTGGCGGCAAAATGGCGGATTTTAGCGCCAAAAATAGCAAACAGTCCTTTTTCACAAAAACACCTCCACAGGCACACAGGGCTCGCAATTTTGCGAGTTTCGCATCCTGTTCGTGACGCCAAGTTTTTTGTTGTGACCCGCACCACAATTGTGGGTTACCAGAGCAATGGGGTACTCAGAGCCGAGCCCATGGAAGTCTATGGGGTTGTCACAGGTAGCGGTGGCTCGGTCTGTGGCCCTGGCGGTCAGGCGTATGTTGGAAGGTATATTTACAGGGGATAGGTATATATACAGTTCGTGACGCCACCTGTAGTTCTCTGATCACTAAGACCAGCGCTGCTGTAGATCTCTGAGGGGATGGTGTGGCAGCTAGATGTCGGGTCCCCTACAGGTGGGACTCTTCCCTCAGGGCTATGATGATGACGATGTTGTGCAGGGATATAATTAAATGAAACAGTCTCACACATCCAGTGTCTTTCCATACCTTTTACTTGTCAGATGATAAGGCAGGTCCCAGGGAGGCTGTTGGGGTGGAGGATGTGCTTTGAGATAACAGCTGAACAGGTTGGGGGCCTCCTTTACTTTCAATATTATGATGAGTCCAACTAGCATAATGCTTAGTTCCCTCCAAGAACTCCAGCTAACTCCTTAGCTGTACTGCCCGGTCAGTTTTGTGGTCGGAGCCTTCCAGTGATGGAACTAGGTTCTTGCTTTTGCTGATCAGGCTCAAAGTTCCTATTCCACCTGACCCCAGTTACATACCGACACTCCAAGGGCTGCTTTCTGCGACCTAAGGTCCAGTAAGACTCTGGTTTTTCTATCACTATGCCTAAAGCTATAGTGACACTTCGGTCCCCAGTGACCGGAGAACAATGTGCAGGATAGTCCAATCCTTAATGCACCGCTATATCTTCTTCCACTGCGCCCTTCGCCCTGTTCGCGCTTGTAGCATAAGCACTCCACACTTCCTAGGGTAAAATACAAGCTAATCCCTTCTTTCTTCTTCCCAGAGCTCGCTAACAGAGGCTCAGTAATCTTCTAGTTCAGGAGCACGTCGACTGAACTCCACTGTCCTTGGGACAGGCGACTGAAGGTTCTGCTGCTGACTCCTCTTTCTTCCTGCACAGACTGCACACAGGTGGGATGACTCACTCAGGAGCCACCCGGGCTAGACTCCTCTGTCCGAAGACAGGAAACTGACTGACTCACTGGCTAGATCTCACTAGCTCTTATAACCTATGGGTGTGTCTAAGTGTGTGATGGAGTGAATGTTTATTGAGCATTAAACTGTTACCTCTCCGCACATCCTCCAGGGTACTGCGTGTGCCTTCACACCAGGGCTACACACTGTAAGCACGTCCCGTACAGTCACCGCTTAGTACACAGTGCTGTAAGCACACCCCATACAGTCACCGCTTAGTACACAGTGCTGTAAGCACGTCCCGTACAGTCACCGCTTAGTACACAGTGCTGTAAGCACGTCCCGTACAGTCACTGCTTAGTACACAGTGCTGTAAGCACGCCCCATACAGTCACCGCTTAGTACACAGTGCTGTAAGCACGTCCCGTACAGTCACTGCTTAGTACACAGTGCTGTAAGCACGCCCCATACAGTCACCGCTTAGTACACAGTGCTGTAAGTACTCCCTGTACAGTCACTGCTTAGTACCCAGTGCTATAAGCACGCCCCGTACAGTCACCTCTTAATACACAGTGCTATAAGCACACCCCATACAGTCACCGCTTAATACACAGTGCTGTAAGCACACCCCATACAGTCACCGCTTAGTACAGAGTGCTGTAAGCACACCCCATACAGTCATCGCTTAGTACACAGTGCTGTAAGCACACCCCATACAGTCACCGCTTAGTACAGAGTGCTGTAAGCACACCCCATACAGTCACCGCTTAGTACAGAGTGCTGTAAGCACACCCCATACAGTCACCGCTTAGTACACAGTGCTGTAATCACGCCCCGTACAGTCACCGCTTAGTACACAGTGCTGTAAGCACACCCCATACAGTCACCGCTTAGTACACAGTGCTGTAAGCACACCCCATACAGTCACCACTTAGTACAGAGTGCTGTAAGCACACCCCATACAGTCACCGCTTAGTACACAGTGCTGTAAGCACACCCCATACAGTCACCGCTTAGTACACAGTGCTGTAATCACGCCCCGTACAGTCACCGCTTAGTACACAGTGCTGTAAGCACACCCCATACAGTCACCGCTTAGTACACAGTGCTGTAAGCACACCCCATACAGTCACCACTTAGTACACAGTGCTGTAAGCACTCCCTGTACAGTCACTGCTTAGTACCCAGTGCCATAAGCACGCCCCGTACAGTCACCTCTTAATACACAGTGCTATAAGCACGCCCAATACAGTCACCGCTTAGTACACAGTGCTCTAAGCACGCCCCGTACAGTCACCGCTTAGTACACAGTGCTTGCACGCCCCGTACAGTCACCGCTTAGTACACAGTGCTGTAAGCATGCCCCGTACAGTCACCGCTTAGTACACAGTGCTGTAAGCACGCCCCGTACAGTCACCGCTTAGTACACAGTGCTGTAAGCACGCCCCGTACAGTCACCGCTTAGTACACAGTGCTGTAAGCACGTCCCGTACAGTCACCGCTTAGTACACAGTGCTGTAAGCATGCCCCATACAGTCACCGCTTAGTACACAGTGCTGTAAGCACGCCCCGTACAGTCACCGCTTAGTACACAGTGCTGTATGCACGCCCTGTACAGTCACCGCTTAGTACACAGTGCTGTAAGCACGCTCCGTACAGTCACCGCTTAGTACACAGTGCTGTAAGCACGCCCCGTACAGTCACATCTTAGTACACAGTGCTGTACGCACGCCCTGGTACTTTGAGCGTCAGCTCTGCAGCGCATCTGAGTCGCACTTAGTACCAGGGCAATGGGGTACTCGGAGCCGAGCCCATGGAAATCTATGGGAGTTGTCACTGGTAGCGGTGGCTCGGTCCGTGGCCCTGGGCGCTCATCCAATGGGGAATATTTACAGGGGATATTTAGGATAGGTAGTTCGTGACGCCACCTGTGGTATCTGGTTAATTGAACCAGCGCTGCTATAAGGACTTTCACAGGGGATGTTATGGGGCAGCTGGGTGGTAGTCTCCCACAGGTGAGACGGGTCCCTGGAAGTCTATGGTGATGATGATGCAGGGTGTAGTAAGAATTCAGCCAAACACAATGCAGCTTCTTTTCATACCTTTTACTGATGGTGGTTCAAGCGGATCCCGGGGAGCTTGTCGGGTGGAGAGTGCACATTCCGGTAACAGCTGAGCAGGTTAGAGGCCTCCTTAACGTCAAATGTAGGTGAGTCCAACTTGCCTGAAGCGAAGTTAACTCTGAATCTCCAGCTTTCTCAATAGCTGTACTGCCCGGCCAACATTGTGGTGGAGCCTTCTAAGTGATGAAACTAAGTCCTTACTTTTGTCGTGCACTTGACTCAAAGTCCCTGTTCCACCTGACTCCGGTTACGTATTGACACTTAGGGCTGCTCTCTGCGACCTGTAGTCCAGATGCCTCCGGTTTTCTTGTTACTAAGCTTGAAACTGTAGCAACGCTTCGGACCCCGGTGTCCGGCAATTTAGTGCAGGTAATCCAATACCTGTAGCACTGCTCTGTCTTCTCCACTGCGCCCTTCGCCCTGCTTCACGCTCTTAACATAAACACTTGAACTTTCAATGGCGAGGTCAGCTTTCTCTAGGGCTCGCTGACTAGCCCTCAGTATCCTCTAAGTCCCACTTGGACTGACACTGAACTGATCCGTCCGAAGACAGGAGCCAGATTCCACTACTCTCCCTCCTAGGTTGGCTGACTGACTAACCACTCACCACTTCAGATACGTGTCACTCCCCCTTATATCTCAGATGGGTGTGTCTGGAAGTGTGAGTGACAGTGAATGAATATCAAGCGTTGCTTGTTGTGAATGGGTTTGAGATGAGTTCTGAGCAGAGGCTCCCTTGGTGGTTACAAGCGGTACTAGTGAAGATTGTGAGGACTGGGAATCAGGTGTTACTGACTGGTCTTATATAAGGGAGTCATTTTCCCATCAGGGTTGCCGGTGATCAATTGTTCTGGTCTGAATCCTTCTTTCCAGTTTCCCTTGTAGCCTGCTGTGTCGTGTCTGCATCTCCTGCTATCAGTTAAGACATTTTCTTCTTTTGTGTTTGTGCTATATTTTTGAATTTTGTCCTGCACTTCTGTGGGGGCCTTCTGGGTCCCCTCCGGGGACTTTTGCCCTCTCAGTTTGTTCAGCCACTGAGTTTTGTACTTTTGCTTTTCCAGTTTTTTCAGTGGCTGCTGTCTTGATTTTGTTACACCAGAGAACTAATTTAGGTGGTAGAGGTCGTGTGATCTCAGGTGATTTTGAAATTAGTAGAGTTGGTGTTTTTCAGGGTTTTCTGAGATTGCAGTAAGTACCCTTCCTGTCCTTTTCTATTTAGATAGTTTTGGCCCCAGCGTTTGCTCATACTATTTTCTTTCTGTGTCAGTATTTCCTCTTGTCTAACCGCCATTACATGTTTGGGGGCTTTCTATTATCTTTGGGGTCTGCTCCGGGGCAGATAGCTTTCCTATTTCTATCTTTAGGTGTAGTTAGTTTCTCAGGCTGTGACGAGGCGTCTAGGACCAACGTAGGAACGCTCCACGGCTGTCTCTAGTTGCGGTGGTTAGTCAGGGTACTGCAATCTCATAGATTCCAACTGCTCTTGTGTATTGCCTTTTTTACCTGCACTCCTCAGCTACCGTAACATAACAGTATCACCGGCCCAAAAATTGAATGGTACTCACAGAAGGGAAAAAATATTGTGACAGAAGAAAGGTTGTCAGAGTTGTCAGAGATATTTTTCTGTTTGTTGCATTTTTTTCCCTCTGTATCTCTGGGTGCTGGGGAGGATCTTTTCTCCCAATGGAGTTTGCACAGTTGTCTGGCCGTGTGGATCAGCTTGCCACTGAGGTTCAGAGTATTGCTGCATATCTTGCTAGGTTGCCTGTTGTGGAACCTAGGATCCCCATGCCAGATTTGTTTTTAGGGGATCGAGCTAAGTTTCAGAATTTCAAAAATAATTGTAAATTGTTTTTGCCTTAAAATCTAAGTCCTCAGGGAACGCTGCGCAGCAGGTTCAAATTATCATCTCTCTCCTGCGCGGCGATCCTCAGGATTGGGCTTTTTCCCTGACACCAGGGGATCCTGTTTTGAGTGATGTTAATGCATTTTTTCAGGCTTTGGGGTTATTGTACGATGAGCCTAATGTCACTGATCAAGCTGAAAAAGCCTTGTTGGCATTAAATCAGGGGCTTGATGACGCTGAGTTATACTGTCAGAGATTCCGTAGGTGGGCAGTCCTGACCAAATGGAATGACGACGCTTTGGCGGCCCTTTTCCGGAAGGGTCTGTCGGATAATGTAAAGGATGTTATGGTGGAATTCCCTGTCCCCTCTGGTCTCAATGATTCTATGTCATTAGCGATTCAAATTGACAGACGTTTGCGTGAGCGGAGAAGTATGCGTGGAGTGGTGTTGCCTTGTGAGCCAGCTTCTGAGCCCATGCAGTGTGATGGAGTGGTGTCTGGGGCACAGCGTCATGAGTTTCGAAAGCGCAATGGGTTATGTTTCTACTGTGGTGATGCCTCTCATGCTATTTCAGTCTGCCCTAAGCGGGGAAGACGTTTTGCACGCTCAGTTGTCTTGGGTAGTGTTCAGACTAAGTTTTTATTAACTGTCACTCTGATATGCTCTCTGTCCTCATTTTCTGCTCAGGCTTTTGTTGATTCTGGAGCAGCTATTAACCTGATGGATTATGATTTTGCTAAACGTTGTGGGTTTCCCTTGATACCCCTACAGAAGTCTATTCCCCTACTGGGGATCGATTCTACCCCTTTGGCTGAGAATAAACCCCAGTTTTCTACTCAGGTGATAATGAGGGTTGAACCTGATCACCAGGAGTGCTGCAAATTTTTGGTTCTATATAATCTGCATGACATTATCGTGCTGGGTTTCCCTTGGTTACAGTCTCATAATCCTGTTTTGGATTGGAAATCTGTGTCTGTAACCAGTTGGGGCTGCCAATGTGTTAATACCAACACTCCTGTCTTTTCTGCCTCCCCCCAGGCTCAGGATGTTCCTGACTTTTTGTTTGATTTTTCTGATGTGTTTAGCGAAAGTAAATCTGCATCCTTGCCTCCCCATAGGAGCTATGACTGCGCTATTGAATTAGTGCCGGGTAGTAAATTCCCTAAAGGTCGCCTTTTTAACTTATCTGTACCTGAACATGACGCTATGCGGTCTTATATCAAGGAATCATTGGAGAAGGGTCATATCAGACCATCCTCTTCACCCTTAGGTGCCGGTTTTTTCTTTGTGGCCAAAAAAGATGGTTCATTAAGGCCGTGTATTGATTATCGTCTCTTGAACAATATTACTGTGAAATATCAATACCCGTTACCCTTGATTTCTGACCTGTTTTCCAGGGTGAAAAACGCTACTTGGTTTACCAAGCTTGACCTCAGGGGGCGTATAACCTTATTCGCATTAAGCACGGGGATGAATGGAAGATGGCATTCAATACCCTGAAGGGCATTTTGAGTACCTAGTGATGCCCTTTGGGCTCATTAATGCTCCTTCCGTCTTCCAGTCCTTCATGAATGACATTTTCAGGGATTTTGTGGACAAATTTCTGATTGTTTATTTGGATGATATCTTGATTTTTTCTAATGACTGGGACTCTCATGTGAAACATGTTCGAACTGTATTCCAGATTTTGAGAGAGAATGCTCTGTATGTGAAGGGATCAAAGTGTCTTTTTGGCGTACAGAAGATCTCATTTCTGGGATTCATTTTGTCCCCATCTGTTATTGAAATGGACCCGGTCAAGGTTCAGGCCATCTGTGATTGGGTCCAACCTACTTCATTAAAGGCTCTTCAGAGATTTTTGGGTTTTGCCAATTTTTATCGTAAATTTATTGGTAATTTCTCGGTTATTGTTAAACCATTAACTGATTTGACCAGAAAGGGTTCTGATGTGGTGAATTGGCCTCCTGAGGCAGTCTCTGCATTTCAGGAACTTAAGCAGAGATTCACTTCTGCTCCTGTTCTACGGCAGCCTGATGTTTCTCTGCCATTTCAGGTGGAGGTTGATGCCTCTGAAATTGGGGCAGGTGCCGTTTTGTCCCAAAAAGATCCAGAGACCTCTAAAAGTAACCCTTGTGCCTTTTTCTCTCGAAAATTTTCTCCTACTGAACGTAATTATGACGTGGGTAATCGGGAGTTATTGGCCATGAAGTGGGCTTTTGAAGAGTGGAGACATTGGCTGGAGGGAGCCAAACATCAGGTGGTGGTCCTTACGGACCATAAGAATCTGGTCTATCTGGAATCTGCCAAGCGACTCAATCCTAGACAGGCCAGGTGGGCCTTGTTTTTCACACGTTTTAATTTTGTGGTTTCCTTTCTTCCTGGCACTAAGAATGTTAAGGCGGATGCCCTCTCGAGGAGTTTCCTTGCGGACTCTCCTGAGTTATCTGATCCTTCTGTTATTTTGAAAGAGGGTGTAGTTCTTTCCGCCATCTCGCCCAATTTGAGACTTGCTCTGGAGGGGTGTCAGGAGGATAGGCCCGAGCGCTGCCCTGTTGGAAAATTGTTTGTCCCGGACCAATGGAAAAAGAGTGTGATGTCTGAGATTCATTGTTCCGCATTGGCTGGGCATCCCGGAATTTTGGAGGACTTTTTGTTCTAAACTAGGTGTTCAATTGTCTTTCTCCTCGGCATTTCATCCTCAGACCAATGGTCAAACTGAGAGAACAAACCAGACATTGGAGACTTATCTAAGATGCTTTGTGTCTGCTGATCAGGATGACTGGGTCTCTTTTTTGCCTTTGGCTGAGTTTGCTCTTAATAATAGGGCTAGCTCTGCCACTTTGATGTCTCCGTTTTTTTGTAATTCTGGGTTTCACCCTCGATTTTCTTCAGGACAGACGGAAGCTTCTGTCTGTCCAGGTGTTGACTCTGTTGTTGAGCGTATGCAACAGATTTGGGACCAGGTAGTGGAGAGGTTGTCCCTCTCTCAGGAGAAGGCCCAGCGGTTTGCTAACCGGCATAGGACTGATGGTCCTCGGTTTAAAGTGGGGGACTTGGTCTGGTTGTCCTCAAAGAATATTCCTATGAGAGTAGCATCTCCTAAATTTAAGCCTAGGTTCATTGGACCTTATAAGATCATGGAGATTATTAATCCTGTTTCTTTTCGTTTGCTTCTTCCAGGGACATTTAAGATCCATAACGTGTTCCACAAGTCCTTGTTGAAGAGGTTTGTTGAGCCAGTGGTTCCTGCTGCTGTGCCTCCTGACCCTGTTTTGGTTGAGGGCAATCTGGAGTATGTGGTTGAGAAAATATTGGATTCTCGTTTTTCTAGACGAAGACTCCAGTATTTGGTTAAATGGAGAGGTTATGGTCAGGAAGACAATTCTTGGGTGTTTGCTTAGGACATCCATGCTAGGAGACTTATCCGTGCTTATCATAGAACTCATCCTGACGACCTGGTTGCTCAAATGAGGGTTCGGTGACCCCTCCTCAAGGGGGGGGTACTGTTGTGAATGGGTTTGAGATGAGTTCTGAGCAGAGGCTCCCTCTGGTGGTTACAAGCGGTACTAGTGAAGATTGTGAGGACTGGGAATCAGGTGTTACTGACTGGTCTTATATAAGGGAGTCATTTTCCCATCAGGGTTGCCGGTGATCAATTGTTCTGGTCTGAATCCTTCTTTCCAGTTTCCCTTGTAGCCTGCTGTGTCGTGTCTGCATCTCCTGCTATCAGTTAAGACATTTTCTTCTTTTGTGTTTGTGCTATATTTTTGCATTTTGTCCTGCACTTCTGTGGGGGCCTTCTGGGTCCCCTCCGGGGGCTTTTGCCCTCTCAGTTTGTTCAGCCACTGAGTTTTGTACTTTTGCTTTTCCAGTTTTTCAGTGGCTGCTGTCTTGATTTTGTTACACCAGAGAACTAATTTAGGTGGTAGAGGTCGTGTGATCTCAGGTGATTTTGAAATTAGTAGAGTTGGTGTTTTTCAGGGTTTTCTGAGATTGCAGTAAGTACCCTTCCTGTCCTTTCTTTCTATTATCTTTGGGGTCTGCTCCGGGGCAGATAGCTTTCCTATTTCTATCTTTAGGTGTAGTTAGTTTCTCAGGCTGTGACGAGGCGTCTAGGACCAACGTAGGAACGCTCCACGGCTGCCTCTAGTTGCGGTGGTTAGTCAGGGTACTGCAATCTCATAGATTCCAACTGCTCTTGTGTATTGCCTTTTTTACCTGCACTCCTCAGCTACCGTAACATAACAGTTGCTGTTACTTTCCTGTGCACTCTCCTGGACTTTTATGTGTGCCTGCGTAGCTGGGCTACACATCCCCCCTTGGTAAAACACAGCACTCCCGGGCTGTAAAAGACAAAAAGAACATTTTGTTTTGCATTAACAACAACATTTTAACTCTTCCCATCCGGGAGGTACGACTTCTTTAACGTTACAATTTGTACAATGAAGGATACAAAAGTATCAAAAGTATCAAAATATCAAACATTCTCATATATACAAGATACTTGTGGAGGACCCGCACCAAAAACCTCCCACGTGGGTCCTGGGTGGGCTGCAGGACTTCTGACTGCAGACCTCACTCTAGGCCCACCATACGGGTTTTTCTTCAGAGGTGGATAGTAGTAGTGGTTTTATGTAAAACCAAGATAATGCACCGAAGCGCAACTATTTACAAGGCCAAGTTCTGGGCTGGCACAGTCCTCAGCCTCTCAGTCCATGACATAATAAAAGACATCTGTACTCTTCAAGTATTCACATATAATTCAACTGAAGTTACCCAACCGGGGTATACTATGTAATCAACACATTGAATATTTAACTTTTTCAAATTCTTTGAATCTCACTTTAACTTTTGCTTTACCCAGCCGGGTATTCTATTTTAAATATGTAAACACTATACATACACAGTAATAAAGTGCAAAAATGGCAATTCTCTCAACAAACTTTATACATTTCTTAGATGCGGTAAACCCCTGTCTGTGTCCTACCGGTCTTCACTTTTATAAACTTTCACTGACGTCTTCCACTCCTGGGGCTGGAACAACGCGATGCCCTTTGGATCCCATAACAAATAAGTCATGGCCCGATATCTGCGTCTGAGTGGCCACAGTCCTTGTGCGAACCAACGGGGACGCAACGGGTGTCTCAGGCAAATCAGAATTTTTCATCAAAGATGCAGGTTTCAGCTGCGCTTTAACTGTAGTCGCATCCGGTTGCGATCCAGAATGAGTTGCAGTTTGCGTTGCGGGACACTTGGTTGATTGCGATGTAGGGGGCGATGCCGGGTAGGTCGCCTGTTGCGATGTAGAGCAAGTCGCTGTTTGCGATGTAGAGCAGGTCGCTGTTTGCGATTTAGGGGGCAATGCTGGGGCACGGCCTGGTTCGGTGGGAGCTCTGAACTGGGACGCTTCAGTACCGGCGTCGGGGACGGGGTCACTAACAATGGAGACGTTCAGGGCATACCACCCCTTCATACCCCAGTGACGGGTATAGCTCACAATGTCCCCATTAATCAGGTCCCTCCCAGGATGACCGATGGGCAGGTGGGATTCTACGTCCCTGCGGCTTACAAAGACCCCTGGATAGAGGCCCGGTTCGCGGATGAAGCCCCAGCCCTTGCGGAGCTGGAACTCGGTGACGCACCCCTGCCGCCGCTGTTCCCGTAGGGTACCTTTATCCCGGCGGACGGTCTCCTTGTCAGCTATGAATTCCTCATGCTGTTTCTGTCGGGACCGCTGGATGTCTCTTTCTCTCTCTTGCTTTTGACGTTGCTGCTCCTCCTCACGACGGCGCCACTCACTTTCCCACTGTACGGCATAAGTGACGTCATCTAATCGCTCCATCTCGTCCCAGTCGACTTCCGGCAATGATGGCTGGGACCCCTCCGGTGACCTTACCGGGGAGCGGTACTCTGCGGTGGCCTCCTGGCCTGACTGGCACTCCGGTCCGGGCAATACCTCCTCAGCCTCCTTCTCCTCCACCTCCGCATCGGTGGGATCAGGTACAGCACTTTCGGCGGTAACCTCCGGTCGTCCTTCAGCCTTCTACAGCAGCGATTTCAGGAATTCAGGAGACGGCCCTTGGCTTGTAGGAGAGAATATGGCGTCCCACAGCAGCCGCTGTGTTTGGGTGCGCCAGCGTCTCTCCGTCTCCTGTCGATCAGCACGACCCTGGAGCTTCCTCCTTAGCTCCTCATTCTCCTTCCGCAGCTCCATCATGGCGGGGTCGGTGTCCCTATCTGGGGACAGCTCCGGCACAGGTAGAAAATCTTCCGATCTTTGGCACAGATTCTCCTGTCCTTCCGCCATCTCGTCCCAGGCCAGAGTGTGGTTTCCATCAGGAACAATCTGGTCTCTTCCGTGGAGGCGGATTTGCGTCTCCTCCTCTTCGCATAGAGGATGAAGAGGAGGCGGATTTCTTTAGCAGAGGGGCAGGACCGCACATTGTAGTAACATTTGGAGAGGGCGGCCATATCTTTCGCGCCTTAGGGGGGGTACACGCCCACGAATGCACGCCCACCTTCTTCACCAGCGCCTCAGGGCGCCAATATGACGGCAAAATGGCGGTTTTTGGCGCCAAATGCAGCAAACAGTCTTTTTCATGAAATAAGCAGTTCAATAGGCACACAGGACTCACAATTGCAAGTTTCGCATCCTGTTCGTGACGCCAAAGTTGTTCCGACCACGCACCACAATTGTGGATACCAGGGCTATGGGGTACTCGGAGCCGAGCCCATGGAAATCTATGGGAGTTGTCACTGGTAGCGGTTGCTCGGTCCGTGGCCCTGGCGGTCGTGCAATGGGGAATATTTACAGGGGATATTTAGGATAGGTAGTTCGTGACGCCACCTGTGGTATCTGGTTAATTGAACCAGCGCTGCTATAAGGACTTTCACAGGGGATGTTATGGGGGCAGCTGGGTGGTAGTCTCCCACAGGTGAGACGGGTCCCTGGAAGTCTATGGTGATGATGATGCAGGGTGTAGTAAGAATTCAGCCAAACACAATGCAGCTTCTTTTCATACCTTTTACTGATGGTGGTTCAAGCGGATCCCGGGGAGCTGGTCGGGGTGGAGAGTGCACATTCCGGTAAAAGCTGAGCAGGTTAGAGGCCTCCTTAACTTCAAATGTAGGTGAGTCCAACTTGCCTGAAGCGAAGTTAACTCTGAATCTCCAGCTTTCTCAATAGCTGTACTGCCCGGTCAACATTGTGGTGGAGCCTTCTAAGTGATGAAACTAAGTCCTTACTTTTGTCGTGCACTTGACTCAAAGTCCCTGTTCCACCTGACTCCGGTTACGTATTGACACTTAGGGCTGCTCTCTGCGACCTGTAGTCCAGATGCCTCCGGTTTTCTTGTTACTAAGCTTGAAACTGTAGCAACGCTTCGGACCCCGGTGTCCGGCAATTTAGTGCAGGTAATCCAATACCTGTAGCACTGCTCTGTCTTCTCCACTGCGCCCTTCGCCCTGCTTCACGCTCTTAACATAAACACTTGAACTTTCAATGGCGAGGTCAGCTTTCTCTAGGGCTCGCTGAGTAGCCCTCAGTATCCTCTAAGTCCCACTTGGACTGACACTGAACTGATCCTCCGAAGACAGGAGCCAGATTCCACTACTCTCCCTCCTAGGTTGGCTGACTGACTAACCACTCACCACTTCAGATACGTGTCACTCCCCCTTATATCTCAGATGGGTGTGTCTGGAAGTGTGAGTGACAGTGAATGAATATCAAGCGTTGCTGTTACTTTCCTGTGCACTCTCCTGGACTTTTATGTGTGCCTGCGTAGCTGGGCTACACACATCTACAACTGAAGCTCCTCTGGTACGCCTTTATAAATGTATGATGGCTGCTCACCGGAGGAATGCAGTCAATTTTCTCCCAGTAGCCACGCTTTCAGAAACATTAGGGCTCTATCAAAGGATACTGTCCAAGCGTCCTACCTGCACAAATCGAGTAACAAGCACTCGAGCATTTTAGTGCTTGCTCATCACTAGTGATCACACATAATACTGGAAATACACCTGTGATTTAAATAATGCCAATATTGGTTCATACGGTTTTTCATGGAGAGCAAGGAGCTTCCTACAAAGCTGCCACATGGCCCTTTCAGGGAGACTCCTAGGTTTCGAGCTTGCAGCTTTTCGTTGACATGCACACAGTTTTTTTCTTTTCTGGTACTGCAGCAAAGGAGAGGCAGCCTCACACAAAGCACACGATAATGAGAGACCGAGAATTAGTTCACACTGCAGGAATGAGAAAGACGCTGCTCCTGGAAACCTTACAAAAATGATGTCACTTTCCAGGAACAGAGGTAGTGTTCTATCACAAGAGGACTGGGTCACGGCTTTGTTACTATCAATCAGTTTACTAATTGCAATTTGCTGAAATCTGATGCCTGGCCTCATTTTATTGAAACATGCTCGAGTGTGTTGTGCGTTCTGTATTTCCGAAAAATAAATAGTAATAGCCCATAAAGTCATGGTCCATGCGAGACAACATCAGAACTATTGCTATTACCCTCTGGCAGTGTTACATTTCTGTGATGAGAGCATATGGTTCTTCAGCGATGAGGATGAATCATGGTGACCTAATCACACAGACTCCTGGAATCTGGCCAGTATCGGTTACATCTGGTGTCATGTCTCCAGCGTGGCACTGGGCGGCTGCATGGCTGACGCTACACATGGGAGATATTGTGTATATTGGACGTTTTATCGTTTCGAGAACTATGCAATTTACAGCAGTTGTCTGGACGGGAGAGGATTTATTTCTCGCAAAATTCTGTAGCAGGTAGAGCCCAAAAGAAAATAAACTGTGTTGTTCTACTCCAAGCTGTATAGGCTTGAAAGCCAACTGCCAATTATGTAAATCAGGTGATTTGCATCTCTGTAATGAGGAGGGATGTGGTCTAATGACATCAACACCCTATATAAGGTGCTCCTAATTATTAGGCAACTTCCTTTCCTTTGACAAAATGGGTCAGAAGAGAGATTTGACAGACTCTGAAAAGTCAAAAATTGTGAGATGTCTTGCAGAGGGATGCAGCAGTCTTGAAATTGCCAAACTTTTGAAGCATGATCAGATCCCTGAACAATCAAGCGTTTCATGGCAAATAGCCAACAGGGACGCAAGAAGCGTGTTGATAAAAAAAGGAGCAAAATAACTGCCCATGAATTGAGGAAACATCAAGCGTGAAGCTGCCAAGATGCCATTTGCCACCAGTTTTGCCATATTTCAGAGCTGCAACGTTACTGGAGTATCAAAAAGCACAAGGTGTGCCATACTCAGGGACATGGCCAAGGTAAGGAAGGCTGAAAAACGACCACCTTTGAACAAGAAACATAAGATAAAACGTCAAGACTGGGCCAAGAAATATCTTAAGACTGATTTTTCTAAGGTTTTATGGACTGATGAAATGAGTGACTCTTGATGGGCCAGATGGATGGACCCGATGCTGGATCAGTAAAGGGCAGAGAGCTCCACTCCGACTCAGACACCAGCAAGGTGGAGGTGGGGTACTGGTATGGGCTGGTATCATCAAAGATGAACTTGTGGGACCTTTTCAGGTTGAGGATGAAGTGAAGCTCAACTCCCAGACCTACTGTCAGTTTCTGGAAGACACCTTCTTCAAGCAGTGGTACAGGAAGAAGTCAGTATAGTTCAAGAAAAACATGATTTTCATGCAGGACAATGCTCCATCACATGCATCCAAATACTCCACAGCGTGGCTGGCCAGTAAAGGTCTAAAAGAAGAAAAAATAATGACATGGCCCTCTTGTTCACCTGATCTGAACCCCATAGAGAGCCTGTGGTCCCTCATAAAATGTGAGATCTACAGGGAGGGAAAACAGTACACCTCTCGGAACAGTGTCTGGGAGGCTGTGGTGGCTGCTGCACGCAATGTTGATCGTAAACAGATCAAGCAACGGACAGAATCTATGGATGGAAGGCTTTTGAGTGTCATCGTAAAGAAAGGTGGCTATATTGGTCACTGATTTTTTTATTTTTGTTTTTGAATGTCAGAAATGTTTATTTCTAAATTTTGTGTTGTTATATTGGTTTACCTGGTGAAAATAAACAAGTGAGATGGGCATACAGTACAGACCAAAAGTTTGGACACACCTTCTCATTCAATGATTTTTCTGTATTTTCATGACTATGAAAATTGTAGAATCACACTGAAGGCATCAAAACTATGAATTAACACATGTGGAATTATACATTACACTTTACAAAAAAGTGTGAAACAACTGAAAATATGTCATATTCTAGGTTCTTCAAAGTAGCCACCTTTTGCTTTGATTACTGCTTTGCACGCAGAAAAGGTGAACGAATGGACTCTACATGCCTAGTTCCCACCGAGAAGCATGGAGGAGGTGGTGTGATGGTGTGGGGGTGCTTTGCTGGTGACACTGTTGGGGATTATTCAAAATTGAAGCGGTGAGCGGTCCATCAACTAGTTACATCAACTAGTGTCAAAACAATACAATTTCATATCTGTTATTCCATATTTATATATAAAGTGCAGACGGATTTTGTTTGCAACACTATAAATAAAATGACATAGTGGTCATGGGAGATTTCAACTATCCAGACATTTGTTGGGAATCTCTATCAGGCAAAACTAACAGGTCCAGGAAATTCTTATCCTCTCTTGCTGACAACTTTATCTTCCAAAAGGTAATGGAGAAAACAAGGGGATCTGCTACCTTGGATCTAATCCTCATAAACAGGGAGGAAATGGTGGAGGAGGTAAGAGTGGCTGGGACTCTAGGAGGTAGTGACCATGCTATTTTAGAATTTTGGATAACAAGAGGAGGAAGACCTGTGAAGACTCAGACATCAAGGTTAGATTTCAGAAAGGCAGATTTTAAAGAACTCAGAAAGAGAATTGGAGGGATCCAATGGCTGGATATCCTTAAGGACAAAAATGTCCAGGAAGGATGGAAAATCTTGAAAAATGAGATTCTCAAAGCACAATCGTTAACAATTCCGAAAAGAGGGAAGAATGGGAAGCATTTAAGGAAACCAGGATGGATGAACATAGAACTTAAACACATGCTAAAAAGGAAGAAAGAAATGTTTATCAAATGGAAAGAGGGAGGCATATCTAAAGAAGAATATAATGCCGTCTGCAGAACCTGCAGGGCACAAATCAGATTATCTAAAGCTGACAATGAATTAAGGCTTGCAAGTGACGTCAAAAGCAACAAAAAAGGATTTTGGGGATATGTCAAAAGTAAAAGAAAAGTCAAAGATGCTATAGGAGTTTTACAGGATGAAAATGATGAAATGGTAAGTCAGGATGTTGAGAAGGCTGAACTTTTAAATTCCTATTTTGCATCTGTTTTCTCTCAGAAAGGAAATGTAACATCAACTGATCTTCACTGTCCTATTAAAGGAATAGAAGAATCCAGGATATCTATAAACTGAAAGACAGTGAGGAAACACTTAGCTAACATAAATGAATTCAAGTCTCCAGGTCCAGATGAATTACACCCCAGGGTACTGAAGGAGATAGCAGAAGAAATTCTTGAACCACTGTCCATAATCTTTGAAAATTCTTGGAGAACAGGAGAAGTCCCAGAAGACTGGAGAAGAGCAAATGTTGTTCCTATCTTCAAAAAGGGAAGAAGGTGGACCCAGGGAACTACAGGCCAGTGAGTCTGACTTCTATACCAGGAAAGATCTTTGATCAAATTATTAAAGAACATGTATGCAAGTACCTGGATAAGAATGAAGTGATTAAACAGAGTCAGCATGGGTTTGTAACTAATAAGTCATGTCAGACTAACTTAATTTCCTTCTATGACAGAATCACTGACTGGGTGGATCAGGGAAATGCTGTAGATATAGTATATCTTGACTTCAGCAAAGCATTTGACAAAGTATCTCACACAATCCTTATTGAAAAAATGACTAAGTATGGAATGGACAAGGCAACTGTTAGGTGGATTCATAACTGGCTTAGTGATCGGACCCAAAGAGTGGTTGTAAATGGCTGCACATCCAGTTGGAAGAATGTCTCAAGTGGGGTACCACAAGGCTCTGTTTTGGGCCCTGTATTGTTCAACATCTTTATCAATGATTTAGATGAAGGAATTGAGGGTAAACTGATCAAATTTGCTGATGACACAAAGCTAGGAGGGGTAGCTAATACTAGAGAAGAGAGAGAGAGGATTCAAAAAGATATACATAAACTGGAGCAGTGGGCAGCAACTAACAGAATGGATTTTAACAGGGAAAAATGCAAAGTACTACATCTGGGCAATAAAAATGAAAAAAGCATATACAAAATGGGAGGAATAGGGCTAAGTAACAGCACATGTGAAAAAGACTTGGGTATACTAATTGATCACAGACTTAACATGAGTCAACAGTGTGATGCAGCAGCAAAAAAGGCAAATGCAATTCTAGGATGTATCAACAGAAGCATACAGTCTAGATCACGTGAGGTCATTATTGCCCTCTACTCCTCTTTGGTCAGACCTCATCTGGAATACTCTGTCCAGTTTTGGGCACCACATTTTAAAAAAGACATCAACAAACTGGAGCAAGTTCAGAGAAGAGCCACCAGAATGGTGACCGGTCTGCAAACCATGTCCTATGAGGAACGGTTGCAGGATTTGGGAATGTTTAGCTTGCAAAAAGAAGACTGAGAGGAGACTTAATAGCTGTCTGCAAATATCTCAAGGGCTGTCACATTGTAGAAGGATCATCTTTATTCTCATTTGCACAAGGAAAGACTAGAAGCAATGGGATGAAACTGAATGGGAGGAGACACAGATTAGATATTAGAAAAAACTTTTTGACAGTTAGGGTGATCAATGAGTGGAACAGACTGCCACAAGAGGTGGTGAGTTCTCCTTCAATGGAAGTCTTCAAACAGAGGCTGGATAGACATCTGTCTGGGATGATTTAGAGAATCCTGCTTTGAGCAGGGGGTTGGACCAGAAGGCCCAGGAGGTCCCTTCCAACTCTACCATTCTATGATTCTATGATTCTAAAGTGAAATACAAAAGTGCCTATAGTGCAGTGTAATATAAAAATTAATAAACAAGTCAATTGATTGCAATCTGAACAGCTGTAAAGGATTATGTTTTGACACTAATTGATGTAAATTGTTTTCACCTCTTTGCATACTTTAAATATTCTGAATGTGCACTTGTATACTGCTTGAAAAGGCTCACACACAGAGCCGAAACGTCTCGCACAAATGGGCTATTAAAATAGCTTTTTTTTCAATAAATGATGGTGTGCTGCTAGTTTAATTTTTCTATCTATCTAATATCTATCTATTGTGAGATAACGCTCACTGAATGTGTTGGGGAACACTCACTTGGCAGCGGGATTAAGGCACACAGGAATGGTTTTCCACTTAAACAGTCTATTCGATTTATTTACACAGCATAAACCGCATAAATTATAGTCCATTTCATTACATCAACGGAACCTGTTATGACCACCAATCTGTTCCAATAGCAGATACACCTGTCTGCCTTTACCACAACCCCCTTGTCCGAGGTTACCTCCCAGGAGCTCTGCTCCACACACTGACCTCTTGTCAGTCCTGACTTCCAGAGAAGCTGCCTTACTGGGATCACTGACCCGTACTATAACATGCTCGACAAGCTCCAACCTGTCAGTTCCAGACCCTCAGAAGGACGGTAGCTTTCCCCAAGTCAGATAGCTGTCACGAAACCTGTCCACTTCCAGGACCTTCCAACACAGAGACCATGTGAATAGACAACAGTCTCTTTATATCCCATGAGACACACCCATTGATGGGAGGTAGGTGGTTAGCCAGACCTGCCAAGCAAGCCCAGCCCACATAAACTAAGCAAGGCTCATGGAACTACAGGTCCCAGAGCAATATTCCAGGCTTACAGCATAGAGGACCTCCGCTTCTGCGACATATACCGGCCATTTACAATAACGTCGGTCACTGTCTTACATATTTCCCCCTCTGTTCAATCTTGTGGAGTTGAACACCTGTCATAATCCAGGGGCCTCGAGACAGGGCATCCATGTTACCTTGCTCTACCAGTCGAGAGGGACTCCTCAGTCGTCTTTGAGCGTCAGCTCCTGAAACATAGTCCATCACTGTCACTAAATTCCTGTCTGTGAACAATGCACTATCTGACTTTGTCGCCTCCTATTTCAGAGTCCTAACTTTGTTAGGACTCCCCCACCTCCAGCGGTCAGTATGTAGGCACAATTCCCTTGCACTCATAACTACTGTCTGGCCTTGAGCTTCAGCCCTTGAGTCACAGTCTGTCTGTGTCACCAGACCATTTTTAGTCACCCCATTTCTCAATTACACCCCTTTACCCGACCTCTCTCTCTCCATGACTGCCTCCAATGGTTTGTGCAGCCGTGAGACTCACAGTCGAGTCTACTGTGTTATGATTTCGTAGCTGAGGAGTGCAGGTAAAAAGGCAATACACCAGAGCAGTGGAATCTATGAGATTGCAGTACCCTGACTAACCACCACAACTAGAGGCAGCCGTGGAGCGTTCCTACGTTGGTCCTAGACGCCTCGTCACAGCCTGAGAAACTAATTACACCTAAAGATAGAAATAGGAAAGCTATCTGCCCCGGAGCAGAACCCCAAAGATAATAGAAAGCCCCCAAACATGTAATGGCGGTTAGTCAAGAAGAAATACTGACACAGAAAGAAAATAGTATGAGCAAACGCTGGGGCCCAAACTAACTAAATAGAAAAGGATAGGAAGGGTACTTACTGCAATCCCAGAAAACCCTGAAAAGCACCAACTCTACTAATTTCAAAATCACCTGAGATCACACGACCTCTACCACCTAAATTAGTTCTCTGGTGTAACAAAATCAAAACAGCAGCCACTGAAAAAACTGTAAAAAGCAAAAGTACAAACATCAGTGGCTGAACTAAACTGAGAGGGCAAAAGCCCCCGGAGGGGACCCTGAAGGCCCCCACAGAAGTGCAGGACAAAATGCAAAAAACTAGCACAAAAACAAAAAGAAGAAAATGTCTTATCTGATAGCAGGAGATGCAGACACGACACAGCAGGCTACAAGGGAAAAAGGATTCAAGGATTGAGACCAGAACAATTGATCACCGGCAACCCTGATGGGAAGGTGACTCCCTTATATAAGACCAGTCAGTAACACCTGATTCCCAATCCTCACAATCTTCACTGGACAGACCAGCACCGCTTGTAACCACCAGAGGAAGCCTCTGCTCAGAACTCATCTCAAACCCATTCACAACAGTACCCCCCCCTTGAGGAGGGGTCACCGAACCCTCATTTGAGCAACCAGGTCGGTCAGGATGAGTTCTATGATACGCACGGATAAGTCTCCTAGCATGGATGTCCGAAGCAAACACCCAAAAATTGTCTTCCTGACCATAACCTCTCCATTTAACCAAATACTGGAGTTTCCGTCTAGAAAAACGAGAATCTAATATTTTCTCAACCACATACTCCAGATTGCCCTCAACCAAAACAGGGTAAGGAGGCACAGCAGCAGGAACCACTGGCTCAACAAACCTCTTCAACAAGGACTTGTGGAACACGTTATGGATCTTAAATGTCCCTGGAAGAAGCAATCGAAAAGAAACAGGATTAATAATCTCCATGATCTTATAAGGTCCAATGAACCTAGGCTTAAATTTAGGAGATGCTACTCTCATAGGAATATTTTTTGAGGACAACCAGACCAAGTCCCCTACTTTAAACCGAGGACCATCAGGCCTATGCCGGTTAGCAAACCGCTGGGCCTTCTCCTGAGAGAGGGACAACTTCTCCACTACCTGGTCCCAAATCTGTTGCATACGCTCCACAACAGAGTCAACACCTGGACAGACAGAAGCCTCCGTCTGTCCTTAAGAAAATCGAGGGTGAAACCCAGAATTACAGAAAAATGGAGACATCAAAGTGGCAGAGCTAGCCCTATTATTAAGAGCAAACTCAGCCAAAGGCAAAAAAGAGACCCAGTCATCCTGATCAGCAGACACAAAGCATCTTAGATAAGTCTCCAATGTCTGGTTTGTTCTCTCAGTTTGACCATTGGTCTGAGGATGAAATGCCGAGGAGAAAGACAATTGAACACCCAGTTTAGAACAAAAAGTCCTCCAAAATCTGGAAACAAACTGGACTCCTCTGTCAGACACAATGTTCTCAGGAATGCCGTGTAAACGAACCACGTGCTGAAGGAACAACGGCACCAATTCAGAGGAGGAAGGCAACTTAGGTAATGGCACAAGATGTATCATTTTGGAAAACCTATCACAAATTACCCAGATGGTGGTCATTCTCTGAGAAACAGGAAGGTCGGAAATGAAATCCATAGAGATATGGGTCCATGGTCTCTTGGGCACAGGAAATGGCATCAACAAACCACTAGAGCGAGAGCAAGGCTTGGAGCGAGATCAAGTCCCGCAGGACTGCACAAATTCCCTGACATCACGAGACAAGGTAGGCCACCAAAAGGACCGACTAACCAAGTCTCTGGTACCAAAAATTCCGGGATGCCCAGCCAATGCGGAACAATGAATCTCAGACATCACACTCTTTTTCCACTGGTCCGGGACAAACAATTTTCCAACAGGGCAGCACTCGGGCCTATCCTCCTGACACCCCTCCAGAGCAAGTCTCAAATTGGGCGAGATGGCGGAAAGAACTACACCCTCTTTCAAAATAACAGAAGGATCAGATAACTCAGGAGAGTCCGCAAGGAAACTCCTCGAGAGGGCATCCGCCTTAACATTCTTAGTGCCAGGAAGAAAGGAAACCACAAAATTAAAACGTGTGAAAAACAAGGCCCACCTGGCCTGTCTAGGATTGAGTCGCTTGGCAGATTCCAGATAGACCAGATTCTTATGGTCCGTAAGGACCACCACCTGATGTTTGGCTCCCTCCAGCCAATGTCTCCACTCTTCAAAATCCCACTTCATGGCCAATAACTCCCGATTACCCACGTCATAATTACGTTCAGTAGGAGAAAATTTTCGAGAGAAAAAGACACAAGGGTTACTTTTAGAGGTCTCTGGATCTTTTTGGGACAAAACGGCACCTGCCCCAATTTCAGAGGCATCAACCTCCACCTGAAATGGCAGAGAAACATCAGGCTGCCGTAGAACAGGAGCAGAAGTGAATCTTTGCTTAAGTTCCTGAAATGCAGAGACTGCCTCAGGAGGCCAATTCACCACATCAGAACCCTTTTTGGTCAAATCAGTTAATGGTTTAACAATAACCGAGAAATTACCAATAAATTTACGATAAAAATTGGCAAAACCCAAAAATCTTTGAAGAGCCTTTAATGAAGTAGGTTGGACCCAATCACAGATGGCCTGAACCTTGACCGGGTCCATTTCAATAACAGATGGGGACAAAATGAATCCCAGAAATGAGATCCTCTGTACGCCAAAAAGACACTTTGATCCCTTCACATACAGAGCATTCTCTCTCAAAATCTGGAATACAGTTCGAACATGTTTCACATGAGAGTCCCAGTCATTAGAAAAAATCAAGATATCATCCAAATAAACAATCAGAAATTTGTCCACAAAATCCCTGAAAATGTCATTCATGAAGGACTGGAAGACGGAAGGAGCATTAGTGAGCCCAAAGGGCATCACTAGGTACTCAAAATGCCCTTCAGGGGTATTGAATGCCGTCTTCCATTCATCCCCGTGCTTAATGCGAATAAGGTTATACGCCCCCCTGAGGTCAAGCTTGGTAAACCAAGTAGCGTTTTTCACCCTGGAAAACAGGTCAGAAATCAAGGGTAACGGATATTGATATTTCACAGTAATATTGTTCAAAAGACGATAATCAATACACGGCCTTAATGAACCATCCTTTTTGGCCACAAAGAAAAAACCGGCACCTAAGGGTGAAGAGGATGGTCTGATATGACCCTTCTCCAATGATTCCTTGATATAAGACCGCATAGCGTCATGTTCAGGTACAGACAAGTTAAAAAGGCGACCTTTAGGGAATTTACTACCCGGCACTAATTCAATAGCGCAGTCATAGCTCCTATGGGGAGGCAAGGATGCAGATTTACTTTCGCTAAACACATCAGAAAAATCAATCAAAAAGTCAGGAACATCCTGAGCCTGGGGGGAGGCAGAAAAAACAGGAGTGTTGGTATTAACACATTGGCAGCCCCAACTGGTTACAGACACAGATTTCCAATCCAAAACAGGATTGTGAGACTGTAACCAAGGGAAACCCAGTAGGATAATATCATGCAGATTATACAGAACCAAAAATTTGCAGCACTCCTGGTGATCAGGTTCAACCCTCATTATCACCTGAGTAGAGAACTGAGGTTTATTCTCAGCCAAAGGGGTAGAATCGATCCCCAGTAGGGGAATAGACTTCTGTAGGGGTATCAAGGGAAACCCACAACGTTTAGCAAAATCATAATCCATCAGGTTAATAGCTGCTCCAGAATCAACGAAAGCCTGAGCAGAAAATGAGGACAGAGAGCATATCAGACTGACAGTTAATAAAAACTTAGTCTGAACACTACCCAAGACAACTGAGCGTGCAAAACGTCTTCCCCGCTTAGGGCAGACTGAAATAGCATGAGAGGCATCACCACAGTAGAAACATAACCCATTGCGCTTTCGAAACTCATGACGCTGTGCCCCAGACACCACTCTATCACACTGCATGGATTCAGAAGCAGGTTCACAAGGCAACACTATTCCACGCATACTTCTCCGCTCACGCAAACGTCTGTCAATTTGAATCGCTAATGACATAGAATCATTGAGACCAGAGGGAACAGGGAATCCCACCATAACATCCTTTACATTATCTGACAGACCATTCCGGAAAAGGGCCGCCAAAGCGTCGTCATTCCACTTGGTCAGGACTGCCCACCTACGGAATCTCTGACAGTATAACTCAGCGTCATCAAGCCCCTGATTTAATGCCAACAAGGCTTTTTCAGCTTGATCAGTGACATTAGGCTCATCGTACAATAACCCCAAAGCCTGAAAAAATGCATCAACATCACTCAAAACAGGATCCCCAGGTGTCAGGGAAAAAGCCCAATCCTGAGGATCGCCGCGCAGGAGAGAGATGACAATTTGAACCTGCTGCGCTGCATTCCCTGAGGACTTAGATTTTAAGGCAAAAAGCAATTTACAATTATTTTTGAAATTCTGAAACTTAGCTCGATCCCCTAAAAACAAATCTGGCATGGGGATCCTAGGTTCCACAACAGGCAACCTAGCAAGATATGCAGCAATACTCTGAACCTCAGTGGCAAGCTGATCCACACGGCCAGACAACTGTGCAAACTCCATTGAGAGAAAAGATCCTCCCCAGCACCCAGAGATACAGAGGGAAAAAAAAATGCAACAAACAGAAAAATATCTCTGACAACTCTGACAACCTTTTTTTTTTTTTTTTTTTTTTCTTTCACAATATTTTTCCCTTCTGTGAGTACCATACAATATTAAATTTTTGGTCCGGTGATACTGTTATGATTTCGTAGCTGAGGAGTGCAGGTAAAAAGGCAATACACCAGAGCAGTTGGAATCTATGAGATTGCAGTACCCTGACTAACCACCACAACTAGAGGCAGCCGTGGAGCGTTCCTACGTTGGTCCTAGACGCCTCGTCACAGCCTGAGAAACTAATTACACCTAAAGATAGAAATAGGAAAGCTATCTGCCCCGAAGCAGAACCCCAAAGATAATAGAAAGCCCCCAAACATGTAATGGCGGTTAGACAAGAAGAAATACTGACACAGAAAGAAAATAGTATGAGCAAACGCTGGGGCCCAAACTAACTAAATAGAAAAGGATAGGAAGGGTACTTACTGCAATCCCAGAAAACCCTGAAAAGCACCAACTCTACTAATTTCAAAATCACCTGAGATCACACGACCTCTACCACCTAAATTAGTTCTCTGGTGTAACAAAATCAAAACAGCAGCCACTGAAAAAACTGTAAAAAGCAAAAGTACAAACATCAGTGGCTGAACTAAACTGAGAGGGCAAAAGCCCCCGGAGGGGACCCTGAAGGCCCCCACAGAAGTGCAGGACAAAATGCAAAAAACTAGCACAAAAACAAAAAGAAGAAAATGTCTTATCTGATAGCAGGAGATGCAGACACGACACAGCAGGCTACAAGGGAAAAAGGATTCAAGGATTGAGACCAGAACAATTGATCACCGGCAACCCTGATGGGAAGGTGACTCCCTTATATAAGACCAGTCAGTAACACCTGATTCCCAATCCTCACAATCTTCACTGGACAGACCAGCACCGCTTGTAACCACCAGAGGAAGCCTCTGCTCAGAACTCATCTCAAACTCATTCACAACACTACTGTCTGGTCTGAGTCTGGCCTATCCGGTACGCTACAGGGACTACTGTCCAGGTCCCTCAGCCTTCTACTGATAGTAGATCTGCCATTTTCAGATTCTCGGCATCCTGGTCTTGCTGAACTATCAAGACCTCTTCTTGCTGGATGTCTTTGGCTGTCACTCTGCTGGCGAACTTCTCTATTGCCTTTCCTAATTAGAGAACAGTCACACCAATCCTCTCTTTTTTTTCTCTAGCCTTCACTGTGGTAATTCTATTATTTGAAGGGCCCCTTCTTTTCCCTGTACTTTGGGTTGAAGGCAGCCGCCATCTTCCACCGATTTGGCAAAGCAGTCCTGTAAGGCGCAGTCTTTCAAGCTTTAACTGCTCTATCTTTCTTAGAAACGCCACACGATATTCCAGCAGAGTCCGTATATCTCTAAGGCTCCCCAGTGTACCCACAATGAAGAACGGACCCATACCCTTTTCCCTGGGTATCTGGCCGTCAGACACCTGGAATTCTTAACCTTACCACTCCAGACATATCCACCATCTCTTGCATGGCTCGACCATTTCTTCCAATTTCTTTCCTCACCATAGGAATGGGCACTTGTATCACATCTTCCAGAGGACTCTAAGCTTTCCTCATATGCTCCAGCCGCCTAGCACTATCTTCATTCCTCCATTGGATCATTCACTTTGTCCGCACACATCTCCAGTGCATGTCACTCAGGACAGCTACTCTCTTCCCTGTGACAGATGTGGACTGTATCACTGTTTAGTTTCCGGGGTCCAGTACATCTTACACGCCCCACAGCCCCCTTAAATCCTTCATGCACAGGCTCCCGGGCACACGCCTCTCTCAGGTCTTCAGGTACATCTATCAAGCATTTATACAGAGAAGTCTCTTTCTCTCCTGCTTTCATTAGGCAACCATCTTGTTCAGCTCTCAGAGCCATCTTTCTCTGACTGTCACATGCTTCCACATGTTTGGCCAAGAGAGACACCTGTCGCTACATCTTCTCCAAGGCTGCCTTATTCATTAACTGGCACTCTGCAAGATGCCAACTGAGATCGGACACCTCTTTCTCTAGCTCACCTATTCTGCTTTCAGCGCTTGTCTCTGGAGTTCTTCACTGGGGTTGTCTTGACCCCCTTCTTCCTGACCCTTCCGAGTTCTCTCTGCTCCACCATCCTCAGATTCATTTGAGCTTGCATCCTCAGAAGGATCATCTGGTACCAAGGTCACCTCTTCAGCAGCTTCCACCACCTCTGTGCCTTTGGCCTCCTTCTGGGGCTCTATAGTGACAATTTTGACCCTCTCTTGCGGCCCTGACCTGTCACCCTTAGCTACCTCTCGATTCTCCAGACCTTCAGAGTATTCCACACACTCCAGCTCCTCAGCATCAGGTTCTCTGGAGCCTCCACCATATTCAGCCATCTCACCCATTTCTGTCACTGTGGATGTGGGTCTATTACCGGTCTGTTCTCCGTGACCTTTGTGGATTCTTGCTCCACCAGCGCTCTTCAGGATCCTTTTTCCTATAGCGCCCTCTACCAACTGATCATCAGACTCCAACCTAGCAGTTGCTTTGGGCAACATGAATTCATCCACCTTCCTTGCACTTTCAGAGTCTGGAAGAGAATCCACATCTTGAACAAAGGCACAAGACACTACCTCTTCTTTATTCATATTTTCAAAGGGTGCACCTTGTTCAACCTCTTTGCGCCCTGTATGTTTCCAGCGATGGGAGGACTTGCCCTCCTTACCCAGATCCCAATCGCTGCAATGTCTCTCCACTCTCAGAGAGAGACAGCCCATATTGGAGTCACTGTCACTCAACCTAGTGTCAGACCCTTTCTCTCGAGCTTACCCCACTGCTAACGGTCATACTTTCTTGTATCATTTTTGTCATGTCGCTAAGTTGGACCCATCCCCATCTTCCTTGGTCACGCCTAACTTAGGACTGTCAACTCTAGGGTGTGCATTCTCATTATTACATCTCATACACACTAATTCAACAAACACCTCTCCCTTTATCCACCAGTCCCACTGTACTTCTAAGTCCCGACCTATTACCATAGGGTACCGCAAGTCCGGGACTACACCCTCCTCATGGTACTTGGAAACCTCAGCCGCGACAATATGGAGGCAGGCTATCAGAAGACTTTTACAGTCCTCATATATGCCACTTACTTTTGTCCCAGGCGACAAAGAGCAATCAGGAGGGGCCCTTCGTAAGGACACTCCACTCCCTGGGTCTATCACTATCACCCATTCTCCATCCAGCCATATGGGACACGGTTGTGATGCCTCATTGGCCACACTATCAAGCAGGCCCGCACAGCATGAACCTCGCTGTTCCTAGCTACAGTCCAACGGCACAACTGCCGCCCCTTTTGCCTTGGGACACTCCCTTCTCATTCCCTTCCTCAGCCCATCCACCTATGAGAGATGGGACCAAACTTGTGTGGCTACTAGCCTCTGTTTTGCTAGCAACCAGCTCCTGATCCGTCTCCTCCACAGCCTCCACCTCCTCATTGGTACTCAATCCGGGCTGAGTAGATGAGATGAGGCTAGGCTGGGTCGTATCTCCCTGTCTCATTTCTTCCTCCATCTCCACCTGATCCGCATGCAAAGCTTCATGTTTAATTGTGAGCAGCGACATTTTGCATAAGCACAGAAGCAGGATTATTGTGCCGATTATGGTGTCTTCGATGCTCACCATCGTTGTGGAGTCCTCAAAGTCTTGGAGAACCACAGAAATGTCATGCATCCATGCCCGCTGTTCAGTTATGTGTGGAGGCTGACCAGAATACCGATGGGCGTGTTGGAGCTGGTATTCAACAACTGGCCTCTGCTGTTTACAAAGCCTTGCCAGCATGTGCAGTGTGGAGATCCAGAGCGTGGTAACGTTGCACACCAGTCGGTGAGCTGGCACTTGTATGCGCTTTTGCAGCACTGCCAGAGCGGCAGCAGCTGTAGCTGACTTGAAGAAAGGCGATGATGCAGCATACCTTAAACAGAAGCTCTGGCAAATCTGGGTAGGTTTTCAGAAACCACTGAACCGCCAAGTTGATTATGTGGTCCAAGCATGGTACATGTGTGAGGTTGCCAAGCTTCACAGCCGCCACCAGGTTACCTCCATTATCACACATGACCATGCCTGTTTGTATATTCAGATCTGTCTGGTCTGTTATTCCATTTAAGAACTCTGCAGCTGTGCGTTTGCTAGACAAATTAGCTTCAGCAGAGCCTGTTGCTGCTTCGCTGAGGCAGTGCTGCAGAGCTTCCAGCATCCAGCTGATGTGGACGACATGCTCTGAGTAGGGATGAGCGAACATGCTCGAATAACGTTTTATCCGAGTACGCTCGAGTGTTAATCGAGCATCTGGAAGTGTTTGTCTATTATGTTCAAGTCTCTGCGGCTGCATGATTTCCGTCTATTAGACAGCCTCAACACATGTGGGGATTGCCTGTTTTTAAGGGAATTCCCACGTGTTCAGGCTGTCTAACAGCCGGAAATCATGCCGCCACAGGGACTCTAGCATAATAGACGAACACTCCCAGGTGCTTGAATAACACCCGACCTTGCTCAGATAAAACGTTATCCAAGCACGTTCGCTCATCACTTGCTCTGAGATAACAAATCGGAGATGGAGAATCAGGATGAGCAGGGGGTGCATGAACTGGTGTTGGCATGGAGGAAATCCTGATAGAAGAAGGGTACCTTAGATACCAAGCATGTATAGGTTCTTTTTTAAGTAGTAAATAAAAACCATAGTTTGTAAAAAAAAAAAAAAAAAAAAAAAAGCATAATTTTCTGACACCCGTAGCGTCTCCACTTTTCGGGATCTGGGGCCAAATGAGGACTTCTTTTTTGCGCGCCAAGATGACAGTTTTTTTCTTGATGCCATTTTGGGGTAGATACACTGTTTTGATCACCCGTTATTGCATTTTATCACACTTTTACGGCTACAAAAAAAACAGTAATTCTTGCCTTTTGATTATTTTTTTCGTTACCCCTTTTACCAATCAAATTAATTATTTTTATATTTTGATAGATTGGGAGTTTCTGTAAGTGGCAATACTAAATATGTGCATTTTTTTAATTGTTTGATTTTGGATGGGGTAGAAGGGGGTGATTTAAACTTTTAGTTTTTTTTATTTTTAAAAACCTTTTTTTTACTTTTTACCTACTTCAATACTCTCCATAAGAAACTCAAAGCTGTGATATTCCAATCGCTTGTGCTACACATAGCAGGGCTTCAGCTTTACTTTGTGTACCAGAAATGCTTACCTACAGTCATGGCCAAAAGTTTTGAGAACGACACAAATATTAATTTTTACAAAGTCTACTGCTTCACTTTTTCTAATGGCATTTTGCATATACTCCAGAATGTTATAAAGAGTGATCAGTTTAACAGCAATTACTTGCAAAGTCAATATTTGGCTAGAAAATGAACTTTATCCCCAAAACACATTTCAACATCATTGCAGCCCTGCCTTAAAAGGACCAGCTAACCTCTTTTCAGTGATTGCTCCATTAACACAGGTGTGGGTGTTGATGAGGACATGGCTGCAGATCAATCTGTCATGATTAAGTAAGAATGACACCACTGGACACTTTAAAAGGAGGCTGGTGCTTGGCATCATTGTTTCTCTTCTGTTAACCATGGTTATCTCTAAAGAAACACGTGCAGTCATCATTGCAATGCACAAAAATGGCCTAACAGGGAAGAGTATCGCAGCTAGAAAGATTGCACCTCAGTCAACAATCTATCGCATCATCAAGAACTTTAAGGAGAGAGGTTCCATTGTTGCCAAAAAGGCTCCAGGGCGCCCAAGAAAGACCAGCAAGCGCCAGGACCGTCTCTTAAAAGTGTTTCAGCTGCGGGATCGGGCTACCAGCAGTGCAGAGCTTGCTCAGGAATGGCAGCAGGCAGGTGTGAGTGCATCTGCACGCACTGTGAGGCGGAGACTCTTGGAGCAAGGCCTGGTCTCAAGGAGGGCAGCAAATAAGCCACTTCTCTCCAGAAAAAACATCATGGATAGACTGATATTCTGCAAAAGGTACAGGCAGTGGACTGCTGAGGACTGGGGTAAAGTTATTTTCTCTGATGAATCCCCTTTTCGATTGTTTGGAACATCAGGAAAACGCCTCATTCGGAGAAGACAAGGTGAGCGCTACCACCAGTCTTGTCTCATGCCAACTGTTAAGCATCCTGAAACCATTCATGTGTGGGGTTGCTTCTCAGCCAAGGGAATCGGCTCTCTCACAGTCTTGCCTAAAAACACAGCCATGAATAAAGAATGGTACCAGAATGTCCTCCAAGAGCAACTTCTCCCAACCCTCCAAGAGCAGTTTGGCGATCAACAATGCCTTTCCCAGCATGATGGAGCACCTTGCCATAAAGCAAAGGTGATAACTAAATGGCTCAGGGAACAAAACATAGAGATTTTGGGTCCATGGCCTGGAAACTCCCCAGATCTTAATCCCATTGAGAACTTGTGGTCAATCATCAAGAGACGGGTGGACAAACAAAAACCTAAAAATTCTGACAAAATGAAAGCATTGATTATGCAAGAATGGACTGCTATCAGTCAGGATTTGGTCCAGAAGTTGATTGAGAGCATGCCAGGGAGAATTGCAGAGGTCCTGAAGAAGAAGGGTCATCAACACTGCAAATATTGACTTGCTGCATTAACTCATTCTAACTGTCAATATAAGCTTTTGTTACTCATATGTTTGCAATTATATTTCTGTCTGTGATAAAAACATCTGTCAAACACACATAAAAACCAGAGGGCAGCAGATCATGTGAAAATATAATATTTGTGTCATTCTCAAAACTTTTGGCCATGACTGTACTATGAGACTACTACGTTTGCTCATCACTAACTTACCATCTATTTCTGAATACACAAATGGTGTGTACATATACAGATCAAGATTAGATCTAAAGTGAGTGTTATGAGTAGGAAAGTTAATAACCAGCGTAAAATGTAGATTAGTGAGATTGAAAAGAATTTCACATTGTTGTCAGTCAGGAAAAGGTATTTGTTTTATCTACTATAGAAAAAGCCTTCTAGACTTAAGCCCCCGTCTCACATAGCGATATCGCTAGCGAGATCGCTGCTGAGTCACTAGTTTTGTGACACAGCAGCGATCTCCCCAGCGATATCGCTGTGTGTGACATTCAGCGACGATCAGCCCCCCTGCTGGGTATCGCTGATCGTCGCTGAAATGTCAGGACATTTTTTTGATCGCTGGTCTCCCGCTGACAGGCACGCATCGCTGCGTGTGACAGGCGGGAGACCAGCGATCCGCTGGTAACCAAGGTACACAGCGGGTTTCCAGGCACCGCGCAGCGCCTGGAAACCCACTGTGTACCTTGGTTACCAGCTCCCTGCATCAGGGCGCTGGTATCCAAGGTACACTGCGGGTAACTAAGCGATGTTACCCGCAGTGTCGCTTGTACTGATCGCTGCCTGAGCTGCCTGTTTGGCAGCTCAGCAGCGATAATGTAGCGATACACCAGCGATCCTGATCGTTGTCGGGATCGCTGGTGTATCGCTATGTGAGACCCAGCCTTTAGATCATAGAGCTGTTTGATTGGTCAAAACAACAGTAGCACTGGGTCCACTTCATCCGATTATAAAATAGGCTGTGAAAAAGAGAATCTGTCACTAGAACCATGCTGCCTGCCTGCGAAATGGATAGATTAGTGACAGGCACATTCATTGTTAGACTGGGATGATGAGGGCCCAGTAGTAAAATTGATTTTGGGGCCCATTTTATAGCTACATGTAATTATTACCTGTTGCTGTTGAACCCATTCTCCATAGATTTTAATGGAAAGGAGATGATGTAGTGGGCACCCACATCTTCACTGTGTGATATGGAGACTGTAAAGCAGTGAGATGCATCTTTTCCCTTGTAGACAGTCATACACAAATACAATGTAATGTAAAATTCCCTGGTTCCTGAACAGTCGTGTCTGAGAAGCTTCTAAATCAAGTCCACAGATGATTGTGAGGATATGTCATAAACTTAGCAGTTAAAATATCTGAGACATTTCAACAGGGCAGCAGCTGCGGAAGGACGTCTCATACTCTACCACCACCGAATGTAATGTCACCACAGTAACCTGTTCATTGGAACTTAACCCTTAAGCCCCGTCTCACACAGCGATCTTGCTAGCGAGATCGCTGCTGAGTCACTAGTTTTGTGAGGCAACAGCGATCTCCCCAGCGATATCGCTGTGTGTGACATTCAGCGACGATCAGCCCCCTACTGGGTATCGCTGATCGTCGCTGAATGTCCTGGACATTTTTTTGATCGCTGGTCTCCCGCTGGCCAGCACGCATCGCTGCGTGTGACAGGCGGGAGACCAGCGATCCGCTGGTAACCAAGGTACACAGTGGGTTTCCAGGCGCGGGGCTGTGCCTGGAAACCCGATGTGTACCTCGGATACCAGCGCCCTGATGCAGGGAGCTGGTAACCAAGGTACACAGCGGGTTTCCAGGCACTGCGCAGCGCCTGGAAACCCGATGTGTACCTTGGTTACCAGCTCCCTGCATCGGGACGTTGGTATCCAACGTACACTGCGGGTAACTAGGCGACGTTACCCGCAGTGTCACTGTGCTGATCGCTGCCTGAGCTGCCTGTTTGGCAGCTCAGCAGCGATCATGTAGCGACACACCAGCGATCCTGATCGTTGTCGGGAGCGCTGGTGTATCGCTAGGTGAGACGGGGGCTTTAGGCCACATTCACATGTTCAGTATTTGGTCAGTTTATTACATCAGTATTTGTAAGCCAAAACCAGGATTTCTATAAATTCCAGCAAAGGGATTTATAGAAATCTCAGGCCCACTGTGCTTTTTATATGCTGCGGTGCGAGGTTGAAATACGCAGTATGTCAATGTCTCTTGTGTGAGTTTTATGTGCGGATTTTCCCAAAGAATTATATTACATGCAGAAAATCGACAGGTAAAAATGCACATGCGTTTTGTTGACTTTCAATAAGATGAAGTCAAAAACATATACCAGGATGTATCGTATAAAAAATAAAGCAGGTTTATTTAAAATGTAAAATATGACATACCAAAAAGAGTAAAAAATGACAGCATCAAAAACGCATGAAAAAAATGTACTTAAAAATGCAATGAAAAAAACATAAGTGAACTAATTTACTAAAGTGCAGAAAATCTGCAACATTAAATACTCAGAAAATACTCATTGTGGGAATGTAGCCTTTTTAAGTGTTTCAGTGCATTTACACTACACATTACATTGTACAATTATCATGAAATGTAACTAGGTGCCGCTCGTTCATCAGGTGAGATGATCTTTTTGTTGCTGAAAAGATCATCATTCTCAACAACACACTGTCCTGTGTAAACAGGACCTGTGCGGTCGAGAACAAAGGCAGCCTATGCGTACTCATAGACAGGGTCGACTCCAGGTTTTTGAGGGCCCCGGGCGAAAGAGTCTCAATGGGCTCCGTTAACACATACCACAATTCATGATGCACAGATATGGAATAGAAATATAGGTATAGTACAATGCCAAAGATTTCACTTACTTCATACCTTACATGAGTGATATCTATTGTAAATTCTACAATAGCTCAAAAGACAAATAGTATAGTCCTCCATACAGTATTATGGGCACCACATAGTGCTCCATGCAGAATAATGAGCTCCATATATTGCTTCATACAGTATTAGGCCGGTTTCACACGTCCTGATATTTCCGGTACCGGAAAAATCGTTACCAGAGATATCCGTGTCCGTATGTCCGTGTGTATACTCCGTGTGTCATCCGTTTGTATGTGTACAATGTCCGTGTGTCATCCGTGTGGACACGTACCGGAGACAATTTTTTTCAGCCTGCAATTAAAGGATTTGGCCTGTAATTAAAGGGTTATATGAGGGAAAGGTGCACTAATTGTCAAATTATCATTTTCAGGTGTAATAAATACACTCATCTGGCCCATTTCTACTTATGAGTATGGTTTATTAGGAGTTGTGTGAGGTTATATGTATTTTTATTTTACACAAACACAATTTTTTCAACCATTGTAATTTTGAAATTACGTTAATGGCCTTACAAATAATAAACATGTGTATTTCAGATTAATATTATGTTCAATTTGTATGAAAATAATATAAATATATATTTTTCCCTCAATAAATTGTTTTCTGTGTGTTGTTACAATTTTTTGAAAGAACCATTCACCTATGTTGAAGCACTTATGTTCTCCCATTTTACAATATAATTTTGTGTTGTGTAATTGATATTGTTCATTTCATTTGCTGCTACCTAGGCTAAAACTGTTTTGTAACGGTGAAATAAATTAACACAACAGGGACAACGTTTTAGTATTAGTAAAAAACATCTTTACTACTACCCGGCAAACAAATAGAAAGTTTACTTTTGTACACAACATGCCATTAATAATGTGCATTCAGAACATTGGTACATGCCAGACATTTAGCAACAAATGTAGAAAAAATATTAAAATATTACAGATTGAGAAAGTCATCCTCAGTAGACACTGATTCTTGGGTACTGTTTTCTGGGATTACACCTTCCGTGATGGCGGATTGTGTGGGCATTTCTGATTGTGTTATTTGTGGCTGCAGTGGTGGATTATTGACGGAGCTTCCTACAAGCATTTGTCGGTATCCTGAGGTAGTAGTGTGGTAGCTTTGGCTTTCTAAGGAGGGGCCATAAAAGGGTTGTTGTGGGTGGAGTTGTTGCTGTTGGTAGTTTGCACTGACGGGGTATTGTACAACCTGACCAACAGGTTGCCTTTGTGACCGTGATATGTATCCTTGATATGTTTGGCCAGTTGTTTGTTGTGTTGTTGGCAGAGGGGTGGGATGCCCAAATCTACTTAGAGCAGGTGTAGTTTGCCTTTGTGGCAGAGTGTACTGCTGTGGCATTTGAATGGTGTGAGCAACTTCATCCAGTGGCCTATGTTGTACCTGGTGGCTGGATGCAGGGGGTGGTTCATGGACATAATATGGTGTGGCCATATGGTTGGGCTCATTCTGTGCCTGGCTTGCAGCCAGGAGGGTCAGCATAGCTGCCCGGACACGTTCTTGACATTCTGTGGGTACTTTAGCCAGACAGGGAGACAGTGAGAGACAAAAACGATCAACATCTGTTTCTGGCGTCATTGAGTTCAAGATATGCAGGACTCTTGCATCAATTTCTTCAGGCAACATCCTGCCCTCCCTCATGTCGCCTACTGCGTCTTCCTCTCACACTAGGTGCTATGGTGGAATGGTTGTTGATGCTTGTGATGCCTGGGGTGCTGGGGCGCTTGATGCCTGTGAAGGTTCTTCTGTACCTATTTGGCTGCTTTCATTAGCACCCTCACTGGTTCTGTCACCAACATCAGATGGCTGTTATGGTTGTGTTGTTTAACTGGGCTGAGCTGTTTGATCCGTCTCTGATGCAGACGTACAAGGTGCAGAGGCTGCCGCTGTTGGTGATTCATCTGAATCGTCCAAGTTGTCGTCAGTCCTATGGTCAAAAAATGGACATTGTCCCAAAAACATGTATTGAATAATTTTGGTAAAAGTGTAAACAATAAACAAATTTCTATAGCAATAGGGGATGTGAGTTCAGAACCTTCCTTTTTTTTTTGGATACCTTGGGATATTTTTTTTTTAAATTTAATTGACATTTTAGTGGGTTGCTGTAGTATTCATATTGAACATTAATGTTAACCCAAATCCAAATATGCATCTGACAAGGCATTTAACATGTGCATGTACAATGATGCTGACTTCAGTATTTACAGTGTCAACTACATAGGTACCAACAAACTACATTGTTGTGGCCTTAGCTACCATAAACCTTGAGGTGGTTGAAGCAGTCCACTTAGGCTGATTTCACATTGGCGTTTTTTAGCACAGCGCATCGTGCTGATCCGATCGCATGCGCCTCTATCTTTAACAGGAGGGGTGCATGGTTTAGCGTTAGCATGCGATCTTCAGTGTTTTTTTGTCGTGAGCGACTTGGCACGCCCGACGCAACATGTTGCATTTTTGGGTCCGCCCAAACTCGTATAAAAGGCGCATGCGCTCGCATCGCGCACGGAAAGCTCCCAAACAACACGTTACAGTCTATGTGATCGCTGATGTGCGCTGGGTCAGGCACAGGTCTGCGTTCTACAACGCATGCGTTGTTAGAGATAACACATGTCTAGACACTGGTTGAAACCACCCACTAAAGAAACATTGTATGGGGGTAGTGTATATTAGATAAGGTGTTGGCACTTCAATCCACTACTCTACAGCCTGAAACAGATGAAGATAGAGCCAGACAGACACAGAGCAAGACAACAGCAAGACAGAGCAAGACAGCATCAGGAATTGTATTGGACTGCCTGGAAACTTGGATAATGTGAGTATAAAACCTAATGTCTTTCTTTCCTTTTTTCTCAATTTCTTATGTACTAATGTCTATGTTTTTATTGCAGCATGCCTTCAGGAGATGAATATGTGCCGGCCCCTGGTGAACTGGCCCAAGCAGCGGGTGAAGTGAGTACTTTCCTTCCATACTGATTGGTAAGTAATCGCTGTTGCAATTTTTTTTTTCCTTTTTCAGTCCACATCGTCCACAGCAGCGGAGGAAGAGCGGGAGCAGCCAGTCCGAGTGCAGGCGGGGAGGCAGCCTGTAAGTATAGAGTGACTGATTTTTTTTTGTTTTGCCCATTACTTTTTCCTTGCCTGTTTTTCCTATTCAGTCTTGCTTATTCTCAGTCTTTCTTCTCTCTTATTTTCCATCTTTTTCATCTTCAAATGTTGACAAGATTAATGTTTTGCTTTTTTTTCTAGGCTCCACAACGGGATGAGGAACTCGCCCTGGATAATGACGCCCTAATCCAGTTGGTCCATGAGCGAGTCCCGTTTGTGGGACAGCCGTCATCCAAAGCACTGTGACAACGTGGTAATCCGGCGGCTCTAGAATGAGGTGGCCGTAGGGCTGATGGATGGCTGGGACATCGCCTCTCCCCAGGTCCGCAAGGAAGGATTTTAGTAAGTATTTATCTGTATGATGCTGCAGTCACCTTGGCCGGGATCACACAACTGTGTGTGATGCTTGTAACTCCTACGAGTTTCTAGCATCCCACACAGTTGTGTGATCACAGCCTACAGTGCATTTTCTAAATTTTTTTTTTTTCCACAGTGAAAAAGGTCCGAACCCTTTGGCGCTCAATCAAGGACCGCTTCAACAGGGACCTGAGGCTGGAGAACCGGGTTGCCAGTGGTGCTGCGGCAAAGACCACAAGAAAGTATCGCTATCATCAGGCTTTGGCTTTCGTAAGACCGGTCCTTGCCACCAGAGCAGGGCCGGCTCCAGGTTTTTATGGGCCCCGGGCGAAAGAGCCTCAGTGGGCCCCTTTAACACAGACCACGATTCATGATGCACAGATACGGCAGAGAAATATAGGTACAGTACAATGCCAAACACTTCACTTCTTCCATTACATGAGTGATATCTATTGTAAATTCTACAATAGCTCAGAAACCGCGAAATCCTCACAGCGCACAGTACAGACTGTACAGTACAGTCCTTCATACAATATTATGGGCACCACATAGTCTCCCCCTCATCACCCATATAATACCCCATGCAGGATGTCACCCCCCCATCCCCCATATAATGCTCCATACAGAATACTGGACCTAAAATAATGCTCCATACAGAATACTGGACCCAATATAATGCTCCATACAGGATACTGGTCCCCATATAATGCTCCATACAGGAAACTGGTCCCCATATAATGCTCCATACAGGATACTGGTCCCCATATAATGCTCCATACAGGATACTGGTCCCCATATAATGCTCCATACAAAATATGGAGCTCTCCTCTGCACTGTGCTGCATTCTGTGCTGTTATGGCTCAGGAAAGGGCGCTGTGGAAAGACTCCCCATTATCATCATTGCCTCCCCATCATCATTATTGCCTTCCCATCATCATCATTGCCTCCCCATTATCATCAATGCCTGCTCATCATCATCATTGCCTCCCCATCATCATCATTGTCTCCCATCAACATCATTGCCTGCCCATCATCATCAATCATCATTGCCTCCCCATCATCATCATCACTGCCCTCCCCCCACCACCATCACACATACAGCACCACACACAGACAGCACCGCAGCACACCAGCACTCTCTCACATACACACACACACACAAAGCACCGCACTACATACACACACTGATACACACAGACACACACACTGATACACACAGACAGACACACACACACACACTGATACACACAGACACATACACTGATACACACAGACACACACACAGACACATACACATCACATCTCACCTGTCCGGCGTCCGCGCGCTCTCTGTCACAGCCGGCCGCTGAATGATGACGTCATTCAGCGGCGCTGCTGTGAGAGGAAGTGCAGGCGCCCCTTGGAGCCCGGAGCTGCGGCAGCAGAGGCACAGGGAGAGGTAAGTATTGTGCCAGCTGCTGCCGGGGCCCTGAGAAAGCGGGCGGCTCCAGTGGCAGCGCTGACACCGCTCTCCTCCGCTAACGGGCGCCGGGGTGCCCAATGGCGAGTGGGCCCCCCTGCCTGCTCAGGGCCCCGGCACTTGCCCGGGTATGCCGGGTGCTGATGCCGGCCCTGCACCAGAGCATAAGTATTTTGTTGTTGTCTAGTGTTGAATCTGTGTTTTTCTATTCCACAGGACTTGGCGTTTGTAAATGCATGATAGTAATTGTTTTTTTTTTGTTTTTTTTCACAGCACCTGCAGCAGCACCCTGCAACCTGGTCCTGAAGCGGTCCTTCAGAGAGCTGCCTCAGACCCGTCCCAGCCATCCACCAGCCAAGAAGCACCTTGCAGGCAGGTAACACAGTCAGCTGGGGATCAGGAAGCTGGTCCATCAGGTCTTCCCCTGTCACAGGTCTCTGCCACAGGTTATGCGGGTACTTCCCGCCTGCGGCAGAAGGCCTCTGACAGGAATCTCATGCCCGAGTTTTTGCATTTGAGCTCGGTTTTTCAAGATAACCAGAAGGCGTTGGGTGACAGAGTGGATAGCGATTTGGCACTAGTGGCCCAACGCATCCATTCTGTTGAGCGACACCTTGACTGTCTTGAAGCCGAGCTCAAAAGACCAGCACACCATTTTTCCCAACAACGGGGCATGACGGAATAACTTACTCCTGATCTCCAGCTGACTGTGATGCATGCCTGAAACAATGCTTACATGCAGGCTATGCAGCAGAGTCGGTACGTGCAGCAGCAGCAGCCAGTGGTGCCTTTCCCAACTGTTCCACCACTGACTCGCTTCACCGCACTACCGACTTCTGCTGCATACCACTGCACGGCCACCAGCATTCCAAGCCATGCTGTACCACACTACACCACACACAGTCACAGTGCAGCTGGACACTCCCCCGCCACCACGATGCCAAGCGCTGCTCCTGTTTGGAGTTCCTCCACTCCTGCTTGGCCCTCCACCCCTGCTTGGACCGCCACCACCGAGCAGCAGCTGGGGGACCCTCATTCCATCTTCAGGGCATAAAGAGAGAAGGATGCTATTGCATCCTAAACTCACTTTTTGTAACATCAGGCCAGGTGTATAATATTTGTGGTATGTCCACCGTCGCTGCATATATCTCCAGCGGCGCTGCAATATGTTTTAACATAGACTGGAGAGATGATGAAGGTCATACAACTTTTCTCTGTAGACTCACCTGGTAGGAGTCCTAATAAAGTCATGATGCAGAAAACACAGCATCCTGACTTCACTGGGACACCTGGGCAGATGAATATTGTATTGAAGTGTAGAAAAACAGAGTGCACTCAGTACAGGTATCAAAACCGGTTTTCTATTAACAACACAAGAAATTAATTTTACACCATTTGATCTTGCCATTCCACACATCCCACATCAGATAGAAAGTAGGCTGCAAATTGGTCCCTCATTTGTCCTACTTCAACACATGACCTGAGAGGGTGCTGAGTGAATTCAGGCAATGGGTTGACAGGTGGTTCATCTATTTCAAAGGTAGGGTGGTCTTTAGCCATTACAAAATTGTGAAGAACCACACAGGCTTTCACCACCTCATCCACAGTTTCTAGTTTAAGATTGATGGCTGTGCCTAGAATGCGCCATCTGGACACAAGAATCCCAAAGGCACACTCGACAGTTCTTAGGGCCCTGGTCAGTCTGTAATTAAAAAATTTTTTGCTGTGGTCCAAGTCACGGCTGGAGTAGGGTTTCAACAGGTTTGTGCACATTTGAAAGGCCTCATCACCAACCATTACAAATGGCAGTGGCGGACCTTCGGTGTGGAGAAGAGGCCGTGTCAGGGGGGAATTAAAATGGTTGCCATACAACCTACGGCCCATGTCCGAGTTCTTAAAGGTCTGTCAGTCATTGCCCCGGCCAAATGCCCCAATGTCCACCACAATAAACCTGCAGTCTGCATCCGCAATGGTCATGAGTACCGTAGAAAAGTACTTTTCATAATTAAAGTACTCAGAGCCACTTCTTGGGGGTTTTGTTATCCGGATTTGTTTCCCATCCACCGCTCCCAAACAGTTGGGGAAATTGCAGACTGTAAAGAATTTTTCTGCAATATCCATCCACTTTTCCGCGGTGGGCAGGGGCATAAATTCAGGACATAGAACGTCCCACAAAGCCCGGCAGGTGTCTGCAACTATTCCGGACAAGGTGGAGATTCCAAGCCAGTACTGAAAGTGGAGTGAAGAGAGGGTCTCGCCAGAAGCCAGGAAGCTGCAAAAAAGATGAAAAAAAAATAGTGATTGCCCAGACTTTGGCAAAACACTGACCTGAAAAAAATTACTGTTAATTGCAGAACTAGAATTCAGCTGTATGTTACTAAATGGCAGAACAAAAACAATACACGCATTTGTTTAATATTATGTACCGTAGTGTGACGAGGAGCCGTTCCTCAGGAGGAATCGCACGATGGTGCTGTGAGTCCTGTCTCCGGATGGCTCCTTCAACACGAGAAAGCAAATCCCTAAAACTTTCTTGGGACATTTGTGTATAGTCCGAAAATTTCGTCGGGTATGCCTGGAGCTCTCTGAAGAGGGTGTGGTACGCTCCACGGCTCTCCTGGACTTCAATAATCGGATGTCTCCAAAAACGCCACCGCTGACGTCTTCGCTCTCTCTCTCTCTCCCTGTGTTGCTGGCAAGCAAAAGCCTGAAACAGCGTGATGTCCAGATCCAAGTTTATGCGAAAACTCTCCCAACGCAGATCCATGGTGACACAGGGAACACCAGCAAAATCTGAAGAATTCAGCTGAACAGGGTCTATTTAAAGAAATCCCATGACACTCCCCCACTTGTGTCCCATTGGTGGGGTCTGTTTCAATGATTTTCCTCTTGTGTAATGTGTGACTCATGCATCTAAAAAACACAAACGCATGCAAAACGCTAGATAAACGCATGTAAAAGCTACGCTTTTTTGTCGTTATGCGTACTTTGATGCGTTAAAAAAACCATGGCTTGAATGCGCTTATTTGCGTTTTTGCACGTTTTCAGTAGCGCACGAAGCGCTGCGCTAAAAGACGCAAATGTGAAATTAGCCTTACTGGTTGAGTTCCATGACTGGGCGTAGGATGTTATGATTTGGTAGCTGAGGAGAGCAGGCAAAAAAGGAAATACACCAGAGCAGTTGGAAACTATGAGATTGCAGTACCCTGACTAACCACCACAACTAGAGGCAGCCGTGGAGCGTTCCTACGTTGGTCCTAGACGCCTCGTCACAGCCTGAGAAACTAACTACACCTAAAGATAGAAAGAGGAAAGCTATCTGCCCCGGAGCAGATCCCCAAAGAACATAGAAAGCCCCAAACATGTAATGGCGGTTAGACAAGAAGAAATACTGACACAGACAGAAAATAGTATGAGCAAACGTTGGGGCCCAAACTTACTAAATAGAAAAGGATAGGAAGGGCACTTACTGCAATCCCAAAAAACCCTGAAAAGCACCAACTCTACTAATTTCAAAAACACCTGAGATCACACGACCTCTACCACCTAAATTAGTTCTCTGGTGTAACCAAAAACAAAACAGCAGCCACTGAAAAAACTGGAAAAAGCAAATGTACAAACATCAGTGGCTGAACTGAACTGAGAGGCAAAAGCCCCCAGAGGGGACCCTGAAGGCCCCCACAGAAGTGCAGGACAAAATGCAAAAATCAAGCACAAAAACAAAAAGAAGAAAATGTCTTATCTGTTAGCAGGAGATTCAGACACGACACAGCAGGCTACCAAGGAAACAGGAATCAAGGATTGAGACAAGAACAATTGATCACCGGCAACCCTGATGGGAAGGTGACTCCCTTATATAAGACCAGTCAGTAACACCTGATTCCCAATCCTCACAATCTTCACTGGACAGTCCAGTACCGTTTGTAACCACCAGAGGGAGCTTCTGCTCAGAACTCATTTCCAGCCTATTCACAACAGTACCCCCCCCTTGAGGAGGGGTCACCGAACCCTCATTTGAGCAACCAGATCGGTCAGGATGAGTTCTATGATACACACGGATGAGTCTCCTAGCATGGATGTCCGAAGCAAACACCCAAGAATTGTCTTCCTGACCATAACCTCTCCATTTAACCAAATACTGGAGTTTCCGTCTAGAAAAACGAGAATTCAATATTTTCTCAACCAAATACTCCAGATTGCCCTCAACCAAAACAGGGTCAGGAGGCACAGTAGTAGGAACCACTGGCTCAACAAACCTCTTCAACAAGGACTTGTGGAACACGTTATGGATCTTAAATGACCCTGGAAGAAGCAAACGAAAAGAAACAGGGTTAAGAATCTCCATGATCTTATAAGGTCCAATGAACCTAGGCTTAAATTTAGGAGATGCCACTCTCATAGGAATATTTCTTGAGGACAACCAGACCAAGTCCCCCACTTTAAACCGAGGACCATCAGTCCTATGCCGGTTAGCAAACCGCTGGGCCCTCTCCTGAGAGAGGGACAACCTCTCCACTACCTGGTCCCAAATCTGTTGCATACGCTCCACAACAGAGTCAACACCCGGGCAGACAGAAGCCTCCGTCTGTCCAGAAGAAAATCGAGGGTGAAACCCAGAATTACAGAAAAATGGAGACATCAAAGTGGCAGACTAGCCCTATTATTAAGAGCAAACTCAGCCAAAGGCAAAAAAGAGACCCAGTCATCCTGATCAGCAGACACAAAGCATCTTAGATAAGTCTCCAATGTCTGGTTTGTTCTCTCAGTTTGACCATTGGTCTGAGGATGAAACGCCGAGGAGAAAGACAATTGAACACCAATTTTAGAACAAAAGGTCCTCCAAAATCTGGAAACAAACTGGACTCCTCTGTCAGACACAATGTTCTCAGGAATGCCGTGTAAACGAACCACGTGCTGAAGGAACAAAGGCACCAATTCAGAGGAGGAAGGCAACTTAGGTAATGGCACAAGATGTATCATCTTGGAAAACCTATCGCAAATCACCCAGATGACGGTCATTCTCTGAGAAACAGGGAGGTCGGAAATGAAATCCATAGAGATATGGGTCCATGGTCTCTTGGGCACCGGTAATGGCATCAACAAACCACTAGAACGAGAGCAAGGCTTGGAGCGAGAGCAAGTCCCGCAGGACTGCACAAACTCCCTGACATCACGAGACAAGGTAGGCCACCAAAAGGACCGACCAACCAAGTCCCTGGTACCAAAAATTCCGGGATGACCGGCCAACGCGGAACAATGAATCTCAGACATTACACTCTTTTTCCACTGGTCTGGGACAAACAATTTCCCAACAGGGCAGCGCTCGGGCTTATCTTCCTGGCACCCTCCAGAGCCAGTCTCAAATTGGGCGAGATGGCGGAAAGAACTACACCCTCTTTCAAAATAACAGAAGGATCAGATAACTCAGGAGAGTCCGCCAGGAAACTCCTCGAGAGGGCATCCGCCTTAACATTTTTAGTGCCAGGAAGAAATGAAACCACAAAATTAAAACGTGTGAAAAACAAGGCCCACCTGGCCTGTCTAGGATTAAGTCGCTTGGCAGATTCCAGATAAACTAGATTCTTATGGTCAGTAAGGACCACCACCTGATGTTTGGCTCCCTCCAGCCAATGTCTCCACTCTTCAAAAGCCCACTTCATGGCTAATAACTCCCGATTACCCACGTCATAATTACGTTCAGTGGGAGAAAATTTTCGAGAGAAAAAGGCACAAGGGTTACTTTTAGAGGTCTCTGGATCTCTTTGGGACAAAATGGCACCTGCCCCAATTTCAGAGGCATCAACCTCCACCTGAAATGGTAGAGAAACATCAGGCTGCCGTAGAACAGGAGCAGAAGTGAATCTCTGCTTAAGTTCCTGAAATGCAGAGACTGCCTCAGGAGGCCAATTCACCACATCAGAACCCTTCTTGGTCAAATCAGTTAATGGTTTAACAATAACAGAGAAATTACCAATAAATTTACGATAAAAATTGGCAAAACCCAAGAATCTTTGAAGAGCCTTTAAAGAAGTAGGTTGGACCCAATCACAGATAGCCTGAACTTTGACCGGGTCCATTTCAATAACAGATGGGGACAAAATGAAACCCAGAAATGAGATCCTCTGAACGCCAAAAAGACACTTTGATCCCTTCACATACAGAGCATTCTCTCTCAAAATCTGGAACACAGTCCGAACATGTTTTACATGAGAGTCCCAGTCATTGGAAAAAATCAAGATATCATCCAAATAAACAATCAGAAATTTATCCACAAAATCCCTGAAAATATCATTCATGAAGGACTGGAAGACAGAAGGAGCATTAGTGAGCCCAAAGGGCATCACAAGGTACTCAAAATGCCCTTCAGGGGTATTAAATGCCGTCTTCCATTCATCCCCGTGCTTAATGCGAATAAGGTTATATGCCCCCCTGAGGTCAAGCTTGGTAAACCAAGTAGCGTTTTTCACCCTGGAAAACAGATCAGAGATCAAGGGTAACGGATATTGATATTTCACAGTAATATTGTTCAAGAGACGATAATCAATACACGGCCTTAATGAACCATCCTTTTTGGCCACAAAGAGAAAACCGGCACCTAAGGGTGAAGAGGATGGTCTGATATGACCCTTCTCCAATGACTCCTTGATATAAGACCGCATAGCGTCATGTTCAGGTACAGACAAGTTAAAAAGGCGACCTTTAGGGAATTTACTACCAGGCACTAGTGTTGAGCGATACTGCTCGATATCTAAAAATATCGGATCGGAATGGTATCGCCGATATCACTAAATATTGGCGATATCCGATTCGATACCGGAAGTCCCATGTAAGTCTATGGGAACAAAATATCGCAACTAAAAAAACACTTTCTTTCCTTGTAAACACAAAATATACACACTTAGAATACATAATATTATATTATATATATAATGTCATTGTGACATATATATATACATATATTTATAGTTTATTCACTTCTACATAGTAAAATAGCCTCTGATTCAATTGCCGGGTAAAGCCGGCATTTGTGAAAAGACAGAAGCACCCGAGGGTCCAGTCGCCACAGAGATGTTGCATCGCACCCAGCGAACAGGATTCAGAAGCTCGCTATAAGCGAGTCCTGTGTGCCTTAATTGAACTGTTTTTTTGCTTGAGAATTGCAAAAATCATCATAGACTGTATTTGCCATTTTTCCGTCATATCTGCGCCACGAGGCACAGGTGAAGAATAAGGGCGTGCTCTCGTGGGCGTACACTCACTCCGTGGCGCGAAAACGATGTCAGCACACTCTAAATGTTACTGCAATGTAAGATCGTGCCCCACAGCTCTGGAGTTCCGCCTCCTCATCCTCCTCAGTGGGCGTAAACGAACGCGAAGGTCCCGCCTCCCTACAAAAGATGTCGCCTCTCCTGATGCTAATGACACATGTGACTTTGCTGAGATGGCGAACGGACGTGAGCAGAAGTGCGAAGGGATGGAGGAGTCAGAGCTCTCCCCCCACGGAAGCGACCCGATCGCCACGGAGCCACCGTTTGGCACCCGGCCTGGAAACCCTCCTACGCTGGAAGAAGTGGAGGATACCCTGAGAGACCTGGCCCGGCACCGGGAGGAGGTCGCCAGGATGGAAGCGAGCTGGCGGGCCCTAAAACTACAATTGGAGCGGCGCCAATCCCTCTTACCCCTGAAGTGTCTGTACCGGAAGGTGAGGCACCCGTTCCAGTAGAGGAGGCCGTGCGGGCATCCCAGCCCTTGCAATCTGAACCGGTTGCCAGTATCTCAGTGGAGGCACCCGTTCCAGTACAGGAGGCCGTGCGGGCATCCCAGCCCTTGCAATCTGAACCGGTTGCCAGTATCTCAGTGGAGGCACCCGTTCCAGTACAGGAGGCCGTGCGGGCATCCCAGCCCTTGCAATCTGAACCGGTTGCCAGTATCACAGTGGAGGCACCCGTTCCTGCAGAAAACGCCGCACCAGCACCCCAGATCCCGCTGTCTGCCCCCGTCGCTGAGGCAGAAGAAGCGACACCCGTCCTCATGGTGGAGGCCGCGCAGGCACCAGAGCTCTACCTGCCTGTACCGGAGCCCCGACCGTCATCTGTTCCAGAGCCGGCTGCTTCCGCCACAGGTGAGCGCCGCCAGGACTGGCGGGCGCCAGGAGAGCTGCCGCAAACCGGACATCGTAAGCTGGCGTTTGATGGTGGAGACATGGAGATGCTGGTGGAGGAGAATTACAACCGGCGTCAGGAGGAAGAGTGGAGACGTCGGGAGCGGGAAGCAGAGCGACAAAGGGAGCAGCGAGAATCCCAAAAGCTTCGGCAACGTCACCTGGAGAAGGACCTGGCAGAGAAGGCACGTATGAGAAAGGATAAAAGTACGGTGAGGGAGCCGCGGCGTAAGGGTGCAGTACGGAACTTTAAGTTAAAAGGTGGTTGGGGCTTCATCCAGGAGCCTGGACTTTATTTAGAAGTTTTTGTAACCCGGCGGGACGTGGAGGCTCACCTCCCAGAAGGACACCCGGGGTGGGACCTGTTGCCAGGAGACTTGGTGACTTACACCCGACACTGGGGTTACAATGGATGGTACGCCCTAAATGTTACCAGGTGCGACCCCTACTCCCCAGAGTGTCAGGAAACTGACAGACCCTACGAGCCTTCAGCCTCCCCCAACCAGGCCTCTGCACAAGTGCCCACCCCACGTCGTAAATCTCCCCAGCCTCCCTCAGTGGTCTCCTCAGCAGCCCCAGCTATGGACATGATAATGATAGCTGGCCCGTACCCGGCGCCTGTTAGGCCCCCTGGGGTTAGTTCAGTCCGGGACATAGGGGTCCAGACCCGGAGGGAGATGAAAGAGGTGGCCACACAGACCCAGATAGCGGGTCACGACGTCACTGTACAGGCCACACGACGTCATCAGGTATGGGTGGACCCTCCTGTCACGGATGTTTGGCAAGCTCCAGAAGAGTACCAGGTGGTACCTGGAAGAGGCCAGCCAAAGAAGTCTAAATAACCCGGACAGGGTCTCTGTATGTAAATAGTTAAATTATTGATGTACCCGGACGGGTGAATGTTCATAAAAAGAAGTTTATTTTTGCCTTAATATACCCATGTTGGGTAATGGTTTGATGTACCCGGACGGGTGAATGTTCAGAAGAACAAGTTTATTTTTGCCTTAATATACCCATGTTGGGTAATGGTTTGATGTACGCGGACGGGTGAATGTTCAGAAGAACAAGTTTATTGTTGCCTTAAAATACCCAGGTTGGGTAATGGTGTTTCATTGTAATGAAAATGTTGAACTTTGAAGCCATGAACTGTACTGGCTCACAAATTTTTCTGTAAATAGTTGGCACTTCGGTGCTCCATTTTGGTTTTACAAAAAACTTTACTGTGCACTATTTTCAACTACCTCAGAAACTAAAAACCCGTTTGGTGTGGCCGAAAGTGAGGTCTGCTCAAGGAAAGTCTTGCAGCCCACCCAAGACCACAGTTGGAGGTTTGGAGCGGGTCCTCCACAAGCACAAGTAAAGGACACTGTGAAGTTACCCCGGTGGGGTTGTAGTCCTAAGAAGTCTCCACGAACTTCGGCACTAATGCTATTTGCACTTTTGTTGAATATGTATTTATTAACACACATGTATAACACATATCAAGGGTATGAACAGTAACAAAACATGTCACATAATATAAGCCATTTGCACTTTTGTAATGTTATTATTAAAAATTTTATTATGCAACGTTTAACTTGAAGTGTTTCCTGCTTTCTTACTACGTCGCATAGTCCACTCTGCTACATCACTTTGCACCATTGCTCTATCTCACATCTATCTGCCCTGGAAGGATAGCGTGTTACCTGTAGAAGACTTTTCACCTACCTGCACTACACCATCCCTTCCAGAGGACCTGCACAGCAGCGCTGGACACCCTGACCAGGTACTACAGGTGGCGTCACGACAAACTACACGAACATTCTATCATCCCCTGGAAATATCCCACATTCCAGTGATCGCCCAGGTCACGGACCGAGCTGTGCTACTCGTGACATCCCCCATAGAAGTCGACGTTATCGGTGCCGAGTACCCCCAAAACCCCTGTCTCTGTGCGACTCAACTTCCCTCACTGTGCTGGCGCTTTACATTTACAAATGCCTCTGGGTTTTTTTTTTGGGGGGGTGGGGAACATTCAGACTTTTGCTATGGGGCCCCATGATTTATATGTACGCCCCTGCTGCTGAGGCATGGTATTTAAGGCTGTTAAGGAGCCAACATACATGGACCTTGCCAGCAGCGTCGGACTGGAGTACCTTGGGCCCACCAGAGAAAATATATTCTTGCGGCCCAACATCATACTTCCCAACCTTTGAATAAGGGAAAGAGGGACAAAGGCTGTGGCACGCTGTGCATGCTGCATAAAATTTTAGGCCATGCCACGTTGCACCACAGACTGTCCAGGAGTTGGTGGATGCTTTAGTCCAGGTGTGGGAGGAGATCCCTCACAAGACCATCCGTCGCGCTCATCAGGAGCATGGCCAGAAGTTGTAGGGAGGTCATACAGCATACCTCCCAAATTTGGAAGACAGGAAAGAGGATTAAAGGCTGCGGCGCGTGTTGCGCGCCGCTGAAAATTTTAGGCCACGCCCCGACAACACCCATTTCACAGCTAATCACACCCATATCCTCGCCCCAAGCGTAACCATTTAGCACTGCTGATCACACTGACTGGTAATGAGGGCACAGTGGCTGGTACTGAGGAAAAGAAAGAAAGAGCAGCGAGAGAGAAAGAACAAACAGAGAAAGAAAGAGAGGAAAGAAAGAAAAGAGAGAAAGAAAGAACAGAGAGAAAAAAGAACAGAGAGCGAGAAGGAAAGAACAGAGAGCGAGAAAGAAAGACTAGAGAGAGAGCCATAGGCGTAGCTAGGGTTTTGGTTTAGTGGGGGCAAAACTTCTGAGTGGGCCCATCATCAGAGAACCTCAGCAAATGACCGCGCTGTTGGCCAAAATAATCTATATATAAAAAGACCAATATTGATATTACCGCCATATGGTCTGTGTTAAATAATACCAGTCCTACAGAACATATAGATTACAGCACAGGTACAGATAATGACTTACCGCTGATGTTCTTTCTAATGGAATTGTTCACTTTTCATGTCTTTTCCATCTGGCCCACACCGACATGACGACTTCTCCAGCCAGAACTCGACTGCACCCCCATTAAAAAAAAAATAAAAAAAAAACCTCACCTCCCGGCTCCTGTGCTGCTCACTGTTCTCCCTCTCAGCGTATGACAGCGGGCGCCGGCAGGTGATGTTATTGCGCCCGCTGTAATACGCTGAGAGGGGGATTATGGGAGAGAAGGAGCGCTCGCTCCTTCTCTCTCCATGCGTTCAGCTTTATCGGCTGGATGCCGATACAGCTGACCCTTCGATGACGGGTGGGGGCCCACTGCTGGCACCGGGCCCCCCCAATGCCTGTTCAGGCCCCATAGCTTCCGGGCGGCAGAGCAGGGAGAGCGATTCTCCCTGCTCTGCCACAGAATGTAACTGTATCGTAGCTCCGGGTGGGCCCCCTCAGAGCGCGGGCCCCAGGGCCACCGTCCCCTCTGCCCCGCAACCTATCCTTTCAAATCAGGGTCCACCACGCAGGAGCTGGGGCCCACCGTAGGTTTCTCCGGTGTCCCGGTGCCTCAGTCCGACCCTGCTTGCCAGCCTGATAATACCAGGCCACAGCAGTCTGCTTAGCTTGGCTGGTTAACAAAAATAGGGGATCCCCTCGAAAAAAAAAACGGCGTAGGGGTCCCCCTATTTTTGTTAACCAGCCAAGTAAACTGCAGACTGCTGCAGCCTGGTATTAAAAGACTGTCAAGGCCCATGGATTTTGGCCCTCAACAGCCTGATAATACCAGGCTACAGCAGCCCCACATTTGGCGCATCAAAAGATGTGCCAATTGTGGCACTTTACCCGGCTCTTCCCAGTGCCCTGTAGCGGTGGCAAGTGGGGTAATAAGGGGTTAATGTCACCGTTGATTGCACGGTGAGAATAAGCCCGGTTAATAATGGAGAGGTGTCAATAAGACACCGATCCATTATTAATCCCAAAGTTTTTAAATGTATAAAAAAAAAGACACAGCAAGAAAAAAGTATTTTAATGAAATAAAAGAGACAACACAGTTTTCATTTCTTTTATTATACTCTCATTCCTGCGACGCCATCGATCTCCTGTAAAAAAAGAAAAAAAACAAAACAACAGTATACCACCTGTCCGACGCAGTCCATAGTAACGAGGGTCCCACGACGATCCAGCTCTGCTACATCGCAATGACAGGCAGAGCCTGTCATCTCGACGCAGCACAGCTGATTACCTGCTTCCCCGGCGGTGACGTCATCGGACTGACTGCTTTACGGCCGGGATTACCCAGCAGTCACTGCAGTTATCGCGAGAAACTGCATGTGACCGCCGGGGAAAGATGATGGCGGCCATCAAGCAGTCCAGCCCGTGACCGCCGGAGATCTTCTGCCAGGTAAGTGCCGCTGACTCCTGACAGACCCGACCGACGGACACTGACAGTGACAAATCCGATTCCGGTATCCGATAAGACGAAAATATCGGAACTAAGTATCGAAAGTCCGATAGAGCTAATATCGGCCGATACCCGATACTTGCGGTGTCGTATCGCTCAACACTACCAGGCACTAATTCAATAGCGCAGTCATAGCTCCTATGGGGAGGTAAGGATGCAGATTTACTTTCGCTAAACACATCAGAAAAATCAATCAAAAAGTCAGGAATATCCTGAGCCTGGGGGAAGGCAGAAAAAACAGGAGTGTTGGTATTAACACATTGACAGCCCCAACTGGTAACAGACACAGATTTCCAATCCAAAACAGGATTATGAGACTGTAACCAAGGGAAACCCAGTACGATAATGTCATGCAGATTATACAGAACCAAAAATTTGCAACTCTCCTGATGATCAGGTTCTACCCTCATTATCACCTGAGTAGAGAACTGAGGTTTATTCTCAGCCAAAGGGGTAGAATCGATCCCCAGTAGGGGAATAGACTTCCGTAGGGGTATCAAGGGAAACCCACAACGTTTAGCAAAATCAAAATCCATCAGGTTAATAGCTGCTCCAGAATCAACAAAAGCCTGAGCAGAAAATGAGGACAGAGAGCATATCAGGGTAACAGTTAACAAAAACTTAGTCTGAACACTACCCAAGACAACTGAGCGAGCAAAACGTCTTCCCCGCTTAGGGCAGACAGAAATAGCATTAGAGGCATCACCACAGTAGAAACATAACCCATTGCGCTTTCGAAATTCATGACGCTGTGCCCCAGAAACCACTCTATCACACTGTATGGATTCAGAAGCAGGTTCACAAGGCAACATTATTCCACGCATACCTTTCCGCTCACGCAAACGTCTGTCAATTTGAATCGCTAATGACATAGAATCATTGAGACCAGAGGGAACAGGGAATCCCACCATAACATCCTTTACATTATCTGACAGTCCCTTCCGAAAAAGAGCTGCCAAAGCGTCGTCATTCCACTTGGTCAGGACTGCCCACCTACGGAATCTCTGACAGTATAACTCAGCGTCCTCAAGCCCCTGACTTAATGCCAACAAAGTTTTTTCAGCTTGATCAGTGACATTAGGCTCATCGTACAATAACCCCAAAGCCTGAAAAAACGCATCAACATCACTCAAAACAGGATCCCCAGGTGTCAGGGAAAAAGCCCAATCCTGAGGGTCGCCGCGCAGGAGAAAGATGACAATTTGAATCTGCTGCGCTGCGTTCCCTGAGGACTTAGATTTTAAGGCAAAAAACAATTTACAGTTATTTTTGAAATTCAGAAACTTAGCTTGATCCCCTAAAAACAAATCTGGCATGGGAATCCTAGGTTCCACAACAGGCAACCTAGCAAGATAGGTAGCAATACTCCGAACTTCAGTGGCAAGCTGATCCACATGGCCAGACAACTGTGCAAACTCCATTGAGAGAAAAAAAAATCCTCCTCAGCACCCAGAGATACAGAGGGAAAAAAAAAAATGCAACAAACAGAAAAAAAATCTCTGACAACTCTGACAACTTTTTTCTTTCACAATATTTTTCCCTTCTGTGAGTACCATATAATTTTCAGTTTTGGGCCGGTGATACTGTTATGATTTGGTAGCTGAGGAGAGCAGGCAAAAAAGGAAATACACCAGAGCAGTTGGAAACTATGAGATTGCAGTACCCTGACTAACCACCACAACTAGAGGCAGCCGTGGAGCGTTCCTACATTGGTCCTAGACGCCTCGTCACAGCCTGAGAAACTAACTACACCTAAAGATAGAAAGAGGAAAGCTATCTGCCCCGGAGCAGATCCCCAAAGAACATAGAAAGCCCCCAAACATGTAATGGCGGTTAGACAAGAAGAAATACTGACACAGACAGAAAATAGTATGAGCAAACGTTGGGGCCCAAACTTACTAAATAGAAAAGGATAGGAAGGGCACTTACTGCAATCCCAAAAAACCCTGAAAAGCACCAACTCTACTAATTTCAAAAACACCTGAGATCACACGACCTCTACCACCTAAATTAGTTCTCTGGTGTAACCAAAAACAAAACAGCAGCCACTGAAAAAACTGGAAAAAGCAAATGTACAAACATCAGTGGCTGAACTGAACTGAGAGGCAAAAGCCCCCAGAGGGGACCCTGAAGGCCCCCACAGAAGTGCAGGACAAAATGCAAAAATCAAGCACAAAAACAAAAAGAAGAAAATGTCTTATCTGTTAGCAGGAGATTCAGACACGACACAGCAGGCTACCAAGGAAACAGGAATCAAGGATTGAGACAAGATGTAAGGTTCTTTGTCTCTGTTGACATGTTCCTTGAAACTCAGTTTTCCGTCGGCCATTTTGCTTTCTGTCTTTCTGCAGCTCTTGCCCTCAGTTAATATGGAGTTTCCAGTTTTCATGTTCTCGCCCTGATTCTTCCCTCTTGCTTCTTAAGCAGCCTCAGCTGAACAATCAGTGCTCCTGAATCAAGCCTCAGTCAGTCTGTGACCTGACTCCTGGAAGCCTTGGACTTGTACTCCAGCTATTCCCTACTGAGGAACCTTGGAACACTTTTGGACTCTGGAAACCTGCTGTTTGGTGAATCCATGTTTGCAGAGGAATTACGGTACAGAGAAGAGATCCTGAACCTGCTTTGGAGATTTACTGTAGTGCTTGAAGTTACTCTGGCCTGCTGTGTCTCCTGTCGCTGTTCCTGCAAACTGTGTGAACTTTTCAGCATGCTTGTATGAAGTAATACAAGTATTTCATTTCAACCTATGTCTCCTGTGTTTTCCTCGCACCCAAGCACAAGACGCTATAGGAACTGTACACTATACATGACACAAGAACAATTGATCACCGGCAACCCTGATGGGAAGGTGACTCCCTTATATAAGACCAGTCAGTAACACCTGATTCCCAATCCTCACAATCTTCACTGGACAGTCCAGTACCGTTTGTAACCACCAGAGGGAGCTTCTGCTCAGAACTCATTTCCAGCCTATTCACAACAGTAGGAATTCTAAATGGCGGAAATACACATATTGGCACTTTCTACCGACACCAGAAGTAGAGGGAAGGGGATTAAATTCCCGCCGGTACTGGTTCCTTGCTGAGCGCCAGCGTCGTTTCAATAAAGCCACTGTTGACAAAGTAAAAAAAAACAGTCCTGATATGGCAAATTAAAACCGTGACATTTAGGCAATTACAATGATTACAAACATCATATGGCTTTAAGGCTCACATGCTCAGTATGTTCACAAAACTACACAGCAACAGGGGCATAACTATACATCTCATTCTTGACAGTTAGATACCTCCTGCCATGCTAAAGTTTACAACTGCACGATAAACTGCACACTGCTATGGTTATTAGCAGAGAAAGCAAATTTAAAAATGGATGTGTGTATAGTAGTAAGTACACACATCTTTTACAATGCAAGACACCTGTAGAGCCAGTATTGGTGGAAGATGGTGGGATTTTTTTTATAGAACCAAGTAATGCTCAAATAAACAAGTGAAGAGGGAAAACATGGGGGCTCCTATAAAAGTTGTGCATGAACAACAAGGGGACACTATAGTTTGAGGGCTGGAAGAAGCATGGTAGTCCAGACAAGGCAGTCATGTGTGATAACATTGGGAACTCAAAATGCTTCATATTTTTTTGTGTGTAGTTATAAATCTGAAGGCAATATACATCCTGAATGTTATGTTTCACAGTTAACAAGCACATTGAGAAGCCCAGTCACTATTATACTGATAAGGGCTTACAAATTACATGCTATTTTGATGGGGTAATAACTGATTCACTAACACATCAGCACTGTTAGCACTATTTCAAATATGAATTATGTAAGTACAGTTTGTTATGACATAGGAACATCCATGGGTGCACTCACCATACTTCGCTTGCTTGGATGGGGAATATGTTGACCAACCACTTCGTGAAAACAATGCTTGGGCTACTGCTAGCCATCCACGCTCTATAATCAGCCGGTTGTGGTATCCCTCCACACGAGTGTCCCAAAGTTCCGGGTGTTCTTTCACAAGAGATATTAGGTGCTCAGTATCAACACGAGGTGCCATTAAATCATCAAAATGCAGGAGAATAAGTCCACACATGTTCCTCCACTCACAAGCAGTTCACCTCAGCAAAGAAAAGGCCAGACAGACTGAACTTTTTGTTTTCGTCTCTAAATCAGGACACCTGTCTCTAATAATGATACAATGCTTTAAAAACGCACACGGATGCTCACCCGTGTGTCCGTGTGCTGTCCGTATTGCGGTACGTGCTGCCGGAAAAAAACGGACATGTCTACGTGTTTGGCACACAGACACATGGTCCGTGTGAAAACACGCACATGTGCATAGACACATAGATTATGTGTCTAAGTGTGTACGTGTCTCTGGTACGTATAAAAACTATCAAATACGTACCGGAAACACGGACGTGTGAAACCGGCCTTATGGACACCCTATAGTGCTCCATGCGGAATAATGGGCCCCATATAATGCTCCATATATAATGGACCCTATAAAATGCTCCATATATAGTAAGCCCCAAATGATGTTCCATATATAATGGGCCCCATATATGATGCTTCAGTGCATGATGGGCCCTATATAATGCTTCACATATAATGGACCCATATATGATGCTCCAGTATATTATGGGCCCCATATAATGCTCAATATATAATGGGCCCCATATATGATGCAAGTGTATGATTGGCCCCATACATGATGCTCCAGTGTATGATGGGCCCCATGTAATTCTCCATATATGATGCTCCAGTGTATGATGGGCCCCATACATGATGTTCCAGTGTATGATGGGCCCCATGTAATGCTCCATATATGATGCTCCAGTGTATGATGGGCCCCATACATGATGCTCCAGTGTATGATGGGCCCCATGTAATGCTCCATATATGATGCTCCAGTGTATGATGGGCCCCATACATGATGCTCCAGTGTATGATGGGCCCCATGTAATGCTCCATATATGATGCTCCAGTGTATGATGGGCCCCATACATGATGCTCCAGTGTATGATGGGCCCCATGTAATGCTCCATATATGATGCTCCAGTGTATGATTGGCCCCATACATGATGCTCCAGTGTATGATGGGCCCCATGTAATGCTCCATATATGATGTTCCAGTGTATGATGGGCCCCATACATGATGCTCCAGTGTATGATGGGCCCCATGTAATGCTCCATATATGATGCTCCAGTGTATGATGGGCCCCATATATGATGCTCCAGTGTATGATGGGCCCCATATGATGGTCTCCATATATTGCGTCAAACATAAAAAAAATAAAAAATGAAATACTCACCTCTCCTCGCTGGCCGCTGCGCTGCTCGAGGCACTGCCCCGGGTACTGGCACAGGCACCGGGCCCCCATAGCACTTGCCCGGGTGCCGACGCCAGGCCCTGCTCATAGACCTGTTACTGATCATTCAGTTACTGACGCACAGTTTGCTTGTTTATATAGGTTATTAAATTACTGCCAACCAAATGTCAGTCAGCATCAGTTTAATGCTATACGTTGTGCATACAAAGACATATGCACGCTGTACAGCAGTGTAACACATCTGTATAATACATCGGTGTGCAGTTTATTATGGCTGGTGCTAAGGACAGAGCGCAAGAACATTATTTCTCAATGCTAGGGATGGCTTTATCTATAATTGCTTCCCATATTGATCCAGTGCACATATGTGTATTTAGGTTAGTGGCATGGGGCTAGATTTGCTAAGCTCCAGCTGTCTAGACCCCAATACTCATAGTCTACTATCCTACGGCAGTATTTTCAGCTGTTCTCTTATAAAGTGATGGCGAGCCAGCAGGACACTCATTTTCCTTTTCATCACCATCTGCTGCTTATTTGCGAATGGAGCAGAGTTCATACTTAATCAGCAATGCTGGTATATGATGAATAAGGGCCAGAATTCGCAACACACATTATACATACACCTTATCAGCTGCTCAAGCACAGGGGCGTAAAGGGAAGGTGACAAGTGAGCATGTTACCCTCGGGAGGAGAATCTGATGAGCAGCAGATGGATCGAAACAGTTCCATAAATGCATTTCAGTCTCCAGATGCTTCAGAAGTGACCGTTCATTTACAGCACGTGTGAGTATAGATTTACGGTAATGAGTCTGGACAGACCTATAATGACTCTGATCTATAAAGTCACAATTTCTAAGTTACACTACAATCCAAAGAATAGAATTAATGTTTCCATAGTCTAATATGCAATGAGATAAAACAGACAGATTTGGAAAGTAAGCAAATTAAAAATATCTTAAAACATTAGGGTTAAAATAACATGGAAAAACCTCCCTTACTAAATCCAAATGAAACAAAGAGCCCTTCTGTGGACGTATCCTTTATTTAAAGTGAATCTGTTACCAGGTTCTTACTAGGTAATCAGAGCAGTATAATGTAGGGATATTCAAGCCATGTTTCACTTATTGGTCTGCTTGGTGCAGTTTTGGTCACATCAGTTTTCTCTGCTGCTGTTGGAATGTGGACTGTCAAGGTCAAGTTCAGGTGCGGTGGGCTGCTAGGGGCAGAGGAAGGCCGTACCGACATCCCTAATGGACATTCCAGTAACGTCTGGAGCTTAGGGCTCGGGCCAGGTGCCAAGGAGCTGGCCTGGTCTTCTGACACCTTGAGGTCAGTGGACATGGAAATACGTGGAGGCCAGGTGGCTGGTCCTGAGTAACTGCTGAAGAGGACAGAAAATTACTGAGGCTGATGGAGTCAGCAGGCTTGGGGGTAGTCCAGGACAGACGAGTGGCATGGCTGAAGAGGTACTGTACTAAAGAAAGAAGAAATGTGAAATGCTGTACCCTGTCCCACATATCACCACCTCATGAACTTGAATTGACTAGTAAACGTTTGCCTGTTGTAAAGAACTTGGTGTCCCCTGAACTGTGTGTAGCGGCTCCTGAAGATGGAGGCTTGGAGACAGCATAAGCCTATGGCCTACAAGTCAGCAGGTTTTTGCTATTTATTTTGAGATCAATATGATGTAGTGGTAGAGACCCTGATTCCAGCAATATGTCACTTACTGGGCTTCTTGATGTAGTTTCAATAAAATCAGCAATTTATCAGAAGTTACTGGAGGACTATTTGCCTTGTGCCATGTAGTCTTACTGCTCTGCATAACCCTGCCCCCACCACTGATTGGCAGCTTCCTGCCTATGTACGGTGTACAGAGGAAGATGTCAATCATTTGTCAAGGTGCTCAAAATCACATTATAGAAGTTTATTAACCCTTTTCACAAAAATGTTACTTTAAACGCAACTTTTTTCCACAAGGGTAACAGGAAAAAATGGACCCCAAAATATGTTGTGCAGTTTCCCGAGCATGCCGATGCCCAATGAACTGATGAATACCACCCTGAAACCACAGGTGCTTCGCTGCTGTTTATAACATTGAGCTATGGGGGGAAAAAAAAAAAAAAAAAACAACACATTTTTCACACAAATTTTTTTTACCCCAAATTTTGCATTTTCACAAGGGTAGTAGGAAAAATTCACCATACAATTTGTGATATTTCTCCAGAGTATGCCGATATCCCATATGTGGGGGAAAATAACTGTTTGGGCGCATGGTAGGGCTCAGAAGGGAAAGAGCACCATTTGACTTTTTGAATACAAAACTTGCTGGAATAATTAGCGGATGCCATGCAGCGTTTGAAGAGCCCCTGATGTGACTAAACAGTGGAAACCTCCAAAAGTTACACCATTTTGGAAACTAGACCCCTCAGCAAACTTATCTAGATGTGTTCTGAGCACCTTGAATCCCATGGTGCGTCACAGAAGTTTATACGTAAAGCCGTAAAAAAAAAAGTCACATTTTTCTCACAAAAAATGTTTTTAGTCCCAAATTTTTTATTTTTACAGATTGTTAGCTTGCAAGCAGGGCCCTCATTCCTCTTGGTATCTACTTTAATCTGTGTTTATTGTTATGCTGTAGTGTCTATTGTCTGTACAAGTCCCCTCTATAATGTAAAGTGCTGCGGAATATGTTGGAGCTATAGAAATAAAATTATTATTATTTTCACAAAGTAACAGGGAAAAATGGACCCCAAAATGTGTTGAGTCATTTATCCTGTGTACGTAGATAACTCATATGTGGTGAAAAACTACTGTTTGGGTGCACGGCAGGGCTCAGAAAGGAAGAAGTGATGTTTTGGAAAACAGATTTTGATGGAATGGTCTGCAGGTGTTAAATCATGTTTGGAAACCCCTCACAAGTGAACCCATTTTTGAAACTAGACCCCCTAAGGAACTTATCTAGATCTGTGATGAGCACTTTGAACCCCCAAGTGCTTTACACAAGTTTATAATGTCCGGGGATGAAAATAAAAAATCCTATTTTTTTTCCCACAAAAATGATCTTTTAGTCACCAATTTTTTATTTTCCCAAGGGTAACGGGAGAAATTGGACCCCAAAAGTTGTTGTCCAATTTGTCCTGAGTACGCTGATACCCTATGTGTGGGAGAAAACTACTGTGTGGGCACACGTCGGGGCTCGGAATAGAAGTAGTGACGTTTAGTAATGCAGACTTTGATTTAATGGTCTGCAGGTGTCATGTCACGTTTGGAGAGCCCCTGATGTGCCTAAACAGTGGAAACCCCCCACAAGTGACCCCATTTTAGAAACTAGACCGTTGTGAACGTGTTGAGACGACTTCGGAGCTGAGGCTCCCTCTGGTGGTTGCTGAGGGTATTGAACCTATGTTGAACAGCAAAAGTCCACCACCTGCAATTGATGAATGGTTATCAGGTGGGACGGACTGGCCTGATATAAGTGAGCTGACCTCCCATGATCCTCGTCGGTGATCAATTGTTACTTCCTGGTCTTGGTTGGAATTCAGCTTGCTTTCTGCTGTCTCCTGCTATCATTCAGATAAGTTCCTTTCTGTTTTTTTTTTCTGTGGTTTGATTTTCCTTGTTTTTGCTGCCTTGCTTTTTGAGTTCAGCCGTGTCCACTTTGGGGGCTTGTGCTGGTCTCTGTTCTCTTTTTGTATCTGTTCATTTGCTCAGTTCTTGTGATATTTTACTGCTGGCTAGCTGCGCGTTCACACCAGAGATCTGATATAGGTGGTCGAGACCGCGTGGTCTCAGCATTTTTGGATTCAGAAGTGTTGGAGTTTTTCCTAGGGTTTTTCTGGGTTGCAGACAGTATTCTCTCCTGTGCTGTCCTATCTAGACAATTTTGGGCCCCAGCGTTTGCTCATTCTATTTTCTGTCTGTGTTCGTGTTTTCATCTTGTCTAACCGCCATTATATGTTTGGGGGCTTCCTATTCTTTTGGGGCTCTACTCCGGGGCAGTTAGCTTTCCTCGTTCCATCTTCAGGGATAGCTAATCTCTCCGGCTGTGATGAGGCGTCTAGGGCAGGGTTCCCCAACTCCAGTCCTCAAGGCCCACCTACAGGTCATGCTTTCAGGATTTCTTTAGTATTTCCCAGGTGATAATTGCATCATCTGTGCAATACAAAGGAAATCATGAAAACTTGACCTGTTGGTGGGCCTTGAGGTTTGAAGTTGGGAAACCCTGGTCTAGGGCACAGTAGGAACGTCCCACGGCTGCTTCTAGTTGTGCTGTTAGTTTAGGGGTCTGCAACCTATTAGTTCCAACCTCTCTGGTGTTTGGCTGCCTTTGCGTTTTTTTGCTCTTGCCCTCCTCAGCTACCAAAACATAACACTAGACCCCAAAGGAACTTATCTAGATGTGTGGTGAGAACTTTGAACCCCCAAGTGCTTCACAGTTGATAACGTAGAGCCATAAAAATAAAAAATCATATTTTTTCCACAAAAATGATATTTTCGCCCCCAATTTTTTATTTTCCCAAGGGTAACAGAAGAAATTGGACCCCAAGAGTTATTGTGCAATTTGTCCTGAGTACGCTGATACACCATATGTGGGGGTAAACTACTGTTTGGGCGCATGGCAGAGCTCAGAAGGGAAGGAGCACCGTTTGACTTTTTCAACGCCGAATTGGCTGGAATTGAGATCAGACGCCATGTCACGTTTAGAGAGCCTCTGATGTGCCTAAACAGTGGAAACCCCCCCAATTCTAACTCCAACCCTAACCCCAACACACCCCTAGCTCTAATCCCAACCCTAATCATAACCCTAACCACAAACCTAACTCTAATCCCAACCCTAATCCTAACTTTAGCCCCAACTCTAACCCTAACGGGACAATGGAAATAAATACATTTTTTTTAATTTTATTATTTTTCCCTAACTAAGGGGGTGATAAAGGGGGGTTTGATTTACTATTTATAGCGGGTTTTTATGTTTGGCAGCTGTCACACGCTTAAAGACGCTTTTTATCGCAAAAAATAGTTTTTGCATCATCACATTTTGAAAGCTATAATTTTTTCTTATTTTGGCCCACAGAGTCATGTGAGGTCTTATTTTTTGCGGGACAAGTTGACGTTTTTATTGGTACCATTTTCAGGCACATGACATTTTTTGATCGCTTTTTATTACGATTTTTGGGAGGCAGAATGAACAAAAACGAGCAATTCACGAATTTCTTTTGGGGGGGGTTCGTTTATACCGTTCCACGTGTGGTAAAATTGATAATGCAGTTTTATTCTTCGGGTCAGTACGATTACAGCGATACCTCATTTATATCATTTTTTTATGTTTTGGCGCTTTTATACAATAAAAATGATTATATATAAAAAAAATATTATTTTTGCATCGCTTTATTCTGCGAGCCATAACTTTTTATTTTTCCGCTGATGATGCTGTATGGCAGCTCGTTTTTTGCTGGACAAGATGACGTTTTCAGCGGTACCATGTTTATTTATATCCGTCTTTTTGATCGCGTGTTATTCCACTTTTTGTTCGGTGGTATGATGATAAATCATTGTTTTTTTGCCTTGTATTTTTTTTAAGGGGTTCACTAAAGGGGTTAACTAATGGGACAGTTTTATAGGGCCGGTCGTTACGGACGCGGCGATACTAAATATGTGTGCTTTTATAGTTTTTTTAATTTACATGAAGAAATGAATTTATTGGGGAATATTTTTTTTACACATGCTATTTTTATTTTTTTACTTTGTCCCAGGGTGGGACATCACTGTATAGTTAGATCGCTGATCTGACACTGTGCACAGAACTCTGTCACACCAGCGATCTCATGAGCAGTGCTGCAGGCTTTCTCAGCACCTGCTCTCAGCAGGCACTGAGGAAGAAGCCTCCCTGCAGGACCCGGAAGGACCCCGCGGCCACCTTGGATCCGGGGTCCTGCAGGGAGGAAGCCCTCAGAACAGCACGATCTTATCGTGCTGTTCCGAGGGTCTCAGGGAAGCACGCAGGGAGCCCACTCCCTGCGCGATCGCGATGCTTCCCTGAGCTCCCGGTACACTGCGATCATCTTTGATCGCAGTGTGCCAGGGGTTAATGTGCCGTGAGCGGTCCGTGACCGCTCCTGGCACATAGTGCCGGGTGTCAGCTGTGATAATCAGCTGACACCCAGCCGCGATCAAGCTGATCGCATATGATGTACTATTCCGTCTTTGGGAATTAAGTTCCAGGGCACATGGACGGAATAGTACGTCTGATGGCAGAAAGGGGTTAAGAAGCATTATTGTTATTGGGGCATTTAGTGTATTGTGACAGTCACAGATGCATATGGAAGAGAAATTGGAATGCACTCAGTTGAGTAGTTTGTGGTGCACGTGAAGTGGAATGTAAAATCTCCAGAACTAACAGATAGCAATTCACTACACGCTTCTTTCAATATGCAACATTTTTTTATTTCATGTTTAGAAAATTAGTCGTATGTACAGACATTTCAAAGGTGCAGGAATGAGTGACAAACTGTATTTGAATGTTTTGACCCCTCCAGAGTCTTTTTCATAATGTCATAATGGAGAAAGTACAATACTAAGAAAATACGGATTTTTGTGTTACTCACCGTAAAATCCTTTTCTCCGAGACGCTCATTGGGGGACACAGGACTGTGGGTGTATGCTACTGCCACTAGGAGGCTGACACTAAGTAAACATAAAAAAAGGTTAGCTCCTCCTCCGCCGTATACACCTCAGCACTGGTCACAGGCAAACCCAGTTTAGTGCAAAAAGCAGTAGGAGGCTAAAATAAATCAGAGTTAACACAGATACAGCATATCCAAAAGAAAAAAACTGCTGATATCGACTAATCAGAAAATAGAGTTAACTCAAAACAAAGCCATCCGGCTATTAGGGAGGGAACTGTGTCCCCCAATGAGCGTCTCGAGAAAAGGATTTTACGGTGAGTAACACAAAAATCCGTATTTCTCCTTCGTCTCATTGGGGGACACAGGACTGTGGGACGTCCCAAAGCAGTCCCTTGGGTGGGAAACGACTCCACAGAGTAATTTATAATTGAACATTGCTTATAGGTGCGCAACCGCACCCTGAAGAATCCTTCTACCCAGACTGGCATCCGCAGAAGCCTGGGTATGGACATTATAATGTTTGGAAAAGGTATGCAGACTGGACCAGGTTGCTGCCTTACAAACCTGTTCCACCGAAGCCTGATGTCGAAGGGCCCAGGAGGCACCCACCGCTCTGGTGGAGTGAGCCTTGATCCCTGCGGGAACCACCGCGCCTCTGATGCGGTAAGCCTCCTGAATGGCTAACCGAATCCACCTAGCCAAGGTTGATTTAGAGGCAGCAAGTCCCTTCCTGCGACCTTCAGGGAGGACAAACAGCGTGTCCGTCTGTCGAAAGGACGCCGTCCGAGATACATATCTCCTGAGTGCTCTCACCAGATCCAACGTATGGAGAGCCTTCTCCACTCGGTGCGTCGGAGCTGGGCAAAATGAGGGCAAAACAATGTCCTCATTAATATGAAATGAGGACACGACTTTAGGCAGAAAAGGTGGTGTTGGTCTGAGCACTACCTTATCCTGATGGAAAAGTAAGTATGGAGCTCGACAAGACAGTGCAGCTAGCTCCGAAACCCGCCTTATGGATGTTATGGCTACCAAAAACACCACTTTCCAGGAAAGAAATGATAGAGAAACTTCCTGCAAAGGTTCAAAAGGAGACTCCTGCAGGACTCCCAGGACTAGATTGAGATCCCAAACATCTAAGGGAGCCTTGTAGGGGGGAACTATATGGACAACCCCCTGAATAAAGGTCCTAACTTGAAAATTAGACGCGATCCTTCGCTGAAAAAGCACTGATAAGGCTGATATCTGGCGTCTAAGCGTACTTGGTGCTAGACCTGAATCTAGGCCTGTCTGGAGAAATGACAGAATGTTTGGAATTGAAAACCGAAGCGGGAACAATCATGTTCCCTGCACCAAGTAAAAAAGACCCTCCAAGTCCCGTGGTAGATGCGAGCCGAAACAGGCTTTCGGGCGCTAGCCATCGTCGCGGCGACCTTTTTAGAGAATCCAGCCCTGGTCAGGATCCAAGATTCAACGGCCAAGCCGTCAAACACAGGACCGCTGAGTTCTGGTGGTAAACTGGGCCTTGAGAGAGAAGGTCCGCGCGCTCTGGCAGTCGCCAGGGTGCGTCGGCGAGCAATTGTACCAGCTCCGCGTACCATGGGCGACGTGGCCAATCTGGAGCGATTAATATCGCTGGGACCCTTTCTAACCTGATCTTTCTGATCACCCTTGGGAGCAGAGCTATTGGAGGAAACAAGTACGGAAGATGAAACTGATTCCATGGTAGAACCAGGGCATCTACTGCAATTGCCTGAGGATCCCGGTACCGGGAAACAAAGTTGGGCACCTTGGCATTTATCTTGGAAGCCATCAGGTCCACATCTGGGGTTCCCCAGCGTCGGCATATCTGCTGAAAAATCTCGGGATGTAGAGACCATTCCCCTGATGCTATGCCGTGACGGCTGAGAAAATCTGCTGCCCAGTTTTCCTCGCCCGTATGTGGACTGCTGAAATCACAGAGTGATTTTCCTCTGCCCAGGTCAGAATCTGTTTTACCTCGTGCATGGCCGCCCTGCTGCGGTACCTCCCTGATGGTTTATGTATGCCACCGCCGTGGCATTGTCCGATTGTATTCGGACTGGGCGGCCCGCCAGATGCTGGTGAAAATGCCTCAAAGCCAGCCGAACCGCTCGGATCTCTAAAATATTGATTGGGAGGGTCGATTCTTGCTGAGACCAAATTCCTTGAGCTGTGTGGTGACGAAACACTGCTCCCCATCCGAGAAGGCTGGCGTCCGTTGTGACTACCAACCAAAAATTTGGAGGAAACAAACGACCCTGTCGAAGAGTGGTTTCCCTCGTCCACCACATAAGAGTCTGTCTGATCTGCAGGGACAGACGACACCGCAGATTGAGGGAGTAAGGGCTCCCGTCCCATACTGCCAAGAGTGCATGCTGAAGGGGGCGAAGATGAAACTGGGCAAATGGAATAGCCTCGATTGCCGCCACCATCCTTCCTAGGACCCTCATGCAAAACCGGATGGTGTGAGGAATCGGTTGGCGAAGTATCCGTACCTCCTGGCGGAGAACTAAGGCCTTGTCCTGAGGAAGAATTACCAACCCCTGAGTGGTGTCGAAATTCATCCCTAAAAAGGTGATCTTCCGAGATGGCACGGGAGATGACTTCTTCATATTCACCAGCCACCCCAAACGAGCAAGGGTGTCTAACGTGATGTTGACACTTTCCTCGCAGGTCTGAAAAGACGGCCCCTTGATGAGGAGATCGTCTAAGTAAGGCAGAATGACTATCCCCCTGGAGTGCAAAATGGACACAACAGCAGCCATGACCTTTGTGAACACCCTGGGGCTGTGGCTAGCCCGAATGGCAGGGCTGCGAACTGAAAATGAAGCTTGTCGATGGCAAACCGAAGAAACTTTTGATGAGGGGGAAATATGGGAATATGAAGATAGGCATCCTGGATGTCTATCGATGCTAGAAATTCCCCTCTTTCCATGGCTGCAATGACCGAACGGAGAGATTCCATTCGGAAATGCCGAATTTTGACAAATCGGTTTAATCTCTTTAGATCTAGAATGGGCCTTACGGACCCATCCTTCTTGGGTACAATGAACAGGTTGGAATAAAAACCCTGACCCTTTTCGACCTCTGGTACAGGTACAACAACCCCGCTGTGCCGAAGAGACTCGACCGCCTTGAATAAGGCACGACCTCGAGACTCCTCCCTGGGAAGGCGCGAGGGGAAAAAACGATTTGGGGGAAGGCTGGTAAATTCTATTTTGTACCCTGTGGAGACTAACTCCCTGACCCACTCGTCGTGCGTCACTGATAGCCAAGTGGGACAAAACCAGAGTAAGCGGCCGCCTACCCTGGAAAAACTGACCGGATTTTGCTCCAGTCATTTGTCCCTATACCTTTGGGGTTTGGACCCTCTGGATCTTGGCTGATAAGATCTCCCTCTTCCCAGAGGATTGGTCCTGTAGGTGACCTGGCGATCCTTGGCCTGATTAGGCCGACCTGAGCCGCTGGAGGTGACTGGCATGGCCCAGCCTGGGTTACGAAAGGCTCTAAAACGAGGCTGAGGTTGTCGACGAAAAGGTTGTTTAATCCTTTGCTGAGGAAGGAAATTGCTCTTCCCTCCTGTTGCATCAGATATGAGCTGATCCAATCTCTCGCCAAATAACCGACCACTGTGATATGGTAAAGATGTAAGCGACTTCTTAGAAGTTGAATCCGCTCGCCAGGTTCTTAGCCACAAAGATCTTCTAATGGCAATTGCATTAGCAGCGGCTAATGCTGCGCAATTTGCCGCATCCATGGATGCATTAATTAAGAAGTCTCCAGCAAGAGCTATTTGATTAGAAATCTGGGTTACCTCGGACGGCACCTCTATGCCGTGAAGAGCTCTATTTAGAGACTCTGACCAGGATATCATGGCCTTGGCAACCCAAGTCGCTGCAAAAGAAGGAGAGAGTGCAGAACCTGATGCCTCAAATACCGAACGGGCCAAACTCTCAATTAGACGATCCGTTGGCTCCTTAATAGAGGAACCGCTGGGAATGGAGAGGAGCGTTTTAGATGCCAAACGCGAAACAGGAGGATCAACCGAAGGAGATTCTGTCCACTTCTTAAGGAGCTCAGGAGCAAAAGGATATCTAGTATTGAGAGCCTTTTGTCCAGCAAAGCGCTTGTCCGGTTTCTCCCGGTGGCGCTGCACTAATTCCTCAAACTCAGGATGAGCCCCAAAAACTTTATGGCTTGCCTGGCTCGTTTAAAGGTCACCTTGTGACCAGAGGTCAAGGTGGACTCATCGTCTATCCCCAGTGTTTGATTGATAGCTTCGATCAAACTGTCAATTGTTTCTTGACTATACTGCGCCTCTATATTAAGTGACCCCTCCAAATCGGAATCCGAATATTGATCACTTGCCAAGGGAGAGGGAGAGCGGGAGACGGAACTAAAAGATGCCGAGGCTCCAGACGGCATGGGCGACACAGTATGGGTTCGTTTCCCTGTGTCTGCCTGGTGCGAGCGCGGCCCCTGCAGGCCTGAGGTTCCTGAGATGTAGCCAAGACAGGTGAACCACTGTCCCTGCTCCTATCGGGAGCTTGAAGGGACTCGACCGCTCTGGTCAATGACGCCACAGATTGAGCCAGGGAAAGGGCCCATTCAGGAGGGCTTGGCGCATTAGGCTCGGCTATAGGAGAGGGTTCCTGAGCCCGTTCAGAGTCACAGGCCTCGCAGACCCGAGCAGTCTGGGCATGCGGAAAAGGGGACCTACAAGCAATGCATGCGGTATAAAGTATCGTATGCGTCTTGGTTCTTTTGGACATTCTGAATCCGTCACAGTACACAATAAACTGGATGTGTCAGTCAGCGGAAGGGGCACAAAAGTGCACAACAATCAGGCTGGAGGTAGTAGCACTCACCCCAGTCCTGTATCCCCGTCACTTAGTGAGTTTCTCCAAATCCAGTGGTGGAATTGCCTGCGGCTCCAATTTTTCAAAAAGAGCGCTTCTCTATCCCAGGAGGAAGCGCTCATGTAGCTGAGCTTCAGAAGGGAGGGTCAGGAGGCGCGGCCTAGACGTCAGGGCTCCATCCCCCCAACTTCCGGCCGCGGCCTATCCCCGGCAAAAGCCGGGGACTAAATTTGAAACCGCGGCCTAGCGGCCACCGAAGCCGCGATCTAAATTTCCGGCGGAGGCGGCCCCAAAGCGGAGGGCGGTCCCGCCGGAAGGAGACGCCGCCGGAGGCGGAGCCTACCTCCGCGACTGCGCCCCCTCAAGCTGACGCCGGCAAAAAAACTCCGGCCAGCGGCCCAGTCCCCGAAAAAGCCGGGGACTAGATTTGAAGCCGCGGCCTAGCGCCACTAGAAGCCGCGGTCTAAATTTTCTCCCCCCCGGCGGCGGCCACCCCAAAGTCGGAGCGCGGCCCTGCTGAAGTTGCCGCTCCCGACCTAAGGTGTCCATGGCACGCCGGGACCACTCGCCATGCTCTAGCTTCCTCCCCGGACTTGGGGGAGGCTGTCTGGAGAGACTGCTGCAGAGAGGAGAGGAACGCCGCCTGGAAGCGGCCCATTGCTACCAAATTTCTTCAGCCCGCGGCCTAGTCCAGGAAGCCGGGGATTCTTTTTCCGGAGCGCTGCTGTATCTTTCCCATCTTGGATTTGAAGGTGAGATTCTTCTCCATTCTTCTTCACATGCAGCGCATAAAGGGGGACTCTCCGTAAAAAGTAAAAAAGGACGGTGCAGGAACCCTAACTCCATCACCCCTTCAGGGGATGAGGAGAGGACCGTCCGCCACCTTGCAGCACCGCAGTCTAGCATTGGTGGTGCAGTGGGGGCCGCACGGACTAACTCCCGCCTCTGTACAGCCTAGGGCTTCAATACCTTAGGGTGGTCAGGGCTGAGTCCGGCATTTATGTCCCACGTTGCGGGAGAGGATACGATGGAGGCTTTACTCCACGTGCTCGCCCGTTGATGGTTTGGGGGGATCGGACCCTTTCAATAGGATCCGTCGCCCCTATCTCATCTTCGTGGGAAAAAAAAAAAAAAAAAAAAAAAAAATGGTCTGGAGAACCAGACGTGTGCCTCCATCAGACACTAAGCAATAACTGGGTTTGCCTGTGACCAGTGCTGAGGTGTATACGGCGGAGGAGGAGCTAACCTTTTTTTATGTTTACTTAGTGTCAGCCTCCTAGTGGCAGTAGCATACACCCACAGTCCTGTGTCCCCCAATGAGACGAAGGAGAAATATCAGGGGACAGCTCATACAAGGATAACAACCCTTTAGGGTGTTCAGGTATGTAGCTCTTAAATTCAGATAAGTAGTGTGATGTAGCTGTGCAGGGTATATTTCTGATATAATGCCAACAATATGGTCCAGGTAGACGAATAGGAGGGACAAGGAAAATTGAAGAACCATAGTGGCGCAGAGGGAATGTATCTCTAGGAAGGGGATAATCGCCACAAAACGCAATAAGGGGATACTCACCATAAAGTATACAATTTATGCAGCAATACATATATAAATATGGAGCGATCCTGGTAATATCATGTAGAGGTCACACAGAAAAGGGGCCACTAAAAAACATGCCATTATCAGGTACAATTCATCTGGTGTAATGTGGATTAGGCTTTTCTTAAGTAAAGGTATGCAAATGAAGGACAAGTTACCTGAATGCAAATGAAGAACGAGCGCTCCCGCACCTTTGTCATGTGCGTCTGATATGGATGATTGTCCTCAAATACATTTCCGGTCATAAATGTTGTCATTTAAAATCGCATGAATCTTGAATTTGACGACGGGCGGCCACCATGCCCCATCCCAGCTCCGCCCATTTAGGTGGAGCTGAGCTAAACTGGCGCCAACAGTTTCAAAATGTCGGTGCAACTCAGAGTTGAGCCTAAACTTTGCGACTTTGTAAAGATTTTCTGCCATGAGAGCTTTGATGCATTGGTCCCATAGTGTTGGATGCATTTAAATTAAAAAAGTTTAAGTGAGCACCTTGGAAATGGATTTTTTGTTATCGCATACAAATATCCCGCACATACAAGAATGCATGGAATGATAGTTCTGTACATTTTTAATTCAGAATTGCAGAATCCAAAACTGCAGAACCTAAACAGATTACAGCAAAATTGTTGAAAACTTACCAAATATCAAAACAGTTCTGAGCTAAAATACACATGCAGTGCCAGAATGTTACTTATTTTGAAGATTTTCTCCATGGATTTTTATTCTTTGCAATGAATATGGCAAAAGCTGAAGCAAATCACATTCAAAACCCACATATAAGACGTGGAGCTTTTTCTGCAGATGTGCCTCAAAATCCCATGTGTGGATGTACCTTAAAAGTAGAATGAAACAATTGCCAGGGAAATGACCGATTATCAGGTTTCAGCTGGGTCAAACGGCAACTTCAGTTGAGACACATGACATCAAAGCTCAAAAACATGTGAATGGGGTCGCATTGCAAGTGTGACAAGCAAGTCGCAAAAATTTCAAATTGTGTACTTTTTTACGACTTGTCGTGGTCGCAATAGGACCTAACGATGCCATATAGCAGCGATACCTAGCAATCTTTGGCAGTGCGACTTGTGTCGTGGTCAAAGTCACAGTGTAGCTGCAGACTTATGTTTACTGCACATTTAATGAACTGCAAGAACAAGCTGTGAAAGACAGCATGTTACAGAACTTTTTCTTGGTCTTCTGACAGCATCTTTACAGCCCATTCACATAAGTCCGCCGGAATCCTGGATGAAATAGAAAACAAAGTTACACACTATAGGCTAGTAGGTGTAATTTTTTTTCTTAACAGAGGCAACTAGAGTTTTATCATAGTGCCTATAGTGTCAGAAGCTCGAACAGAACTGCAGGGAACCAATGGGTTACTGTGGCAGCTAGGAGACTGCTGAAGGTCCCCTTATCTGCCTTCTTAGTCCTCCCTCTGAAGCTCAGCTAAAGGATGTGTCAGATGAGTGTATGAAAAATCATCCGAGTTTCATCCAGAAAACCATTTTCATCCATTTTGTCATCTATGTGCCACCCATGTGTCCATTTTATATGTGGCTACGAACATTCCTTTCTGTACATTAAAAAAATTGTATTGTCCATTGAAAATCCAAATGGACATATCATTTTTTTTTATCATCATCTGTTGAGGCCTGCTTATCATCTTAGGCTTTCGGCCAATCCTATAGGTGGATTTGGCTAACTTTGGTCTAATGTATATGAAAGCCGTAAGAGCGCGGGGCTGCCAAATGCTGAATCACCTAAAATTCACTTATCCTCTGTTGCATCACTTACACAGAATACCAAACTATCCCTGGAAAAATACCAGGTCAAGAAAGCTATAACTGGAGCTTCATGGAATGGGCCTTCATAGTTGAGCAGCTGCACACAAGTCTGAGATCACCATGTCCAAGGCTGATAGTCAGGTGAAGTGCTGCAAAATATGGCGTCAATCAGACTGAAGCAGTGTAAACATGTTATCTGGAGGTGTCATTCCGGTTTGGAGATGCCTGGAATAGATTGGTAGATGTCTTCTGGAATGTATTTGGGAGCACGAAGAAGCGCCTATTCGGCGTGAAACGGCTGTCATCCATTCACTACCTCTATCTACACACATAAGAGAGACATCTAGAGAGTAGAGTTGCGCAAATTTGTTAGGATTTGGTCGCCGAATCTGAATTTGCCATATTTGTACCATATTGGTTCCCTATTCGTGCCGAATGTATGTGTGATGTTCGGTTTCGAACATATTTGGTAATGTCTACTCCCATTGACTCTAATGACATTCGGCTGTGTTCGACAAATATTGCAAAAGCAATATTCGCTGCTGATCGTATTTGGAACCGAATCCGAACAAATTCACTCAACTCTACTACTGTTGGATTTTAGAAAATAAAAATCCCCACTGTACTTCTATATTATTATACTGTAGTATGTGTTGTAAAGCTGGCAGCTTTTGTGTTCATGTGTCACAAGCTTATCTTGAAGGTTTATATATTCACATTTAACTCACTGTATAGCTTTTACATGGGCACAGAGGTCTTCAGAAGGCGACTTGTACTTATACTGAAAGGGTGTTCCATCCCGATGGACCTGTAGAAAAAAAAATAGAATCACCACCATATTTTACTAATATTATCTGAACTTTTTTTATATATGTATTTATTAATATTAAAGTTCTTTTTTTCAAACGCATAACTATAGCGTTACATAGTGGATGCAATCTGGCCATACACTAGAGATTTTCATGCCTGAAAAAGGCAAATTTACACCATTTTTTGGGGACCATGAATGGCATCCATTGACAAGCGAGTGTGACAGATGCTGGCCGATAATTATCTGTTGAAAGTTGATCCACCATGTTGGATGTAGTCAACAGAAGATGAAAAGTGCTTATTTTCTACTGAAAGACTTGCATCCCAACAAATAGCAGATATCAAAAAAGTTTATCTACTGTGTTGGATTTGCTCAGTTGTTGGTTGCTGTATAGCTGAAAAGTGATTTATTCTGAATGAAAGATTTTCATTTCATCAATGATAACCAAAACCAGTCAACAGGTCCTGGCAGATATTTGACTGGTGAACTGACTCACAGACCAACCAAGAAAAATTTGTTAAGAAACAGACAAAAGTTTTTACACTGATCGACAAACAATACTTCTGCCATCAATAAACACTTTTCTACACCACCCGAACTGCGGCATTAAAGGACTGATTGGCTACTGGTCTGTTGATCGGCTAGAGCAGGGGTCCCCAACCTGTAGCTCGGGAGCCACATGTCGCTCGCGGTCCCATGAATTGTGGCTCACGGCTGTCTGCCAGCTTGGTGCATTAGATCCAGGTCTAGCAAACAGGTATGAAGAGCACATCTCAAAATGGTGAATTTTGTGAGCAGCCCTGCACAGAAGAGCAGATCTGGATGCACATATACTGGTCTTAGGGATTTTGAGATAATTTAAGTATGGTACATTGGAGACAAGATGATACCACCTGTCAGAGATCTTTGAAGCTGGATGTGACAGTGTCTCAGGAGTGCTTTATATAGGAGAATACTGAATGGGGGGTATTGTGGGAACCCCTGGATCTTGGTATACTGCTTTCGGGTGATTTCTGTGGAAAAGCTTTGGTTACCATTATGCCTGTAATAGGGGCTTTGGTTGCCACTATTGTGAGGGGGCGGGAGCTGAATGTGGCTTGCAACCCTCTTTCATAGCTGAAGGTGGCTCTCAAGGTCAGAAAGGTTGGGGACCTCTGGGCTAGAACTTAATAGCTTGTTTAGACAGGCAGACCGCATGACCTATGCACACAGAACTATCAGTAATAGATCGTTCAGTGTGTTTAGGCTGCTAATATTCTCAGTAGCCCATGGCCTGTTTACACAAGACGATGTGCAGCTGAGGGTGATGATGTTTTTAGACTGCTTAAAAATAATTTCACCTGACGAATGAGCATTGTACTAGTACTTTGGGTGATGGGCAGCCTGTTTATACATTAATATAATGAGGAAAAAAAAAGAAGTATACTGGCAGCCTGTTTACACTGTTTGATTATCGGGAAAGAAATGTTCCTAGGAATACTTTTTCACAAAAATCATGCAGTGCAAATCCAGCTTAGACGGAAGCGCTCATCAGAAAATGACCTATTGTTTAAATAAGGATTTTACGTTAATCTAATTTTTAAAAATGTTTCACTTTTTTCATATCACAAGATGTATTAAATTAATAATACAAATCTTGCACTTTTCAACACTGTCTATTGAAGCTATTCTAGACTCATACTTCCTGTTCTTTCAGGAAACAACACCTGTACATAGTCACAAAGGCTCAGACTCCAATCCTATATTTTGAACGGATACAGTACAGACCAAAAGTTTGGACACACCTTCTCATTCAAAGATATTTCTGTATTTTCATGACTATGAAAATTGTAGAATCACACTGAAGGCATCAAAACTATGAATTAAAACATGTGGAATTATACATTACACTTTACAAAAAAGTGTGAAACAACTGAAAATATGTCTTAAATTCTAGGTTCTTCAAAGTAGCCACCTTTTACTTTGATTACTGCTTTGCATGCAGAAAATGTGAACGGATGGACTCTACATGCCTGGTTCCCACCGTGAAGCATGGAGGAGGTGGTGTGATGGTGTGGGGGTGCTTTGCTGGTGACACTGTTGAGGATTTATTCAAAATTGAAGGCATAGTGAACCAGAATGGCTACTACAGCATCTTGCAGCAGCATGCTCTTCCATCCGGTTTGCGTTTAGTTCGACCATCATTTATTTTTCAACAGGACAATGACCCCAAACACACCTCCAGACTGTGTAAGGGCTATTTGACCAAGAAGGAGAGTGTTGGGGTGATACACCAGATGACCTGGCCTCCACAGTCACCAGACCTGAACCCAATCGAGATGGTTTGGGGTGAGCTGGACCGCTCACCGCTTCAATTTTGAATAAATCCCCAACAGTGTCACCAGCAAAGCACCCCCACACCATCACACCACCTCCTCCATGCTTCACAGTGGGAACCAGGCATGCAGAATCCATCCGTTCACCTTTTCTGCGTGCAAAGCAGTAATCAAAGCAAAAGGTGTCTACTTTGAAGAACCTAGAATATAAGACATATTTTCAGTTGTTTCACACTTTTTTGTAAAGTGTAATGTATAATTCCACATGTGTTAATTCATAATTTGATGCCTTCAGTGTGATTCTACAATTTTCATAGTTATGAAAACACAGAAAAATCTTTGAATGAGAAGGTGTGTCCAAACTTTTGGTCTGTACTGTATGTCTAATGGGCGTGTGCAAGGTCATTGAGAAGAGCCCAGGGAGAACAGGTATGACATCACCTATTGTGGTGGATGGATCCTGTGTTCTCAGCTGTGTACATTGCTGTGAATTCCTGAAAGGGTTAAAGTCTAAAACATCTCCAGTGTGAAAATTGCACGATTTCTTTTTTTAATAAAAATTGGTTGATTTTCGTATGATGGCTTGCCATTAAGGGTATGTGCACACGTTGAGTATTTGGATGCAGAAAGTTCTGCACCATTTCTGCATCTCTTAGCTAGAAAAATGCTGCGGACAATATGCTCATTATTTTCTTTTTTTTTTTTCCATGCGTTTTTCACCTGCGCTTTTCTTCCGCAATGATGGCTATTTGTAGCTTATAAAGTTGGTTGAAAAAAACAAGAAAGAAAGTTAATACAAATATATAGAGGATAGGTATCAAACAGATATATAATTTCACAACCCCACTACACATTAGTTCTTTGCATTTGGATCTTATTGTACATCTTTTAACCTAATAAATAAATGAAAAAAACGTGGGGTCCCTCTCATTTTTTGTAACCAGCAAACTTAAAGACAGCTGATATTATCGGGCTGGGAAGGTCCATGGTTATTGGGACCTTTCCAGCCTAAAAATACCATCCCATGGTCACCCCAGAAGTGGAGCATCACATGAGATGCTCTAATTCTGGCGATTCACCTTGGCTCTTCCCAATTGCCCTGGCAATTGGGGTAATGGCGCTTGGGGTTGATGTCAGCTGTGAACTGTCAAAAAACACAGCCGACATCAAGCCCTGGTGTTAATAATGGAGAGGGGTCTATCAGACATCCCCATTACTAACCCAGTGATTAAAAAAAAAACCCCACAAAAAATACTTTACTTAAACACTTCCCCACACTTTCCCTTTTTCACCACTTTATAGATTAAAAAAAAAAATCTCACTAACATCCGACTTAGTCCACCAAATTTAATGTACAAGGCCTATGGAGTCTTGTTCTGATGGTCCACAGGCTTTGTAAACAGCCACTTCCGGGACCCAATCTCAGTGCCGTCACCTCCCTTCAGAGTCACCAGGTCTAGCACAGCTTGACCCAGAAGTGGCTGTTTACAAAGCCTATTGAGCATCATTCCGGCTTTGTATGTCGAATTTGTTTGGACTACGTTGGACCTGAATGGGAATTTTATTTTTTAATAAAGTGGAGAACCTGAGAAAGTGTGGGGGAGTGTTTATTTCATTAAAGTATTAATTGCCAATGCACCAGGGCAATCGGGAAGAGCCAAGGTAAAGCGCCACTTCTGGGGCGGCTGTGGGCTGGTATTTTTAGGCTGTGAAGGGCCCAATAACTATGGATATTCCCAAACGGATAATATCAGCTCCCAGCTGTCTGCTTTACCTTTGCTGGTTCCAAAAAATGAAAGGAACCAATGTTGCTTTTTTCATTCATTTATTTGGTTAATACAAAGCAGCACAATAAGCTCCATATGCAAGGCACTAAAGGGTGCAATTTTATATGTTGTGTACTTGTGAAATTATATATGTGATGGATATCTATCTATATCAGGCAGATATATAATTGCACAACCTCACAACATATTATAAAGTTATATTAATATATATTCCCGGCAGACATATAATTATATCTGTGTGTGTGTCTGTCTATACTCACCTTTACACACAAAACTGTGGAGTTTCCTCTTCCTCCTGTTGACATTATATCCTTTTATTTTATTAACACCCCTGCATTTTTAAAAGTAAAAATGCTACAAAATCTCAGCCAATCTGCAATCATTTTTAGACCAACGTTTTTATAGCGTTTTTGACTGACTTCATTGAAGTCAATAAGTGAAAAAATGCTGCAAAAATGGGACATGCTGTAGAGCTGAATCTGCACCAAATCTGTTAAGTCACAAATAAGCAACGTGTGCATGAGATTTCAGGATTCTCATTCACTTTGCTTGCATCAGGAAACCCTTCAGGTTTTGTGATAAATCTGTGTGGCAAAAATGCAAAGTGTGCACACAGCCTAACTCTTCTCCAGTATTGGCTCGCTGCAACAATTCTAGACAATTTTCTGAAAACTGATCAAAGTTTAATCATTAACACTAGATAGGTAATTGATTAAGCCTATGAGCTATTAGATTAACTAGGTAAAAAAACAGCAATGTAGATCATTTAAGAAAAAAGTAGATCTTGAAAAATATGTCTACAGACGTGAGAAAACCTGCTTAGACTAGATTTTAAGAGAGCATGAAGGGCTGGGTAGCTTTTTCTTTGCTAAATGTCTGCAGACACACCAGATCCTATAAATTTGTACATGAAAAATTATATTCTCCAACTACAAGCACGTTATTGGGGTACACCTGTAGTGCCTCATAAGATATTGGGGCTGGTTTACTAATCATAACTTTTAAGGGTATGTTCCCACGGGCAGTAAACGCTGCAGGTTGGACGATGCGTACCTCCGCAGCATCCAACCCGTAGCGTTACATGTTACAGCATAGTTGATGGGATTTCAAGAAATCCCATACCCACTATGCGTGCAGGGACGCCTCCGGCTCACCTGCGGAGATGCACATGCGGCCATCATTCCAGTCTCCAGCATGTCAATTTATGTAGCAGAGACGTTATCTTTCTAGTCACATGCGTATTACGTGCGGGAACGCAGCTTACTACGCATGTGTACTAATTTAAATAAAGTTGTACCTTCTTTCAGCCGTAAATTCACGTACGCTGCGAGTTCTCATGCTCAACAGACCGCGAGAACTGCAGTGCACGTGACCGCTGTGGACAGCGTTATCTCCTTCGGTGATCATCTTCAAGCTCAGCTGTGTTCTGGATGTCAGGTTGAGTGGTGGCCACCGTGGTAATGCCACCGTTCAGCCAAAGGCATCAAAATGTAGCCTAGCTGGACTCATCGTGGGACAGTATGTATATCTTCTCGGCGGACAGGTAAGGATATTGTTGCTTTTTTACTTTAATTCTCTTCCAGGAGACAAGGGCGTCGGTGGAATAGGTCGATGCAGTAAGTATGGTTTAATTAAGATCTATTAAAGGAGTCTGAGTCATTATTTCAATTAAAAGACTTTATTCTGGCTGTGTCTTTATTTACCATATAATTATAGGATTAGTAATGGATAGGTGTCTTATAGACGCTTCTCCATTACTAAGCCGTGGGCTTGATGTCACCGGACAATACAAAGGAGACATCAACCCCACAAATATTACCCATTTGCCACTACTACAGGGCAAGTGGGAAGAGCCAGGTAAAGTGCCACAATTGGCGCATCTTTGGATGTGTGGCGGGCTGCTATTTTAGGCTGGTGAGGGCCAAAATCCATGAGCCTCGCCAGCCTGAGAATACCAGACTGCTGTTATCTACTTTTTCCTTGGCTGGTTAACAAAAATAGGGGGACCCCACACTAATTTTTTGGAGGGGATCACACTATTTTTGCTAAACATCCAAGTTAAGCAGACTGCTGCGGACTGATATTATTAGGCTGGTAAGGTTCGTGGATATTGGATCCTTACCAGTCTGAAGTACCAATCCTAGTAGTCTGCTTTACACTGGCTGGATAACAAATATAGGGGGCTTTTTAAAAATTATTATTTATATATTAAAAAAGGGGACCTCTCTCTGTGCTTTCCTCCACTTCCTGTGTCATGTACTTCCAGCTGTGTCACAAGATTCACCATTATTTAAATTAGTACACATGCGTAGTAAACTGCATTTCCGCACTTAATACGCATGTGACTAGGAAGATGATGTGGTTTTACCACATCTAATGAAAGTCTATGGGAAATTTACAAAGCAGAGACAGAGTCTTCACTACATAATTTGACATGCTGCGGTTTGGAAAGACACGACGCATGTCTGTCTCTGCAGGTAAACCAGGGGCAATCAGTGCATGCATAGTGGGTATGGGATTTCTTAAAATCTCATCCACTATTGCTGTAACAGCTGGACGCTGCAGGATGGTCGCTGCAGATGTTTGCAGCATCCAACCCGCAGCGTTTACTGACCGTGGGAACATACCCCAATATACCTGCAAACAGGAAATCACTTTTTTTTCCTTTCCAGAAGCCAATTTTCAATTAGCTTTATTTCAAGTGACAAAAACAAACGCATGCTATGATAAATACGCATCAAAAACGCATGTAAAAAACGCATAAAAATGCAGGTGTGCTGCCAGTGACCTCAGATGTAGATTTGGTGCAGATTTCACCTGCGTCAAATCCTGAGCAAACACTGAGCCATTCCTGATCGTGCGCACATACCCAAAAAGTGCAGACAAAACTTAAAATATGCCAAATGTATGACAGTGGTTGATGCAGTTTTATGGATGGTGTAAACTGAAGGCCTTCATACACATTAGATGGATTCAGCTAACAGTCTAGTGTGTAGGGGGGCCAAACGCATGATGTCAGGGAAGAGAAGGATCCGACATGTCCAATTTCAGACCGACAATCAGGGCTGTGGAGTCGGTAAGCCAAACCTCTGACTCCTCAATTTCCTGGACTCCCAACTCCACAGAACTGGTCACTACAGAGCATGTACATAAAGTGCAGCACAGATTGAGCTCAACTAAAAGACAAGATCCTTAGATCACGAACAGAACAGACATTTATAGGACATTTCAGAACTTTTCCAAATTGTTATGAAACAATATTCAGCACATCCTGCATTGTACTACTGTACTCTATGTATTATATATTTTTAGGAGTCGGTCCATTTTATACCGACTCCAACTCCACAGCCCTGCTGCCAATCCTTTTGTTCTTTAAGGGATAAGCTGCTTCCAGGGATGTCTGAAAGTGGCTTTCTCATAGAGAACACATCTTATGGGAGAGTTGGTAAGATAGCGGCTAGCTGATCGATTTAAAGTGTATGGAGGGACTTTAGACTACACAGTTTAAAGATGTGCCAGATGTATTAATTGACTAACTTTACTCTTTTAAATTATGCCAAAATCTTGTTTTTTCCATATCTTAATTAAAAAAAACAAAATTAGTAATCTTGCAAGTTTCACACTAGCCACTAGGACTTTAAGCTCATACTTACTGTAGTTTCAGGAAGAGTTTCCAGCAGTTTACCTAACATTGGTGGCTGGAAGACAATGACAGGTTACACATTTAAAACACAATTAATAACAAAAGATCAACAATTTACAATAGGCAATGCTTCCCCTTCCTTCACAATAACCTTTGCAGAAATACATTAGATGGGTCAGACTCTGTTCATTTCGGCTATGTACATGTGTAATTTCCTGAAACAGGAAGGTAGGGTCTAAAAACAGCCCCAGTGACCAGTGTGAGAACTGTACAATTTGTAAGTTTTATTTTTAATACAGATTATTTTATGGGAAAAAATACTTCATGAATGTAAATTCAGTGGGTTTATCCAGATGCAAAGCGAGTGAGCAATGCTGTTGAATTAACTCCAGTGTAGTTAGTGGTGCTATGCTATTTCCATAACTCCTTTTCAATACCATGGGAGTTAAGTTAACATCGTGAAACGTCTGTGCTTAGCTCCTAAAAGCATTTTTCGGCAGTGATGCGAATTACCCTTGAAGTTAAAGTAATGGAGCATTCTTCAATAGGCAAGGGACCTGACCTCATCCTGATTGCTCATGCTTTTCACTTACTGAAAACAATACTGAAGGTAGAAAGACACACAAACAAGCAGCAACCGAAGCCAGCAAGGGCAAGAAATCAAACTCAGTATTTGTCTGTGAGTTCCAGACTTCAGGCTGTAAATAACTGTAAGGCCGGGTGCCCACAATCCGGAACTAGCAGCGCTTCGGATGCAGCTTATGTTTGCTGCGTCAAAAGGGCTGACTTCTATTTAACGCAGGTAAATCCGCATGTGTTCCCTGAACCATACGGATTTACCACATTCAATAAATTTCTATTGATGTCATTTCTCTTGCGGGAACTAGAGTCTCCGCAAGAGAAACTGAAATGCTGCGGACTAACAGACCGCATGTCAGTGTCCGCAGGTGAGCCGCAGGCGACTAGGCACGCATAGTGGACATGAGATTGCTAGAAATCACAACCACTAGGCTGTCACAGCAGGCCGCTGTGTGTTTGATGCAGCAGCTCCTGATCGTAGGCATATACCCTAAAGAGTTTACATCAAAGTATTAAAAATAATTCTTATGTTACTTTATCCAATTGATTTTGAGTTTGAGCAAATAAGACGGACTATGTATAAACTAGTTGTACCGGAATTCCTAAATGCTCAATATTTTTGTACAATCCCTTGAATTAAAGCTGAAAACGAGAACAAAAAAACGGACCAGTATAAAACAAGTGTGAACAGGTGCAAGCTGCTCTCACTGCATAAAGTACAGAGCAGATTACAATATGCCAAGATGTATGCAAATATGAAATATATGATTTTTAAATTGCATTACTGCTAGAAAGAATTTACTCATAAAATGAAGCTACTTTGAGCACAAATTGGCCAATGTGTGTGGCCACCAGCCGTGACAAGGCAACCTTTTTTTGGTAGTTGCCTAAACATAATATTTATCAAAAATGCCTCTCCAGGGAAAAAAATCTACAACTTTAAGGTGCGGGTAGCATCAAGCACTAATTAAAAACAGCCTCAGGCTTAAGGAAGGGGTGGTTCAGCCAGATACAGAGGCAGACACCACATCCAATAGTATAGTACAAAAAAAAAAAAAAACTGACCAGCACCACCTAGCAGGTTTTGGTCCTGCCAGGAAATGTCACCTTGTCATGCCTGATGGGCTCACATGAACTGGCCAAATTTATGAACTAAGTACCTTCATTTTAGTAGTTTATATAGCAGTAATGCAGTATAAGTTTTTTATAGTCTATGTTTGTATATATCTTAGCGTATACAGAGTGCTGCTATATTCTTCCATTTGTATATTATAGCGAAACTGTCAGCAGGATTTTGCTAAGTAAACCACATGCATTGTCAGGTTTGCGCTGTTATACTGAACAAAATGATACAAGGGGTGAAGAAATCAATCTTGTGTAATCAGTTTTAGGCTAAGGTCACACTAGGCGTTTTTTGCAGCTTTTTATGCAACTTTTCAGCTGCGTTTTACAGTACCAGCAAAGTCTATAAGAGTTCAGAAATCTCATGCACACACCTTGGTTTTTTTCGTCATCAGGATTTTGTGCTTTGCATGTTTTTTGCACAATGGAGCATGACACTTCTTTCCATGTTTTTGGTGCCTTTTTTCAGCGTTTTTCATCCATTGAAATGAATGGGTGGTGAAAAATGCAGGTATCAGGTTTTTCTTCGGTTTTTCCTGCCAAATCCTGATTCTATAGAATAGGACTTTGTTTTTCAACACTAAACTTTATCAGCATGCACAAGAGACAAATCTAGAATGCCAAAACCTCAGCAAAAAAAGCATCAAAAACGCAAAACATGCTTTTTTTCGGCAGCGTCTTTCCTGCAGAAAAAAAAAATTTGAAAAAACGCCTAGTGTGAACTGACCCTTAGAAGTTTTTAGTTAATGAGATGCTCATGCTGCAGGGCGAGACTGTAGGCAGAACCATATCTTGGTGCTCTAGGCCAGAGAAACCAAGACAAGACCTGCCACAGGCCGCCCCTAAGCACAAACACGTTCCTCATCATAGAGACAGAGAGCGTGACAGACGGTTTGTGTTTTGGGGCGGCCTCCGGGCCGGTCTTTCCTTGGTTTCTCTAACTTAGAGCAGGAAGATAAGACTCTGCCTACAGTCCCACCCCGGAGTACGGGCATATCATTAACTGAAAACTTCTAACACTGATTACACAAAAACCACAAGAAGTATTTCTTCACCCCAGGCATCATTTTAATCAGTGTAACAGCACCAACCTGACTATGCCTGTAGTTTATTTAACAAAATCCTGCTGACAGGTTTGCTTTAAAGGCTGGGTCTCACATAGCGATACACCAGCGATCCCGACAACGATCAGGATCGCTGGTGTATCGCTACTTTGATCGCTGCTGAGCTGCCAAACAGGCAGCGATCAGTACAAGCGACACTGCGGGTAACATCACTTAGTTACCCGCAGTCTACCTTGGATACCAGTGCCCTGATGCAGGGAGCTGGTAACCAAGGTACACTGCGGGTTTCCAGGCGCTGCGCGGTGCCTGGAAACCCGCTGTGTACCTTGGTTACCAGCTCCCTACATCAGGAGCTGGTATCCAAGGTACACAGCGGGTTTCTAGGCACAGCCCCGCACCTGGAAACCCGCTGTGTACCTTGGTTACCAGCGGATCGCTGGTCTCCCGCCTGTCACACGCAGCGATGCGTGCCTGTCAGCGGGAGACCAGCGATCAAAAAAATGTCCTGACATTTCAGCGACGATCAGCGATACCCGGCAGGGGGACTGATCGTCGCTGAATGTCACACACAGCGATATCGCTGGGGAGCTCGCTGCTGCGTCCCAAAACTAGAGACTCAGCAGCGATCTCGCTAGCGATATCGCTATGTGAGACGGGGGCTTAAGGCTGAAAGTGTACACATCAATAGATCTTAAACAAATCCATTGAGATGTGATTGAACTAGTAAACAAATCTAAAATTATGAAAATTCTGGCACTCTTCAAATACTTCTACATTCATCTAGAATTAGTTAACTTGGATTGAAGGGCATCCACCACCACGTAAATAAAACTTTAAGCAACTTTGTGACTAAAGTGCATTACTTAGTTTTCTCTGATCCGAGTTACTCTAACATTATTTTAGTTCAGTGGTCCGTATGGCTTTCCATGTTTTAACGGTCGGGCCTGGATCCTGCTCTGCTCCTGTCTATTGAGGCCTGCTGGCACCAGTGCTGTGGAGTCACGGTCCATTTTGGTGGCGTAGGAATAAAATGGACCGACTCCTAAAATATATAATACATTGGGTACAGAAATACAATGCAGGATGCGCTGTAAGGCTAAAATCACACGTTGTGGAATTGCCGCGGAAATTTCAGCGGCTATCCCACACTTCTCTGCCGCGGGAAATACGCATTTTTATTGGTATGCGTATTCCCGCCAGAAACTAGCGTTTTGCAAGCGTAATTAGCTGGCAGAATGCTAGGGTTTTTCCAAGCGATCTGTAGCATCGCTTGGAAAACTGATTGACAGGTTGGTCACACGAGTCAAACAAGTGTTTGACTCGTGTGACCAACTTTTTACTATTGATGCCGCCTATGCCGCATCAATAGTAAAAAGATCTAATGTAAAAATAATAAAAAAAAATAATAAGTCGTGCTATTCTCACCTTCCGGCGGCCCCCGCAGCCTTCCCGCCTGTCAGCGACGCTCCCGGCCAATCCCGTTCCCAGGCGTCCTTTGCGACAATGACCCCGATGAGTAGCATCACGCGAGACCGCTACGTCATCTGGGGTGATTCTCGCAATGCATTACTGGGAACAGGACTGGCCGGGAGCGTCGCTGAGAAGCGGGAAGGCTGCGGGGCCGCCGGAAGGTGAGAATATCATTATTTTTTAATTTAATTATTGTTTTACCAGGGATATGGCACCCAGGGCCTGGAGGAGTCTCCTCTCCTCCAGACCCTGGGTACCATCCGCACATGAACCGCTTACATTGCGCATGGTGGGCATAGCCACATGCGGAAAGGAAGCGGTTCAATGCAATCCTATGGCGGCGGAATCACCGCGATTACGCGAAATTAATGAACATGTTGCTTTTTTTTATGAAAAGCGTTTTTTTCGCGGAAAAAAACGCTGCATGTGCACAAAAATTGCGGAATCCATTTAAATGAATAGGATGCTTAATGCTTGCGTTTTTTTTGTGTTTTTGCTGCGGGAAAAAACGCGAAAATTCCTGACGTGTGCACTTAGCCTAAATGTTTTCACAAGAATTTGGGAAAGTTATGAAATGTCCTATAAATGTCTGTTCTGTTCCAAAGATCTCTCCTTTTAGTTTAGATGAATCTGTGCTGCACTTTATGTACATATTCAGTAGTGAAGCTCCTCCTCTACAGATCAGAGGAAAAAGGCACTGATAAGGAATGCCTGCTGCCCTGCACCCCTCTCAGAACTGCTAGAGTGAACAGGAAATAGCTTGATTATTGTATCATAATGATGATGAAAAGCCTGATGTCACCATTTTGCTACAGTAAATTTATCACTTAAACATGAGCCATGTAAGAGGGAGTCACAGTCAGGGAAATCGAGGAGTCCGGGAGTGGGCAGTTTGGCTTACCAACTCCACAGCCCTGGCTGGCACATAGTGAGGTGAGATACTAGAGTTAGGGACCATCATGATTGGGAACAGCTTGTCAGGATGGGATGACTTTTACACTCTTTTGATCAAAATATTGTCAACTAAGTACCCTATGTTATCTACAAGTACTATTACTAATTCCTTACTGTAGGGTATTTGCCCATTTGTTTTTATCCTATGTTATGTTTAAAAATGGCCACAGTGTGAATGTGCACCTATACATTTCACTTATACCAACATGTCTTCCAGCTCATTTCTTTGGTTTTGCTTTATCATTTTAATCCAGACCTGCAAACACAGTTCATTTCACTACTGGAAACAGTCAACAGGATTTCCATCCTGCAAATCACTGGAACAAACTTTTTGCAGGAAATAGTTTTATAAAGAACCATGAAAGCTCCAGGCCTCTTAAAAATGCAGAAAAGGTTCAAGTGTCAGTACTGGCAGCACAGACTCATTGAGAGCTGCAAGTGAGCATGGGATGATATCATTATTGATACCCACTGCTACTCTTATAATTCTGCTTAGATCGAACAGCTTGCGTGTTTCCTCTTCCAAGGGGGACAGGCATGTGACCACTTCAGCCAATTGCAAAGCATAGCCATGAACAACGAGTCAATGCTGTGTCCAGTGATTGGCTGCAGCGATCACATGCTTGTATGACCAGACTAGGATGTACAGGATCCATGTCACATCGCAAAATCTTTAAGACTGTGGCCAAATATGAGAAATTGAATGCATTTCATTGTGAATATGTAGCTATAGCAACAATTAGCAGTAACATTCCTCACCAATTTAGTCCTTCCTATTTCCATGGCAGAGACTGGGTTTTTCTCTTTGACCTGGAAAGAAGATGACGATCCATGCATTGCATTAGATGGTGCTTCCTGTATGAGGTCTTTATATGTTGTAGGCCCATTCACAGAATCATTAGATACATGGATTGTTGGATTGTCCACAAAGAGTAAACTGGGTTTATGAGCTTTTATTCTCTTTCTGTTAAGTTTATTGTATTGTGTATTATGTGATTTAACATGTTGTCCAGACTTCTTGTTATTTTGCTTGACATCTCCATCAGGGATTGCTGCCTCTTTTTTTCCTATCTGGTTACTGACTTCAGTGAAATTAACACCATCTTCATTATCTAACACGGTGTCAATTTCGTCACAAGATTGCACGGTAGTAGTCACACAATCGGGCTTTTCTATGTGCGCAGGTTCCTGTTGTGTCCAGTCTGACCGTGTGCTCTCAGGATCCCCGGAAGTATGCTTCCTCTTTGAGGGTCTCAGTGTGCCCGGAGAACAGCTTTTCCCTCTGTTGCTCTCATTATTAAGGAAGGAGCGGTCTCTTTTAGAAGAAGAGCTGCTTTTATTTTCTGACATATGAGACTTAATAGGACTTATCTGAACTTCACTGCCTCTTGATAAACTTCTCTGCAGTGAATCTTTGAATGAGTCTTGAGTAAGTGGTATTAGGTTTAGAGAGGCATCACTGGAGTGTACACTTCCTCCTTGTTTGCAGTTAGGGCTAGCATTATTGATGGCACTGTCAGTCTGAGGTCTACTTGTGCTGGGCTGTTCTGGGTTGGAAGAATGTTCAGAAAACATCAAGGGAGAAATCTCACTCTTGCCATCAGAGGAGTCACCCATGGATACATCTGCATGAGGTGTGAATATATCAGGAGTGCTACTGTCCGGATCTGATCCAACGTAATTTTCCCTGCTCTTCTGAGAGACAGAAGATGAACACTTTGGCTGGGAATCTAAAAAAGCAAATACAAAAGTTACTTCTAGTAAAAATGTGCATTGGCTACAAGAACAAAAAAGCAATGTTTTCCAATATACTGTACAGATAGATCATTCTTAGGCCTCTTTCACACATCCGTTTTTTGCCATCAGTCACAATCCGTCGTTTTGTGAAAAAAACAGATCCAGCAATTGATGCTGCAGGATCTGTTTTTTTCTCATAGACTTGTATTAGTGACGGATTGCGACGGATGGCCGTGCGATTCATCCGTTGTTCGACGGATCCGTCGGAAATTTTGTGTCCGTCGGCCGAGACAACGCACAAAGCAATGTTTTTTGTCTCCGTCGGAAAGTCAGACAGCGACGGATCTGTCGCTGTCAGGGTGGATAAAAATCATGATTTTTTTTTAAAAAAATAAAAAAAAAATCGGATTTTTTTGATTTAAATCGGATTTTTTTGATTTAAATCGGATTTTTTTGATTTAAATCGGATTTTTATGATTTAAATAGGATTTTTTAATCAAGTTGTACACAAGCAAAACTTTGTCTTTTTCCAAATCAAATTATTTTACACAAATAAAAATATTAAAACAGTTGATGATTATGAAACCTAATAATTTTTATTTGCACTATTAAACAATCAGAATTGAACTACAGAGAGTAAGTACTTTTTAACAATAGCCTATCTCTAACGTTTGAAGTAAGCAAACATCTTCAGTGAATACATCAGTCCTTTAAGCCTACTGTTTATTTAGGACCACAAAGATATATTGCCTAGTATTTAAACTACTTCCAAATATCAACAGATTCAAAAGGAGAGATGGGAAGCCTTTTTACATTATAAAATACAAAATTTTATTCATATAAAATACATATTATTAGGATAAAAAATCCAAATGGGGACAAAAGATGCAGCAAAAACAGGCCCAATATCAGCAGGTACAAACACAATATAAAGAGTATTTCAAAAGTGCATATATCTATATTACATATAACGCCACATTGGCTAGTAATGGGCTAAAAATAGCTCCTATATGGTATATATCCGTGCACAAAAAGACTTATAATAATCAGAATAGAAAAGAACGTGTCCTCCCACCATGCTAGCTATTTCAAGTGTCAGCATATAAATGCAGAGCCCGCAGCAAGTGCTACAAATGAATGCAAAAAAAAATGCAGTCTGCATATCAAGATATAGGGCAAATCGAAATGCTGAAAATGTAAGGCTGCCAGTGAGAGATCATACCTGATATGGCCTGGGCACCCCTGACGCGCGTTTCGCGTTAGCTTGTTCACAAGGGAGCGTGCATGTATCTATGTTCTTTGCTGGACATATTTATAGGACCCGGCGCTTCCTAATTACAGCGCTTCCGCTGACTCACCGCTCTGTCAGCACGAACCGGCGTCACCTGACGTCCGGCCCAACCCCCCGCTCGACGCGTCAGAGCAGGGGAGAGCACGGACGGCAGGAAGAACGCGTCGTCATGGTGACCACCAGAGCAGGAAGTCAACCGAAGCGCTGAACACCGCTTGATCATGCTTCAATAGAGATAATATAAGCTATAAAAAACCTATAGGAGAAGCGATGAAAAAAAAAAAAAAAAACATTTTTTTTTTTTTCATCGCTTCTCCTATAGGTTTTTTATAGCTTATATTATCTCTATTGAAGCATGATCTTTCTAAATTTTAATGATATACCTAATCAGACATTGGGCCGTGCGGATAATACATTTCATTATCTATTATCTAATACTTTATCCCCCACTAGTATTGAATATGCCTACTTAAGGAGGCTTATGATATCACTGTCAGCATGTAATATGCAGACACGCAGCCTCACAATGCAGCAGCGGTGTTCAGCGCTTCGGTTGACTTCCTGCTCTGGTGGTCACCATGACGACGCGTTCTTCCTGCCGTCCGTGCTCTCCCCTGCTCTGACGCGTCGAGCGGGGGTTGGGCCGGACGTCAGGTGACGCCGGTTCGTGCTGACAGAGCGGTGAGTCAGCGGAAGCGCTGTAATTAGGAAGCGCCGGGTCCTATAAATATGTCCAGCAAAGAACATAGATACATGCACGCTCCCTTGTGAACAAGCTAACGCGAAACGCGCGTCAGGGGTGCCCAGGCCATATCAGGTATGATCTCTCACTGGCAGCCTTACATTTTCAGCATTTCGATTTGCCCTATATCTTGATATGCAGACTGCATTTTTTTTGCATTCATTTGTAGCACTTGCTGCGGGCTCTGCATTTATATGCTGACACTTGAAATAGCTAGCATGGTGGGAGGACACGTTCTTTTCTATTCTGATTATTATAAGTCTTTTTGTGCACGGATATATACCATACAGGAGCTATTTTTAGCCCATTACTAGCCAATGTGGTGTTATATGTAATATAGATATATGCACTTTTGAAATACTCTTTATATTGTGTTTGTACCTGCTGATATTGGGCCTGTTTTTGCTGCATCTTTTGTCCCCATTTGGATTTTTTATCCTAATAATATGTATTTTATATGAATAAAATTTTGTATTTTATAATGTAAAAAGGCTTCCCATCTCTCCTTTTGAATCTGTTTATTTAGGACTTTTAATAGGAAAACTAGTTGTCCTGCTTTAGCAGTTCCTAAGCGGTTTCGGACTGTTGTGTGCACAAAACCAAATGAAGAAAACAATCTCTCTACTCCTGCCGATGAAGCCGATGCAGTCAGTAGCTGAGTAGCTACATTTATTATCTTTGCTGGAAGAACAAGTGATTGCGACTTCCACCAGTCCAGTGGTTTTAGTTCATTAACGACGTTATCTGCAAACATGTATTTTTGAAATGGTGCAGATTCACACTTCAATTTCAGCACAGTTGCCACAATGTCATGGTTAGTATTGGCGAGCCACTCCATTGCAGAGTTGATTTCCGCCTCAGATAGTTTTTTCCCTCTGTAGATGGGATGCAAGATATTGGCTAAATAGTGTTCTTCTTTTAATGCTTGGTCCTTGCGGTGGTGTATTGCAACCTTTACATTGTTTGAGAGGTTCAAGCGATCTAGCGAACCTTCTAAATCTTTCCAAACTTCTGTGGCATCAGCTATGGTTGCAGTATCTTTCTGCATTTTATCCAACGCAATAGATATTGGCTTTAACCTTTCCAAAAGGTCCTCGGCATTTCTCTTCAAACCAAGATTTAATACTTTGCTTCGTATATTAGCATCAATTTTATCCCGATGTGTTTCGCAAATGGACACTAATTTTGACCAGTTGTTAATAAACAGTTCCAAGCATTCAGCCAAGGTATTCCATCTAACATCTTGTGGTAGAACCAACTTCAGTCCTCCCATTTCCTTGTAGGTTGCATGTGCAAAATGATTATTGCGGAAATATTTAACAATTTCTACAACATGTTCCTTGACACCCGAAACATGCAGGTCTTTTGCCAAAAGATGCAACAAATGGGCAGAACAACCGTATGTAATGACATTTGTGTCATCCTCATGTGCCAGTTCCGCTCGCATTTTTGCCACATTGCTTGCGTTATCAGTAACTAAGCTCCTTACTTTACATCCAAACTGTTCTTGGCATTGGTGAATTGAGTTCTTAGCAATTTCAAGTAAATATTCAGCAGTATGTGAATTTCTAGATGTGTCGATTGTGTCTGTAAGGTAAGTTTCACCATCTTCTGTTGTGACACAAGTGCAAATTATGGGTCGTTGTGGATGTTGCTCCAACCATCCAAGCTCATGTTAACAACTTTGTCTTTCAAATATTTTGTACAAGCCGCTCTTTCTTTGTCGTATACAGCCTGAAGATGTTTTCCTGAGATATCAAATCTACTTGGTGGTTTGTAGCCTGGTCTTATTCCTTCGATCATTTGTACAAACAATGGGTGTTCAACTAGTCGGAAAGAAGAATTGGCTGCAAATATGAATTTAGCAATTAATTCATCAAAATGTTCTTTCTGGCTCGTCGTAGTCTTTAAGAGGAATTTTTCTACACTTTGCACGCAAAGTTTTTTGTTGGGCTGCTTTGTTGAAGTTGTACCCAGATATTGATTGTCACGTGCAGCACAAGCCATATTTGACCCTGAAAGCACAGTAATTAAAAATATAATTCGACTGCGTATTTGAAGAAATATAACGAAAATATTTTGAAACAAACTTTTTGAACAATGTAATGGTCCTCGTCCTATAAGGGCTGTCTCAAAAGTTATGCTACTCAAGTTTCCGGTGAAGTTGCTGTAATACTAGTAATATCAGAGCAACTGAAAAAAAATTATGTCACAAAAGTTTTAAAAATGTTTTTTTAAAAAAATGGTCAATTTGGCAGACTTCAAAAGTGAATTGTAGCCTACAATAAAAAAAAAAAATAGGCGTATATACACTCTTTTATTTTTACTTAACGTTAATCTTCTGTGAAATATTGCCTTAACATAAATTTAAATTCTATACTCCAGAACTAGTGCTAGAAATTTTTCTTTTCATAGACTTTAACCATCCCAGTAAAACGTCTGTTAAACTAGGTTGTAATTGCCAGACTTACCTCTAGTGCTAGGTTCCTGGTGCATAAGAAGCTGTGGGGGTTCATTGACATTAGTTGTATCACTATCAACATCTTCATTTCCCTTCTGGTTGCAGTTTTCATAGTGTGATTTCAAACGGCAAACAAGTCCTTGGATATCCTTTTGACAGTATTTGCACTTTGCTCTCCCACCTTTCTTTCCAAGCTCTGCTGGCATCTCAACAAAATGAACCCAAATAGGGTCTCTCTTATGACCTGCCATGGCTCACGCAGATCACTTCTGAAGTTTGATTGTTACTACAGCCAAGTACTGCTGACTGACTATCCAACAAGTTTGGGCATGTCAACTGAATGGAAAAAGAAACTGAAACCAAGCTACAGAAAGTGAAACCAAGCTAGAAGTGTGGAGTTAATTGAACAATGATAGAAAGTTTTAGATTTTAATCGTGATTTATATTAAAAAAATCTTTTGATTTAAATCAGTGATTTAAATCATGATTAAAATCACGATGTAAATCGATCTGATTTAAATAGAAAAACACGGATTTTGGTAAGAACTTACCTGTAAAATCCTTTTCAGCGAAGGAAGGAAGAGAGACACAGTAATTCATTACTGATGGGTAGGCGGAGCCCCAGATCAGGATGACACCTCAGATCAAAAGCGTGTTGACTGGCTGGCTCCTCCAGCTCGGGCTCCTCCTACTCAGCTCCTTCAGTCGTACCAAAGCTTTAGGGAAGAACCAAGATCACCAGCGGAGCAACATAACCCCTTCTGAAGGAACTTCAGAGAAAACACAAGAATACAGGTTATGCATGCAAAGTAAGCCAAAAACCACAGAGTTCCAGGTGCTACTCACTGAACCTGACTACTGTGATGAGCTGGCGATGCTGGAACAGAGCCTTAGCGCGCTGACCTCAGCCCAGATATCGCAATCAGATAAGGGTCGCGCTGCATCTGAAAACATCAACACACTTCTGCCTTGGGAGGGTGCTGTGTCTCTCTTCCTTCCTTCGCTGAAAAGGATTTTACAGGTAAGTTCTTACCAAAATCCGTGTTTCAGCTGCAGATGGAAGGAAGAGAGCCACAGTAATTCATTACTGATGGGACGTCCCAAAGCAGTTCAAAAATAAGGGTGGGAAAAAACCAACAAAAGGCAGAAACCCAACAACCTTAACAACAAAGCGCAACCAGCGCTAAACACAAGTTCATCCAGAACTTTAAACTACAGCTGCCTGCAGGACCCTACGTCCGAGGGTTGCATCAGCGGAAGCACTGACGTCCACTTTATAAAACTTTGTAAACGTGTGGACAGAGCGCCAAGTTGCCGCCCGGCAGAGCTGCACTGCCGAGGTACCTTGATGAAAAGCCCACGATGAAGCCACAGCTCTCGTGGAATGGGCTCGAATCTTAATCGGGCAAGATTCACCCCGAAGGCGGTAAGCTTCCAAAATAGCTGACCGGATCCAACGAGCTATAGAATCCTTGGAAGCTCGTTGACCACGCCGACGACCTGCTGGAACCACAAACAGGGAGTCCGTCTTACGAAAACCTTGAGTAATAGATAGATAAAACTTCAAGGCCCGCACTAAATCCAATGTGTGTAAATCTCGCTCTTTCGCATTCTTCGGATCCGGACAGAGTGAAGGCAACACAATATCCTGGTTAACATGAAATTGTGACACCACTTTAGGTAGAAAATCACCCCGTGTGCGAAGCACTACACGATCCAGAAAAAACTCCAGAAAAGGAGGCGAGCAAGAGCTGCCAACTCAGAAACTCTTCTCAAAGAGGTGACCGCTACTAGGAAGGCCACCTTCCAAGAAAGTAAAGAAAGGCTAGCAGAATCCATAGGCTCAAAAGGTTTATGCTGAAGAGCCTCCAAAACAAGATTGAGCCGCCAAGGAGACACAGGTGCCTTCCGCGGCGGAAACGTACGAGCTATACCGCGGAAAAAGGAAAGCACGTCCCTATGCGACGCAATGGTTCTCCGAAACAATAAGGACAGAGCAGAAACCTGACCTTTCAGGGTGCTGACTGCCAAACCCTTGTCTAACCCATGCTGCAGAAAAGCCAACAGATTGGGAATGGAAAATTTTCTCGGGTTCCGAGAGGACCCCAAACACCACGAAAAGAAGGTTTCCCAAGTTTTGTGGTAAATCCTAGTAGTAGCCGGACTTCTTGCAGCACGAAGAGTAGCAATGACCTCGGCTGAAAAACCTCTACGGGTTAAGATTTCGGTCTCAAGAGCCACGCCGTCAAACGCAGAGACTTCAAGTCCGGATGACAAACGGGCCCCTGAGTCAACAAGTCCGGTCGAAGAGGAAGTGGAAAAGGAGGTGCCGCCAACAGCGACATTATTGTCGAGAACCACATCCTTCTTGGCCAATCTGGAGCTATCAAAATAGCTGGAATTCTCTCTAGTCTGATCCGACGCAGTACTAGAGGAAGTAAGGATATCGGCGGGAATACATAGATTAGCTCGAACTGATCCCACTGAGCCACTAGAGCATCCACAGCCACAGCTTTTGGGTCCTTGTACCTGGACATGAACGTCGGTAACTTGGCATTGGACCTGGATGCCATCAAATCCACTTGGGGAGTTCCCCAACGGGAGCACAGTAATGCAAAAACTTCCGGGTGGAGACTCCATTCTCCGGGATCCATCTTCTTGCGACTGAGAAAGTCCACTGTAACATTCTGAACCCCTGGAATGTGAATCGCAGAAATGGCTGGTACTCTGGCCTCGGCCCAAATCAGAATCCGGGACACCTCCACCATGAGTTTGGAGCTCCTTGTCCCGCCTTGGTGATTGATATACACGACAGCCGTCGCATTGTCTGTCTGCACTCGGACTGGCAGACCGCTCAAAGGGACCGTCCAATGCTGGAGGCAAAGGAAAATCGCCCTCAATTCCAGGATGTTGATCGGAAGAACAGACTCTTCCGATGACCATACCCCCTGAATCCAGAGATTGTTCCAAACACCCCCCCAGCCCGTCAGGCTGGCATCGGTGGTTATGACTGACCACTTCGGAGGGAGGAAGGACTTCCCCAGGGAAAATGCCCCTGGACGTAACCACCATCCTAGGGAATCTCGCACCGCGCGAGAAATGGTGACACTGCAATCCAGCGATTGCGACCGATTCCATCGACTCAGGATGAACCTTTGGAGAGTCCTGGAATGAAACTGGGCAAAAGGAATTGCCTCCATGGACGCCACCATCAGTCCCAGAAGACGCATACACTTCCGTAGGGACATTGCTGTCGAGGATTTCATAATCTGCACATGTCGAAGAAGACATGACTGTTTGTCTGGCGGTAGAGAAACTACTGTCCGAATCGTGTCGAAATGCATCCCCAAAAAGAGGATTGCCCTCGATGGTTCCAGGAACGACTTCTCCCAATTGACCAGCCAACCGAAGTCCTTCAGAAGCTGAAGAGACAAATCGCGAGCCGTCACTGCCTCCTCTTCCGAGGAAGCCACTATCAAAAGATCGTCCAGATAAGGAAGAATCGTAACCCCCTGTCTTCGAAGGATTGCCATGAGGGGCGCCAGAATTTTTGTAAAGACTCTGGGCACTGAGGCTAAGCCGAAAGGCAGAGCCACGAACTGATAGTGATCCTGTCCTATGGCAAACCGAAGAAAGCGCTGATGAGCCCTTCCGATGGGAACATGCAAATAGGCGTCCAAATGTCGATTGACACCAGAAAATCGTTCTGTGACAAAGCTGCTACAACGGAGCGAAGTGACTCCATGCAAAATTTCCGGGTGTGGACATGCCGGTTTAATCGCTTGAGATCCAGAATCGGGCGAAATTTGTTCTCCTTTTTGGGAACTACAAAAAGGTTGGAATAAAAACCTTTTCCTCGGTCCTCTGACGGAACCGGTATTACTACACCCTTTTGTAGCAGAAATTCGACCTCTCGCTGTAGAGCGACAAAAAGCTCGGGTTCTGACGGAATGCGAGACTGACAAAAAACATTTGGGGGTCGAGAAGAAAACTCTATGAAATAGCCTGCCGACACTACCCGCGTTACCCAGGAATCTGGAACGCGAGACATCCAAGTCACCTTGAAATGAAGCAGGCGACCCCCACTCGAGAGTCCTCGAGTGGACCCCTGGCGTCAGTCTGACTTGGCGGGCTTCTTATCAGAAGCTTTCTTATACGAGCTTTCTGAGAGGACTTCTTTCCCGAGAAAGAAGAACGGCCCGATCCCCACGAGGAGTGACCGAATCGTTCTCGGCCCCGAAAGGACCGCCGACCGCTATAGACACCAGGCTTGCTAGACACCGAAGCCATGGCCCTACGCTGTGGCAATGCTGTTTCCTTCGCCTTTGCTTTGGAAATCAGCTCTGTGAGGTCGGATCCAAAAAGGAGGCCACCCTTGTAAGGTAAGGCCAATAAACCTTGTTTGGAAACTGCGTCCCCGGCCCACTGTCTGAGCCATAAAGCTCTTCTGACTGTGACCGCTGTAGCTTGCGCTCTGGCCAGAAGGGATGCCGTATCCAGACCCGCATCAAAGATATAACAGGCTGCAGTTTCTAACCATTCGCAAATTTCCTGTACATCAGATAACGGAGATCCGTTCTGCAACGCCGTCTTTAGACGTGCCAACCAGCCTAGAGAAGCTCTAGAAGCACACATGGATCCTAGCACCGCTCGGAATCCATGACCCGCGGCCTCATAGCTTGATTTTGCCGCCATCTCCGTTCTTCTGTCCAACGGCTCCTGCAAACTTGCCTTCCCTTTAACAGGGAGTAGTGAGGATTTACTAAGCTGGGATAAGGAAACATCCACTTCAGGAGCAGAAGTCCAATTATCCTTTAACTCCGCAGAGCAAGGATAAAGTGCATCAAAGAAATGCGTTCCGTGAAAACGCTTATCTGGACACAGACGTTCCTCTTCTATTACACTCTTAAGCTCCTCCAGAGCTGGTAATGTTGTACGCGAAGTACGGTACTCCTGGAACATACGTGCTGATTTACCAGGACGACTAGGTACCACCTCCGGTAACTGTAAAACCTCTCTCATGGCGTCAATCAATGCCTCCGTACGTCTCGCCAGAGAAGAACGCCCCTGCCGTTCGTCCTCATCTGAATCGGATATTTCTCCATCCGAAATTAAAGGGGAACCCAGTCCACCATCCAAATCAGATACATCTGACTCGCTTCGTGTAGAGGCCGGTAACGGCCTGCGTCGCTTCCTATGAGAGGAATTAGCAGACACATATTGACCTAAAAGGTCAGACAAGCTGTTAATCGAGCGAGCGATATCATCCAATTTTGCACCACTGTCAACCGCAGTGCTAGACGCTGTTGAGGTCTGCGTATCAGATTGCCGCAGTGGCACTGGAACGTGGTCCGCGGCATCTGAACTCTGTTCAGACATGCCTCACCTGTATTAGCAGGTCAAAGCGGCAGCACCAGCAAAATATGCGGGTTTTTTTTTTTTTTTTTTAAATCGCTGAAGGGTTAACGCTCTCTTCAGGTAGAGCTAACCCAGCGGCATTCAGCAAAAAACGCTGGTAGAAATAACCCTCAGAAGGGTTAATGTCGCAAACTCCCCACAATATATATTGTGTGAGCCCCAGCTAACAAATTTTAGGTCTCTAATGAGACCGCAGCTGCAGGATAAGAATCTCTGCGCTGCGGAGTGAGGGATCAGCACTCACCCAGCTGGCCGTGGTGTCTATGAGGAGAGGAGCGGTCTGAGGAGCCCAGGAGCCTGGTAATGGCCGCCGCAGTGAGGGAGTCGGAAGCGAAGCGCCAGAGCGCGCGTCTTCCTGCACAGAAGACCGGGAAGCGTTAGGCCACGCCCCCCGCCAGCTCAAATATTGAGCGCGAACTCACTCGCTCCTGCTCCCTCTCTGTCCTCCAGGTATCTGCCTGCGGACAAAAGTTCACCACATCTACATGTAACAGCGCTGTCACCGCAGCGCTGAAGCATACTGATATACATGTAATAGCGCTGCCACTCTCAGACGCTAAAGCACTCACACATTATTATAATAAAAATTGTGTGAAGTACTCACCAGCTTAGCGCCACAGGGACCCCTCAGGATTTGTGGCGCTTGTGCCCATGCTTCCCCCCAGGGCGAGGAACGCAGTGACCACACGTGTAGTTTGCGTCCCCGCCAGGGAAACTCTCCTCATCCCCCAGGGCCGGCAAGATTCTGCAGGGACCATAATGTAAATACAGATCCGCCAAGGGAGAGGTTGGGGCACAGCAGCGCTGGTACCCCTGAGACCTCTAGACCAACTGGTGATCCAAGTCTCTTGTCCGAAATAAAATAATAAAATCATTAGCAGCGACCATCCTCTGAGACCTCAAATCTTAGACTGAAGGAGCTGAGTAGGAGGAGCCCGAGCTGGAGGAGCCAGCCAGTCAACATGCTTTTGATCTGAGGTGTCATCCTGATCTGGGCTCCGCCTACCCATCAGTAATGAATTACTGTGGCTCTCTTCCTTCCATCTGCAGCTGAAAAATCATTTGATTTAAATCATGATTTAAATCGTTGATTTAAATCGGCGTGATTTAAATCAATCCACCCTGGTCGCTGTCCGTCGTTTTTTTTATATACACACACTATATATATATATATATATATATATATATATAAATATATATATACACACACACACGTCATTGAGATACATATATTTATATATACATATATATTCTCCAGGGGAAAGTTGACTATATCCAAGAGAAACGCGCGACGGGGGTACTAGTGGGTCTTTTCTGACGTCCCCTGCCTTTCCCTACATCGTGAAGTGTTGCCCCACTGCATTTATTTATACATTTATGATGGTAATTGAACCTGTATCTGCACCTTCAAGCTATTGGAGCAACTTTTTACAGGGGCATTATTGCACTTAGCTGGCAGAGGACATCAGAATTTCTCCCCCTATTTGCCATTTTCCTTTGTGTCATGTCATGTTTGTAATTGTACTTATTGAGACTTCTTATGACTTTTTTCATAATGATAGAATAAAATTTGCATTTTATCTTTATGCTCCGTTTTCTCCTTTTTCCTATATATATATATATATATATATATATATATATTCTATGTGTATATATGCACATGTCAGTGTGATTTTACTGTACAGTGTACTGAATTGCCCTAGAAATCCGGAAGAAACGGATGAAAAAAACTGATGCGACGGATCCATTTTTTCGACGGATCTGACGGATCCGTCGAAAAAAACCGAATCCGTCGCATCAGTTTTTCACAATTTGCGATGGATCCGTCAAAACAACGGATTGTGACTGACGGCACAAAACGGATGTGTGAAAGAGGCCTTAGGCTTCCAACAGATATACAGTCACGGCCGAAAGTGTTGCCATCCTTGAAATTATTCCAGAAAATGAACTATTTCTTCCAGAAAATGATTGCAATTACACGTTTTTTATACACATATTTCCTTTGTGTGTATTGGAACAGACACAAAAAAATAGAAAAAAGGCAAATTGTACATAATCCCAAACAAAACCTCAAAAAGGGGCCGGACAAAAATGTTGGCACCTTTTCAAAATTGTGGGTAAACAACTTTTGTTTCAAGCATGTTATGCTCATTTAAACTTATCTGCGTCAAGTAACAGGTGTTGGCAATATGAAAGATAGAAAGGGGAAAAGTTGACTTTTTGCATTGTGTCTGTGTGTGCCACACTAAGCATGGAGAACAGAAAGAGGAGCAGAGAACTGTGAACACTTGAAAACCAAAATCGTTGTACAATATCAACAAAGTTACAAGTCCACCTCCAGAGATCTTGATGTTCCTTGGTCCACAACATAATTAAGAAGTTTACAACACATTGCACAGTAGCTATCGTATTTTTCGGACCATAAGACGCACTTTTTTTCCTCCAAATTTGGGAGGAAAGTGTGGGTGCGTCTTATGGTCGGAATGTAACGTGGGGAAGGGGGCAGCGGTGGAGTGAGATCGCAGGAGGCAGGAAAATATCCCCGCCGCTGCAGGAATCCAGTGCTGGGGAAAACACTGGTCCCGATACTTAAGTGCAGTGAATATTCATTAGCCGCTTCCCCGCCCACCTGTCAGCTGAGCAGTGAGCAGCTAATGACAGAGCCACATGGTTCCCCAGCGCCTGATTCCTGCAGCAGCTGGGGAGATATGTGTTGGAAGTAGAAGGAGGCAGGAGCAGAGTGCAGCAGGAGAGATCGCATACCTGACAGCACAGGGGCTGTGCTGATGCGATGCTGAATGCTCCTGTGGAGGACCTGTGATGAGGTCATGAAAAGGGCGGGCTGGAGCATCACATGACCACACAAAGCCCTGCCTCTTCATGATGTCATCACAGGTCCTGCAGACACACTGTACAACAGAGAATTAATTAAAAGGTTAGTAATGACAGCACATAAAAAATCACTATGCCATTCTGTGGTGGACTATAACTCCCAGCATGCCATAGGATCTGCAGGATATGCTGAGAGTTTTAGTTCTCCCATGGGATCTTAAAGCAGCACTCCAGTGTTATTTTTCAGTGCTGGAGTGGTGCTTTAAATATAAGCCCCGTGCCCCCATTCATATACTCACCCTCCAGCGTCTTCACATAGTACTTTACAGACACCACACTGGTCCCGCAGCACCATCTCCTACCCGTAGCTTCCAACATAATAACATACTATTATATAGAATAATGCCACATATAATAGTATGTTATTTATGTTATTAAATATTTTACCACATTTTTTGCTTCAAATATATTTTTCCCTATTTTCCACCTCTAAGACCTGGGTGCGTCTTATAGTCCGGTGCGTCTTATAGTCCGAAAAATACGGTAATCTCCCCGGACGTGGATGGCAGAGAAAAACTGATGAAAGGTTGCAACGCAGGCTAGTCTGGATGGTGGATAAGCATCGTCAATCAAGTTCCAAGGGAATTCAAGCTGTCCTGCAGGCTCAGGGAGCATCCGTCAACATTTGAATGAAATGCTATGGCATGAGACCAAGGAGGATCCAACTGCACACTTAGAGACATAAAAAAGCTAGACTGCAGTTTGCCAAAATAAACGCAAGTAAGCCAAAATCCTTCTGGGAAAGCATCTTGTGGACAGATGAGACCAAGATAAGGCTTTTTGGTAAAGAGCATCATTCTACTGTTTACCAAAAACAGAATGAGGCCTAAAAAGAAAAGAACACAGTACCTACAGTCAAATATGGTGGAGTTTCAAAGATATTTTTGGGTTGTTTTGCTCCCTCTAGCGCTGGGTGTCTTTACTGTGTTACAGGAATCGTGAAATCAGAAGATAATCAAAAGGATTTTGGATCGCAATGTAGTGCCCAGTGTCACAAACCTGGGTTTGCATCCTAGGTCACGGAGAGTTCTGAAGTGGTCAGAAATGAGTCTGGATCTAAATTCCATTGAACACCTGTGGTGAGATCTTAAAATTGCTGTTGGTAGAAAGCACCCTTCAAATATGAAAGACCTGGAGCAGTTTGCAAAAGATGAATGATCAAAACTTCCAGTTTAGAGGTGTAAGAAGCTTGTTGATGGTTATTGTAAGTAATTGATTGCAGTTATTTATTCCAAAGGGTGTGCAACCAAATATCAAGATGAGGGTGCCAACAATTTTGCCTGGTGCATTTTGGGGTTTTGTGTGAGATTATGTCCAAATTTGCCTTTTTTTCCTCTGTTTTTTTTTTTTTCGTTATTCCAATACACAAAGGGAATAAACGTGTCTAACAAAACTTGTGCGATTGCAATAATTTTCTGAGCGAAATACAGGGATTTTTGTGTACTCACCATAAAATCCTTTTCTCTGAACCACTCATTGGGGGACACAGGACCATGGGTGTATGCTGCTGCCACTAGGAGGCTGACACTAAGTGAATACTAAAAAATTAGCTCCTGCTCTGCAGTATACACCTACCACTGGCTCCAGCCTGAATCAGTTCAGTGACAAAGCAGTAGGAGATCATAAATATCACATGAAGATACAATACGCCAAACAAAAGAACAATCACAAACCGTCAGGTTAGCAGGGTGGGTGCTGTGTCCCCAATGAGTGGCTCGGAGAAAAGGATTTTACGGGGAGTACACGAAAATCCCTGTTTCTCCTTCGCCTCATTTGGGGACACAGGACCATGTGACATCCTACAGCAGTACCTGGGTGGGAAACAACATTATAGATCAAGCCCCACATACCAACTGATTAGAGGTGCGCTACCGCCACCCCCAGAGTCCAACTGCCCAGGCTCGTATTTGCGGAAGCCTGAGTGTGGATATTGCAGTGCTTCGAGAATGTGTGCAGACTGGACCAAGTCGCAGCTTTGTAGACCTGTTCCGTCGACACTTGGTGCCGAATAGGCCAAGAAGCGCCCACCGATCGAGTAGAGTGCCCCTTATTCTCCACTGGGATAGGCTTGCCTCTGACACCACAGGATTCCTGAATAGCCGAGCGATCCACCTTGCTATAGTGGACTTTCGACGGCTAATCCCTTCCTCTGACTCTCTGGAAACGCGAATAAGGCGTCCTACATACTGAAGGATGCCGTTCGCGAGACGTACCTTTGGAGAACCCTCACCGCATCCAGAGTGTGAAAAGCCCTCTCAATATGACACACCTGTGCAGAGCAAACCAAGGGCAGCGCAATGTCCTCGATAAAATAGAAAGAAGAGACCACCTTGTGCAAGAAGGACCGGTGGGGTCTGAGAACCACCTTGTCCTGGTGGAAGAATAGGAAAGGGGGCGTCTAACTCCGACCCGCCTGACTGACAACATTGCGACAAGAAAAAATGACTTTCCAACTTCCCAGAAAGGAAGTTAGCGAGACGTCATGCAGTGGTTCAAAGGGAGTCTCCTGAAAAACACCCAGTACCAGCTAAGGTCCCAAACATCCAATGGCATTCTATAGAGGGAAACGACATGAGGGACCCACAGAATGAAAGTCCTCACTTGCAGATTAGAAGCAATCCTGTCTGGAACAAACCCAATAAGGCCGAGATCTGACCTTTGAGGGAGGTAGGCGGCAGGCCTGATTCAGGCCGGTCTAAAGGAGAAAATGAGAGGAGTATGTCTGTACCGTGCAAAAAAGGCCTTAGAGATGCGGTGATAGATGCGTACTGACGAGGGGCCTCCGGGCTCTAATCATGGTAGAAAGCACCTGTTGGGGGAACCAGCCTGGGTTAGGACCCAGAATTTGACGGCTAAGCCATTAAACTGAGGACCCCTAAGCTGTGGTGAGAGCGGATCTGGTCGATCCAGCAGTCGCCAGGGGACGTTGACGGCGAACTGTACCAATTCTGCGTCCCATGCTCGGCGTGACCAATCCTGAACAACTAGGATCCCTGGAACTCTTTCTGCCCTGATGACCCTTGGAAGAAATAGAAGCGGGGAAACATGCACGGAAGATGAAACTGACACCACGGAAGAACCAGTGCATAGTCTCTAATTGTTTCTGGATACCGAAACTGAGCTATGTACTCGAGTACCTTGGCGTATAAGCTTGAGGCCATCAGTTCTATGTCCGTGGTCCCCCCGCGATAACAGATCACCTGAAAGACCTCCAGATGAAGTAGTCACTTACCCGAGTCAAGGCCCTGACGGCTGAGAAAACCTGCCATCTAGTTTTCCAAACCTGGGATGCGAACTGCTGAACTTGACCAAATAGACCTCTCGGCCCCGTTAGAGAATGTGAAGCACATTGCGCATTGTCGCCCTGCTGCGAGTGTCCCCTTTATGGCAGAGATATGCCACAGCACTGACGTTGTTGAATCGAATTCGAATGGGGCGATCCGCCAGGAGATGATGATCCGCCGTAGGGATACCCGGCACGCCCGAATCTCCAGGACGTTGATCAGGAGACGCGACTCCCGAGCTGACCGGCGCCCTTGGGCAGTGTGGTGATGGAAAACCGCTCCCCAGTCAAGAAGACTGGCGTCGGTAGTTACCACCAGCCATTGAACAGGGGGAAAAGATTCTCCTGGATGTGGGAGGATCTCAACGTCCGCCACCTGACCGCCTGCTTGACCCACAGGGAGGGACAAGCAGCACTGCCGGTCAGGAGGATATGAAGCTACACATCCTGAATTTTGCTAGGAATTCCCTTTTTCTCCATCGAAAAAGTGACCAAGGGGAGGGACTCCACCCTGAAGAGTTGGACCTTGACAAACATATTTAGAAGTTTCCAGTCCAGGATGGGACGTACCGCTCCGACCTTCTTCGGAGCCACACATAAGTTCGAGTAGAACCCCTCGAACCTCTTGTTTTCCCTAATTGGAGTAATGACCTCATGGAGGCATAGCGAATCGATGGCTTGGTACAAGGACCGTGTCCGTGCCTCAGTTATGGAGTGGCGGGAGGAGAAGCACATTCCCGGAAGACGAGAAGAATTTGTATTTTGTATCCGGAGGACACTCTGACCCATTAGTCGAGCACAACAGAGAGCCAGGTCTAATGAAACAAAAAGTAGGCGATGGCCTGATTTGTTGGCGTCAACCGGATAATGCCACGCGTCATTGCGCCAAAAATCTGTGGGACCTAAATCTGGACTGTTTGAGACTGGTCCTCCACGACTGGTTGGGTCTATACGAAACTTGGGTACCCTAGTTCCTACGCGGAGAGTGCCCCAATCTGGCTGAGGCGGTCACAGTGCATCAACCCAGATTGCTGCGAAGGACCGGAAACGAGTCTGTTGCTGACGCCGAAATGGCCACCTGGTCTTTGCAGGAGAAGGAATTTGCTTTTCCTCCGTGGCATCCGAGCTAAGCTGAACCAGCTTTCTCCCCAAATAAATGACTGCTTTGGTAAAGTAGAAGCGGTAAGAACTTTTTGGAAGCAAAATCCGCTCACCATTCCCTGAGTTAAGATGCCCGTGTAATGGAGATGGCAGTTTCAGCTGCAAAAGCGGCGCTGATAGCTGCACCCCCAGGGAAGCGTGCCCCAAATGATCCCCGGCTAGAGGGATCTGGTTTGCCAGATCCGCCGCCTCCGGGGCAAGGTTCCTATCCTGAATGGCTCTGACGGTCCGTGGGATCTTTAATGGAAGAACCATCTGGCCAGGAAAAGAAGGTTTTGGTAAACAGACGATACCGGAGGATCAATCGGTGGGGATTCAGAGCTTTCCTTACGTAGATACGGAGAAAAAGTATATCTCGCTTCAACCTGTCTCTCCTTGTGAAGCTTTTGACCGTCGCTCCCCATACCACCGGACCATGTCCTGAAATTTTGAATGGTTAGAGACGACCTTATGAGAGCGTCTGGCGCTCTAGAAGAACACCTCATGATCCGGGGTAGAAGTAGAGTCCTCGTCAATCTTCAAAGTCTGATTGACGGCTTTAATGAGGCTATCTACTTTCGTTTGATAATCCGGGGAATATAGGGCAAGTGGTATATTGGAATCGGACTCAGAGACCTGGTTATTACAAACCCTGAGTGAGGGTGAGCGGGTAACGGAGCTCACAGCTATCACAGCGCGAGAAGAGCCTAGGAGACAAGCTATGGACCCGTTTCCAGATCACTGTGGATTTTGATTGAGAACAGCTCCTGCTGGTTGGCGGCTCCTGTGAAGTGTAGGAGCCTTTTAAGGCTGGTGGCCAAAAGTCCCGAGCCGTGGCGGAATCTTGGAGGGACTCGATTGCTTTAGTCAGAGAAGCCATTGGCTGTGATAGTGACAAAGCCACTCAGGGGGCTAGGTACTCTGGGCTCAGTGGTGACAGAGAGGGAAGAATGTATTCAATGAAATTTCAACAAATTTTCGATGCAAACATGACGCCATCTGTAAAAAAAAAAGCTGAAGTTGAAAAGAAGATGGCTTTTACAAATGGATAATGATCCTAATCACATGGTAAAATCCACAACAGACTACCTCAAATGGTGCAAGCTGAAAGTTTTACAATGGCTCTTACAGTCACCTGATCTAAACATCATTGAAAATCTGCGGAAAAGGCAACCCAAAAATCTCACAGAGTTGGAAGAATTATCCAAGGAAGAATAGATGAAAATCCCTCAAACAAGAATTGAAACGTGTTTATGAGCTGTGATACTTGCAAAAGGGGGTGCTACTAAGTACTAAACATGCAGGGTGCCAAAACTTTTGCATCAACCCATTTTCCTTTTTGCAATATTTAAAATGTAAAAAATGACGATACATGCCACTGTATGGGCCGTCCCACTTTGATAAGCAGTGGCATTTCCCATAAAGGTCTCGGTGATTGTTAATGTAGCTTTTGTGTCAGCAAAACGAAGTAAAAAACACAAGAGGCACTCACGTAAGACACATCCTTTAGATCATAACAGCTTAAATAAGAAAAATAAAAGACAAGAGGTGCATTAAGGAATACACTCATTTTGCATGTGGTAGCACTTCTGGCGTCTATCAGAAGCTGTCACGCTGTCTAGCAGATGTATAAATATATAATGTCAGTAATCTATCAAGTGGGACAACATTCTATATAACATATAAATAGGTAACATTAACATGTATATATAGCATGGTATTACCTGACATAATATCCTGTGGGTCTATACTGAATCCTTTTCACGCTGTCTCTGGCTAGAGGTGGACCGGGGTCTATGCTGACCCTAAACTGGGGTCCTGACTAGTCCCTCTACCTGGAGGTACTGTTAATGGTACAGAGGTCCAGGCCACCAGCGTAAACCCTGTCTCCTATAAATCCCTGACCACTGTAATCTAGTCCTTAGAAGGACCCTGATTACCACCATAGGGAATGGACAGGTAAAGGTTAACAAACAGTATAGACAAACGAGACAGACAGGGGATAAAGTAAATACTGTCTTGCATACAACATTAAAACACAGAGGGAACACCAAAGGTCTAGGAGATAAACTATAAGCAAGGTGAGGAGAAACAACAAAAGAGCTCTTAGCTTAAGTCTTCTCAGAACCGATCCTATCTGCAGTCTGTATGAATGCTTTCACCGGCATCTAACCAGCAGACTGGCAGCTATATAAAGGAAGCTAATTAGAACATAATCAAAAGCAGCCGGGCGAGGCTGGACCTAGTCTTAAGGGTATGCCACACTAAACAGCGTCGCTAACGAGATCGCTAAAATACGTCACTATTTAGCGATCTCGTTCGTGACGCTAACGTGTGTGGCATGTAGCAACGACGTGGCCCCTGCTGTGATCTCGCTGATCGTTCACTAGAGTTCTGGACCGTATTTAGATCGTTGGCGTCCCGCTGGTGAGCCTATATCGCTGTGTCTGGCACCTTTTGTGAGCGATGTGCGCTGTTTTTTACATCGCAATGACCGTTAAAGTCGTTAATGAGATCGCTAACCGCTTTTGAGTCGTTAACGAGATCACTAAGTGTGGCAGCTACTAGAGACATTAAAATGATCACAAAAACGATCTCATTAGCTTGCGTCGTTATTAAGATCGCTAACGAGATCACTAAGTGTGGCAGTACCTTTAGCAAAGAGCTAGGTAAAATTAACTCCCTCATTACCAAACACAAAGAAACAGCAACTCAGCTGCGAGAAGTCAGAATGTGCAATCGCGACAATCTTCGTGGCGATGCACCCATGACAGTACCCCCCCTTCTACGAGGGGCCTCCGGACCCTCAGGGCCAGGTCTGTCCGGGTAAGTCGTGTGGAAGGTCCGAACCAATCGATCTGCGTTAATCTCAGACGCAGAGACCCACGTCCTCTCCTCAGGACCATATCCCTTCCAATGAACCAAATACTGAAGGGACCGGCGATTCAGACGTGAGTCAATGATCTTCAACACTTGAAATTCTAAGTTACCATTGACCACCACTGGAGGAGGAGGTAGAAGTGACGGTATAACTGGCGCCACGTACCTCTTAAGCAACGATTTGTGGAATACATTATGGATTTTAAACGTAGGAGGGAGGTCCAGACGAAATGCCACAGGATTAATTATAGAACTGATCCTGTATGGACCGATGAACCTGGGACCCAGTTTCCAGGAGGGAACTTTGCGTTTTATATTCTTGGTAGACAACCACACCAGATCGTTCACACCTAGGTCCGGACCAGACACTCTCCTCCTATCAGACCTCCGCTTGAAACAGTTCCCCATAGCACTCAGACCATTCAGCACTCCTCTCCAAACTGAAGCAAGTGACGACGAGAATCGTTCCTCCTCAGGAACCCCAGATGGACGGGTATGTGGGGTCTTAGAGCGAGCACAAACTCCACAGGACGCGACAAAAGTTATTACCTCTTTATTTAAGTTAGGCCACCAAAACCGGCGAGAAAGGAGATCCACAGTTGCTTTACTCCCTGGATGTCCTGCTAAAGCAGAACTATGATGTGCCTCGATAACTTTTTGTCTTAACTGATTAGGAACAAACAGTTTCCCTGGAGGTCCTACAGGGGAGTCCCCCTGAGCCTCCAACACCTCCTCCTCAAGCTCAGAGCACACAGCCGACACCACCACTCCATCCTGAAGGATAGGAACCGGGTCATCCGTCTTTCCGGCCCCTGGGAAACTACGAGATAAGGCATCAGGAAGCAATTTTATTGAGCAGTCATACGTGCGATGAGGAGGTAACTTTTGACACCCCTCCTCTGAGAACATCTCCCCAAAGTCCTCCAGAAAAGGAGGCAAAGTCCTAGGCACGACCGCACCGATGACCGTGTTCATGCAGTTATTCTTGCAAAATTCACCCCACTGGCTTATCTTTCTGGATTGCCAATCAATCACTGGGTTATGTTTAGCCAACCAGGGAAGTCCCAACACAATAGGAGTAGGAAGACCCTCCAACACATAACAAGACAACTGTTCTTTATGTATTGCCCCTACTCGAAGGTCTATGTTATGAACAACTTGTACAAAGCTACCTTGACCGAGAGGTCTGGCGTCAATAGAAAGTATAGGGATCGGTTTGGCCAATACACTCAGTTGCATACCTTGCACCTGGGCAAACCGAGCGTCCACCATATTAGCCCCAGACCCACTATCAAGAAGAACAGAAATCCTCTCAACTCTCGCACCAACCACCACCTCCGCAGGCACGAGAAATTGAGACGGACCTGGGGACGAAATACCTACTCCCAGGTTGTCGTCCACCACACAACCTGGGATTAACAGTTTTTCGGTGACTTTTTTGCTCAATGAGGCACGGGAGGGACACCCCCCAACAAAATGTCCCTCTCTCCCGTAGAAGAAACACCTTCTTGTCTTGCGGCGCACCGCCGATTCCCTCCTACAAAATGATGTCCCACCCAACTGCATAGGTTCCTCAGAACAGACCAGGGGAACCTCCATATAAGGGACTTTAGTAGTGGGTGGAGTAATAACAGGGGGCGGAGTTACCTCGCACCTCCCCCGAAGCCGTCTATCAATACGAATAGCAAGGGCCATAGCAGCCTCCAGTGACGGAGAAGAATCATACTGAGCCAAAACATCTTTTAATTTGTCAGATAACCCTTGACAAAACTGGCTCTTAAGAGCTGGGTCATTCCACTGAGTATCCGTGGCCCATCTACGGAACTCAGAAGAAAATTCCTCCGCCGGACGATCTCCCTGCTGTATCCTACGTAACTTCGTTTCAGCAAGGGAGACCCGATCCGGGTCATCATACACCAGCCCCAGGGCAGCAAAAAATCGATCTACTGACTGGAGGGCCGGGGAGCCCGGAGGAAGAGAGAACGCCCAGGATTGAGGGTCCCCTTGTAAGAGCGAGATGACAATTCCCACCCTCTGCTCCTCACTCCCCGATGACCGAGGCCGTAGCCGAAAGTACAATTTACATGCCTCCCGGAAGGTAAAAAATTTGTCCCGCCCACCAGTGAACCTGTCCGGGAGAGCAACCTTAGGTTCAGATCTGGTTTGCTCCGGGGGGGGACAAAACCTTGGACTTAATGTCCGTAAACTCTATGGACAATTTCTGCAACTGCAGGGCAAGCTGGGCTACTGGATCCATGGTAGCTGGGGAGAATCTATAGTTTGGCCGGTGAAAATATCACGCTGTCTAGCAGATGTATAAATATATAATGTCAGTAATCTATCAAGTGGGACAATATTCTATATAACATATAAATAGGTAACATTAACATGTATATATAGCATAGTATTACCTGACATAATATCCTGTGGGTCTATACTGAATCCTTTTCACGCTGTCTCTGGCTAGAGGTGGACCGGGGTCTATGCTGACCCTAAACTGGGGTCCTGACTAGTCCCTCTACCTGGAGGTACTGTTAATGGTACAGAGGTCCAGGCCACCAGCGTAAACCCTGTCTCCTATAAATCCCTGACCACTGTAATCTAGTCCTTAGAAGGACCCTGATTACCACCATAGGGAATGGACAGGTAAAGGTTAACAAACAGTATAGACAAACGAGACAGACAGGGGATAAAGTAAATACTGTCTTGCATACAACATTAAAACACAGAGGGAACACCAAAGGTCTAGGAGATAAACTATAAGCAAGGTGAGGAGAAACAACAAAAGAGCTCTTAGCTTAAGTCTTCTCAGAACCGATCCTATCTGCAGTCTGTATGAATGCTTTCACCGGCATCTAACCAGCAGACTGGCAGCTATATAAAGGAAGCTAATTAGAACATAATCAAAAGCAGCCGGGCGAGGCTGGACCTAGTCTTAGCAAAGAGCTAGGTAAAATTAACTCCCTCATTACCAAACACAAAGAAACAGCAACTCAGCTGCGAGAAGTCAGAATGTGCAATCGCGACAATCTTCGTGGCGATGCACCCATGACAGAAGCCCAAAGATTGGGATGGCTCTTAGAATCAGAGATCACATAATCTGCCCACACCAAGATTTGAGAAGTTTGAGTACAAGTTCTAGGCACCCTTAGGGTATGTATAAACAAGATTTTGTTTTTAAAGCAAAAGATGCTGGCGGTGTTTTTCCTTAAGTGTCTTCTATGTCGTTTTCGTAGCATTATTTTTCTTCTAATGTATTGATAAACTACTGAATGGCTTCAAACAGAAGCTGTCTGGAGAGTAGTAAGGTTACTGCTTTGGATCGCTTCACAGTTTTCGAAAAAAAATGACCCAGGCAGGCTCCTGATGTGCTGACTATAAAGAGTGACACTTAGATTTTACGATGAGTACCAAAAATCCTTCTTTCTGAACTCTTTCTTTCAGCCTTCATTGGGGGACACAGGTAACCATGGGTGTATGCTGAGGTCACTAGGAGGCTGACACTAGTCAAAAAAGTTAGCTCCTCCTCAGCAGGTTACATCCACCTGCTGGCATAAAGCTTGTCAGTTAGTGAAAAAGCAGTAGGAGAAGCAACAACAAAGACCTATATATAGGCCCAACAAAGGAATAAACTAGGGAGGGTGCTGTCTACCCCCAATGAAGGCTCCAAGAAAGATTTTACGGCAAGTACCATGGGATGTCCTAAAGCAGTCCCAAGGGAGGGAACAGAATATTGTGCTCAAATCAGGTCAGCGAACTGCTATTTGCAGCAACTTTTATCTAAGCCAGCATCAGCCGAGGAGTTGGTATGTACCCTGAAGAATCTTGCAAATGTATGAAGGGATGACTAGGTGGCGGCCTTGCAAATCTGGGTTGCAGAAACCTGGTGGCAAACGGAGGCCTCACTGAACGTGTGGAGCAGGCCCCCTCTTTTAGAGGGGTGGTCTATCCTTAATGTGATAAGCCTCCAGTACAGCCAAACGGATCCATCGGGCGATAGTAGACCTGGAGGTAGGGAGTACCTTACGGTGACCCTCAGGAATGACAAAGCATCCAAACGTCGGAAGGATGCTGTCCTTGAGAGATAGATGCTCTGACTAGGACGGTCCAGCTTATGGAAAGACCTTTCCAGGGGATAGACAAGAGATGGCCAGAAAGAAGAAAGAACAAAGTCCTTCTTAATATGGAACGGGGAGACTATCTTCGGAACTGGTTGAAGGACCACCTTGTCCTGGTATAGGACGAGAAAGGGGGAGCGGCAAGAGAGAACTTTTAACTCTGAGACCAGTCTGACTGAAGTGATTGCAACCAAAAAGACAACCTTCCAGAAGAGAAGGGAAGGCGCAATGTCCTGAATGGGTTCAAAGGGAGGTCCATGAAGAACGCTTAAAACAAGGCTTATGTCCCATGGCTCCACAGGGGGACGATATTGTGGCACTAGGTGGGCTACCCCCTGAAGAAGGGTCTTGACCTGGGGACGAGAGGCCAAATTCTGTTGAAACAGAATTGAGAACGCAGAGACCTGACCGTTGAAGGTACTGAGAGACGAACCGGACTCTAGCCATGTGTATAAGAACGCCAGGATGGATAAAAGGGAAAAAGACATGGGAGATGTGTTACTGTCTTCACACCAGCGATAAAAGACCTTCTGGGTCCGATGATACATGTGTGAAGACGAGGGTTTCCTTGCCCTGATCATGGTGTGCATGACCTGGGATGAGAGGCCTGGATCCCTCAAGACTGTGGCTTCAAAAGCCATGCCATTAAATTGCGAGACGGAGAATTCTGGTGGAAGAGAGGACTCTGAGAGAGTACGTCTGGTCTGTCGGAGAATTTCCAGGGTACACCTGCGAGTAGGTTGACTAACTCTGCGTAGCAGGCTCTTCTGCACCAGTCTGAGGCCACTAGGATGACTGGAACTCCTGCCTTGATCTTCTTGACGAGTCAAAAAAAGATGGATCTGGAATCAAATCCATGTCTGCCTCGTACAGACACTAAGCTAAACCTGATGAGCTTTGTGCCAGTCGATGGGTGTACCCTGCTGGGGAGGAACTAACTTTTTTTGCTAGTGTCCGCCTCCTAGCGACAGCAGCAAATACTCATGGTTACTTTCTGACCAACTCTCTTAATCTGTTGGCCCTCACAGAAACCTGGATTCAGGATTCTGACACGGTCTCCCCTGCCGCCATTTCCCATGGTGGCTCACAATTCTCCCATTCCCCGAGACCCACAAACAGACATGGTGGTGGAGTCGGAATACTCCTGTCCCCACAATGCACTTTCCAGGTCATCCCCCCCATTCAATCACTCTCATTCCCTTCTTTTGAGGTCCACACCATCAGGCTCTTATGTCCACTCTCCCTCAGAGTAGCGGTCATATATCGGCCCCCAGGCTCGCCCACCCAGTTCCTTGACCATTTCTCAGCCTGGCTGCCGCACTTCATGTCCTCAGAAATACCAACCCTTATCCTGGGAGACTTCAACATCCCCATTAACAGCCCCACTTCCACATCTGCATCCCAGCTTCTATCACTAACCACTTCTCTAGGCCTCTCACAGCTTTCAACCTCTGAGACACACAAGGATCGTAATACCCTTGACCTGGTCTTTGCCCGGCTCTGTTCAATCTCCCACCTAAATAACTCACCGCTTCCACTCTCTAACCACAACATTCTCTCCTTCAAGCTCACAAATCCTCGACCACCCCAGCGCACTCCTACCTACCACACATTCAGAAATCTACAAGCCATTAACCCTCAGACACTTTCAGACTCCCTACACTCATCACTGTCCCCAATCTCCTGTCCTGATCTGGCTGTTCATCACTACAATGACACTCTTAGAAGCACCCTTGACCAAGTAGCACTGCTGACCCTCAGAACTTCCAAACATACAGTAAAACAGCCCTGGCTCACATTGAAAACTCATCTTCTCCAGCGATGCTCTAGGAGTGCTGAACGCCTATGGAGAAAAACCTGCACACCAGAAGACTTCATCCACTTCAAATTTATGTTAAGAACCTATAACGCTGCCCTTCACCTCGCCAAACAGACCTACTTCACCACCCTGATCTTCTCACTAGCCGACAACCCCAAGAAACTTTTTGACACTTTTCACTCCCTCCTCAGGCTAAAGCACAAGCCCCTATCACGGACATCTGTGCTGATGACCTGGCCTCCCACGTTATAGAAAAAATAGATAATATCCGTCAGGAAATCTGCTCCCAACCACAAAGTGCTGTGACTCCCATCCCTCCCTGCATTTCCCCTGGCTTACTTTCCACATTTGATCCCATCACAGAAGAAGAAATCTCCAGACTCCTCTCGTCCGACTACATGCACTACCGACCCTATGCCCTCTCATCTCCTCCAATCTCTCTCTCCAATTGTCACAACTCACCCAACTACAATCTTTAATCTCTGCCTCTCCTCTGGCATCTTCCCATCCTCCTTCAAACAATCCATCATTACTCCATTACTAAAGAAACCCGCTCTCGACCCTTTCTGCACAAACAACTACAGACCAGTCTCCAATCTCCCCTTCATCTCTAAACTCTTGGAGCGCCTAGTCTACTCCCGCCTTACCCATAACCTTTCCACTCACTCCCTCCTAGACCCTTCACAGTCCGGCTTCCGCCCCCTACATTCGACTGAAACTGCACTCATCAAAGTGACCAATGACCTTCTGATAGCAAAACGTAACGGTGACCACTCTCTGCTCATTCTTCTCGACCTTTCTGCAGCTTTTGACACGGTTGACCACCATCTCCTACTCTCTAGGCTCCAGTCTCCAGGCATTAAGGACACTGCCCTATTTTGGTTCTCTTCCTATCTTTCTGACCGCTTCTTTAGTGTTTTGTTCTCTGGCTCCACGTCATCTCCTCTTCCTCTCGCTGTCGGGTACCTCAGGGCTCAGTCCTTGGCCCCCTTCTCTTCTCTCTCTACATGGCCCCAATTGGACAGACCATCAACAGATTTGGCTTTCAGTACAATCTTTATGCTGATGACACACAACTATACACATCATCCCCCGATATTACCCCTGCTGTACTACAGAACGCCACCGACTGACTGTCCGCAGTCTCCAACATCATGTCCGCTCTCTATCTGAAACTTAACCTCTCCAAAACTGAACTTCTTCTGCTCCCGCCATCTACTAACCTCCCTAAATCTGACATTTCCCTCTCTGTGGGTGGCACTATAATAACACCCCGGCCACAGGCTCGCTGTCTGGGTGTTATGTTTGACACCAATCTCTCCTTCACCTCCCATATACAATCTCTTGCCCGCTCTTGCCGCCTACACCTAAAAAACATCTCTAGAATCCGCCCTTTTCTCACCATGGAAACAACAAAAACCCTCACTATCGCCCTGATCCACTCCCGCCTGGACTACTGCAACGCTCTATTACTTGGCCTCCCCATTACTCGACTATCCCCTTTCCAGTCCATCCTTAATGCAGCAGCCAGGGTCATCCATCTGGCTAATCGGTACTCGGACGCGTCCGCTCTTTGCCAGTCCTTACATTGGCTGCCCATTCATTATAGGATCCAATTCAAAGTACTTGTTCTCACCTACAAAGCTCTCCACAGTGCAGCACCCACCTACATCTCCTCCCTCATTTCTATCTATCGGCCTAACCGACTGCTGCGTTCTGCAAACGACTTTCGACTAACCTCTGCACTAATCTGTACCTCCCACTCCCGACTCCCAGACTTCTCCCGTGCTGCGCCAATCCTCTGGAATGCTCTACCCCAACAAATTAGGACCATCCACAATTTGCATAGTTTAAGGCGCTCCCTCAAAACACATTTGTTCAGAGCGGCCTATCACGTTCACTAATCAAAGTCATTCTAGGTGTAAGTGTGCGTGTGTAGCCCATTCACTAACTCCATCCCTCACTCCCTCAAGATGGCTGGACCATCATTGTAAATACACCATTGTATATACACTGTGTTCCAAATTATTATGAAAAATTGTTTAGGAAGTGATAAGGTAAGAATTGTTTTGTTTGTCAGTTAAACTCATTGATGGTGATATGTGTCAGGGCTCTTTATATCACTGTAAGCAATTGCAGACACCTGTGCTAATTAGTTTGGCAGGTGTGTCCAATGAAAGGCAAGACTACTTAAGAAGGCTGTCCCATATTATTAAGCAGCCTACATTTTCTGCCAAAATGGGAAAGAAAAAGGATGTGTCGGCTGCTGAGAAGCAACAAATTGTGGAGTGTTTAGGTCAAGGCATGACTACAATCAACATTGCCAAGACACTTCATCGTGATCATCGCAAAATCAAGAAGTATGTAGCTGATTCACAGTACACACGTGTGCGTGCTAATAAGGGAAAATTGAGGACTCTTTCCTACAAGCAATTACGTCAGGTTAAAAAAGCAGCGGCAAAAAAGCCTTGTCATAGCAGCAGACAAGTTTTTGAAGCTGCTGGTGCCTCCAACGTACCCCGAACAACAAGATGCAGGGTCCTTCAGAGGTTTGCAGCTGTGCGTAAGCCATCCTGTCGACCTCCTCTATCCACTGCACACAAGCAGAAACGGCTCCAGTGGGCCAAACAATACATGAAGACTGACTTCAAAACTGTTTTGTTCACCGATGAGTGCCATGCAATGCTCGATGGTCCAGATGGATGGAGTAGAGGATGGCTGGTTGATGGACACCCCATGCAAACACGGCTATGGCGCCAACAAGGAGGAGGTGGAGTAATGTTTTGGGCTGGAATCATGGGGAGAGAGATTGTCGGCCCCTTTATTATCCCTGAAGGGGTAAAGATGAACTCCATAGTGTATGTTGAGTTTCTCAAACAGCACTTCCTGCCATGGTTCAAGAAGAACCGTGCATTCCGCAGCAAGATCATTTTCATGCATGATAATGCACCGTCTCATGCTGCACATAACACATCTGCATCTCTGGCTGCTATGGGCATAAAAGGGGACAAACTTATGGGGTGGCTCCCATGCTCCCCTGACCTCAACCCCATTGAGAACCTCTGGAGCATCATCAAAAGGAGTGTCTATGATGGCGGGAGGCAGTTCACATCTAAGCAACAGCTCTGGGAGGGTATTCTGTCCTCATGCAAAACAATTGAAGCAGAAACCATCCAAAACCTGACAAATTCAATGGACGAGAGAGTTCAGAAGCTCCTTTCGAACAAGGGGTCCTATGTGCAAATGCAACATCACCTAGAATAAAGTTTTGAGTTGAAAACTGTTTGATTTCAGTTTGTAATAACCTGCTAATGCTTATAATTTCAAAAATGAACATTTTTTTGTTCTTTATTAAAATGAAAAGGTTGAAACTCATAATAATTTGGAACATGCATTTTGAGTGCAGTTTGAGTGTTTTATTTTTAAAAAAAATATACTGTTATCATAGGCAGTTTGTACAAAAACCTTTCAATTGTACTCTAATAGTTATTTGACTGGAAAATTACAATGACTGAAATTCATATAGGTAATTTGGGAAAATCTGAGAAAATATTATTTGCATAATAATTTGGAACACAGTGTACACACCTGTACTTTGTATTTCCCCCACCTCATTGTAGATTGTAAGCTCTCACGAGCAGGGCCATCTTATTTCGCTTTAATTATTGTATTGATAACGTTGTTACTTATGACTTGCGTTTTGAAACTGTTAAAATGTAAAGTGCTGCGGAATATGTTGGCGCTATATAAAGATTATTATTATTATTACCTGTGTCCCCCAATGAAGCAATAAAAATTACATATCTGTAATCAGCATGGTTTTGCCAGTGCAGGTCGATTAATTCCTTTTAGTGTTTCAGCTACAAATAATGACATTGTTGTCCCCTAATTAATGTCATATCTGCCATATTCTATTGTATTGTGCTTACCACTAATTTACATCTCAATTAAGAAAAATACTATGGTTTCTTGTGGACTTTTACTTCATTAAGGGCTCTTCTCACACTATCATACTCACCAGAACTCGTAGCAATGCTGACGCAAAGGGACTGTAGCTTGTTCCAGGGATTTTGAGATTGACTGTTTGGCCCTTCTTCCAGGGGTTCCTCATAAGGTGTAGATGGCGCTGTACTGTATGGTTGTGCTGGAATAAAGTGATCAATAAGGGGAGAACATAAATTAGCTGACAAAACTTAAAAAAGAGCACACATTGCAGATTTAGAGTCAAGTCTTGAGTTTTGGATGGTAAAGGTATTGAAGTGCCGAGACCCTTACCTATTTTAAAGTGACCGCGAGGATTGAGAACAGTAGACTGATACTGAGAAAATACCATGTTTTCAAAATAAAGTTATTATGCACTGCACATGTTTGGCTACCTGCAAGTTCACTAGTTACTTAGATACAGAAAAATATAGAAATTTTGTTTATAACTATGCCAATCCCAAAGGGAATAACAGGATCCCTAGGGTTTGGTATTCTGAACAGTGTTTTTCCAAAAGCATAAGACAAACAAATCTCTACTGCACAAGCAAAAAGTATATATCAAAAGCCCTGTGTATTAGTCCCCATATCACTATTCAGCAGCAAATAATACCTAAATACCTAAAAGGACTTCTAAATCTGGAACACACTATATGGCACATACTTAAAGGGAAACACCATTGAAAATTCAAGTTTCCCAATATTAACTACGGTCTGCATTATGCTCAGTAGTGATGTTCTAAAACGTCACAGCACACCATAGCGGCTACAGAAGATTGTGAGGCTGAGGGAGCGTGGAGCTGTCTGTCAGACACAGTCGGACTCCCCATACAAAAGAGGTAATATAAATAATTTATTAGGTAAATATCTCTTTAAAAAAAGTATATAGCTGAATAAAATTACTGGAGCACGAAAAAATATATAATAAAAAAGAGATTTTTGTGTACTCACCGTAAAATCCTTTTCTCCGAGACGCTCATTGGGGGACACAAGACAATGGGTGTTATGCTGCTGCCACTAGGAGGACACTAAGCAATACATAAGCACAAGAGATTAACTACTCCTCCTGCAGTATACACCCTCTGTTGGCTCAATCCTGAACCAGTTCGGTGCCAAAGCAGTAGGAGCTCATAACAGAGTGCAATATGTCAACAATTCAAAGAAACAACGAGGCTACAGGCTAAACAAGGGTGGGAGCTGTGTCCCCCAATGAGCGTCTCGGAGAAAAGGATTTTACGGTGAGTACACAAAAATCTCCTTTTCTCCATCGCCTCATTGGGGGACACAAGATCATGGGACGTCCCAAAGCAGTCCCTGGGTGGGACGCCATAACAGTAGATAAAGCCTCGTGAACCACATGCATAAAACGCTTAAACAGTCAACGGACAACTTACAGATGCGCAACAGCTGATTGCAGAATTTGTCTGCCAAGTGCCGCATCTGAAGAAACTTGAGCATGGATTTGGTAATGCTTGACGAAAGTATGAAGACTGGACCAAGTCGCAGCCTTGCACACTTGCTGTGCCGAAGCCTGGTGCCGAATGGCCCAGGAGGCTCCCACAGATCGAGTGGAGTGTGCCTTAATCCCAGCCGGGATAGGCTGACCTTTTACACGATACGCCTCTTGGATCGCTGAATGAATCCATCTGGCTAACGTGGCCTTGGAAGCAGGAAGACCCTGTCTGCGTCCTTCCGGAAGCACAAACAGGGCGTCCGATTTACGGAAAGATGCAGTTCTCGAAATGTACCTTCGGAGAGCCCTCACCAAATCCAAGGTGTGAAGGGCTTTTTCAGTACGGTGAATCGGTGCCGGACAAAACGAGGGCAAGAATATCTACTCTTTGATATGAAAAGCCGAAACGACTTTTGGTATGAAAGAAGGAGAAGTCCTAAGGACTACCTTGTCCTGGTGAAAAATGAGAAAAGGAGGTTTACAAGATAAAGCTGCCAACTCCGATACCCGTCTGATAGAGGTAATTGCCACTAGAAAGACAACCTTCCAGGAAAGCGATAAGGACACTTCCGGCAAAGGCTCGAAGGGGGATTCCTGTAAGGCACTGAGGACCAGATTAAGATCCCAAGGCTCCAAAGGCCTCTTGTAGGGCGGAGCAAGATGTGACACTCCCTGGATAAAAGTCCTGACCTGAGACTTAGATGCGATCCGTCGTTGGAAAAGGACGGACAAAGCGGAAATCTGCCCCTTGAGGGAGGAGAGAGCTAACCCCGAGTCCATTCCTGCTTGGAGAAATTCAAGAATGGAAGGGATAGAAAAAACCAAAGGGGAACGACCTTTGTCCTTACACCAGGAAAAGAATGTTTTCCAGACACGATGATAAATGCGGGCGGAAGCCGGCTTCCTCGCATTGACCATTGTGGAGACAACTCTGTGAGAAAAACCAGCCTGACCTAAGATCCAGGCTTCAATGGCCATACCGTCAAATTCAGCGCTTTCAAATTGTGATGGTAAATTGGACCCTGTGAAAGAAGGTCCGCACGATCTGGTAATTTCCAAGGGACGTCTGCGACCAGACGCTCTAGTTCCGCATACCACGGACGGCGAGGCCAGTCCAGAGTGACCAGAATGAGAGGAACGCCTTCCGCCTTGATCTTCCGAATCACCCTGGGGATTAACGGAAGAGGTGGAAAGATGTAAGGAAGGCGAAATTGACTCCAAGGGAGGACTAGCGCATCCGAGCCGATGGCTAGTGGCTCGCGAGATCGACTTATGAAAGTCTGAACTTTGGCATTCAATCTGGATGCCATGAGATCCACATCCGGCATGCCCCAACGCTGGCAAATGAGTTGAAACATTTCCGGGTGCAGGGACCACTCCCCTGAGTCTAAGCCTTGGCGACTGAGGAAGTCGGCCTCCCAATTGTCCACTCCTGGGATGTGAACCGCGGAGATGGGCGAGCGGTTTGTCTCGGCCCAGCGCAGGATGTGTGATACCTCGAGCATCGCTGTTCTGCTCCGAGTGCCTCCCTGACGGTTGATGTACGTCACGGCCGTGGCTTTGTCTGACTGGATCCGGATGGGACGGCCGGCCAGAAGATGATGGAACTGCAAGAGAGCTAGTTTGATAGCTCTGATCTCCAGGATGTTGATCGGGAGACGGGTCTCTGGGAGAGACCAGCGGCCTTGAGCCGTGTGGTGAAGGAACACCGCTCCCCATCCGAGGAGACTGGCATCGGTGGTCACCACCAGCCAATGGACAGGCAGAAAATATTTCCCTTGATTCAGTGATGAAGCATTTGTCCACCATTTCAGGGAGCTTCTGACTCTGGGAGAAAGACGGAAGCGGCGACTTAGGGACGCTGGGTTCCTGTCCCAGACTGATATTAGCTCCTGTTGAAGACGGCGAAGATGGAACTGGGCGAAAGATACTGCCTCGATGGAAGCTACCAACTTCCCGAGGACCTGCATGGCGCCCCGCAGAGAGTGGGAGTGGCCTAGAGACAACAGGAGCACTCCCCGCCTCAGAGAAGCAATCTTCTCTGGAGGGAGAGATACCAACCCTTGGGAGGTGTCCAGAATCATTCCCAGAAAAGGAATCTTCTGAGAGGGAATGGGAGAAGACTTGTCCAAATTGACTAGCCAACCCAGGCGAGAGAGGGTGTCGATAGTGATCTCGACACTCTCTGCGCAGGCCCGAAAAGTAGGTCCTTTGATGAGTAGGTCGTCCAGGTACGGGAGGACCACCACACCCCGAGAGTGTAAAATTGACATGGCGGCCGCCATGACTTTTATGAACACTCTGGGGGCGGTTGCGAGTCCAAAGGGCAGGGCGGCAAATTGAAAATGATCCTCTCCGACTGCAAAACGCAGAAACTTTTGATGGCCTCTGAAAATCGGAATGTGTAGGTACGCATCCTTGATGTCGATAGACGCCAAGTATTCTTTTCTTTCTAGAGATGCGACAACAGAGCGGAGGGATTCCATTCTGAAATGGCAGACTCTGATGAATTTGTTCAGCAATTTTAGGTCCAGAATAGGACGCAAGGAGCCGTCCTTCTTGGGAACCACAAAGAGGTTTGAGTAAAACCCTTTGAATCTTTCCTTGTGAGGAACTGGGACGATGACCCCACTGGTACGAGGTATGTTCAGGGCCTGAAGAAAAGGAATTGCGAGATCCTTGGACTTTGGGGGGCGAGACTGGAAGAAACGCCTTGGGGGAGAGACAAGAATTCGATCTTGTAGCCGGAGTGTACAAGATCTCGGACCCATCGGTCTTGAACGACCGACCCCCAGACCTCGCGAAACAAGAGTAGGCGGCCGCCTACCTTGTTTGGGTCCCCCGTCCCCAGCAAGGAGTCATTGGGAAGATAATTTGCGAGAGGAGGAGCTCTTATTTCCCGCCTGAGAGAATCTGTTTCTCCAGGGCTGAGAGGACCTGAACGATGGTTGTGAGCCCCTGTTTCTGCGAGATGAACGGGGTGCTCGAGCTGAGGTCGAGGCAGAGGACCAATTAAAGGAGCTACGAAATGGCCGTGAACGACTTTGGTATTGAGACCGAAAGGGCCGATTGATTCTGCGCTGCGGAAGAAATTTACTTTTGCCATCTGTAGCGTCAGAAATAATCTGATCAAGACGATCTCCAAAGAGACGCCCTGAAAGATAAGGCAGCGAAGTCAAAGTCCTCTTTGAAGCAGAGTCTGCACGCCACTCTCGGAGCCAAAGGGACCTCCGAATGGCGATAGCATTGGCGGCTGTGAGTGCAGCGCAATTAGCTGCATCTAGGGACGCATGAACCGTGTAGTCGCCTGCCCGAGTAATCTGATAGGCCAGATTACGTGCCTCGGGGGGAAGAGGGATATCACTAGTAATTTTAACTAGATTCTCAGCCCAGGCCACATGGCCCTTGCTACCCAGGTGGCCGCAAAGGAAGGAGAGAGAGATGCTCCAGCCGCCTCAAAAATCGATTTAGCGAGGTTGTCGATCTGTTTATCTGAGGGGTTCTTAATGGATGAACCATCTGAAACAGAGAGCAGGGTTTTTGAAGCTAATCGAGATACTGGTGGATCTACAACTGGAGATTAAGTCCACTCTTTTGCTACGGTTGCTGAAAATGGGTATCGTGCTTTCAGAAACTTCAGTCCTGAAAAACGTCTGTCTGGACGATCTCTATGTCCCTGAACAATGTCCGTAAATTTAGGGTGGTTACTAAACACCTTGTGAGGACGTTTGGCTCTTTTGAAAGAGATAGGATGATTCGGTTGAGACCCGGGTTATTCATCTAGCTTGAGGATTTTATTAATCGCCTCAATGAGAGAATCTAGAGACTCTTGAAACTCTGGCGAGTTGGGGTCATCACCAGTATCCGACTCGTATTCAGAATCATGATCACTAAGATCTCTGGGAGAGGGGGAGCGAGAGCCTGAGCTCACAGATGCCGAACCGCTAGATGGATTGGGAGATGCATTATGGCGGCGTTTTCCAGACGACCGCTTAACTGACGCCGTGGGTCGGCCCCTGTCTGATGAGGTCTCTCTGAAGGCTAACGGGCCCCTTTCTGGAAAAGGAACGCCCTGGCTAGAAGAGGAGCCACGGAAGGTATCCAAGGCCCTAGTCAGAGAATCCATGGACTGCGCCAGAACCGCAGGCCACCCTGAAGGACCTGGCTCATTGGGATCAGGAATAGGTAGGGACTCCTGAACGGTAGTAGGGGGCTCCTGAGCGGAAGAAGCAGTGGGCTCTTGGGCACATGATGCACAGAATTGGGAACCATGCTTTGACGGCAGGGAAGCGTTGCATGAAACGCAGGCGGCATATACTACAGTGTAGTTTTTGTCAGCCTTTTTAGCGCCCTTTGATTGCGACATAATTCTGCACCTGAGAGCCTGCTGCAGGAGAAGGGTCAAGCGCTGTGTAGACCTAGTCGCAGCGTGCACTTACCCAGGTCCTGTGTCTGAACCAGGGAAAGAGGAGAATGGCGTCTGCAGCGCTGTCCCACAAAAAAGATGGCGCCCGAGATCACAATAGAGCTTCTCGTATGACACGAGAAGCGCCAGAAGCAGTGGGAGGAGAGGGGGAGGAACCAGGGGGAATCCCATGCCATCTGAAGCCGGCCAATGGCGTGCGATGTGGGCGGAGTCACGCGGCCAGCCCTCCCCCATTGAGGCCTATCCCGGCCCGAAGCCGGGGACTAAATTTATGGCTGCGGCCTATCCCGGGCCGAATCCGGGGACTAAATTTATGGTTGCGGCCTATCCCGGGCCGAAGCAAGGGACTAAATTTAAGGCTGCGGCGCGACGGAGAAGCGCCCGCGGCGAGACGCTGAAGCGGACGCGGCGCTGAAGCGGCCGAGGCGCTGAAGTGGCCGCGGTGAGACGCAGAGGCAACCGCGGCGACTGGTGCACATAGAAGCGGTCGCGGAGGGCCCAGATATAGGAGCTGCATCCAGGTGCTTGTACTCATTGTGGGGATGGACCCGAAGATGGAGAAGGGGGGCCTCCGCAGGGACTACGGCAAATGTGGCCGTACTTCCTCAATCCACCGTCCCCTTTGATAGGGGGGTGGAGAGGGATCTTAAAACTGCCTCCATACCGCCACCGCTTTCAGTAGAGGTGGTGGGGGGTATCCATCCATCGTTCCACGCCAATCACATCGCCCACATCGAGGGGTATCTCATGGGGAGAGCGGCCCATTCAAGGGATCTGTCGCCCCATGGTAGCGTAGCAGGAGGGGTACGTGGAGGCGACACTCCACGTTGCCGCCTGTTGATGGTTTTAGGGAGATCGGGACCTTTCAATAAGCCCCGTCGCCCTTCCGTGCGTGAAGAGAGAAAAATAATAAAAAAGGTAAAAAATGAAAAAAAGTGGGGTCTGAGAGCAGACCCTAGTGCCTCCTACAGACACTAAGCAAGAACTGGTTCAAGATTAAGCCAACAGAGGGTGTATACTGCAGGAAGAGGAGTTAATCTTTTGTGCTTATGTATTGCTTAGTGTCCTCCTAGTGGCAGCAGCATAACACCCATTGTCTTGTGTCCCCCAATGAGGCGATGGAGAAATAATGTAATGCCCAAATTCTGCATAAAATATCTCACAAATGCACACTGCCAATATTTAACAAAATTAAAGCAAAACCCATATGCTGTTTAAAAAGGAGAATAAACCACAAGGTGCTGATAAAAAACAAAAGTGATAAAGTGCCAAATATAACAATGGATAGCATTCATATGCCAAATAATTTGAATATAAACGGAGCTGAAGTAGTGCAAACAAAAGGACTAAGAAATATCCATTAACAAGTAAAGTGCCACAGTGCAAAATAAAACTAAACAGAAAGTAAACAGAGCTAGACAATGTGCATCAGCAAGTAAAGTGCCGTGTTACAAAAGGATAATGCTAGATAGGACATAAATTACCTATATAAAGTGTGCTGCCAGGGTCCCTACACGCGTTTCGGCGCTAGCCTACTTCCGGGGGCGTGTATATTGTGAAACAGGAACTCATGGATATTTATATGATGAACGACCAATCACAGATAAGAAGTGACGTCTTCCTGGTATGAAAACGGTGCGTGCGCAGTTGCCCAGAGCACACGGTCACATAAACCAGGGCGTCACCATGGGAACATGCTGAGGGACGGCATCACGCCCCACGTGTATCACGTGAATGCGGCATGTTCCCATGGTGACGCCCTGGTTTATGTGACCGTGTGCTCTGGGCAACAGCGCAAACGCCGTTTTTATACCAGGAAGACGTCACTTCTTATCTGTGATTGGTCGTTCATCATATAAATATTCATGAGTTCCTGTTTCACAATATACACGCCCCCGGAAGTAGGCTAGCGCCGAAACGCGCGTAGGGACCCTGGCAGCACACTTTATATAGGTAATTTATGCCCTATCTAGCATTATCCTTTTGCACCACAGCACTTTACTTGCTAATGGACATTGTCTAGCCCTATTTATTTTCTGCTTAGTTTTTTTTTGCACTGTGGCACTTTACTTGTTAATGGATATTTCTTAGCCCTTTTGTTTGCACTACTTCAGCTCAGTTTATATTCAAATTATTTGGCATATGAATGCTATCCATTGTTATATTTGGCACTTTATCACTTTGTTTTTTATCAGCACCTTGTGGTTTATTCTCCTTTTTAAACAGCATATGGGTTTTGCTTTAATATGTTAAATATTGGCAGTGTGCATTTTTTAGATATTTTATGCAGATTTTGGGCATTACATTATTTTATTATATATTTTTTCGTGCTCCAGTAATTTTATTCAGCTATATACTTTTTTAAAGAGATATTTACCTAATAAAATAAATTATTTATATTACATTTTAGTACCTTGTCTTTGTGGCACATTTTTTGTAGGATTATATTGTTGCTTGACTATTTTATTTATTTCTATACAATTGGTACATCTTTTAATCCCCATACAGAAGGCAGAGACTGTTTTTTTACCATCTCTGCCTTCTCTATTGCTGTATACACAGCGTTGAAGAAGTGCTATGTATACAGTAATAGGTAGCACTGACAGCGCTTTCTGCTCCTGACACAGCGGTCATGTGATCGCTGGGTGAAGGGATGGAGTCCTAGAAAAAACAGATCTGCAGCCAGGAGACTGAATTTCTAGTAATTGAGGCTACTCTACTAGCCTCAGTTACAAGTAAAACACATTAAAAAATTAAGTATTTAAATGTTGAAATGTCCACCAAAAGGTCTTTTATGACCTTATGGGGGACACAAAGTGTGAAATAAATTAAAAGCAAAAAGCAAGAAGATAAAAAAAACAAACAAACAAAAAAACAGTCACTGTCAAATAATAAAAAAGTGTAAGACATATACAAATAATTATTTCGTAGGTGAAAAACAAATTTCAAAATTGATGTTTTAGTAGTCCTTTGTTTTTCACATTTTTTATGACCAGACATACATTTCCTTTATTTTTCCACTAATATGAGCAAAAAATAATGAGTTAGCGTACCATAATGAGTGAAATTGTGTTTGGTCAGAAATGGGGGTAAATGGCCTAGTCATTAACTTATTAACATTAATTAGGGAGTTTTTAGACTTTCTAATTACTAAAATCAATTGGTCATGCTATTTTCTAAGTAGGGGTGACACAAATTCCAAAGCAGCAAGAGCACGCACTTTCATATGTAAGAAGTCCAATAGCTCATGGTGATCAATGAAAAAACATATACCCATCATCGCGATTTCCCATTTTGAAGCAGCAAAATGGCACAAAACTTTTTTTTGCTGATGATAAAGTAGATTCCAAGTTCCATATGAAGTAAACAGAGCAGGTTCCTTACAATTAATATATTTAGTATTTTAATGTAAAATGATGAAAGACCGGTTTACAGGGGTTGCCCGTCAGAACAATCCCTTTCCTGTATTTTATTTTTCCTCTAGCCATCTTAATGTGACCTAGGCCCAGGTACATGCATGCTTGCTAAAGTGTTTAGTGGCATGCAGACAATATTAAATGTAATGTCAAGAGTTTATTAAGAGACCTGCTATGTAATTGTGACCGTTGTCAATAAACACTCTAATTACCCTACTGTGCACACAGCACAAGGGACATATTCTAATTTAGTGTATCAGAGTCCTTGGACATTAAACACTTACAAGAATCATCTCTTTCAGAAGAATCTGCATGTTCATTGGTGCACGGACCTTCATACCTGCACTCTGGAGAAAAGGAACATTTGTTATTTGAGCACCAAGACTTGAATAATATAATAGCATGTATAGGAGATGCTTACGATACTAACTGCTCAATAAAATACCAACTAAATAAAAAAAAAAAACTAAAATCATTAGAAGAATATATAGAAAGAGCTTTACAGGGGTTGTCTCAAATTCATAAATGGGAAAAAAAAACAAGTAGCTTTTTCTTTGCAATTAATTCATTATTAAAATTCTTTCTGTTCTCAAGAGTAGAGGGATGCTTCATTTTGTAGTGAACAGCTAAATGCCCAGGTTATGTCCTGCAGTCTAAGCCTGGACGGTTAGCTAGGCAAGGAACGTGGCAAGAACAGGCTCCATGCTTTACAGCCTGAAGCTGGCTGGATTGCTATACCCGGCTGCACAGAGAATTTATTGAACAATAAATACATTTATCAGTTAATGCTGCAGTATCATAAATAACTGCCAATAAATGTTTACAACCTTATTTGCTCAAAAATAATGCAGTCCAAACACCAACAAGTACTTTCTGAGGAGGAAGCTCAGAAAAAACAAAAAAGCAAGAAAGTCTGGACCTCAAAGGGTTCGTAGAAGTAAGGTTACAGAACAGGACCTTCAACTGTAGCGTGAAGCCAATACTGTCAGAAAAAGTGCTGCCTGTCAAAATCTCACCCCAAAACAGCGTCAACAGGTTGCCAGTCAGTTTTTTGTTATTTCGCTGAAAGGCACAGGTCTGCACAAAAGGAGTATAATGGAAGGTGAGCTTCAGCAGCGCCGCAAAGCCAATACTAAGAGACAATGAGTAGCAAGCGAGACTTTTAGATTTAACTTTGTTGAAGGATTAAAATAAATTAAAACTGTTCAGAAATTGCAGCCATATTTTACATAACTCCTCCATTTTCACAGGCTAAAAAGTAATTGGACAAAGCAGCATTTAGAAATATCATAATTAAAAATACTAGCTTAAGTTTTAACACCGCGATGCTGTGGCCACGTGCATTACATACCTGTCATCTGTTCCAGAATGGCTTCCTCATGTGGAGGAATAAGAAGCAAATCTAAAGGGATAACAAATCTTTCTGCATTCTCCTAAAAAAGTTATAAAATATATAAATACATGGCAAATTTGCTCTTGGAAGAAGCTTTAGCAATTCTTGTAAATTAGATTGTACACATGCGACAGATTTTAGAGTGAACTGTACCACATGAGGTCTTAAAATTTGGACAAATCTTGATTAGGGGGCCAACATGTGGGGTGTTTATAGCATTTATTCAGGTGAATGAAGATCAATCAGATACATATAGAGCAACAGAAAATCATTGTCCTGTATAAAGGCCACCCTTATACAATGTGGGTTGGCATGTGCTGCTCTTAGGCCTACATTTTTTTTTTTATCACTGTGATATCGCTGTCCATAGGCATGCACAAAGTGGAATGATTATCACTTTAAGGCTATGTTCACACGTTGCGTTTTTGATGCGTTTATTTTCAGAAGGAAAAACCTGCTCTCTTGGCAGTAAACAAGCAGTCAAAAAAGCTGATTTTGCAGCGTTTTTGTTAGGGTACATTTGTCTCTTTTGCATGTTGATAAAGTTTAGTACATAAAAAAAAATCATCTGATTCAACTTAATCAGTTTTTGGAAGCAAAACCTGATATCTGTGTTTTTGCACTAGCAATGTGTGAAAAACGCTGAAAGAAGTGACATGCTGCATTTCGCAAAAAAGTAACTTTGACAAAACAGTCAGGAAAAAAAAGCTGTGTGCATGAGATTTCTGAAAAAATACATGCTGCAAAAATGCAACATGTGAACATATCTTAAAATTGCTCCACTCATGCTTTTTTTTTAATCTCTACAAACTGAGATATATTTTCTCACGTGTGCCAAACCTGTACATCACATGTCGGGTGTGGGTGTATGGAGTGGGTTTAGGAGCTTCTCCATACAAGATGGCTGACACTATGCCATACAGAGAGAGCCTGACGCTAACAGCAGCAACCAGAGCTGACTGTTTAAAAACTTAAGCTTTCAATCTCTGACAGTAGCATTTAAATGGTGCAGTGCTGATGGGGTGTCAGTTTCGGCACCATTTACCCCGAGATCACAGGATGTCAATGGGTTGCAATAGCACCATCTTTTGTGCGTCTTCTAAATAACTCACCACACAGGCATTAATGTCTATAAACCGCTGGCGACAAAAGTGAGTACACCCCAAAATGAAAATGGCTAAATTATGCCCAATTAGCCATTTTCCACTCCCTGATGTCAAGTGATTCATTAGTGTTACATAGTCTCAGGTGTGAATGGGGAGAAGGTGTATTAAATTTGAAGTTATCGCGCTCTCTCACACCGGACACTGGAAGTTCAGCATGGCTCCTCATGGCAAAGAATTCTCTGAGGATTAGAAAAAAAGAATTGTTGCTCTACATAAAGATGGCCTAGGCTATAAGAAGATTGCCAACACCCTGACATTGAGCTGCAGCACAGTGGCCAATACCATACAGCGGTTTAACAAGACAGATTTCACTCAGAACAGGCGTCACCATGTTTGAACAAAGAAGTTGTGTGCACGTGCTCAGCGTCATAGCCAGAGGTTGTCATTTCAAAATAGACGTATGAGTACCGCCAGCATTGCTGCAGAGGCTAAAGGAGTGGAGGGTCAGCCTGTCAGTGCTGAGACCATACGCCGCACATTGTATCAAATTGGTCTGCATGGCTGTCATCACAGGAGGAAGCCTCTTCTAAAGATGATGCACAAGAAAGCTCGTAAGCTAGTTTTCTGAAGACAAGCAGACTAAGGACGCGGATAACTGGAACCATGTCCTGTGGTCTGATGAGACCAAGATAAACTTATTTAGTTCAGATGGTATACAGCATGTGTGACTGCAACCAGTTGAGAAGTACAAAGACAAGTGTGTGTTGCCTAAAGTAAAGCATGGTGGTGGGAGTGTCATGGTTTGGGGCTCCATGAGTGTTGCTGGCTGTGGGGAACTACAGTTCATTGAGGGAACCATCAATGGCAGCATATACTATGACATACTGAAGCAAAGCATGATCCGCTCCTCTCAGACACTGGGACACAGGGAAGTATTCCAACATGATAACGACCCCAAACACACCTCAAAAACGGCCACGGTCTTGCTAAAGAAACGGAGGGTAAAGGTCTTCGACTAGCCAAGTATGTCTCCAGACCTAAACCCTATTGAGCATCTGTGAGGAATCCTCAAATGGAAGGTGGAGGAGCGCAAGGTTTCCAACATCCACCAGCTCCGTGATGTCATCATGAAGGAGTAGAAGAGGATTCCAGTGGCAACCTGTGAAGCTCTAATGACCTCCATGCCCAAAAGTTTAACCCCTTTACCACCAAGGATGGTTTGCACGTTAATCACCGGGCTGATTTTTACAATTCTGACCACTGTCCCTTTATGAGGTAGTAACTCTGGAACGCTTCAACAGATTTTGACGATTCTGAGACTGTTTTCTCGTGACATATTGTACTTCATGATAGTGGTAAAATTTCTTCGATATAACTTGCGTTTATTTATAAAAAAAAACGGAAATATGGAGAAAATTTTGCAATTTTCAAACTTTGAATTTGTATGCCCTTAAAACAGAGAAATATGTCACACAAAATAATTACTAAATAACATTTCATACATGTTTACTTTACATCAGCACAATTTTGGAAACAATTTTTTTTTTTAAGAAGTTATAAGGGTTAAAAAGTTGACCAGAGATTTCTCATTTTTATAACACCATTTTTTTTTAGGGACCAAATCACATTTGAAGTCACTTTGAGGGGTCTATATGATAGAAAATACCCAAAAGTGACACCATTCTAAAAAGTGCACCCCTCAAGGTGCTCAAAGCCACATTCAAGAAGTTTACTAACCCTTTAGGTGCGTCACAGGAATTTTTGGAACGTTTAAAAAAAATTAACATATAACTTATTCACAAAACATTTACTTCAGATCCAATTTTTTTTATTTTAGCAAGGGTAACAGGAGAAATTGGACCACAAAAGTTGTTGTGCAATTTGTCCTGAGTACGCTGACACCCCATATATGGGGGGTAAACCACTGTTTGGGTGCATGGCAGAGTTCGGAAGGGAATGAGCGCCGTTTGACTTTTTCAACGCAGAATAGGCTGGACGCCATGTCGCGTTTGGAGAGCCCCTGATGTGTCTAAACAGTGGAAACCCCCCACAAATGACACCATTTTGGAAACTAGACCCCTCAAGGAACTTATCTAGATGTGTAGTGAGCACTTTGAACCCCAAGGGCTTCACATTCACAAGTTTATAACGTAGAGCCATAAAATTCAAAAATCATATTTTTTCCACAAAAATGATCTTTCCACCCCTAATTTTTATTTTCCCAAGGGTAACAAGACAACAAAAGTTGTTGAAAAAAAATCCAGCGATGCTGAGGGCAGCTAAAAGATATAATCTTTAATCCAACTTGAATAAAAACGAGATCATGAAGAAGACCTCGGTCGAAACGCGTTGATCAGTTTCTGCTTGCAGTGTACCCGGCAAATTGTGCCAGATTATGTTTTTATTCAGACAAAACCAAAGGAAAAAGCAATGTGTGCATATACCCTAATGAAAATAAATAAGTAAAAAAGCAAGTGCATTAAATAATTAACATAGGGTACTTAGTAAACACTGTTTTGATCAAAAAAGTATAAAGCTGTCCCACCATCTAACGATAAAACCTACCTGGTGTGAATAGTGGCAGAGAGTCTGCTGATGGAATATACATTGCTTTTTCCTTTGGTTTTGTTTGATTTTATGGCCAGTGTGAACATGCTTCTAAATCTTGCATGCCATTCAAGTCTACTTCAGTTTGTTTTTGTTTTTTGCTATGTTTTTATTCAAGTTGGATTATAGATTATATCGTTTTCAGCATCGCCGGATTTTTTTTCTTCTTTTCCTTTGTTCAGTTTGCTCATGTGGATCCGTGCTGGGCGGAGGTCAGCAGAGAGGAATTCGTACACAGTCTGTGGTGAGCTGACTACACCTTTTTTCACAAAAGTTATTGTGCACTTTTCCCCTAGCATGCCGATACCCCAGATGTGGGGGTAAACCACTGTTTGGGCGCATGGCAGAGCACGGAAGGGAAGGAGCACAGTTCGACTTTTTCAACGCTAAATTGGCTGGAATTGAGATCGGACGCCATATCGCGTTTGGAGAGCCCCTGATGTGCCTGAACAGTGGAAACCCCCCACCAGTGACCCCATTTTGGAAGCTAAACCCCCCAAGGAACTTGTCTAGATGTGTGGTGAGAACTTTGAACTCCCAGGTGTTTCACTAAAGTTTATAACGCCCGAGGGTGAAAATAAAAAAATCATTTTTTCCACAAACATGGTCTTTTAGTCTCCAATTTTTTATGTTACCAAGAGTAACGGGAGAAATTGGACCCCAAAAGTTGTTGTACAATTTGTCCTGAGTAAGCTGATACCCCATATGTGGGAGAAAACTACTGTATGGGCACACGTCGGGGCTGGGAAGGGAAGTAGTGACGTTTTAGAATCCAGAAATTGAATTTGATGGACTGGTCTGTGGGTGTCATGTCGCTTTTGGAGAGCCCCTGATGTGCCTAAACAGTGGAAACCCCTACAAGTGACTCCATTTTGGAAACTAGACCCCACAAGGAACTTATCTAGATGTGTGGGGAGAACTTTGAACCCCCAAGTGCTTCACAGAAGTTTATCAAATAGAGCCATAAAAATAAAAAAATCATTTTTTTCCACAGTGTCACCAGCAAAGCACCCCCACACCATCACACCACCTCCTCCATGCTTCACGGTGGGAACTAGGCATGTAGAGTCCATCCGTTCACCTTTTCTGCATGCAAAGCAGTAATCAAAGCAAAAGGTGGCTACTTTGAAGAACCTAGAATATAAGACATATTTTCAGTTGTTTCACACTTTTTTGTAAAGTGTAATGTATAATTCCACATGTGTTAATTCATAGTTTTGATGCTTTCAGTGTGATTCTACAATTTTCACAGTCATGAAAATACAGAAGAATCTTTGAATGAGAAGGTGTGTCCAAACTTTTGGTCTGTACTGTATATATATATATATATATATATATATATATATATATATATACACACACACACACATGTCATTGTGACAAATTGCTGGCTTTTGTGAAATTGCAGAACCCGACATGAAATGACACATGGTTTGCATACAGTAAACCATGTAATTTCATGTAGTTTGATGTATGGTTTTCACTAATAATTACAAGAGTGGATGTGTGCAAAATTTCATACATGTAGGTGCTAATTAAATGTGTAAATTCGTTGAAAAAACTCCACCAGACAGGGAAAGCCAGCGACTGAAGACAGATATTAGTAGCCCAGAGAGGGACCATTATTTTTGGGCCCCCCTGGCTACTAACATCTGCCCCCAGCCACCCCAGAATAGGCACATCTATGATTAGATGCGCCTTTTCTGGCACTTAGTCCGTCTATTCCCATTGCCCTGTAGCGGTGGCTAATGGGTTGGGTTAATAATGGGTTAAGGCCACCTTCCTATTGGAAGGTGACTTTAAGCCAGGTTAATAATGTAGAGTTGTCAATTAGACAACTCTACATTATTAATCCTATTGTATGAAATGGTTAAAAAAAACACACGTTAATTAAAAATAATTTTAATGAAATAAATACACAGTTTTTTGACCATCTTTTATTGTACTGGTAATCCTTCGAATCCCTTGTTCTCCTGTAATAAAAAATAACATAATAAAACAACATTATTCTTACCTCTGCGGCGCTCAGTCAGGTCCCACGCTGCAATCCTTCTGAAAGGGTTAACATGTTTACAGCGAGGACCGCTGGTAATGCTGCAGCCTGGCTGTAAGCCCCCGAATGAATGAGCTCCTCTCCCGGCTGACAGGTGATGAGCTGATTAGCTGGGAAGCTTAATTGATTGCTTCCCACACTAATCAGTTCACTTCAGGTCAGCTGGGGACTCCGCACAGCCTCAGTGACGTCAGAGGGAGTCCCCGGCTAACCTGAAGTGAGCTGATTAGTATGTATATATATATATATATATATATATATATATATATATATATATATATATATATATATATATATATAATCTTTCTATTCTTTATTAAACCTGTCAGTGTGATTTTACAGTATAGCCGGGGATGAATTGCCGGCTTTTCTAAAGAACACCGGTGCGTGTTTCTCGCAAGTCACACGTCTGGTCCGTGTGTAATCCGATGTTTTCACGAACCCATAGACTTGCATTGGCGAGTCTCGGGCGTAATACGGTGCAAATCGCAGCATGCTGCGATTTCAATCGCACGTATAAAACGGACGAGAAAAAAATCGGATGATGGGAGCTGCCCCATAGATTAACATTGGCCCGAGTGCAATGCGATTTTTTCTCGCATTGCACTCGTCCGTATTTCTCGCTAGTGCGACTCCGGCCTAACTCAGAGACCCTCCGAATAGACGTAATTGCAATTAGGAAGGCAACCTTCCATGATAGGAAGGGAAACAAAATGTCCTGAATGGGTTCGAAGGGCGCACATTGGAGGATGCCAAGAACGAGGTTAAGATCCCATGGCTCTATCGAAAGCTGGTAAGGAGGATCCATGTGGGGCGACTCCCTGAAGGAAAGTCTTCACTTGCGAAAGGGAAGCCAGATCCCTCTGGAAAAGGATAGACAGAGCGGAGACCTGGCCCTTTACGGTACTGAGGGATAGGCCTGAGTCGAGGCCTACTTGAAGGAAACCATAATAGAAGGAAGGGAAAAGGACATTGGAAACACATTGTTTTCCTCGCACCACCGGAAAAAGGCGTTCCAGTACCTGTGGCAAATGCGCGAGGACGCTGGTTTTCTCGCTCTAATCATGGTCTGAGTGACCTGGTGAGAAAAACCAGACTCCATCAGAACAGCGGCCTCAACGGCCATACCGTTAAACTCAGAGACTGAGAACTCTGGTGGAAAATGGGGCCTTGCGAGAGAAGATTTGGATGGTCTGGAAGTCTCCAGGGAACGTCGAAGAGCATGTTTACCAGCTCTGCATACCAAGGTTGTCTTGGTCAGTCTGGTGCTATCAGGATCACGGGAATCCCTTCTGACTTTATCTTTTTCACGACCCTCGGAATCAAGGGGAGAGGCGGAAAAAGGTAAGGGAGCTGAAACTGAAACCATGGAATTACTAGGGCGTCACAACCAATGGCCAGTGGATCCCTGGACCTGACTACGAACAGAGCAACCTTGTGGTTCAACCGAGACACCATGAAGTCGACGTCCGGAGTGCCCCATCGCTGACATATCTGATTGAAAACTGTGGGATTGAGAGACCACTCGCCTGATGTGAGGCCTTGGCGACTCAGGAAATCGGCTGCCCAATTTTCTACCCCCGGGATGTGAACGGCTGATATGGCCGGAACGTGACGTTCTGCCCAACGCAGAATCTTTGCCACTTCTGCCATCAGCTGTTTGCTGCGAGTCACGCCCTGGTGGTTTATGTATGCCATGGCATTGTCTGATTGAATGCGGACCGGCTTGCCTGCTAGGAGAGACTGCCAGCAGAGAAGGGCAGAGAAGATTGCCCTGATCTCCAAAAGATTGATGGGAAGAAGGGCTTCCTGAGCGTTCCAGCGACCTTGCGTTGTGTGCTGAAGGAAAACCGCTCACCACTCGAGGAGACTGGCATTGGTGGTGATGACCTGCCACCGAAGAGGAAGAAAGGACCTCCCTCGCAGGACTGAGGCAGATAGCGTCCACTAGGTCAGGGATTGCCTCACTTTGAGGGGCAGAAGCACAGGATGGTCTAGAGAGACCATTCTCTTGTCTCAGGCAGACAGGAGGGCCAGCTGAAGAGGACGGGTGTGGAACTGGGCGAAGGGCACGGCTTCCACAGAGGCAATCATCTTCCCCAGGACTCTCATGCAGGACCGAAGGGGGAGAGGGATTGGGCGCTTTAGGGATCTGATTCCGTTGCAGAGAAATGAAAACTTGTCCTTCGGAAGGAAAACACAAGCCAGATTCGTATCGAACTCCATGCCCAGGAACACCAGTCGCTGAGTCGGGATCAGGGAGGACTTCTCTCTGTTAACTATCCAGCCGAAACGGACAAGAGTGGCTTGAAGACTCTGATCGCAATCTCAGCGGGAAGGGCCTTTGATCAGCAGATCGTCCAGGTAGGGGATTATGACAATTCCCTTGGAACGAAGGATGGCCATGACCGATGCCATGACCTTCGTGAAAACTCTGGGGGCAGACGCCAGGCCGCAGGGAAGGGCCGTGAACTGACAATGATCCTCCTGGATTCCAAACTGAAGGAATCTCTGATGCTGCACACAAACAGGAATGTGGAGATAAGCATCCTGGATGGATGTCTACAGAACAAAGAAATTCTCCTGGTTCTATGGAGGCGATCACCGAGCGTAAAGACTCCATCCTGAAGTGGCGGATCCGAACGTGGCGATTAAACCGCTTGAGATCCAAGATCGGATGGAGATCCGTATTTTTTCAAGACTACAAACAGGTTGGAGTAGAACCCTGAAAACCGTTCGTTCCAAGGAATGGGAACGATTACACCTGAGATAAGAAGGGAAGACACGGCCTGAAGAATCCCTAGGACTTGAGACGGGAGTTTTGGCGGGCGAGAGAGAAAGAAGCGTCTGCCTGGGGGGAGGGGGGAGAATTTGATCTTGTACCCGGACGAGACTAACTCTCTCACCCAGGTGTTGTCGACCACAGACAACCATGCGTTCTTGAAGAGAAGAAGCCGGCCTCCCACTCTGGAAAAAATTCCAGGTGGGGGTGACTCGTCACTTAGAGAAGAACCTGTGAGAGCGGGACCCAGAGGTCTTGGTGGAGCGGCCTTTTGGCTTCCAGTGAGGTTTGAAGGAGGTTTTCCTTCTTTCCCCTGGGGCAGAAGAGCGATCCTGGCGGGAGGAATTCCCGGACGAGGGGAAGGGTCGAAAGGAACGAAAGGGCAGGGGCCCTTTCCTATTGAAGGGACGTTTGGGCTTTGATTGGGGAAGAGAGATGCTCTTCCCCCTCTGTAGCGTCCGAAATTATTTGGTCTAGCTTGGACCCAAAGAGCCTGGAACCCTGAAAGGCCAGATTGGTGAGTGACTTCTTAGACGTTGGATTCGCATTCCACGCCTTCAACCAAAGGATGCGGCATATTGCAATGATGTTACTGCTCGCTCTGGCGGAACAGGCAGCTGCGTCCAAGGAGGCGGCCAGAAGCTATTTGCCAGCATGAGAAATCTGGTCTGCCAAATCCGCCAGCTCCTCCACGGAAGCTGATGCAACGATGTCCTGGCGAAGAATTTTGATCCAGGCAGAGACAGACTTCGCCACCCAAGTGGACGCTAAGCTGGGGCAGAGGGAGGCATCAGTTGCTTCGAAAGCCGACTTGGCCAATGACTCAATCTGCCTGTCCGTGGTGTCTTTGAGGGCGCACAGTCTGGCAAGGACAGAACTGTGTTTGAAGACAGGCGCGAGACCGGCGGGCCCACCTTAGGGGACTCTAACCATTTACCGACAAGGTCTGTACTAAAGGGACTAAACCTAAAAAATTGTCACCGTGGCTAACCGGGACATACCTCTAGCCAAATTACATAACCAACAGAAACCAAAAAAGATAACCAGTGTGATCAGTATAATCGATAAATGCTCTTATATAAGTATTAGAGCAAAAATAAAAATAAAAGTAATAATAACGATGAAATATCAAAATAAGAGGTATAATTAGAAATCAAATATAATTTTATTAAAGCATGATAATATAACAACTTGTGAGACTAATGGACAAAAAAACACATGTGAGAAAAAAGATGTAAAATACAGCGACACAGTGAAAGAACACAAATCTCCCCCCCTGGCAACGGTCTGTGCCCAGACCAAAATAATCAATCAGGGTCTGGTCATACGCCTGCCCCAGTAAAGTGAGTATCCATGATAAGATAACGATAAAATAACCACACTGAGCAGGTTAAGACCTTAAAGTATGTCAGCACTAATATACTGACTATTACCTTGTGACATGCTGATCAAGGGGCGCACAGTGCCGGCAGAGAGGGAGAAAATAGAACAGCCCCCTGTACTAAAGGGATACAGAATATCTAGCTGTTTCCTTCCGGTAAACCACTTCTCGGAATGCTCCCAGTGTTTGGCCATTGTCGCTTCAAACTCTGATTTGGGAAGGTCCGAGGAGGACGTTTTGCCCATTTGAAAGAAACGGAGTGTTCCTGAGCGGGAGCCTCATCCTCTTTTAGTTTAAGGGTTTGAGTAATAGCAAAAATAAGACTATCAACCATGTCCTGCAATTTTGGGGTCTGGTACGAATCAGACTCCGATCCGGACTTTGAATCCACGTCCGACCCAAACGCCTCCTCCGAGTAAGAGGAATGGGGAAAGCGGGGCATCCTTGAATAGGCAGAGGGGCCCGGGGAGCTGGATGAGGAGCTGGAGAGAGTCCTCTTTCTAGACACTCTTCCCGGTTTGTCCCTGCGAAGGTCATGGAGAGGTGCGTACGAATCGCCCTGGGAGGCGTTCGGAGCACTGGTAGCGGCAGATAGATTTGGAAGACGTTCCAGGGCCTGTGATATTTTAGTCAGGTCCGAGACCGACTGAGAGAAGGCAACAGCCCACTCCGGGGGGAGGGGTGTGCTCTCATCCCGGGCGTTAGGGAGCTCCTGTGGAGCAGACATATTGGAAGGACTGCAGAACTGGCAGAAAGGGGACAGCTGACCTGAAGGCCACTTTAGTTGGCAGTGGGCGCAGGCGTAGTAAATTACCGTGGCTTTAAAGGGGGGACGAGAAGCCCCTGCAGGGTTGCGCATAGGTCGAGTCTAAGGATACTGATGAAGAGAGCTATTGGCAGGGGTGAGGAAAGGGAAAGGCAGATCCTACCAGATAGCAGCGGTGACAGGCAGCTGACCGATGGTGCAGATGTGTCCCCCTTGAACGATGGTGAGAAAAGGCAGGAGGATGCAGGAGAGGCGACGTGTCTAGCAGAATGGCGCGAACAGTAAGAGCAGAGGATGTAAAATGGCCTCAGGGACGCAGCTGCAGCAGCACGCTGCGGAGGGTGGGGCCTGTGTGGCGGCCGGTAAAACGAAAGGAATAACCCGATAGGCTAGGGCACCGGGGACGTGGCCAGCCCTGCGGATCTGCGGCAAAAAAAGAAAGCGTCTCTGCCATAGGAAGATGCGCAAGGGGGCATGCCCAGCCAGTAAGACATTGGGGGGGGGGGCAGGATCCGGACCCGTAGGAGATATTCCTAGTATGGTAGGAGCCCTATTTCAGGACCGAAATGAGGACGTGACCTGCCTGCGTCCAGGGGAGGGGAACATACCTACCTTCAGGTTAGTCCTCCTCTTCAGCTGCGAATCACATCTGGGGATCAGAACTGGAGCCCTCGGGAGGGAGAGGGTCTGGTCGGGGATCCTCCTTCCCGAACCGTCAGAAGACGGTGCAGAAGGCGGCCTCAACCCCTTACAATCAGGGGGGAAGGCCACCGCTGGTGACCACCATCTTCCTCTCAGCCCTCTCCGAGGAGAAGGGTGAGGTGGGAAAAGGCAAGGACTGGCCACCGGTAATCGCCCTGAAGCACCCGTATGAGTGACGGGGATGTAGTCCTGCCTGCCAGTCCGAGAGTAGGCGATGTGGGTGACACCACACTGCTCTCTCGGTGGCATATGTACGGGAAAACAGGGTGAGACATTACACCCTGTTACCCTAAAAACGATGAACCTGAAAAACAAACAGAAAAGATTAATAAATTCAAACAGGGTACCTGCAAGAGAAAAACTGCGGATCTGGGGACAGATCCAGGTCCGCCTCCTACAGACACTAAGCTAAAACTGAATTGCTTTGTGCATGTCGGTGGGTGTATACTACTCAGGAGGAACTATTTTTCCTTTTTTTTTGCATAGTATCAGCCTCCTAGCGACAGCAGCATACATCCATGGTTACCTGTGTCCCCCAATGAAGCGATAAAGAAAACAGCTTTAGAAGGATATCATGAAATTTGTATCTTGCCCCGCAACACACCAATATATGAATCTAGAGATAATGTATTGTTGTGAAGAAAATGACATTTTCTATTATTAAGTATGGATAGAATTTAGGAATGATATAAAAACTCTCCATAATAACAACAATACCTGGTTTCTTTTTCTCTGTATGCTCCAAAAATTCCTGCTCTGCTGTAGAACATCTTCTATTACAGATAAGTTGAGCTCCAGACACTGCTCGGCAATAGATTTCAAAGCACTGAACTTCTCTTCACTTGCAATCATCAGTAACTGGGTCAGAGAAACATCTGATAACAGAAAGAAAAAAGGCAACTCAGCAAAACTTGAGAACAGTTCAATAATAAGAAAGGAGGGGGCACAAAATTCAACAAGAGTCAAAAAACAATATAAAATGGTGTTATCAAGGCCGTAAATATTGAACTTCATAGAAAGTATAGTGGCTGTTCCTGAATACGGCTCAGCTCCTATTGAAAAGAATCGAAGCCAAGTAAGCAGTAGCGGCCACTACAGTGTAGCAGAGGTGTTGTTTCAGCCCTTTATGCTATGCACATCCCGCCGCACGGTAGCTGCAAGTAGCTTATCGGATGGATGCCTGGTTCCCACCAAACTAATACTGATCCTATTGCTAGATCATCAATATAAAAGTCCTGAACAAGCCGTTGAATACTATATTTATAATAGAAAATAAAGCAAAGAACAATGACTTTCATCCACTATTTTCCGTACATGAAATAATTTTTCTATTATCAAAATAAAGGGAACACAAACTACTCATTTTTGCATCTACGTTGTTTCAAAGAAACCATACTTTTAAGAGCAGGCCTGGAACTAGTTAACTAGTGCAAATGGAAAGTCTTCCTCAGTTGCGCATTAAAATCATGCTTTCTCTAAAACACCACAGCATTGCAGTGTAAAACATATGTGGCTGCAATATTGGAGTCATATTCACTCTGCTAATGGTTCAGGCAGCATGAATTAGCAGTCAGGATTACTTTAAGTGTATGTGCAGATAGGTGACACCACTATTACTTATCCATTACTGTTCCCATAGGGGATATCCAAGGGTCTTGAATAACTGTCCCTAGTTACAAAGTGACGCAGTCCGACCTCCTAAAAAGCTGCAGATATACAGTAACCATTCTATAAAATTACACATACTCATAATAGAGATCCATATCTGCCGGGGAATACACTGCAGGATGATACTGACCTGATAAGTTCATGTCTGGCGAAGTTTCATTCATTTCAAGTTCTGTCATGTAGATTCTTAAAGTAATAAAAGGTTATAGGTCAATTAAGCCAGCACTTCTGAGCCTGGTATGAGCCCAGGTTCACAGGATATATTCAATTGTAAACCAAATTATGGCCACCACCATGGCATTGCCCTATTTTTGAAAAAGTTATAAGTTTACATGCACTAAGTTGAAGTCATTAACCCTTTAGCACATATAGATGTATCACTATGTCCACGTCAATGGGGGCTCAGGAGTTGAGCTCTCTTCAGATGGTGCACGCTGTGTTACAAAGCCAGCACCTGTCTCTAAACAGCAATGGCCGGAGCTGAGCTCTGATCTCTGGCAGCGGCACTTAAATGGATCACTCACTAGTGCAAGCAGCACCAGTTCCCCGGCCTCCACGACGTGATTTCTTGGTATTCGTGGGTTACCATGGCAACAGAGCGCCTACTGAAGGCCCCCCAGAGTATCCTCTAAGGAGACTTAGAAAGGAAAAAAATGTGGGTATATAAGAATAATTGAAATCATCCCCTTTTTCTACTTAGTAAAAACAAAGAAATTTAAAAAAAAAAAAAAAAAACCCACACATTTGGTATCATTGCAGCAGTAAAAATTAAATCTATTAAAATATAAAATGAATTTAACTAGAGGCAGATTCTGGGTATATAACCAAGCTAGTATCTACCTGGTATGGTGCAGGCTCAGCTCCTGAGTCCGCTTCATATACAGGGACCAAACATAAAATGTACTACTACGCCCTATTTCTGAAAGGAATTAAGGGAGTTGGCTACTTTATCGTTATTTTATCATATATGTCCAGATTTTGTGGCACTTACTAATATTTACGGATTCCAGGTTCTCCTCCTATAGTTGATATTTCATCTTCCTCAGACTAACAGCACTGAAGTCCACAAAACGCTGCTGATGGAGGAGCATGTGACCAGACCTGTCCATCAGACCCCCCCCCCAATTAAAAAACAGCTTTCTCCAGCAAAGTGTTTTTCTGGCATTATAGAAATATACAGTGGCATGTAAAAGTTTGAGCACCCCTTGTCACAATTACTGCCCACAAAAGACCTCAATGACTTCTACCAGGCTTCATTGAGACCCTTTGACTAGTCTTAAACGGATAGACAAACAATGAAATAGTGCTGCCAACACCAGGACTGTACAATCATAAAGATGAGTTTATTGAATTGTTACAAATGGCAATAGACTTTAATGTCAGATCAGTACCTTCACTTCATAGAATAAATTACGACGATTGTGTGTTAAAACATATTGCCATTGTTAATAATTCAATTAAAGTAAACTTGATGTCAGAATGTAGCCATAGAAGTTATTAGGAGTTTTAATCCACCTCTTAATAATTGCTTTAATGATACCTAAATGTAAAAGTTTAAAAATTAAGTTTAATCGACCATTCTCTCCCTTCGCCCACAGCAGTGTAATGGACAAGTTGGCGTGTGCAGGGAGATCAGAGGGAAAAGGAGAAAAAGGAAAAAAAATGCAGACTAATAAGTGTTATCAACTAGGCTGTAAGCTAAAGAGATTACCCACTACTGGAGAACCCCAGATTAATGATTTCAGCCCTCAACTAAATAAAAACAGTGTATACTCCTCTTTCAGACGTGACTTGACGTGTCACATGCAGGCTGCACTCTATGGAGCGGACACTCTTTGGCTGCAGCTACTAATATCATTGCTGGAATGGCGCTGCTGCAAGACCAGAATTTGACTAGAGCATACTGTTATGTTTCGGTAACTGAGGAGAAATATCAAAAAATAGCAAAAGCGGTGTTACACCAGAGAGGCTGGAACCTATTGGATTGCAGTAACCTGAACTAACCACACAACTAGAGGTAGCCGTGGAACGTTCCTACGGTGATCCTAGACGCCTCGTCACAGCCTGAGAGATAACTACACCTAAGGCAGAAAGATGAAAGCTATCTGCCCCGGAGCAGATCCCCAAAGAAAATAGGAAGCCCCCAAACATGTAATGGCGGTTAGACAAGAAGAAGGCACGGACACAGACAGAAAATAGAATGAGCAAACACTGGGGCCCAATCTGTCTAGACAGAAAAGTACAGGAAAGAATTCTGACTGCAATCCAAAAAAAACCCTAACAAAAATACCAACACTTCGGATTGCCAAAAAACCTGAGATCACACGATCTCATCCACCTAAATCAGATCTCTGGTGTAACAAAACGCTATTCAGCAAATAAAAAGTAACAAAGGAGCAAAGCAAAAAAGCAGACACAAACGGAGCACAATTGCAGCGCCAGACTCCAAAAAGGGGACAGGCTGCAGTCCACTGCAAGCAGCAAACCAGCAGAGAAAATCAAACAGAGGAAAAAAAAAACAGCAAACACTTATCTGAAGGAGAGCAGGAAACTAGCAGTGTTTCAAGCAAGACCAGAAGGAACAACTGATAACCGGCAAAGCTGCTGGGAACTCAGGCAACTTATATCCTACCATTCAGCGCCAGCTGAAGGCCATTCAGTAATCAGTTCATTACCCTCAGCAACCACTGGAGGGAGCCCCAGCTCAGAAGCCGCCTCCAGCATATTCACAACAGCATACATTTAGAAAAGCTAAGAAACTGTACTAACCCCTAAAATTAACTAGAACAGTCTAGAAAAGTTTGCAATAAAATACCCTCAATTTATAACTAGAAAACAGCAGCATTAACCCTTCACAACTTTGGGATTTTCCGCTTTTGTATTTTGTTTTTTTTTTGCTCCCCTTCTTCCCAGAGCCATAACTTTATTTTTCCATCAATATGGCTGGGCAAGGTCTTGATTTGTACGGGTCATTTTGTACTTTTGAACTATATCACTGACTTTACCATATAGTGTACTGTAAAACGGGAAAAAAATTCCATGTGCAGTGAAATTGCAAAAAAAAGTGCAATTCCACGATAGTTTTTAGGTTTTTTTCCTTTACCGTGTTTACTAAATGCTAAAACTGACCTGCTACTATGATTCTCCAGGTCATTACGAGTTCGCAGATACCAAACATGTATAGGTTCTTTTTTGAAGCCATTTTCCGACAAACCTAGAGCGTCTCCATTTTTCAGGATCTGAGGTTGAGTGAGGGATTATTTTTTGCGCGCCAAGCTGACATTTTTATTGATACCATCTTTGGGTAGATGTGATGTTTTGATCGTCAGTTATTGAATTTTATTGTAATGTTGCAGTGACCAAAAAAAAAACGTAATTCTGGCATTTTTATTTTTTTCTCATTTTGCCGTTTACCGATCAGATTATTTTTTTCATTTTGACAGATCTGGAGTTTCTCAACGCAATGATAGCAAATGTGTTTATTTTTGAATTTTCTTTTATTGTTTTACTTTGAATGGGGCAAAATGAGGGCGATTATAACTTTTATATATATTTTTTTTCAAACATTTATTTTTTTTTTACTTTTTACCCGCTTCAATAGTCTTCATGGGCGACTTGAAGCTGCGATCACCTGATCGCTTGTGCTACATAGATCAGAGCTTCAGCCCTGCTATATGTAGCAGAAATGCTCATCTGCTATAAGCGCCGGCCACGAGGGGGGGGGGGGTGCTCATAGCAGATTTGTAATGACAAGAACAAGGGTCTCCAGTGACTACGTGACATGGGCGCCAATGGGTGTGGTTTGTGACACGCTTCTGAGGCCATCATGTTAAATGTTGCTGTCAGAGATTGACAGTGGCATTTAACATGTTAACAGCCACGGGTCAATTGGGAGTCCACCCATGGCTGTTTGGGGCACGTCAGCTGATCAAATCAGCTGAAATGTGCTGGAAAACATGTTGGCTCAGCACTGGAGCCTGCATGAAAGGGCGATACATGGTCTATGATGTAACTGTTGCCAACAGGCTTATTGTGGATTGTGAAAGGGGTCTTAATGTGACTGCAAATATACAACTCACATAAAAGTGGTCATGAGACTACCAGTGGAACGGTTAAATCCAGTGTTTACATTACACGTTGTTAGGATTCCCATTATTAGATTACCTGCTTCATTTTACACTTGGCTCAGAAAAGCCTTTTAAATAAAGTAGTGAAAATGTCTGCCTTCAGTTCTCTGCACACATAACGTTTCCGGGAGCATGGCTGTGTTGGAAAAATGTAAAAGAATACGAAACACTACAATGCAGTGACCCCTCTATCCTTAAGATTGGTGGAGGGATTGGACTGCACCAAAGATAAAGTGATGGCACATCACAGCAATACGCCATCACGTTTTAGCTTGGAATGCCCCTTTAATATTAGTACACATGAGTCTAAGGCAAGAGATCAGATAAGCTACCCAGAGTTTTCTGAGCTCTTGTCTATATGTCCAGTTTGAGGAAGAGAAATAAAAATTGAGTCTTACTGCCACAATTCTTTCATCTTCTTCCTCACTCCTGGCTCCATGTTACTGAAAAACATACAACGTTTCACATAACCTCAATATCATAATATCACCCAATAAAAAAAGTTAACAATGATCTAATAATATTAAGGTAAATTAAAGAAAACAGGGCACAGAAGTACGCCTGTGCAAAAGCGCGGTGATGAGGAGACCGTTGAGATGACGCAAGGATGCATCATACACACGAAACAAGGAGGGTGGCATCGCAAGAAGATAAGAGGCGCCAGACCAAGAAGAGCGACACCCCACGGACTGGACCGCCCCTCATGTGAGTATAAGAAAAACAGGATTTTGGTTGCTTACCGTAAAATCCATTTCTCGGAAGCCTTCATTGAGGGACACAGATAACCATGGGTGTATGCTGCTGCCACTAGGAGGTGCTGACACTATGCATATGCAAAAAAAGGTTGGCTCCTCCTCTGCAGTATACACCCCACCAACTGCAAGAAGCAAATCAGTTAGTGAGAAAGCAGTAGGAGAAAAACATGATAGAATAACAAACAGACAACTCAACTGTAACAATAGCACATAGAAGAAGGAACAGGAGTTGTAGAAAAAAACATGGGAGGGTGCTGTGTCCCCCAATGAAGGCTTCCGAGAAAAGGATTTTACGGTAAGCAACCAAATCCCGTTTTCTCTATCGCTTCATTGGGGGACACAGATAACCATGGGACGTCCCAAAGCAGTACATGGGGAGGGAAACAGCAGAAAACTCTATTGCGATCAAAGAGCTTACCACTGCCGCCTGCAAGATACCTCTGCATAGGCTGGAGTCCACCAAAGCGTAGGTATGGACCCGGTACAATTTGGCAAACTTGTGGATGGAAGACCGGGTTGCCGCTTTGCAGAGTTATAGGGCGGATGCCCCATGTGTACCGCCCAGGAGGCGCCCACTGCCCGGGAAGCGTGAGCCTTACTCCAGAGGGCGATCTCTTCTTAACCAGTAGGCCTCCAAAGTTGCGGACCTGATCCAGCGTGCAATCGCAGCCTTGCAGGCGTGCGTCATCTGGATGACGAATAGGAGATCCGACTTTCTAAAGGAAACGGTCTTATTGAGATAGATCCTCACTGCCCTAACCAGGTCTAGCCTGTCTAGTGAATGCTCCGGAGAATGAGTAGGAGCTGGGTAGACGGAAGGGATGACAGAGTCCTCAATCAGGTGAAAAAGTGGATACCACTTTGGGAAGGAAAGAAGGTGGAAGATCTGGCCCGTCTGGGAGATTACAGGAGTGTCCGCCAGGAGATTGACGAACCCAGAACTACTGGGCCAATCTGGTGCGATCAGAAGGACCAGCACCCCTTCTGCTTTGAGCGCGAAGTGCGACCAGGCAATGGCCGTAGCAACGGCGACCACCGTGAGGGGGACGCGGGACCTGGAGACGAACCATGGAACCTTCCTGTACAGCCGGGAAGGGCATGAGATCCACGTCCGGAGTTCTCCATTGAAGACAGATCTGATGGAAGACCTCCTGATGCAGGGACCAGTCTCCTGCAACGAGAACCTCGCGGCTGAGAAAAACCGGCCGTCTAGTTGACACGCCGGGAGTATGCGCTGCGGATATTGTCGGAAACGTCTCCGCTCAGTGAAGAATCCTGGATGTCTTGACCATCGCCAGGGGATTCCTGGACCTTCCTTGGTGATTGACGGATACCACCGCTGTGGCGTTGTCCGACTGAATTTGCGGACGAACGCACCTGATGATGTCGAGGTAGGAGTCTTGGATGACTATGGATCATTCGAAAAAGGATTCTGCTTCCCCTTGGAAGCAAATACTGAGTGGGGGGACTCCCTCCTGAAAGGATCCAGGAGGACTCTCGAGATCAGAAAACTAGAGATCCAGAGTGAGCCGAACCACGCCGCCCTTCCTTGGCGCAACAAACAGGTTCTGAATAAAAAACCTGTGAAGCATTCATGTTTTGGTACGGGAACAATAACGCTGTACTGAGAAGGGAGGCGATGGACGCAAAGAAACTCGAAACCAGTTGCTTGAGAGATACGGTGGGCTCTGGATCCAAGTGATGCTGAGGAGGACCTGCCAGTTTCGGTCCTCGTGGGCCTACCGTGGGAGCTATGGGGATGCCAGGGAGAGAGCCTGAAGGAAGCCTTCTTCCTGACTTGACAGGTCAGCGGCGTGCGCTGACCGGAGGGATCCTCCGTCGCCGACACACGGTGAAAAGGGCCGAAAAGAGCGGAACTACCGCTTCAGAGGAGGCCTGCGAGGTTTGGACTGAGGAAGGAGGGAACTGGTGGCTCCAGAGATGCCTCCTTAATGATCTAGTCCAATCGAGGAGTCTAAAGGCGGTCTCCCTGGAAGGGAAGACAGGTAAGCGACCTCTTCGATGAAAAGGTCCGCTTGCCATGCTTTCAACCCAATGTTTGAAGGATGGCCCCCGTATTGCCAAATATGTCCCAGCGTAGGGAATCTGGTCTGCAAGGACGGCAAGCTCGCTCGGTGGAACTCCCGCAATGATGCTCTCAGTAAGTAGTTTTACCCATCTGGCTATGGCCTTTTGCAAAGGCGAAAGGCCGGGCATAATGTAGAAGTCGCCGTGTCAAAGGCCGATTTTTCCAGCGATCCTATGATTCTATTGTCGGAATCCTTGAGGGAAGCTGCATTGGAGGACCTTGTTGGTGGGCAGTCTGAAGACTGGCGGGTCCCCTGCAGGGGAAGGCGTCCAGTTAGCGGCGAGCTCAGTGGAGAAGGGGTATGGGATGCCGAGGCGCTTCCCTCTTTGAAAGTGTCTGATCGGATTGTCCCTTTCCCTTTTGAGTATCTCCACAACTTCAGCGTGTGGGGCCAAGACCTTGGAAGGTAGTTTAGACCATCTAAACGAGACCGCCTGATCTGCGGGATTCATAGAGGTATGTTTGATGCCTAAGGTCTGGCTGACCACTACAGTCAGGCTCTGCACCATATCTATATGCTGGAGGCCTGTTCTGGATCCAGGTCTGACTCATGTTCCTTAAAGGCGTGTCCGAAGATGTCTCGCCTGATTCAGGAGGGGGGACCCGGAAGAGGGATCTCGCCGAGAAGGATCGGCTGGTGAGATTGGGCGGAAAAAAGGACTTAGACCAGTGCTCTTGTCTGGGCCTCTTGTGGCTTGGGTTGTAAGGGCCCGGCGGAGAAACCTATGATCCACTGGCGACTGCAGAGGCTGGAAGAGGCAATCTGTCTATCACGGACACCAGGGTCTCTGCCACCCTGGTGAAAACCACAATAGACTGCGTCAGAGAGGGAGCCCATCCCAGGATAGGGGTGTCAGACTCGCCTGAGGCAGAAAGGGACTCCTGGTAGTGGGTACCATGGGGTGCTGCAGGCCTGGCAGAAGGGAGAGGAAGAAGACGAGCAATCACTCTTTTGTGCTTAGGCATGGTGAGCAGACCACTAACAGCCACAAATTGCCAGAAGGCTAGGGGACAGACTGATGCCAGTAGGTTGAGGGAGGGTGTCAGCTCTGCGGGGCAGAGCTACTCACGGTTTCCAAACGATAGCAGAGGCTCTGGGGAAGTCGTGCTGTTCCAGAAGATGGCATCAGAAGAAAAGTGTGCGCTGCTGCTGAGTGGGGGATCTCGCTCTCATGCGGTAGAGAAGGAGTCGTTGCGGAACGCTAGTTATAGAGCCGCAATATGGCGGCTGCAGTCCTCCGAAGTGCTGAGTAGGGCGGAGCCTAAACAGCGCTGTGAAGGAAGGACGGGCGGGAGAAAAGCGCGCCCTAAGTCCGGGAGAAAGGGGCGGGGCCGGCGCCAAGACTAGGCCCGAAATGAAGCCGGGGCCTCAATTAAAGTCTGCGGCCGGCGGTGGGGGGGGGGGGGGGGGGGGGCGGCACGGAGGCCCCCGCCACCGGAAAAGAGCAGCGGTACAACAAGCCCCTGGAGCTGCAAGGGCCTACAAGGGGAAAAATCAGCAAGAGGAGTAGAGGGGAGGGGGACGGAGCCGGAAAAGAAACTAGGCCCCAGATGAAGCCAGGGCCTCAATTGGAAAACGCGGCCGCCGACGGAGGGGGGGAAGGCGCGGAGGACACCCGATTGCTCCGAAAAGACCCCACAGAAGGAGCCGCAACCCAGGGGCCCCCATAAGGGCAAGCAGCAGTGCTACAGGGTGCCTGGAGCGGCGATGTGGCCCCAAAGAGGAAAGGCTCGGGCCCATACAAAAGCTCCCTCTGATCCCCCAGGTGAGCCCCAAGGGAAGGGAAGATGACCGCAAGCTTCCACTTTTATAATGTTATATATTTTTTTTTTTTCAAATTTTCGGGTTTTCTTTTCTTCTATCTTCTTTCCTGTCTGGGAAAAGCGAGACACTACTTCTAAAGTGAGATGGACGTCTGGCATCCGTAGTAGGAAGTCCGAGTCTCCTCCACCGACAGGCTCTGGTGGGCGAGTGGGTGGGAGACGGAGGTAGGCCCGGGTCTTTTCCCTTTTTCAGATCACCTGAACACACGTCCGTGTCAGGGATCTCTTTTGGGGTCCTGCCGAATGAACAGACATATGAGGATATGGGGAGGCAGTACACGCCGTACTCATAGTCTCTGTGTGGGAGTACAGTAGTGACTGTTCACACTGTATCCCTCCGGAAGTACCTGAAAAGGAACGACGCACATTAGGTAGATATGGGTCTCAATAGAGACCCGTGTCCACCTCCTACTGACACTAAGCTAAAACTGATTTGCTTCTTGCAGTCGGTGGGGTGTATACTGCAGAGGAGGAGCCAACCTTTTTTTGCATATGCATAGTGTCAGCAGCATACACCCATGGTTATCTGTGTCCCCCAATGAAGCGATAGAGAAAGTTATTTTTCTTCTCTTACAGGTCAGGTTGGGGGCAAACATCCAAACATAGTGACAGGTTCCCTTTAAAATGGTTGTCTCATTAATCACATTGGCAGCATGCACCACCAATGAGTGAGCAGCAGGAGTCTGATCTTGTTAGCAGCTAAAATGTAGCAACAACAGGAAAGCATTGTACCACTTTGTATATAGGAGACTCTCCTTTTCACAGTTAATGATGTTTATGTAACCACCCAAAAAAGCAAAGAGGAGTAGATGAAGGGGACCTTCAACAAAACTCTTTAAGGCTACTGCCACTTTTCGAACAAGTGATTAAAGCAGTCATGCCGCTGCTAATGAAATATTCATGGCATAACCTAGCAATATGAAATCAGTGTGTTTATGACAAAAGCCCATTAATTAAAGGAATCCTGTCATATCTTTTGGCCCTCCTAAACTGCAACCATTGCGATGCAGCTCAAGCAATGTGCATCCCGAACAGGTTTCTGTAAGGCCGGCGTCACACTAGCGAGTTTGATGCAAGTTAGTCGCACGACTTACTCGCATCAACACCCGGCACGGCCGCCCGCTCTCGGACCAGAGTGCGCGGCTACATGTATTTCTATGCCGCCGCGCACTCTGGTCCGAGAGCGGGCGGCCGTGCCGGGTGTTGATGCGAGTAAGTCGTGCGACTAACTCGCATCAAACTCGCTAGTGTGATGCCGGCCTAAAGCTAAACATCCCAGTATAAAAGTAAAAGAAAAACAATTATAATCTTCAGTCTCATAAGTAAATCCCTGCTTCCAGTCATGTGGATTGCGCTGGATATTGGTTCAGTCAACCACAGTAGTGATGCCCACCGCAGTATGAGTGATGGTATGGTCTGCCCTGATGTCACACCACTCTCCGAGGAGATCCCATGTCTGCGCGCGGACAGACAGCTCCCCAGATTCATTTTTGATCTGCACAAATGCAAGCCGTACACTCAATTTCAATGTGCATGTTTGGGAACCAGGCCTTCAGCACGCAGGCATGGGATTTCCTCAGAGTGGCGTGATGTAAGGGTAGTCCACGTCTGCAATCTAACTGTGGTGGGCATCCCTACTGGGGTGGAACATGACTAAGACGACATACAGTTCCAGTAACATATCTCATTTTACTTATATACAAAGCTATTAAACTTTACATCAACATTTGTCAAAGTTAGAAAAGTTAGGTGTAGACAGTATACAATGGAGGCAGTTTAGAATGACAAAATGACGTGACAAGGTCCCTCTAAGCAAACTACCGGTACTTACCAGTTTAATATGTCCACTGTGTTTGTCTCCATGGGTAGTACACTGAAGTGCTGGACAGTGAGGTAAAATTCACATCTTCTCTAAATAAATAAATAATAAAAAAAACAGATGAAAAGCAGAAAGGATGGAAATGAATAGCAAATAATAGAAATGATTAGTCTAGGTGTGTGCATAGTAGCAGAGAGCGTCTTTAACCTCTTCACGACATATGTCGTGTCCCCGATTTTATGCTGAGCCCACATCTGTCCTTGTACAGGAAGGCTGATTTAATCAGCTGTCATTTGCTCCACTTGCGGCTGTTAACCAGTTCATTCCCGCTGTCAATCTCTGCTCCAGCCGGAAGAGTGTCATTCTGGCTGCCCATCGGCGACCCTGTCATGTGATTGCAGGGCACGGATAGGCTGTCATGGCAGCTAATGGCCTGCAGAAGACCTGTCATTACAATACTCTTGTGAATGTCGGCTCGTGACTGGCGTTCACATGAGATTGTGATTTTTACTACACATAGCAGGGCTGAAGTGCTGCTATGTATAGTACAGGACATCGGACAATAGGTTGGCGCAGTTATACTGATTAAAAAGATACCTGGGTTGATGAAATCCGTATTGCAAGGTCAGTTTTACCATATTGTGAACATGGTAAATAAAAAAAAAAACCATAGTAGAATTGCATTTTTTTGTTTTGCAATTTCACCACGCTTGGAATTTTTATGCCCGTTTTTCAGTACACTATATGATAAACTCAATGGAACCATTCAAAAGTACAACTCATCCAGCAAAAAAACAAGCCCTCCTACGATTATATTGACGAAATTATAAAAAAGTTAAGACTCTGGTAAGGAGAGGAAAAACAAAAATGAAAAATGGCCATAGCATCAAGGGTTTAAGGCAGCACATACAGAAACATATTCACGGCTCTATATTCATTACACACCCTTGTTACTAACAGTAAACGTTCCATAGGAAGATAATACAAGAGTAAGGACAGTGCGTCTCTACCCTACACACAACGTATTTTATGCAGGGCTGTGGAGTCAGAGTCGGTATAAAATGGACTGACTCTGACTCCTAAAATATATAATACATTGGGTTCAGTAGTACACTGCAGGATGTGCTGTAAATGTTTTCATAAGAATTTGGGAAAGTTAAGAAATGTCCTATAAATGTCTGTTCTGTTCCTGATCTAAGGATCTCGGGTTTTAGCTGAGATGAATCTGTGCTGCACTTTATGTCCATTATCAGTAGTGAAGCAGTGCTGTGGAGTCAGAGTCAGGGAAATTGAGGAGTCGGAGGTTTGGCTTACCGACGCCACAGCCTTGGTTTTAGGAGTACATGGCCACAGACTAGAATAAATTGTACTTTTCCTATAATCCAAGGCCTCACTTTATCTCTCCTAAATTGGGGTATAGCTTTCACACTGTGACATCCTACTTCTGACAGCGCACTGATCATCATAATTATATAAGATTATGCAATGTGAAATAGGACATCAGTGCATACAGCTACATGTATTATTTTATAAGGCCGGCGTCACACTGGCGACAGAATCGGACGACTGCAATGCGATGAAAAATCGTATTGCAGTCTGCCCTATGTTAATCTATGGAGCAGCTCCCAGTATCAGATTTTTTGTGGTCCATTTTAAACGTCCGTGTGCAATCGCAGCATGCTGCGATTGTCACCGATTGTGGGTCGACTATCGCCAATGCAAGTCTATGGGAGCGTTGAAAAATCTGATTACAAACGGACTGCATGTGTGACTTGCGATGAAATCGCATCGGTGTCCTTTAGAAAAGCCGGCAATTCATCCCCGGCTATACTGTAAAATCACACTGACAGCTTTACTAAAGACTAGAAAGAATAGATATACACACATAGAATACATATATATATATATATATATATATATGTAATTGTGACATGTATATATATATATATATATATATATTTATATTTCCTAGACTTCTACATACTGTAATAGCCGCAAATTCAATTGCCGGCTTCTGTGAAATCACAGAAGCCGACATGAAATGATACATTGTTTCCACACAGTTAACCATGTCATTTCCTGTATTTTTATATTTGTTTAGAACTTACAATTACATGAGTGTATTTGTGCTAAATTTCAGACATGTAGGGGTTAATTAAAGGTGTAAATTCGTTGACAAAAAAATGCGTGGGCTCCCGCTGTATTTTCTCCACCAGACAGACAAAGCAAGCGAGTGGGGGCAGATAATAATAGCCTAGGGAGGGTACTTTTTTTTTGTGCCCCCCCTGGCTACTAACATCTGCCCCCAGACACCCCAGAAAGGGCAAATCTATAATTAGATTCGCCCTTTCTGGCACTTTGCCCGTCTATTCCCATTGCCCTGTAGCGGTGGCGAATGGGTTAATAATCTCACCTTAATGTCACCTTAGTATTGAAAGGTGACCTTAAGGCAGGTTAATAATTGAGAGCTGTCAATTAGACAACTATCAATTATTAATCCTATTGAAGTAAATAAAAAAACACACACACACTTTAAGAAATAATTTTAATGAAATAAAAACACATTTTTTTGACCATATTTTATTTTACACTTAATCCGTGCGAAGCCATTGATCTCCTAAAATAAAGAAAAAAAAATAAAACATTATTCTTACCTATTCCGCCGATCTGTCACGTCCCACGCTGTAATCCTTCACAAAGGGTTAACTAGCTTTGAGCCAAGCAGTGAAAGTAATCCTGCATGCTCAGCTCAAAGCTCCTGAATGAATAAGTTCCTCTCCTGGCGACAGGAGAGGATGTGTTTAATGAATGAAGCTTAATTGATTGTGTCCACTTTCCCTTTAGGTCAGATCACTAAAGTTAAATTGCCAATAAATCAATTAAGCTCCATTCATGAATCTATTCCTCTACTTTCGCTGGGAGAGGAACTTATTCATTCAGGGGGTTACAGCCTGTCAATACTAAGGTGACATTAAGGTGAGATTATTAACCCATTCGCCACCGCTACAGGGCAATGGGAATAGACGGCCAAAGTGCCAGAAAGGGCGAATCTAATTATAGATTTGCCCTTTCTGGGGTGTCTGGGGGCAGATGTTAGTAGCCAGGGGGGGCACAAAAAATGTACCCTCCCTAGGCTATTATTATCTGCCCCCACTCGCTTGCTTTGTCTGTCTGGTGGAGAAAATACAGCGGGAGCCCACGCATTTTTTTTCAACGAAATTACACCTTTAATTAACCCCTACATGTCTGAAATTTTGAACAAATACACTCATGTAATTGTAAGTTCTAAACAAATATCAAAATACAGGAAATGACATGGTTAACTGTGTGGAAACAATGTATCATTTCATGTCGGCTTCTGTGATTTCACAGAAGCCGGCAATTGAATTAGCGGCTATAACAGTATGTAGAAGTCTAGGAACTATAAATATATGTATATATACATGTCACAATGACATGTATATATATATATATACATACATATATATATATATATATATATATAATATATATATATATGTATATATATATATATATATATGTGTTCTATGTGTATATATCTATTCTTTTTTTTGTGATTGAAATACTATTCTTTTGGATCCATTATATGTCAGTTTTGCAAGCCTGCGAGAAAATCTCGCAAGTCGGATGAAAATCGGATGTTACAAGGTACACACACATGCGACTAAATCGCATCTTTGAAGGAAAATCGGATGCCAGAAGGATGTGTGATGTTTGCATTTTGATCCAACAATCGAACATCTAAAACGGACCGATTTTTTGTGGTTGTGTGTGACGCCGGCCTAAGAGCAGAAATCATAGGTGACAGTCCCCAAGTGATACAAAAGCAAGTTTAATAACACTGTAAAGAAAACAGACACATAAAATGAGGGATAACTTATTTTTTTTTTTATAAAAATAGCATCCATAGAATAAAAAGTGATGAAACCCTTGTATAATAGGTAACGCATCTTTAGCAAACATGATGTCATGATGGGGTGATATAAATCTAAGACATGCACTTACCAGATCTTCCACTGCGGTGAAACACATACAGAATTTTTTCAAAATGATGATCTTGTTCTTGATATTTGCTAATGAAAAGTGTTCATCTTCACTAACAATAGAAAATACGGTAGTTGTCAGGCATTTAACAAACAAAATCACCAGTTTAATTAAAAGCTCAATAAAAGGACCTCAAAAATAAGTACATAGTTACAAAATGGGGCATTGAAAAGGAGAACAAAGTTTTTAACAAGTTCAAGGCCCGGCCATTGATATTTAACCATTTTTTCATAATATGTGGAGAATAAATTTTATGTTAATCTCATGCTCTCTTTTTCATACACTCTATTTTCAGTGGGAAAATAAAGTAAATGCACGCCTGTTTTTTCACATTTTGTTTATGCCCAAGTAGAAACATTTTCTCATTTTTGCTCTTCTTTTCTGGCAACAATTATTTTTATATATCGGACATTTTTTTTTTTTTTTTATAGGGCCAGGGTTAGTAACAAGATATGGATTATATGGATTGACAGTGGCTTTTTTTTACTATAATGTTTTCTTCCTTCATTATAATTTATTTCACTAATTATGCCCCCCCTCAAAAGGTCATGAAAGACTGTTGCCAACATCTCAAACTTTTAAATACTTTTTTTTTACCCAATTTGCCTTTTAATTGGGGCTAGTAAATGTAGCACCAGTAATAGGGCATATTCAGCCTCCTGGCTATATAGAACTGATGAGGTCTCCTATGACACAGCAGTTGCTGCTTCCTCCCTACATTCAGTGAGTCCAGAGGAGCAAGCACAGTAGGTGCTTCCTATGACTGTATTAACAGCGCATAGACAGTTTATAGTATATGGACAGTCGAGAAGTAGCTACGGGGAGCATAAAATGAGCCCTTGTTTTATTCAGTAGTTAATATTTCTCGTCGTATTATTTCAAATAGGCAACGTCACCCTTGTTCAAATACCAGTGTGGCCCGCAATATTGCCGAAGATTGTTCCTGCCCTGTCTGAAAAGACTCACACTGTATTATAGGTAGGGCCTGATTAGTACCTGATAAAGTTATCCCCATCCGTACCAGCAGTTTGACCCTCAGTGATCCCGAGATTGCGCCTCTACAGCCTCATCTTGAATGACGCAGAGGTGTTCAACCTCTGCTTCATTCAGTGACTGAGAGACTGCCGGACAAAATCAAGCGCTGTACTCGGCTCTTTCTGGTAGTTCCATTGTAAATAGAGCGGAGCTCAAGTATGTGACGATCTACTCCAATCAAGATCGGCCTGCAAAGCTGCAATCTTTGATTTGCTGGTGTCTAAGTTCTGGGATGGATTGGAGATAACTAACTTTTGACAATAACAATGTAACGCTTGATTGATGGGAAGTCGATCAACAAATTGTCCTCTTCATTATTAAGGCCTCTTTCACACATCCGTTTTTTTGTGTCAGGCATAATCCGTCGAATACCTGAAGGGACGGATCCGGCGCTGAAATGAAAAAACTGATGCAACGGATCATTTTTTTTGCTGGATCCGACCTGAACTTTTGAACCCGGAAAAATAAGTTTTGCAGGCGGAAAATGCAGGTACGCATGAGCAGTAGTAGTAGTAGCAGCAGTAGCACTAGCAGTAGTAGTCCCTGATTTCCAGAATCCGGATCAGTCTTTTGACGGATTGCACAAAAGACTGGTCCGGTTCCATAGACTTCTATTATTTTCGGTCGCCTGATGCGCCGCTTCAGGCACTATCAGGCGGCTCCGGAAAAAAAACAAACGTTGCAGTCACCGTTTTGACTGGCCGCCGGAATGTACATTTCCGCCGGATCCGGACAAAAACGGATGCAACGCAACAACATCAGGCGCGATCCGGCGCTAATGAAAGTCAATGCTAAAAAAACGCATCCGGTACCGGATCCGTTTTTTAACAACACGCCGGATCGTGCCTGAAGTCAAAAAACGGATGTGTGAAAGAGGCCTTACCCAGGCACAATGTACATCAGCAGGGTACTAATGGGATGAGCTGGTTAAATTGGAAGGGTGAAACCCATGACTTAATCTAGCCAATGCATAGCTTATTAATTGTCTTGTATGAGAATTGTAAATGCTCACGGTGCGGATTTGAGTGGAGTGAAGTCACTATACATAAAGTGGAGCTGAGGCAGTGGCAGTAGAACCAGACAAAGATTGGGGCCCCAGCTTCAGCTACAAAAGGCTAATGGCTACTGCAGAGGCATGAGGAGTATATGGGAAGTCTGAACCACACCTCCCCTGACTGTGATTGGACACATTACCATCATCATCACAGCTGGTCCATCCCACTTCAATGTCAAGGCGAGTTTTAGACTTATCACAGAGCCCCCCATGCATATGCAGTGACAAGTTTGTAAGAGAAGATGAAAACGCAAATTGCCTCTTCAGAGAAAAAGAGGACTTGAACTCTATTGCGCCACCTATTGGAAGTAGCGATCCTACAAGTCACAATCAACCCTTTAACGCAGGGGTCTCAAACTCAATTTACCCGGGGGCCGCTGGAGGTGGAATCTGGGTGAGGCTGGGCCGCATCAGGTTTTCCACAAGAAAAGCTCTTACAAAAACATTCCAATGTTATCAAATGTCCCAATGGGGACAGTGTTGATGATGTATGTATAGTGCTCTGGAGTTAATAGCGCATATATAAATGAATAAATATTATCCTTAATATTATGTTACAATACCAGGATCTGAGGATTTTCTGTTTCGAGGTCAAGAGCTCTCTGATGTAATGTTGCTGCCTGTCTCGCTGTCTTCCTCTTTTGACACAGCAGTGTGGTGGACAAGTAAACATTAACTGGTTAACAGCAAGAAGTCAATCCCCCCCGCGCTCATTCTCCCCCAGCGCTCATCTTCCTCCAGCGTTCATCCTACCCCAGCGCTCATTCCCCCCCAGCGCTCATCCTCCCCAGCGTTCATCCTCCCCCAGCGCTCATCCTCCCCAGCGTTCATCCTCCCCCAGCGCTCATTCTCCCCCATTGCTTTTTCCCCATCACTCCCATAATTGCTTTTTCCCCATCACTCCCATCATTGCTTTTCCCTCATCACTCCCATCATTGCTTTTCCCCCATCACTCCCATCATTGCTTTTGCCCATTGCTTTTCCCCATTACTGCCATCATTGCTTTTCCCCATTGCTTTTCCCCATTACCATATGCTTTCCTTACCCCATCATTGCTTTTCCCCATTACTGCCATCATTGCTTTTCCCCATTACTGCCATCATTGCTTTTGCCCATTGCTTTTCCTCATTACTCCCATCATTGCTTTTCCCCATTACTGCCATCATTGCTTTTTCCCATTGATTTTCCCAATTGCTTTTCCCCATCGCTCTCCTACACACACACACACCGCCTCTCACCTGTCCATACACACACACACCTCTCAACTGTCCGCAGCATCACCGGCGCCCGCGCTTCCTCGCTCTGACAGAGCAGGCCGCTGAATGATGACGTCATTCAGCGGCACTGCTCTCTGTGTCAGAGACAGGAAGCTGGGGCGGCGGCAGCAGCAGGAGATGAGGTGAGTATGCCCGGCGCCGGCATCTTTCTGTGGTACCGCTCATTAAGCTTATGAATATGGGCGCCACGCCTATGAGAGGAGTGGCGTCCATATTCATGACCTTAATGACCGGAACTACGAGTGACTGGGATTTCACATGCGGTGTTTCTCGTATGTGAGATCCCAGCCGAGGGCCGCAAAATATGGTACAGGGCCCATGAGGTGAAGGCCGCAAATTAGTGTCCCGAGGGCCGCAGTTGGCCCGCGGGCCGCGAGTTTGAGACCCCTGCTTTAACGAGTCTTGCCATATGACTTAGGATAAAAGCCAAAGCAGTATCTCAATTTGAAGACACGGTGTTTCGGGATATTGGCCCTCGTCAGTGCAAAGCATGAGAACTGATTTGGCTAGGTGAGAGAAGATGAGACACTGATCTCAGGGACAGATGCAGTGGATGCAGAACAGAGGCCAGTAGTTACAGTAACTACATAACAGAAATGTGCCGCCATATTTAATATGGGGGGAATGGAGAAACACTAACAAGTCTTTACCGTCTCACTTGGAGACACGGTGAGTATTCGGTCACAGCAAAGACATCTTGCAAATGAAGGCTTTTTTGACAGCTACAAAGCTGTTCATTACACAAGAATTATGTTTAATTTGCATAAAACTAGAAAAAAAAAAAAGTCATATAAGAAGTCTCTGACTCAGCCCCCCCCCCCATGAATTAAAACAGAGCTATGAAATTTGTCCCGAAGGAACTCCCGCAAAGATAAGAGCCATTCAGCCATGATTAGAGAAGCCCAAACTAGAACGGATTGCTGCCGCAGCTACCACTCACATAGAGGCCGTCTTTATAATGAACCCTTCAAAAAGGGGAAAACAATAGTGGGAGTCTCCAGACCTTTCTAGTTTCTCCTGCGCCTCCTTGGTGATGACTGCTCTGATGTAGTACTTCTGGTCAGAAATATTGATGACAGCTTCTGTATACTGGCTCGCTTCTGAATAGACTGAGCGATCTGGCATCCTCAGAAACTAAAGCAAAAGACAGTGAATTATAGCAAGGAATACAGGAATGTTTGCAATGAATAGTGGTACGCACACAGCCTTAGATACAGGGACTGAACGCTAAAGTTTCAGTAACTTCCAAAATAGATTTATAAGGATCTTGTCACTTTTAAACTGCTCCCATGGCTTTTTAGACCTTTCTTCAGAAATTTCAGTAATGATTCGTGTTTTATAAAGCTGCATATATTTGGGTAAAATCAACTGAGCCACATCAGCTCGCTGTACGCTACTGAACCATGTCTTCACAATCTGCGCTTCTTCATACACCTCACTGACAGCCCAATGCAAAGCAGAGCTGTGACCGGGAAATGGAAAATCCAAGAGGGGCTCAAACTGCAAACAATCCAACAGTGCAGGGACTGTCAATAACGTCCAGGGGGTGCGACTGTAGCTACTGAACCTGGACTAGTGTCAGCAAGTCAATGCCTCTCCGGACCAGCCCTGGTTCATTACCATACATTGAGATGTGTAGAAACGTTAATCTTACTCCAATTTATGAAGTTGTATGAAACATTACTGAATTGCCTGAATAAAGTTTTGGATGACACAGATTCCCTTTAAATTATAGCAAACCCCTCCAAAAAACACAAAAAAACAACTTATCCTTGTTGTAGTATGCCATGTTGTTGGACTTAGTAACACGGAGGAGGGTCAAGTAAGAGAGCGTACATAGACCATTACTTGTGCCGGGAGTCCAAATCATTTGGAACAAATCATGAAATCTTACACAACCTACCTCCACTACCTGACCGGGGACCGGCTTTTGCTTAACAACTGTACTGTCATAATTAGCAATGCAGTCAATGATCCAGGGGTACCCGATTAAGGAATGATATCCCGCCATATCTGCTGTTCAATGCTCTAGATATAGATAAAAAAAAACATACACATAACTAACAATTATCAGAGGTAACAGGAAATAACATTAATTTATTTGCCAGGGGAACGTTGTCTCATATTAATAGATATTCTTCAGTGATTTAAAGGAGTTGTCTACTAGTAGGACAACCCCTCCTCATTCCCCATGTTTGGCCCCGATAAAATAAAAGCACCTGCATGCATCTCCTGGCCGGAACCGTTCCAGCAGTGTCGGCACTTGCGTTCCCAGTTCTCACGTGAGCTTGTTACGACATGTGAGCCCTGCACCCAATCAGTGCTGGCGTCACGGGCTCCGACTTCAGCCGTATAAGTCATCAAGAGGAAGTGAGCGGCCAGCCGCACCGGCTCTAGATTACGTATACGTCCGAGAAGGAGACAGCGATGTGTGACCATTACCGACCCACAGACGGGCAGTGTCACAAGACGCATCAGCCACACAAAGCCGGGCAGGACGAAAGGGATTGTGGGGCCGCCAAGCAGGATCAGGGAAGCCCACTGGACTGGACTGCGCCATTTGGGGGATTAGAAATGGCATTTTTTGTGATATGCAGAGGGATTGGGGATTATGTACAGGTTGGCACACTGCTGTAAAAGAGGCACCAATGGTGGAGGCCTTAGATTATATTATGAAAACCAATGAAAAGTTCCCTTAAATTTGGACAAAAAAAACAAAATGCATTTTTCATTTTTTTTCCCCAAGTATTTTTCTGTGGGAAAACCATGGCAACAAAGTTATGCTGACGTGAGGTTTTCACTGACTGACATCTGAAGGTATTTTACACCAGTATTTGGGGAAAAAACATCTTCATGAATCAGGCTGATTGTATGCAAAAAAGGTTATGAAATTTGATAAAAAAAAACATCCTTAGGCTATGTTCACACATTGCATTTTTGCTGTGGGTTTTTTTTCTGCAAAATTTAAGCTGCTTACAAAAGTAGCAGGTCTGCTTAGTTTTTGCTGCGTTTTTTCCAGGGTACATTTGTCTCTTGTGCATGCTGATCAAGTTTATTGCAAAAAAAAAAAAAAAACTAATTCTGCTTCAGATGGTTTTTTCATCAAAAAACGCAGCAAAACCTGTCACCTGTGTTTTTTGCACTAAAGCAATGGGTGAAAACCACTGAAAGAAGTGACGTGCTGCATTATGCAAAAACGCGACTCTGACAAAACAGTCAGGAGAAAAACCAAGCTGTGCGCATGAGATTTCTGAAAGCTCAGACTTTGCTGGCGCTGTGAAACGCTGCAGAAAACGTGCATACAAGAAACTGCAGAAACGCAACATGTGAACAGCGCCTAACTTGGGGCTTTCCGGCTTTTTTCTAAATGCTAGTGGAAAGTAAGAGAATCCTGAGCCTCGTACAAGCGATGCGGCATCTCCTCTAGTGTTTCTTTTCCCTCACTTTGAGTATTTTGGGCTCTTGGAGTCTTCCACACCCCAGCATGCTCTAAATCGGATTATTTTTTATTCTGGCACTTTACTATTAGCTCATCAACTTAAAAAAAAAAAACACTGAAAAAAAGCCTGCAAAATATGTATAGGCGCAAAACAGCATTGACAAGACCCCGCGGGCTGTGACGGGCCCTCAGAGGTGATGTCTGACTGACTCCTGTGTGCGGGGGAGCAGCAGTCACCGGATATTCCTGACGTGACGCCATGCGACAGCTCGGGAGCGCACGCATCGTACCTGCACCTATAACATCCCGGGAACTTCCTCTGCGGCCATATTTGTTTTGGGCGGAAGTGTCACACATGACCCGGTGACGTCACCGGAAGCCGGGTACCGGCGGCCGAAGGGAAGCATGGAAACCACGGAGCTGTCACACCGGCCCGTCACTATCCACAACTTCAGCGAGAAGCTCTGTGACCGGCTCGTCCACTTCCACGTCATGAGCCTGCAGGACTGCTTCTTCCTGTGGGTCGGGTTCTCAGCCAGGCTGTGTAATCTGGCGGTGGCCATGTGCAGCAGATTTGTGAGTGTCCATATGTGCTGTGTGTATACAGGCCAGCGTGTCATGCTCCGCCCCTCATGGATTTTGGGCTGAAGTGATTTTTGCTGTTGGGTGTGTTATACATTTTGCACCGGTTCCTTGTTTCACAGCAAACTCTACTTTGATGTTTTGTGGCCATAAATCAGCTCTGACAAAGACCGATAAAGCGTTACCATTCCTCCTGTTGCTCCTTCAGAAGAGACCACTGATTGAGGGCGGTCTGATACCTAGAAAGCCCTTTATAAATATCTATCTGTAAGCTAGAACCACTTTTATAATTGGATTTATTAAATGCCATACACTTCTCCCTATTCCTGCAATTTTCCTATATGTTTTTCTTACTTTGCTTCCTCTAATGTTTCATTTGAGAGAGAAGTCCCAAATGAGATGTCATAGGAAGCTGGGGCTGCACTCACTCCCTGCAGACTATTGCCCGCTCCTGTAACAGGACGTCATCAGTTTGCGGCACTGCAGTCACTTATCGCAGCTACTGTCACCACCGTCCCCTGATCCTGGTTCTGTTGAGATGATCGAGAAGCGACCCCATCTTCAATCACTAACGTCAGAGTCACTGCTTCTAACACTGCCGTCTCTTTCTCTGAAACGAGACGCTATTAGGGGTCGGTGATAGAAGTAGTGTGAGTGACACCTGCACCACCTCCTGTGGGTGATTCATTTGAGAGCGGTGATAGAAGCAGTGTGAGTGACCACAGCACGGCCCACAGATCTCAAACGAATTGTCATCGGGGTGGTGCTGCTGTCACGCACACTATTTCTATGTTTACCTCCTGATGACAATTCGTTTCGGGGAAAGAGATTGGTGTGTTAGAAGCAGAGACTGTATAGGTGGCAGTGACTAAAGATGTATTAACTTCTCGATCACCTCTACGGATCCAGGATGTCTTAAGGGGACGGCGGTGACCATAGCTGTGGTGAGTGACTGCAGTGCAGCCCCCAATAATATCCTTTTTCAGGAGGGATGATAGACGTTGCAGCACGGTGAGGGCAGCCCTATCCTCATGTAATGTGAACATACCTCTATTAGGCTGATATCTGAATTTCTGGGCGAATATGCACCTCTGTCAGTAATGCCTGCATATATGGGCAAAGTAGGGAGCCGGTGTAATTAAAATCACCACCTGGTGGGAGCGGAGTGCTCGGTCAGCAAGCTAACATTCAAAAGACAAAAAACCTGACTGGCACTTCCAGACTAATGTGAACTAGGTGCAAACCAAAGGGAGCTACCCTCATGTAAAACATCCAAAAAAAGGCTGCACTCAAGCATACTAAAGCATGACAACATAGAATGTATGAAATTTTGAATAGCAATATGGCTTTGGAATATAAGGAAAAATTTGAGACGCTTAGTATAAACATTTGGCCAAACATTTTAAAGCTCAACAACCATCGTCAAGGTGGTCTCAATTCTGTTGAGTCCCTAACCTAATGTGAACATACCTCTATTAGGCTGATATCTGAATTTCTGGGCGAATATGCACCTCTGTCAGTAATGCCTGCATATATGGGCAAAGTAGGGAGCCGGTGTAATTAAAATCACCACCTGGTGGGAGCGGAGTGCTCGGTCAGCAAGCTAACATTCAAAAGACAAAAAACCTGACTGGCACTTCCAGACTAATGTGAACTAGGTGCAAACCAAAGGGAGCTACCCTCATGTAAAACATCCAAAAAAAGGCTGCACTCAAGCATACTAAAGCATGACAACATAGAATGTATGAAATTTTGAATAGCAATATGGCTTTGGAATATAAGGAAAAATTTGAGACGCTTAGTATAAACATTTGGCCAAACATTTTAAAGCTCAACAACCATCGTCAAGGTGGTCTCAATTCTGTTGAGTCCCTAACCTAATGTGAACATACCTCTATTAGGCTGATATCTGAATTTCTGGGCGAATATGCACCTCTGTCAGTAATGCCTGCATATATGGGCAAAGTAGGGAGCCGGTGTAATTAAAATCACCACCTGGTGGGAGCGGAGTGCTCGGTCAGCAAGCTAACATTCAAAAGACAAAAAACCTGACTGGCACTTCCAGACTAATGTGAACTAGGTGCAAACCAAAGGGAGCTACCCTCATGTAAAACATCCAAAAAAAGGCTGCACTCAAGCATACTAAAGCATGACAACATAGAATGTATGAAATTTTGAATAGCAATATGGCTTTGGAATATAAGGAAAAATTTGAGACGCTTAGTATAAACATTTGGCCAAACATTTTAAAGCTCAACAACCATCGTCAAGGTGGTCTCAATTCTGTTGAGTCCCTAACCTAATGTGAACATACCTCTATTAGGCTGATATCTGAATTTCTGGGCAAATATGCACCTCTGTCAGTAATGCCTGCATATATGGGCAAAGTAGGGAGCCGGTGTAATTAAAATCACCACCTGGTGGGAGCGGAGTGCTCGGTCAGCAAGCTAACATTCCAAAGCCATATTGCTATTCAAAATTTCATACATTCTATGTTGTCATGCTTTAGTATGCTTGAGTGCAGCCTTTTTTTGGATGTTTTACATGAGGGTAGCTCCCTTTGGTTTGCACCTAGTTCACATTAGTCTGGAAGTGCCAGTCAGGTTTTTTGTCTATCCTCATGTGATGTTCCTTTTGAAACTCCTCTCAAACAAAACATCACAGGGTATAAAGTAAAAAAAACTCAGGAAATAGCTGGATAGTGACAAGTGTAGGTAATTTAATAATAAAAACTGATGACAGTGATTAGGGCTTAAAGGTAGATATTGATAAAGGCTTCATAGGTTGTGGGCCACCCCATTAATGGTTTGTGCACACAGTGTTTGCTTCAGGCACTAACTAAAAGAATGAACATAAGCTAAAGTAAAAATGACGTTTTCTGCACATGCTCAGTCTGCTGAGCGTCTTTTAACAGCCTCTGGTTTCCAAAGATGCCAAGCTTTTAAGAGGTGAGCGGACTATTCTTCAGGCGCCGTCCGCTCTGAAGACACTCTATATTTTACCATACAAGTCAACAGGCGTGCTCCTAAGACACCGGTCATCTTTTTCAAAGCTTCGACAGCAGTTTTAATTTAAAACAAAATAAAAAAAAAAATTAGTAATTTATTCCTTGATGAATGGAATTAGAAAAGGTCTGGAAAACACCAGTAAACAAAACTCCACTAAACACAATGGAAAAAAGCTCAAAAAGACCACCAGCGGTCGCAGAAGTCCTCCAGGAAAGCCCAAACTGCTAAAAAAAGACTTCAGGATTATGAAATGTCAGAGAAAAGGAGTTTCCAGAAGTGTCTTCATCTTGGGGAAAATTTTCTGCCTGAATAAATGTCTTGTGCACGTACTCTAATTCAGGGCTATGTGCTGCCAGCAATAGGCAATGCAACACGATCTGGAATTGCTAGGGGGTTTGACACTGTGTATTTATGCAGCGTCAAACCCGCAGTGTCCAGACATTACAGCATAGTGGATGGGATTTCTAGAAATCCCATGTCCACTATGCGTCCACAGACGCCTGCGGATCACCGCGGAGACTGACATGCGGCGCGTCTATCAAGACTTCAGCATGCCAATTTCACTTGTAGGGACACTAGTGTCCGCAATAGAAATTATATCAATAGAATGTATTGGATGCGGTGAATCCACATGGTTCAGTGAACACATGTGGATGGATATACCTGCGTTCACTAGAGCGCAGAGTTTTGGACACAGCAGACATACGCTGCGTCCATATTGCTGTTACTTCCGGATCGTGGGCACATACCCTCATGATACCATATTACAAAAATGATTTCTAAATAAAAAAAAATGCTGGAAGGATAGAAAGTCTTATCTGGATATTAAAAGATTAATCCAATTGGATTATACTCACCAGATAGAGCCCAAAACCAGACTCATAAAAATGTCAGCTTCTGCAGATCCACCGATCAGACTCGTGATCAACCAAAGATACAAAGATGGGAAAAAATGTGGATTCACTCTGCGCTGCTTGAAGGATAAAGTCCAGATGGTTGTTTCAAATGAATATGTGGTTTTATTCTACGCGTTTCGAAGTGCTAAGGCTTTTTCCCCTTACGTCCCTCAGGACAGCACAATGGAGGGCGTCCTCCCTTGACCTATAGCGGGACAGGATCACAGAGAGGTTAAAAGGCCCCACCCACCTCCACCCTCCAGTGTTTTTCCTGTCCCTACAGGGGACGGTTGTATGAGAGGTTGCTCCAGGAGTGGAGCGAAGATAGAAGGTGGACGTTTTACAAGACCCAGGGGGATCGTGCTCTGGATCCAATCCTTCCCCCTGTCAAGTAGCACCGGGGCTGAAACTCTCCTAGGGGGAGTACCTCAGCCACAAAGACCAGTGAGTGGATGAAGCTCCTGGGTAGAGCCGCTTCCTCCTTAGTGGAGGTTCTCGGCTCTGACACTGGCCGGCATTCCAGCACAAGATACCGGAAGGTGTGGTGCCATGGCGCTTCTGGTGACGTCAGGGCGCCGGAGCTAGAGGCCAGCGTGCGTTCCATGGTTGAACGCGGAGGTGCAGAACGAGACAGGCAACAGACAGGTTTCCTGGATCTCGGAGGGCACAAGAGAGGAAATCACTGGCAGTAATGCAGCATTCCTGGTGGGACGCCGCTTCCCTCCATACTGGGCTCTCGGCGTTTCCAGCTCCCCCTGTCTTTCTAGCAGGTATGGAGCCAGCACAGGTGAGTGCATCATGGAATGTGTTGATGGCCTAGGCCTCTGGACTGATGCTAGTCTCATGCCTTTGTGCCGAAGCTGAAGCATAGAGCCTCATATGCTGAGGTGTGTTTCACATGTATGCAGTCAGGCCTTGGACCTCTAAGCTATAATAAGGCCATATGTCCAGGCTACATCTCATGATTTGACTTCAGTTAGTTACAACTTAACTACTCCATCCATAGGAGGGCTCATAGTGTTAATGCAGCACATCGTCTCCATGAACACTGCCCTCCAGCTGTGGGGCATTAATTAGCTCCTTCGGGTGGGGTCAATCTGACAAATGAGAACTACTATTCAGGCTTGAGATTTATCTGGAACTCTGAGAGTTTGCTCTCTTGGCTCTAACTGGGACCTGGTCTCTTGTTTGGACACCTTCAAGCATGGTATAGCAGTTGTACTGCAGCATAGTGCTTCTATGCATCATATTGAGTGCCTCTGTGCATCATATTGAGTGCCTCTGTGCATCAGATTGCATCAGAGTGTGACATCATAGCGCTTCATAGTGCCTTTGTGTCATGTTACATTATATATCATATTGCATCATTGTTCCTCAATGCATCTTATTGAGTGCCTCTGTGCATTGTACTGCATCATAGTGCCTCTATTCATCATATTGAGTGCCTCTGTGCATCATATTGAGTGCCGCTGTGCATCATATTGCATCAGAAGGCGACATCATAGCGCTTCATAGTGCTTTTGTGTCATGTTACATCATATATCATATTGCATCATTGTTCCTCAATGCATCTTATTGAGTGCCTCTGTGCATTGTACTACATCAGAGTGCCGCTATTCATCATATTGAGTGCCTCTGCGCATTGTACTGCTTCATAGTGCCTCTTTTCATCATATTGAGTGCCTCTTTTCATCATATTGAGTGCCTCTGGGCATCATATTGAGTGCCTCTGTGCACCATATTGCATCAGAGTGCGACATCATAGCGCTTCATAGTGCCTTTGTGTCATGTTACATCATATATCATATTTCATCATTGTTCCTCAATGCATCTTATTGAATGCCTCTGTCCATTGTACTGCATCATAGTGCCTCTATTCATCATATTGAGTGCCCCTGTGCATTGTACTGCTTCATAGTGCCTCTATTCATCATATTGAGTGCCCCTGTGCATTGTATTGCATCATGGTGTCTCTATTCATCATATTGATTGCCCCTGTGCATTGTACTGCATCATAGTGCTTCATAGTGCCTTTGTATCATATTACATCATATATCATGTTGTCTCTATGCATCATATTGATTGCCTCTGTGCACCATATTGCATCAGAATGCTTCATAGTGCCTTTATGTGTTATATTACATCATTTATCAGATTCCATCATTGTTCCCTATGCATCATATTGAGTGCTTCTGGGCATCGTATTGCATCATAGTGCCTCTAGACTTCATATTGAGTGTCTCTGTACATCACATTGCATCATACTGTTTCTATGCATCATATTGAGTGCCTCTGTACATCACTTTGTATCATAGTGTCTCTATGCGTCATATTACATCAGGGTGCCTTTGGGCATCATAGTACTTCATAGTACCTCTATGCATTATATTATATAGTTCTACATAGTACTTCTATGCATCATATTACATCATTTTGCATCAGGGTGCATCTTGGTGTTTCATAGTGCCTTTGTGCAGCAGATTGCATCATGTTGCTTTATAGTGCCTCTATGCATCAGGTTGCATCAAGGTCCATCATTCTTCATGGGTGTCTTTCTGCATTATATTGCATTATATTACATCATAGTGTCTTTGTGCATCAAGGTGCATCATAGTGTCTATGCCTCATAGTGTCTTTCTGCATTACATTGCTTTATATTTCATCATAGTACATCATATTGCATCATAGTGTCTTTCTACATTATATTGCATCATATTACATCATAGTGTCTTTCTGCATCGTATTGCATCATAGTGTCTGTGTGAATTATACTGCATCATAGTGGCTGGGTGCATTTTATTGCATCATTCTGCATCATAGTCTTTGTGCATTATATGCATCAGGTTGTGGGTCCGCGGGGACTGGGTTCTCTCCCTTCGGTATCACCCTGTCATTGGGAATTTGTTTGCTGTGGACTGTGTCTGTGGCTTTGTGTGTGGCCCCTTCTCATGTACAGCACCATGGAATTGATGCCGCTGTAATAATATTGCATCATAGTGCTTTTGTGCATATTGCATCATAATGCTTCAGTGCCTCGAGACGTGTCATTCGTGTGTTATATTACCTCAGTGCTTCATAGTACATCGGACATTGTGGGTTTGTGCCTCTGGCTTAGACCTTCTGACTGGTGCCTTATTGCGTGGCCGCACAGTGTATGGTCGGCCCACCACTTCACATTTGTCTCGGGCCAACTCTGGTTATAGAGTCCTTATATTTTAGAACCCAGGTCCAGCTTCGGTTGCTTCATTCTTTGCAACTAGGCTTAGCCGGATGTTCAGCTATGCCTGAATTGGCCTAGTAACTTAGCATTTCTTCAGGATTGGAACAGAACTCTACAGTGAGTTTCTGCCTTGAGGATTAAAGGCAAGTCTCTTCCATAGTTGGTTTTAAAGGGAGACAGACGTCTTTGGGGCTCATCCTGTAAGTGGACATACTACTGTGCTGAAAGCAGGAAATCTCATGAAGTGAGGAGGAAACCTTCCCGTCTCCACATATGGCAGTCGGACTAGTGTCTTTGATCAACACCCGGTAAACAGATTCTTGACCCCTAAATCCGTTGTATTACGTTTACCAGGGTCGGCATTATTGCCTTTGTACTTTATGGCAAATCGGCGGCACTGTCATGTGGCAGAAGATCCCATACCCACTGCTTGTACAGCAGTCAGGGCTCCTAATGTAAGAGAATCTGTATCCAGGTCTCTTACAGTTAAGGCCTCATAGTCCTTCTGACTCACAGTAAAAAATCTCCATCTCGAGAGGAAGGAAACTACTTCCCTCTAGTTTTAGAATATGGTTCCTCCCACCAGGGCAGTCGGGTGTATAAACATCTCTAAGAAAATTGCCTTTTACGATATAATATATAAATAATTTGGCACATACTGTATATATAATGTCGTAGCTAATAACTCATATAGAGACAGTCAAATATCCTGTGTCAAAGGATTTTTACACAACATCCCCCCCCCCCCCCCCCACCGCTTACTGTCATCAATTCCAGAGTCCAGACTCCCCGTGTCTAACATCAGTAAAGCAAGAGTGGTGATCCATATCTTCCTTTCAACACTCCTACTGAGAAGCCCAATGTTGGTACTAGCAGGAGATATTACCTGCCAGATGGAGTATTTCCTTAGTTACAATAATATCCAACCCTTACTGGGGGTTGAGACTTCTAAGGTTTCGGAGTAGACATGATCTCCAGAATGAGTAGGGTACATACATCCCAATGCTCTGCCATTTTCCATGTACTAACTGTTATTTGGCTTGATCTTTCAGCAGTCCAGGGTCTCTGTCCTGCAGGTCTCCTCGTAGTATGGTAAGCCGGTCTCTAACCAAGGTTTAATCTGAGCCCAGGAGGACCAATGAAGGAACAGTCCCGTGTTGTTAAGCACATCCAGCCGATTACTGGTCTGTACAGTCCTCATCGTGTGGTGATTGTAACTATCACAATATTTTTGCTGGGCAATAAGATTTTTAAGGCTATTCTGTGGCTGCGGTGTCTATATCTATCACAATAACTGTAATTTCTGCGGTTCATTAATGGTATTGGGGTACAACGGCTGTGTTCACTCTCCGTCTCTGCGGCATATCTGGTTTACCACATTCATACTGGAATTGGCCATTATAAACATATCGGACACTCACTACTGTGATTATCTTTACGAATTTCTTTAGATATCTATATTTCTTTTTGATCTTTCAGATCATTTTTATATCTAGCCTGGTTCTTACCTGGGACTTTGGTCCTTGAGCTTCTGTTCCCACCCTGGGATGTTTCTTTGGTATTCTCCATTGTGCTGTCCTGAGGGACGTAAGGGGAAAAGGAGATTAGACCTACCGGTAATTCTATTTCCAGGTAGTCCCTCAGGACAGCACCCTTAATTCCCTCCCTTATGTTTCTCTTTAGGATTGCAAGGGATCAATCTTTGGTGGATGGTCCATCGAGTTGCCAAGGCTAGAGATAAAGAAGAAGTTGTTCAATGGTTTCTTACATACGCGTTTGTAAGGGCGCGTTTAGACCATTTCCTGCCATCCTTCGGTGGTACTTTGAAAAAACACTGGAGGGTGGAGGTGGGTGGGGCCTTTTAACCTCTCTGTGATCCTGTCCCGCTATAGGTCAAGGGAGGACGCCCTCCATTGTGCTGTCCTGAGGGACTACCTGGAAATAGAATTACCGGTAGGTCTAATCTCCTTTTCATCAGGATACCACAAATGTATATACGGATTACTTGATGCCTTAGTTCATATACAGAGACCCGGATACATCAGGGCCAAGCGTTTTTTTTTTCCCTTTTAGCCAAGTAGGACACACTTACCCAAGGGGGTGTAGTGAAATGGAGCCAGGTTTAAGCCCCGTCATACTAAGCGAGATCGCTAGCGAGATCGCTGAAGCGTCACAGATTTGATGCAACAGCGACCTAGCCAGCGATCTCGCTTAGTGTGACACGTAGCGACGACCAGCCCCCCTGCTGGGTATCGCTGATCGTTGTCGAATGGCCTGGACCATTTTTTCATCGTTGGTCTCCCGCTGGCCAGCGCGCATCGCTGCGTGTGACAGCGGGAGACCAACGATCAGCGAGCTGGTATCCAATGTACACATCGGGTAACTAAGGGCTGCGCGGCGCCTAGTTACCCGATATGTACCCTGGATACCGGCTCCCAGCTTCTGCTGTAGAGCGCTGAGAGACGGTATCCAGGGTACATATCGGGTAACTAGGCGCCGCGCAGCGCTTAGTTACCCGATGTGTACATTGGATACCAGCGCTCTACAGCAGAAGCTGGAAGCCGGTATCCAGGGTACATATCGGGTAGCTAGGCGCCTTGCCCACGCATTTTTTTGTCAACGAATTTACACCTTTCATTAACCCCTACACGTGTGAAATTTTGCACACATACACTCATGTAATTGTTAGTGAAAACCAGATATCAAACTACATGAAATGACATGGTTAACTGTATGTAAACCATGTGTCATTTCATGTTGGGTCTGTAATTTCACAAAAGCTGGCAATTGAATTAGCGGCTATTATACTATGTAGAAGTGTATGACCTATATATAATGTCACAATGACGTATATATGTATATATATGTATTCTATGTGTGTATATGTAAAAAAAAAAGTACACAAAAAGCAAATTATATATACATATATAATTATTTGCTTTTTGTGTACATTTTTTTTACAATGTGATTTTTACATGACTTTTTACATAGAGATAACTGCTCTATGTAAAACGTCATGTTAAAATCGCATTGCATAAAGATGGAAAACGGATGGAGCGATTAAAAATCGCATACAAATCGCATGACAGTTGCATATATTCGGACCATTTTTTCCATCCAGAAAATGGACCTTTTTTTCCACAAATGGGTATGAGCCCTAATAGTGGTATACTGCCAACATCGGCAAACCAGGCAACCGCTGTGGAGCCCAAGAATCAGAAGGGAGATGCCCTGCTTTGATGCCGACACCAGGCACCCTACACCTGCCCTGATATCTTACTTTCCACAGTATCTGCATTCTGGATGTAGATAGAGCTGTACGCAGTGATGGAACAGGGAGCCGCCAGCTCCCTGTTCTGATTCTCACTGTACGTCTGAGCTCTCTCGCGTCACTCTGACGGCGACATGACAACCTTACTTCAGCTTCAGGCAATTAATGACTACTTTTGTGGAGATATACTGTGTTCGGGGATATATACTTTGGACCATCATATTGTTTGTAGGGGGATGAGGACTCATCACAAAGTGTGGGGAGCTTTAGGGGCCATCAACTGTGTGTGGGGGATTCACACTGTGTTGTGGACTGTGGGGGCTTGCGTGTATGTGGGGTCATCACTGTATTGGGGGCGTCATACTGTGTGTGTGGAGGAATTTACAGTGGGGGGTTTCATACTGTGTTTTGGAGGGAAGCTTTTTGTTGGCATACTTTAATGGGGGCCATAAAAGCAGGAGCATTGTAGTGGATGAGAACACTAAGGCGCTTCACTAGCGGTAAAATTACTTTGTAAGTACTGCTGATAATAGCTGGCTAAACCGGGCCCCAGGCCTCATCCAGACATTGGTGATTTTTCCTGTAGGTATAAACACAAACTAATTTTTTTCAACTGTGTTTTGGATCAAATTTTCATGAATTTTTGGTCTGTCGTTTTTTTGTGTAGGAGAAGTGTTCTCAGACTTCTATCAACCAAACCTAAAAATTGGACAGCACATCAAAGGCTCTGAATGCTGATTGTCCGATTTGTATTTTTTAGTTATATTTTTTTTAATGGACTCACAGGTTTGCATTGGCTAGTTTGATTCATGATTCGATCAAAATGTAACCTATCTCCGTGTTTTGGGGTAGACTGCTTGGTTGGCAAAAATACACAGGCATGTGAACAGCCCCAAAAACTAATAGGTACAAGTTCTGTCTTTGAAAATGTACCGTATGTCTGAGTGAGGCGGCCTTGAGGTCTTTTTTGTTTTGGCTTCATACTGTATGAGCTATCATGATGGCTCAACTGCCAATTCAGTTTTGTTTTACTTTTGCCTTTTTACATATTTTTAACTTGTATTAAAGAAGTCCACTCATGAAGGTGTTTGGTGTTTTTTGTTTTTTTTTAACTAAATTTATAGATAAGTGTATGTGTGTTTTATTTACTGTGCAGGTCCGGCCAGCAACGACAGCGGGAACAGCCGGGTGTCGTACCCCCACAATCAAACATTGATGACCTATCCTAAGGATAGGTCATCAGTGTTAAAGTCCCGGCAACCACTTTATCGTTAAAAACTAAACAATCTCTTCCTTTTCCCATTGTTGAAATAATAATGAAAACAATTGTATAAAATAAATTTTGTGAACTTTCAAATTTTAAAATATCATTTATTTTTCCGGCATGATAACATGATCACCTTGTCTCCCAATAAAATGGAAGAACAATCTATCAAAAAGTCTTGCGTAACCCAAAACTAAAAATGGTTCCAATGAAAACTACAACTGTCCCTGCAAAAAAAAGAACCCTCAGAGAGAAACAAATGGAAAAATAAAAAGTTATGGATCTCAGAATGACACATCAAATTCCAATTTTCACAGTTGTCTTTTTTTTTTTCTAAAGTGGTAAAGAATAAACATTTGGTATCGATAAATTGTCATGTGTTTTTTTTACTGGACGGCAAATTAAATGTAACGTAAAAATGACATTTGAACAGTGAAGGAAATATGTTTATTTCTCTATTACACCCCACAAGTAACATTTTTTTCAGTGCTATAAGTGGCAACATTTAAAACTATAACTCGTCCTGAATATGTTGATAGTAAAATAAAAAAAAGTTATGGCTCTTGGACAACGGAGAAAAGAAGCAAAAGTGAAAAAACAAAAATTGGTTTTGGTGGGAGGTAATGACTGAATACAAACGGCAAAACCTGCACCTCTGTCTGCATCCCATAATGTATTAATAATATTGCAACATAAAACCGGAATGTCCCTTGAAGCAGAACATAGACTGTTTTCGACCAGTACTAAGCCCCAGTGGATTACCGGGTATAACAAATACCTATGGGATCTTGTACACTGGAAAGACTTGGGGCAGAAACATATATATTTGACTACAGTATATAGCATGTGTTTCTGATCCTGTACTCCTCTACTGTATACACAAGCAATATATTGACATGTACCAAGGTACAGAAAAACCTGTATTAGATGGCGCCATCTGCTGGTTTGCATTAGTATTGTATTTGTGTAACGAAAACGATTTCCTATACTAGACCATAGCATTATTATTATTATACATTTATATAGCGCCATTTATTCCATGCATTCACTGGCATCTATTGGTTAAAGCAACAGTGGAAGCATGGTGGAAGTCCTGCTTGGTATCCAGATATTAGAAAAGAATCAAAATGTCTACAATGAACGAGTTTCCTAGCATTTTTCTGTATGTGAAAAGAGCCCACAATGGACTTGTATCATATTCCCAGGGTTGGTTCAGGGACACATTTTAATCCCCATACTATATATTAGGTTACTCTTGCCAAATGTGGAGAAATCCCCTTTCTACTGTGTATTTCGGGTGTTGGACTGTTTTTGTGTTTTTAATTTGAGAACGTGCATGTATAAATGTGCACGTGTCCCATGTCCCTCCCAAAACCTTTTTCTCCTCTGTTGTCCCAGTGCATTCTGTAATGTAAGCCTACCTTCATGATTTCTCTGTATTATATGTGACTGATGGCAGCGATGGTCTAATCGTTTTTCTTGCACTCTTGTAGGATTCCATGCCTTTGTCTTCGCTGATTCTTGGGGATAAATCTGATACAACTTCTGGTTCTTTTGCGCAGAGATTAGGTGAGAGTCTATTGTCGTTTTTTTTTTACCAATTTCCAAACAAGTTTTGTTCCTTTCATCTGCTTTTAGTCCAGCATATGTGGAATTGTCAAATCTTTCAGATTATTAGCTTGAGAGGACATCTGTTACATTTTTTGCTTTTAAGGCTGGGTCTCACATAGCGATACACCAGCGATCCCGACAACGATCAGGATCGCTGGTGTATCGCTACATTATCGCTGCTGAGCTGCCAAACAGGCAGCTCAGGCAGCGATCAGTAAAAGCGACGACTGCGGGTAACATCGCTTAGTTACCCGCAGTGTACCTTGGATACCAGCGCACTGATGCAGGGAGCTGGTAACCAAGGTACACAGCGGGTTTCCAGGCGCTGCGCGGTGCCTGGAAACCCGCTGTGTACCTTGGTTACCAGCTCCCTGCTCCAGGGAGCAGCGAGCAGGTATCCAAGGTACACAGCGGGTTTCTAGGCACAGCCCCGCGCCTGGAAACCCGCTGTGTACCTTGTCCTGGCCTTTCAGCGACGATCAGCGATACCCGGCAGGGGGGCTGATCGTCGCTGAATGTCACACACAGCGATATCGCTGGTGAGCTCGCTGCTGCGTCACAAAACTAGTGACTCAGCAGCGATCTCGCTAGCGATATCGCTATGTGAGACGGGGGCTTTAGTCATTGCCCTTTCTTTTGAAGTTCTCCCATGCTGATCATTAATCCTGTTAGTCTGGTCTGATGGGTGTGGTTTCTGTGGTCTCCATCCCTCCTCCTTGCTGATGATATCTATCCTCCTGCTGTAATTGATGTGGATGACGCCTTATCTTAAAAAACGACAGCCATGGATTTTTCTAAGCAGCTGAATAGCACTCTAAAAATGGTGGGAGCACACAATGCAGGAGAAGGCTATAAGAAGATACAAGTTGCCCTTTCCTCAGTTTGAAATTTAATTAAGAAATGGCAGTTAACAGGAACAGTGGAAGCCAATATAAGGTCTGGAAGACCAAGCAAAATTTCAGTGAGAGCTGGTCGTAGGATTGCTAGAGAGGCAAGTCAACCCCCCTTGACTGCAAAAGACTTTCAGAAAGATTTAGCAGACTCTGGAGTTGTGGTACATCATACTACTGTTCAGAGACACCTGCACAAATATGGCCTTCATGGAAGTCATCAGAAGAAAACCTCTCCTGAGGAAAACCTCTCCTCTCCCTTAAAATTCAGCTTCAGATGTATGCAAAAGAACATCTAAACAAACCTGTTGCATTTTGCAAACAAGTGCTATGGACCCATGAGGTTGAAATTGAATTATGTGGAGACAATAATTAAAAGTATGTGTGGAGGAAAAAGGCATACAATTTCAGGAAAAGAACATCTTGACAACCATTAAAGGGAATCTGTCACCCCATTTTTGGAGTATAAGATGCGACCACCGCCATCAGGGGCTTATCTACAGCATTCTGTAATGCTGTAGATAAGCCCCCAATGTCACCTGAAAGATGAAAAAAATGAGTTATATTATACTCACCCAGGGGCGGTCCACCGCCGCGGTCCGGTTCGGGGCCTCCCATCTTCTAGCGAAGCTGGCCTCTTCTTTGCGTCCTGTCGCGGCTCCGGCGCACTGATCTGCCCTGGTGAGCGCAGAGCAGAGTAGTGCAGTGCGCAGGCGCCGGGAAAGGTCAGAGAGGTCCGGCGCCTGCGCACTGTAGTACTCTGCTCTGCCCTCACCAGGGCAGATCAGTGCGCCGGAGCCACGACGGGACGCAAAGAAGAGGCCGGGTTCGCTAGAAGATGGGAGGCACCGAACCGGACCGTGACGCCCATTGGACCGGATGGCGGACCGCCCCTGGGTGAGTATAATATAACTCGTTTTTCTCATTTTTCAGATGACATCGGGGGCTTATCTACAGCATTACAGAATGCTGTAGATAAGCCCCTGATGGCATCTCAAAGTCCAAAAATGGGGTGACAGATTCCCTTTAAGCATGGGGGTGGATCAATCATACTTTGGGGTTGTGTTTTAGCCAATGGCACTGGGAACATTTCACAGGTATAGGGGAAGAATGGATTCGATGAAATTTCAACAAGTTCTTGATGCAAACGTAACACCATGCAGGGTGCCCAAACTTTTGCAAACACCCACTTTAGTTTTTTGTAATTTTTAAAATGTAAAAGTTTTTTTTTTGCCTAAAATACAAAGTAAATGTGTCATCTTTTTAACTTAAGGCCTTTTAGAAATCATTTAATCTTTAGTTTGCTTAACTGTTCACAATAACAGTAATTTTGACCTGGGGTGTCCAAACTTATATGCCACTGTATACTTTATACAATAACTGTATAAAAAAGACATGGGAGAAAGATCCAGCTCACAGGGCGCCAAGTTCCTATAAAAATTATAGTTTCTTTATTCAAAAAATACAATTAAAAACAAGCAAGTACGCAGATACATATTTGGTATCCTATAGAACTAAAGTTCATGGCAGGAAAAAAGGGGAAACGTGAAACGTTTTGAACGTTATACACGTTCTTAAACTTGGCATGAAAGTTTAATACTGCAGGTATCTCCAGTAATTGGATCAGAAGGACAGAGGGGTGGTCAGCAGTGTGAGCAACTGCTTGTTGCTTCAGCATCTTTGGTATCTCCTGTATTAGATCAGATAGACAGGGTGGACAGCAGTGTGAGCAGACTCTTCTTACCCCAGCAGCCCTGGTATCTCCAGTATTAGATCAGATACACAGAGTGGGTAGTTCTGTGAACAGCCTCTTCTTATTTGAATACCCCTGGTATTTTCAGTATTAGATCAGGTATACAGGTTGGACAGCAGTGTGAGCAGCCTCTTCTTAGCTCGGCACCGCTGGTATCTCTAGTATTAGAAGATAGGGTGGACAGCAGTGTGAGCAGACTCTTCTTCCCTCGATAACCCTTTCATATCCAGTTTTAGATTAGATATACAGGTGAGCAGCAGGGTGAGCAGACTCTTCTTAACTCTGCACTCCCCGTATGTCCAGTTTTCGATCAAATATAAAAAGAGAGAAGCAACGCTCCAAACGTACATGCAAAAAAGTGTGGACTTTATTAATTCCAAATTACTTTTCAGTTCATAGAACCTTTCACTAGTTGATATATCCAGTATTACATTATAATATCCACTACTTGTTCATCGTACACAAAAAGAGGGGGTTGCGCTTCCTACTGCACATGCTCACAGCCACTTATCCGATTATTCTAGGACAGGTTTCTGTTGATGTAACAGGACAATAGCCATATTAATTTTTCCATAGGCAAAATTATTGTGTTCTTATAATTTAAAGGTATTTAGGAATTTATGACATTTATTTTTTCGATTATGAGAGAACCCCTTTAACATTTTTCCTCCATGCCTTTTACTATTCTTCTAGGACCTAGGTCCTTCATTGTTTGCTAAGGCTGCCTTCACATCTGGTGTTGAGCCTATGTAACATGGATATCATGGAGACCCTAAATTGGATTAGGTCAGCCAATAAATGGGTATACCAATGTCGTGCATTTTATCATGTCCATAGGGTATGCTGCAAACGTATAGTAGAAGTGGGTGTAATTGGTGGGATCCACATCTGTCTCAAGGATGGAGCCTTGATGTGCTCCACTGTCGATGGAAAGGTGGTTGGAATTCTCATCCAAATTAACAACCACTTCTATGGCCATTGTGTGCAATATAAATGTATGAGATGGGAATATTTCTTTAACTTCCATTGTTATTAAACCAGGTTGTCCACTACTAGGACAACCCTTCTCATACCCCATGCTTGGCCTCTATTAAATTAAATAGCCTATCCTCACCTCCCCTGCCGGCACCATTTCCACGGTGTTGGCACTCGCTGTCCCTGGGGCTCTCGTGCGGTGCCCAATCAGCGCTGTCGTCACTTTCCCCGCCATCAGACAAATCGAACATGAAGAGGAAGTCAGAGATCAGCTGCAGCCCGGACTTAATATTCATGTTCGATTTGTCTGAAAATGGGGAGTGACGCCAGCGCGGATTGGGTGCCGGAGTCACGTGTCACAGCACCGCACAAGACCCCGGGGAGAGTGCGTGCTCACACCGCCGAAACGTTGCCAGCACAGGAGGGGAGTATAGGCTTTTTCAGCTGCAGATGAAGGAAGAGAGCCACAGTATTCATTACTGATGGGTAGGCTAGCCCCAGATCAGGATGTTACCTCAGATCAAAAGAGTGATGACTGGCTGGCCCCTCCAGCTCGGGCTCCTCCTACTCAGCTCCAGTCTAAGATTTGAGGTCCAGAGGATGGTCGCTGCTAATGCAGCTCCTCAGAAGATTTTATTATTTTAATATTCGGACAGGAGACTTGGATCACTAGTTGGTCTAGAGGTCTCAGGGTATCAGCGCTGCTGTACCCCAACCTCTCCCTTGGCGGATCTGTATTTACTCAAAGTCCCTGCAGAATCCTTGCCGGCCCTGGGGATGAGGAGAGCTTCTCTGGCGGGAACGCAAACCACACGTGCGGTCACTGCGTTCTTCGCCCTGGGGGGAAGCATGGGCACTGCGCCAGAAACCCCTGAGGGTCCCTGTGGCGCCTTGGCTGGTGAGTACTCCACACAAATTTTAATAATAATTATGTGTGAGTGCTTTAGCGTCTGAATGAGCAGCGCTATTACTAATGTCAGTATGCTTCAGCGCTGCTGTGACAGCGTTACTACATGTATGTCAGTATGCTTCAGCGCTGCTGTGACAGCGCTACTACATGTAATGTCAGTATGCTTCAGCGCTGCTGTGACAGCGCTACTACATGTAATGTCAGTATGCTTCAGCGCTGCTGTGACAGCGCTACTACATGTAAATGTCAGTATGCTTCAGCGCTGCTGTGACAGCGCTACTACATGTAATGTCAGTATGCTTCAGCGCTGCTGTGACAGCGCTACTACATGTAATGTCAGTATGCTTCAGCGCTGCTGTGACAGCGCTACTACATGTAATGTCAGTATGCTCAGCGCTGCTGTGACAGCGCTACTACATGTAATGTCAGTATGCTTCAGCGCTGCTGTGACAGCGCTACTACATGTAATGTCAGTATGCTTCAGCGCTGCTGTGACAGCGCTGTTACAAGAAGATGTGGTGATTTTTTTGTCCGCAGGCAGATAGCTGCAGGACAGAGAGGGAGCAGGAGCGGGGAGAGTTCGCGCTCATTATTTGAGCTAGCAGGGGGCGTGGCCTATCTATCCCGTCTTTTGAGCAGGAAGACGCGCGCTCATGGCTTTTCTCCTGCGACCCCCTCACTGTGGCGGCCATTACTCAGGCTCCTGGGCTCCTCGGACCGCTCCTCTCCTCATATAGACACCACGGCCAGCTGGGTGAGTGCGGATTCCTCACCCCGCAGCGCAGCGATCGCTATCCTGCAGCTGCAGTCTCATCAGAGACATAAAAATTGGCTGGGCTCACAAATATATATATATTTTGGTGAGTTTGCAATATTAACCCCTTTGAGGGTTATTTCTACCAGCTAAATTTGCTGACTGAATACCGCTGGGGTAACTCTGCTTGGTGGAGCGTTAACCCTTCAGCGTTTGGAGAAAAAAAAAAAAAACCGCATAGTTTTTTTGCTGGTATTACCGCTTTGACCTGCTCATACAGGTGAGACATGTCTGAACAGAGTTCAGATGCCGCGGATCACGTCCCAGTGCCATTGCGGCAATCAGATACGCAGACCTCCACAGCGTCTAGCGCTGCGGTCGACAGCGGTGGAAAATTGGATGATATCGCTCGATCGATTAATAACTTATCTGACCTTTTAGGTCAATATGTGTCTGCTAATTCCTCTCAGAGGAAGCGACGCAGGCCGTTACCGGCCTCTACACGGAGCGAGTCAGATGTATCTGATATTGGGCAGAGTTCCCCTTTAAATTCGGATGGAGAAATATCCGATTCAGATGCGGACGAGCCGCAGGGGCGTTCCTCTATGACGAAGCGTACGGAGGCATTAATTGAAGCCATGAGAGATATACTACAGTTACCGGAGGAGGTAACTAGTCGTCCTGGTAAATCAGCACGCATTTTCCAGGAGTCCCGTGCTTCGCGCACAACATTGCCAGCTCTGGATGAGCTTAATGGTGTAATAGAGGAGGAACGTCTATGTCCAGATAAGCGTTTTCATGGAACGCATTTCTTTGATACACTTTATCCTTGCTCTACGGAGTTAAAGGCTAATTGGACTTCTGCTCCTGAAGTGGATGTGTCTTTGTCTCAGCTTAGTAAATCCTCTCTACTCCCTATTAAGGGAAAAGCGAGCTTACAGGAGCCTTTGGATAGAAAGGCAGAATTGGCGGCAAAAGCAAGCTATAGGCTGCGGGTCATGGATTTCGAGCAGTGCTAGGATCCATGTGTGCTGCTAGAGCTTCTCTAAGCTGGTTGGCACGTCTGAAGACGGAGTTGCAAAATGAATCTCCGTTATCTGAGATACGGGAAACTTGTGAATGGTTAGAAACGGCAGCCTGTTATATCTTTGATGCCGGTCTGGATACGGCATCTCTGCTGGCCAAAGCGCAAGCTTCAGCGGTCACAGTCAGAAGAGCTTTATGGCTCAGACAGTGGGCCGGGGACGCAGTTTCCAAACAAGGGTTGTTGGCCTTACCTTACAAGGGTGGCCATCTTTTTGGATCCGACCTCACAGAGCTGATTTCCAAGGCTAAGGCGAAGGAATCAGCATTACCACAGCGAAGGGCCATGGCCTCGTGTCCAGTAAGCCTGGTGTTTATAGTGGTCGGCGGTCCTTTCGGGGCCGAGGACGATCTAGTCACTCCTCGTGGGGATCGGGTCGTCCTTCTTTCTCAGGAAAGAAATCCTCTCAGAAAACTCGTACTCCCTGGAAGCAGAGTTTCCGCCAGAACAAGCGGGAACTTGACAAGAAACACCGCAAAGTCGGATTGACGCCAGGGGTCCACTCGAGGATTCTCGAGTGGGGGGTCGCCTGCTTCTTTTCAAGGAGACTTGGATGGCTCGCGTTCCAGATTCCTGGGTAACGCGGATAGTGTCGGCAGGCTATTTCATAGAGTTTGCTTCTCGACCCCCAAATGTTTTTTGTCAATCTCGCGTTCCGTCGGAACCCGAGCTTGTTGTCGCTCTACAGCGAGAGGTCGAATCGCTACTACAAAAGGGTGTAGTGATACCGGTTCCGTCAGAGGACCGAGGGAAAGGTTTTTATTCCAACCTTTTTATAGTTCCCAAAAAGGAGAACAAATTTCGCCCGATTCTGGATCTCAAGCGATTAAACCGGCATGTCCATGCCCGGAAATTTCGCATGGAGTCGCTTCGTTCCGTTGTGGCAGCTCTGTCACAGAACGATTTTCTGGTGTCAATCGACATTCGCGACGCCTATTTGCATATTCCCATCGGAAAGGCTCATCAGCGCTTTCTTCGATTTGCCATAGGTCAGAATCATTACCAGTTCGTGGCTCTGCCGTTCGGCTTAGCCTCAGCGCCAAGGGTCTTTACAAAAATTCTGGCGCCCCTCATGGCACTCCTTCGAAGACAGGGGATTACGATTCTCCCTTATCTGGACGATCTTTTGATCGTGGCTTCCTCGGAGGAGGAGGCGTTGACGGCTCGGGATTTGTCTCTTCAGTTTCTGAAAGACTTCGGTTGGCTGGTCAATTGGGAGAAGTCGTCCCTGGAACCATCGAGGACAATTCTCTTTTTGGGAATGCATCTCGACACGTTTCGGTCGGTAGTTTCCCTACCACCAGACAAACAGTCATGTCTTCTTCGACATGTACAGATTATGACATCCTCAACGGCAATGTCCCTACGGAAGTGTATGCGTCTTCTGGGACTGATGGTGGCGTCCATGAGGCAATTCCTTTTGCCCAGTTCCACTCCAGGACTCTTCAAAGTTCATCTTGAGTCGATGGAATCAGTCGCAATCGCTGGATTGCAGTGTCACCATTTCTCCGCGCGGTGCGGGATTCTCTAGAATGGTGGTTACGTCCAGGGGCATTCTCCCTGGGGAAGTCTTTCCTCCCTCTGAAGTGGTCAGTCATAACCACCGATGCCAGCCTGACGGCTGGGGGTGTTTGGAACAATCTCTGGATTCAGGGGGTATGGTCACCGGAAGAGTCTGTGCTTCCGATCAACATCCTGGAATTGAGGGCGATTTTCCTTTGCCTCCAACATTAGGACGGTCCCTTTGAGCGGTCCTGCCAGTCCGTGTGCAGACAGACAATGCGACGGCTGTCGCGTATATCAATCACCAAGGTGGGACAAGGAGTTCCAGACTCATGGTAGAGGTGTCCCGAATTCTGATTTGGGCAGAGGCCAATGTACCCAGCCATTTCGGCGATTCACATTCCAGGGGTTCAGAATATTACAGCGACTTTCTCAGTCGCAGAAGGATGGATCCCGGGAATGGAGCCTCCACCCGGAAGTCTTTGCACTACTGTGCTCTCGCTGGGGAACCCCCCAAGTGGATTTGATGGCATCCAGGTCCAATGCCAAGTTACCGACATTCATGTCCAGGTACAAGGACCCGAAGGCGGTGGCGGTGGATGCTCTAGTGGCTCAGTGGGATCAGTTCGAGCTGATCTATGTATTCCCGCCGATATCCTTACTTCCTCTAGTGCTGCGTCGGATCAGACTAGAGAGAATTCCAGCTATTCTGATAGCTCCAGACTGGCCAAGAAGGGTGTGGTTCTCGACAATAATGTCGCTGTTGGCGGCACCTCCGTTTCCACTCCCTCTTCAACCGGACTTGTTGACTCAGGGGCCCGTTTGTCATCCGGACTTGATGTCCCTGCGTTTGACGGCGTGGCTCTTGAGACCGAAATCTTGACCCGTAGAGGTTTTTCAGCCGAGGTCATTGCTACCCTTCGTGCTGCAAGATGTCCGGCTACTTCTAGGATTTACCACAAAATTTGGGAAACCTTCTTTTCGTGGTGTTTGGGGTCTTCTCGGAACCCGAGAAAATTTTCCATTCCCAACCTGTTGGCTTTTCTGCAGCATGGGCTAGACAAGGGTTTGGCAGTTAGCACTCTGAAAGGTCAGATTTCTGCTCTGTCCTTATTGTTCCGGAGAACCATTGCTTCGAATAGAGACGTGCTCTCCTTTTTCCGAGGTATCTCTCGTAAGTTTCCGCCGCGGAAGGCACCCGTGTCTCCTTGGCGGCTCAACCTTGTTTTGGAGGCTCTTCAGCATAAACCTTTTGAACCTATGGTTTCTGCTAGCCTTTCTTTACTTTCTTGGAAGGTGGCTTTCCTTGTTGCAGTCACTTCCTTGAGGAGAGTTTCTGAATTGGCAGCTCTTTCTTGTTCGCCTCCTTTTCTGGAGTTTTTTCCGGATCGTGTAGTGCTTCGCACTCGGGGTATTTTTTGCCTAAAGTGGTGTCACAATTTCATGTTAACCAGGATATTGTGTTGCCTTCACTCTGTCCGGATCCGAGGAATACGAAAGAGCGAGATTTACACACATTGGATTTAGTGCGGGCCTTGAAGTTTTATCTATCTATTACTCAAGGTTTTCGTAAGACGGACTCCCTGTTTGTGGTTCCGGCAGGTCGTCGGCGTGGTCAACGAGCTTCCAAGGGTTCTATAGCTCGTTGGATCCGGTCAGCTATTTTGGAAGCTTACCGTCTTCGGGGTGAATCTTGCCCGATTAAGATTCGAGCCCATTCCACGAGAGCTGTGGCTTCATCGTGGGCTTTTCATCAAGGTGCTTCGGCAGTGCAGCTTTGCCGAGCGGCGACTTGGCGCTCTGTCCCACACGTTTACAAGGTTTTATAAAGTGGACGTCAGTGCTTCCGCTGATGCAGCCCTCGGACGTAGGGTCCTGCAGGCAGCTGTAGTTTAAAGTTCTGGATGAACTTGTGTTTAGCGCTGGTTGCGTTTTGTTGTTAAGGTTGTTGGGTTTCTGCCTTTTGTTGGTTTTTTTCCCACCCTTATTTTGAACTGCTTTGGGACGTCCCATCAGTAATGAATACTGTGGCTCTCTTCCTTCATCTGCAGCTGAAACACGGATTTTGGTAAAGACTTACCTGTAAAATCCTTTTCAGCGAAGGAAGGAAGAGAGACACAGCACCCTTCCACGGCAGAAGTGTGTTGATGTTTTCAGATGCAGCGCGACCCTTATCTGATAGCGATTATCTTTGCTGAGGTCAGCGCGCTAAGGCTCTGTTCCAGCATCGCCAGCTCATCGCAGTAGTCAGGTTCCGTGAGTAGTACCTGGAACTCTGTGGTTTTTGGCTTTCTTTGCATGCATAACCTGTATCCTTGTGTTTTTTCTCTGAAGTTCCTTCAGAAGGGGTTATGTTGCTCCGCTGGTGATCTTGGCTCTTTTCCTAAAAGCTTTGGTACGACTGGAGCTGAGTAGGAGGAGCCCGAGCTGGAGGGGCCAGCCAGTCATCACTCTTTTGATCTGAGGTAACATCCTGATCTGGGGCTCCGCCTACCATCAGTAATGAATACTGTGTCTCTCTTCCTTCCTTCGCTGAAAAGGATTTTACAGGTAAGTCTTTACCAAAATCCGTGTTTTATTTTATAGGGACCAACCATGGGGTATGAGAAGGAATTGTCAAAGTAGTGGACAACTTCTTTAACCCTTTAGAGCCAATTTGCAGCTTAATGACCAAGCCAATTTTTACAATTCTGACCACTGTCACTTTGAGGTTATAACTCTGGAACGCTTTAACGAATCACGCTGATTCTGAGATTGTTTTTTTGTGACATATTGTACTTCAAGTTAGTGGTAAATATTTTTTGATATAACTTGCGTTTATTTATGAAAAAAACTAAAATATGGCAAAAATTTAGCAATTTTCAAACTTTAAATTTTTATGCCCTTAAATCAGAGAGATATGTCACACAAATTTCTTAATAAATAACATTTCCCACATGTCTACTTTACATCAGCACAATTTTGGAAACAAAATATTTTTTTGTTACGAAGTTATAAAGGTTAAAAGTTGACAAGTGATTTCTCATTTTTACACCATTTTTTTTTTTTAGGGACCACTTCACATTTTAAGTCACTTTGAGGGGTCTATATGATAGAAAATACCCAAAAGTGACACCATTCTAAAAACTGCACCCCTCAAGGTGCTCAAAACCACATTCAAGAAGTTTATTAACCCTTTACGTGCTTCACAGGAACTGAAGCAATGTGGAAGCAAAAAATTAACATAACTTTTTTTTGCAAAAAATTCACATCAGAACCAATTTTTATGGTACAGATGCAGCAGATGGCCATTTGCCTGCTGCAGTATTATGTAACTAGTGTGGCCACGAGAGAGGGAGAGACGGACGGACGGAAAACGGTGACCGGATCCGTGTATTTCCGGATCCGCACCCATAGACTTGCATTGTAGCAAAGAGCCGGTAGCGCCGCTTCCGTCGCTGACCGGTTTTTTGCCGGAAACAAAAAAACCGTTCCTAAGGCTATGTGCACACATTCAGGATTTTTCGCTTTTTTTAGCCATTTTGCGTCAGTTTTCTGCTGAAAAAACGCATGCATTAACCATCCTATGAATAGAATGCATTCTGCAGTTTTTGTGCACATGCTGCGTTTTTTTCCGTGAAAAAAACGCATCGCAGAAAAACACATCATGCTCATTCTTTTTCCGTAATCGCGGCGATTCCGCCGCCATAGGAATGCATTGAACCGCTTACTTTCTGCATGTGGCTATGCCCACCATGCGCAAAGTGAGTGGTTCATGTGCGGATGGTACCCAGGGTCTGGAGGAGAGGAGACTCTCCGATCCAGGCCCTGGGTACCATATCCCAGTTAAAATAATAATTAAAATAAAAAATAGTGATATTCTCACCTTGCGGTGGCCCCCGCAGCTTTCCCGCCTCTCAGCAACGCTCCCGGCCAATCCCGTTCCCAGGCGTGCTTTGCGACAATGACCCCAGATGACGTAGCGATCTTGCGTGATGCTACGTCATCTGGGGTCATTGTCTCCGCCAGGCATCACTGGGAACGGGATTGGCCGGGAGCATCGCGATGACCTGGAAGGCTGCGGGGGCCGCCGGAAGATGAGGATATCACAATTTTTAATTTTTTAAATTATTTTTAACATTAGATCTTTTTACTATTGATGCGGCATCAATAGCAAAAAGTTGCTCACACTTGCCAAACACGTTGTTTGACTCGTGTGACCAACCTGTCAATCAGTTTTCCAAGCGATGCTACAGATCGCTTGGAAAACGCTAGCATTCTGCAAGCTGATTATGCTTGCAAAATGCTAGTTTCTGGCGGGAATACGCATACCAAATAAAATGCGTATTTCCCACGGCAGAGAAGTGCGGGATTGCCGCGGAAATTTCCGAACGTGTGCACATAGCCTAAAGACTTTTTTTCTAAAAGCCGGAATCAATATTTATGCCGGAATCGATATTTATGCCGGATCCGGAAGAAACAGGAGCCCATGCGGCACGATCCGGCGCTAATGCAAGTCAATGACAAAAAATGGATCCGGCAGTACAAAAAGACGGATCCGGTTTTTCAAAAAAAAAAAAACAGATCGCGCCTGAAGCAAAAAAAACTGATGTGTGAAAGTAGCCTTAGGCCCCGTTCACACATTGCGGTTTTAGATGCGTTTCCGCTGTGTTTTTTAACGCTGCGGAAACGCATCCAACCCGCAGCACAGTGCACAGCCAATGAATCCCTATGGGAACCGCAGGTCTGCTGTGCACATGCTGCGGAAAAAAACGCGCGGTTTAGCCTCGTTTTATTTTCCGCAGCATGTCAATTCTTTGTGCGGAACTGCAGCGGTTCGGCGCCCATTGACTTGCATTGAGTCGGGCACTTCCGCAGCAAAACCGCAGATCTAAAAAAGATCTGCGGGTTTGCTGCGGCTGAAACCGCTGCAGTTCGGGAGGATGGAAGCGTGTGGGCGGTGCGTGGGCGTGAATAGTGTGCGGCGCTATGTGTGTGGGCGTGTATAGTGTGCGGCGCTATGTGTGTGGGCGGTGCGTGGGCGTGTATAGTGTGCGGCGCTGTGTGTGTGGGCGGTGATTGTGTGCCGGTGTCTGCGTGATCGGTGTGCGGGTCTGTGTGCGCGATCAGTGTGCGGGTCTGTGTGCGCGATCGGTGTGCGGGGCTGTGTATGTGCGGCGGTGTGCGGGGCTGTGTGCGTGTCTCCGTGTATGCAGGCATCGTCGGATGGGACTACAAGTCCCATCCGGCTATGCCTGCTACAGTGACAGTGACTGACACATTAGCCAATGATGGGACAGTAGTAGTCCCATCATCCGGCTAATGTGCACTGCTGAATGTAAAAAAAAAAAAAAATACATGACATACAGAACATATAATGACATACAGAACATATAACATACAGTAACATACAACACATAACATTGAGCACATACTCACCTATTCCCCGACGCCATCCATCTGTGTATCGCTCTGCCGCCGGGAGAGAATGACGTCACTACAGTTCATTCTCTCACGGCAATGCTGGGTGAGAAAATTCCCACGCAGCATTGCCATAAAGTGAGAGAATGGACTCAGTGATGCACTGCAGGAGCCATTGTCTCCTGTCAGTGCATCACTGGGAGGCCCTACAGAGCAGTGGCATCACCTGATGTCACCGTTCTATAGGGGAGACAGTCGTGGGACCCTCGTTATTAATTGGACTGCGTCGGACAGGGAGTATATGGTTGTTTTATTTTTACGTTTTTTTACAGGAGATCGAGGGCGTCGCTTGGATCTGAGCGTGTAATAAAGATATGAAAACTGTGTTGTGTTTTATTTCATTAAAATAATTTATTCTTATGCGTGTGTTGTTTTTTTTAACCCTTTATTAATATAAGATTAATAATGGATAGGCGTCTTATTGACGCCTCTCTATTATTAACCGGGCTTAATATCACCTTACAATAGCAAGGTGATATTAACCCCTTATTACCCCATATCCCACCGCTACAGGGGAGTGGGAAGAGAGGGGCTAAGTGCCGGAATTGGCGCATCGTACAGATGCGCCAACTCTGGGGCGGCTGGGTGCTGGTATTTTTAGCCAGGAGGGGCGCCAATATCCATGGCCCCTTCCTAGGCTATGAATATCAGCCCGCAGCTGTCTGCCTAGCCTGTCTGGCTATAAATTATAGGGGGACCCCACGTCATTTTTTTTGGGGGGGGGGGGGTCCCCTATTTTAATAGCCAGTGAAGGCTAGCTGCGGGCTGATATTCATAGCCTGGGAAGATCCATGGGTATTAACCCCTTCCCAGGCTAGAAATATTAGCCCCGGCTGTCTGCTTTCCCCCTCTGGCGCAGAAAATTGCGCGGGAGCCCACGCCATTTTTTTTCCTATATTTTTTTTTTTTTATTAACTATTGCGTTATTTTGTGTATGTGTACGCGTGTGTGTCTTTAACTATTTATGTACCATTTTATCTATCTATCTATCTACTGGTATCTATTATCTATCTATGGCCGGCGTCACACTTGCGAGTGCGATGCGAGTAAGTTGCACGACTTTCTCGCATCAACACCCGGCACGGCCGCCCACTCTCGGACCCTAATGTGCGGCTGCATAGAAATACATGCAGCCGCACATTCGGGTCCGAGAGCGGGCAGCCGTGCCAGGTGTTGATGCGAGAAAGTCGTGCGACTTACTCGCATCACACTCGCAAGTGCGACGCCGGCCTATCTCTATCTGTGTGTGTGTAATGGAGTGTGGGTTGGACAAATGTAAAAGAGGAGGTTGGGCAAGAAATGACATCACAAATCTTTTTTTTTTTTTTGTTAAACAACATATCTTTATTTAGCTGTAAAAACCGCAAACAAAACCGCATGAGAAAAAAACGCGTCAAAACCGCGCCAAAAACGCATCAAAACCGCGTCAAAACCGTGTCAAAACCGCGCCTGCGGTTTCTGCCAAGAGGTGCGGTTTTGGCGCGGAAAAATCCGCAGGCAAATCCGCAATGTGTGCACAGGCCCTAAGGCAAATCCGCAATGTGTGCACAGGCCATTGCGGATTTTTCCGCGCAGAAACCGCAGGCGCGGTTTTGACGCGGTTTTGACGTTTTTCTCATGCGGTTTTGTATGCGGTTTTTACAGCTAAATAAAGATATGTTGTTTAACAAAAAAAAAAAAGATTTGTGATGTCATTTCTTGTCCAACCTCCTCTTTTACATTTGTCCAACCCACACTCCATTACATACACACAGATAGAGATAGGCCGGCGTCACACTTGTGAGTGTGATGCGAGTAAGTCGCACGACTTTCTCGCATCAACACCCGGCACGGCCGCCCGCTCTCGGACCCGAGTGTGCGGCTGCATGTATTTCTATGCAGCTGCACACTCGGGTCTGAGAGCGGGCGGCCGTGCCGGGTGTTGATGCGAGAAAGTCGTGCGACTTACTCGCATCACACTCGCAAGTGTGACGCCGGCCATAGATAGATAATAGATACCAGTAGTTAGATAGATAGAAAATACAAAGATAGATGGATAATAGATAGTTAGAAATATATATAGAAAGATAGATATAGAGATAGACAGAAAGGTAGATAGAATGGTACATAAATAGTTAAAGACACACACGCGTATACATACACAAAATAACGCAATAGTTAATAAAAAAAAAAAAAATAGGAAAAAAAATGGCGTGGGCTCCAGCGCAATTTTCTGCGCCAGAGGGGGAAAGCCGACAGCCGGGGCCAATATTTCTAGCCTGGGAAGGGGTTAATACCCATGGATCTTCCCAGGCTATGAATATCAGCCCGCAGCTAGCCTTCACTGGCTATTAAAATAGGGGGACCCTCAAAAAAAATGACGTGGGGTCCCCCTATAATTTATAGCCAGAAAGGCTACGCAGACAGCTGCGGGCTGATATTCATAGCCTAGGAAGGGGCCATGGATATTGGCGCCCCCCCGGCTAAAAATACCAGCACCCAGCCGCCCCAGAATTGGCGCATCTGTACGATGCGCCAATTCCGGCACTTAGCCCTCTCTTCCCACTCCCCTGTAGCGGTGGGATATGGGGTAATAAGGGGTTAATATCACCTTGCTATTGTAAGGTGATATTAAGCCCGGTTAATAATGGAGAGGCGTCAATAAGACGCCTATCCATTATTAATCTTATATTAATAAAGGGTTAAAAAAAACAACACACATAAGAATAAATTATTTTAATGAAATAAAACACAACACAGTTTTCATATCTTTATTACACGCTCAGATCCAAGCGACGCCCTCGATCTCCTGTAAAAAAACGTAAAAAATAAAACAACCATATACTCCCTGTCCGACGCAGTCCAATTAATAACGAGGGTCCCACGACGGTCTCCCCTATAGAACGGTGACATCAGGTGATGCCACTGCTCTGTAGGGCCTCCCAGTGATGCACTGACAGGAGACAATGGCTCCTGCAGTGCATCACTGAGTTCATTCACTCACTTTATGGCAATGCTGCGTGGGAATTTTCTCACCCAGCATTGCCGTGAGAGAATGAACTGTAGTGACGTCATTCTCTCCCGGCGGCAGAGCAGTACAGATCGATGGCGTCGGGGAAGAGGTGAGTATGTACTCTATGTTATGTGTTGTATGTCATGTGTATGTTATGTGTTGTATGTCATGTGTATGTTATATGTTCTGTATGTCATGTATGTTATATGTTCTGTATGTCATGTGTGTTATATGTTCTGTATGTCATGTGTATGTTATATGTTGTATGTCATGTGTATGTTATATGTTGTATGTCATGTGTATGTTATATGTTCTGTATGTCATGTGTATGTTATATGTTCTGTATGTCATGTGTGTTATATGTTATTCATTGTATGTTCTGTATGTCAGTGTGTTATATGTTCTGTATGTCATGTGTATGTTATATGTTCTGTATGTCATGTGTATGTTATATGTTATATGTCATGTATGTTATATGTTCTGTATGTCATGTAATTTTTTTTTTTTTCATTCAGCACATTAGCCGGATGATGGGACTACTACTGTCCCATCATTGGCTAATGTGTCAGTCACTGTAGCAGGCATCGCCGGATGGGACTTGTAGTCCCATCCGACGATGCCTGCATACACGGAGACACACACAGCCCCGCACACCGATCGCGCACACAGCCCCGCACACCGATCACGCAGACACCGGCACACAATCACCGCCCACACACACAGCGCCGCACACTATACACGCCCAAGCACCGCCCACAACTACCACTATACACGCCCACGCACCGCCCACACACTTCCCTCCTCCCGAACTGCAGCGGTTTCACCCGCAGATCTTTTTTAGATCTGCGGTTTTGCTGCGGAAGTGCCCGACTCAATGCAAGTCAATGGGCGCCGAACCGCTGCAGTTCCGCACAAAGAATTGACATGCTGCAGAAAATAAAACGCGGCTAAACCGCGCGTTTTTATCCGCAGCATGTGCACAGCAGACATGCGGTTCCCATTAGATTACATTGGTAGTGCACTGTGCTGCGGGTTGGATGCGTTTCCGCTGCGTTAAAAACGCAGCGGAAACGCATCTAAAACCGCAATGTGTGAACGGGGCCTAAGTCACCCACAACTTACTAAAGCAGCTGTCCTTAACTATCCCAGTTCTGCCACATCTCAACGCTTTTTATTGGGTATGAAGCGACTTGTTTATTAGTTTGCATACAGTAAAATACTATGTACGATAATAAGAGTGCAGTCAGACGGCCGTAGAAATCAGGACAGAGATCAGAACGCTGTGTGCGGACTGGCCGGCGACTCTCCCAACCTGAGTTTGACAGCTTCATGTATTTCCATGCACGGCTCGGGAGAGCTGCAGACCAGTCCGTGCACCGCGTTCTGATCTCGGTCCGATTTACATGGCCGTCTGACTGTGCCCCTATGGTGATTGAATTACAGGGTCATTTATCTTGGTAACATTCTAAGGAATTTTCTGGCAGCTTATGGTTGTTGTGGACCAGGCATAATTAACGTCTCATGTGAATCTAATTCTTTGTTTTGACCCAATTTGTTATAGCAAAGAAGACCAAGAAACAAGTGTTTGCTAGTGTCAACATCCCAACCAACGACAGCCAGCTCATGCTGCTAGTAGAGAAACGGATCAAGGAGGAGATGGAATCCTTTCCTGAAAAGTTTTAAAGATGACCCGTCCTTGGCTGGCTGAGGACCCATCAGACTGCTTTGGTTGGAAACCTGACATGGACAGTTCCTACTAGATGGAAATGCTGGGCTATAAAGCACACGGACGCTGATGTGTTAAGAGTGACTGCATAACATTAGCCTCTTACAAGATTTATGTGTATTAGTGGATTCTGAGGCTCGCATACTTAAATGAGATTACTATAAATTATGATCTCACTCTCCATGCGTGGAAATAATTAAATCCGCACTATTTTTTCAATGCTGTACATTCAATGTCTAAATTAAATTGTTTTATCCTGCAGTTAAAACTTTATTTTGTTATGGTGATAAGTAGAGTCTTATTTTACTTTTTGGCATGTCATGTCCAACCATCGTTCAGGACCTCTACTATTTAATCTGAACACAGAGTGTATGGGGAGGCCAACCTGTATATGCAGTTTAATCAGACACCATGTAATACTTTATTTTTCCTGTGGGGGCACAGTGAGGAATTGAGCTTCTGATGCCAGGTTTCTCCATAGATTACAGCTGGTCGCTGGTAGGTCCAAGGAACGGTTAAAGGGAAACAAAAACCCACTAAGCAGGACCCCACCTTATTCCGTTGTACCAGAGCATGTAAAAGTTGCAGTTACTAATTCTGCTTAATTTTCTGCCACATCTTATGTATTAGATTTATGGTATTGTAATGTGAGCCCCATTTCTTGAAGAGTCCCGCCTCCAGTCCCATACTTAATGGCAGAATCTTTATTAAGTGCTCTAAGCTGATAGGTACCTGTCCCTTTGCCAGAGCTTCACCCCCCCCCCCCCCTCAGCCCTTGAGGTGTTGGCTTTGTACAACAAGAAAGTATAACCAGGGATTAGGGTGCTGTAGGCCTCTGTCCTCTTTCGGTCTGTCATATTTCCTGTTTAAGTCTCGGACTCTTCTTACCCCACACTAATTCTCCAAATAGTGATTTTATCCTGCGGAACCTGCTCATTGGGATCCAGATGGGGGAGTTATGCAATGCATAAAGCAGTTGCGGCATCACAATCATTTTGAGGAGATTCACTCTGCCCACCACCGATAAATGTAACTTCAGGAGCTCTGTATCTAGTGTATAGGGAACAGGTAATACAGTGACTCACCAGTGACATACACAGGAGCTCTGTATATAGTGTATGTCACTGGTGAGTCACTTTATTACCTGTACACTATACACTATATACAAAGCTCCTGTGTATAATGTCTCTGGTGGTCTGTAATATGTGGTCTGTCCATGGTGTGCCAGTATTTGTTCCTGTATGTGGTATTATTGGTCATTTAAAAAAAATGTACGGTATGTAATACATTCCCTTAAAGAAAAATATACCTAAACAGAGTATTGGATAGTTTAAGAAATGTTTAATAGGTTAGAGTAGGGCCCGGCCAAGAAAGTCTACCTTGTTGTAGTGGTGGCGGCTTAAATCTTTTGGTCAAAACAAAAGCTGATGGCTATGTATGTGATATGGTGTTCCATGGGAAGTGTGTTATTGGTGAAGACGTGGTGCAGAAGTGAAGTTTTTTTGAAGAGTGGGCGGTGGGACTGTGGAAGGCTCAAGGGGGCCTGAAAAGTTTGCCAGTATAGGACCCTGAAATTCCTGGGACCAGCCCTGCATAGGATCTTCTCTTCTATGACACATTGAGTAGCTTTTTTTTAGATATATTTTTAATGACATCTCAGGAATTCTTGCAAGGAGCCACCTTAAGCAGCCAATAATATCAGATATGTCCTTGTTACTAAAGGTTCTAGTGCAGGCTAGATTGCAGCTAGAGGTAGGACCTTGGTCTTGTTTCAAAGCCAAGAGCAATGGATTCTAAAAAGGTTCATCACCCCTATAAATCAGGAACTACTTTCAATCTGATTAACAGATATTGGGGGGTCTTTGCACTTGCTTATCTAATTGCTCCTCAGTGGGGTTATTGCCACTTTTACAAATAGGTTTCGTGTAATAATGCTTGTAAAAACAGGCACTTTTTGCTATTTACTGTTTTCAAATAGTTACTTTTGTTTTTCCCCTCTCCCATGACAGCACCACCTGAGGGTCTCCGCCCACCAGGACAGGAAACCTACTGAATAAAAGGGCGGTACCTCTCCTTCGCATCAGTTAGGTTTCCCGTCCTCGTGGAAGCCTACAGCAAGGTGCTGTACACTTACCAGGATGGTGTCCAGGAGCGGGATGCCGTCCGAGGTGGTAAGACGGCCAACGGGCCGATGTAGCTGCGGCAGGGGACCTCTTTGTAAAATGTCCCTGCCGGCAGTAAACCCGGGGCTGCGCACACGGGGGGGGGATAGAAGAACCCCAGAGGTCTGACAGGCAGGAGCCGGGACCGAGAAGATGGGGCCCCCCGTTGTTGTGCGCCGGGTCACGCTCCGGGACTGCACACAGGCACTGGAAGCGCGCCGGTAATGTGGACTCACCGGGTCTGCGCACCAGGGAGCCGAGCGCGCTGGTAAGCGTCGCCTGGGCTGCGCATGTGCGGTCGCCCGAACTTCTGGCGCGTCCGACATCGCAAGCCAGGCGTGTCACTTCCAGAACGCGCAGGATGCCGAACATGAGGGGCGGTCCTGCGACGTTGCCGGTGACACAGGAGAGACGTGCGCAGGGCTTGGGATCCCTGGTGCGTCATGGAAAAAAAAAAAAGAGTCACTAGGGAGACGGAGGAGGAGTCGGACAGTATTTTAAGGGCCTAACTCCACAGGATGGTGGCAATCGCTGTGAAGCTTCAGGCATGGAGTCGCAACAGCAGCAGCCTCCACAGCAGCAGCGCCAGTTGTCGCAGCAGAGTCAGCAGGTGACGTCGCAAGGCCACAAGCTCAGGTCTGACCAGTCAACTGATGGAGGGAGCCAAAAATCTAGACCGAGTCCGAAATTCTCCTCCAAGGACAAGCGTTCTTCAGAACCCTCTATGCCTGTGTCTCCGGTACCGTAGATTGATCCACGGGTGGTGAGTGATCTACGTGAATGTGATTAAAATTAATAAAAGACCTCTTCTGTCTTTTCTTCTGTTACCTTCATAGGAAAGGCCCCGAAAGCACACCTCTAAACAAAAGAATAGGGAGTGTGCCATATGTAAGCAGGCTTTACTAGAGGCTAGTAGCAAATCACTCTGCAGTCAGTGCATTCAAAGAACCATAGCAGAGGAAACACCGGGATTTGCTATGGACCTCAGGACCATGATTAGGTCTGAGGTTCAGGAGTCCTTAAAGGGTCTAATAGTCGACAATCCACCTATCAGACAGGAGTCCATATGCTCGGAACCGGAAGAATCGGTTCAGCAAGCGGATAGTGAACCTGAATCTGAACTATCTTCTTCATCCTCTGATAAAGAGATGGAAGGAAAGCCCTGTTTTGCCACAGAAGAAACGGACAAGTTAGTCAAATCCATTAAGGCTGTCATGGGTATATCAGACCCCAAACAGGCTAGATCCCTCCAGGATATTATGTTCGGAGGCCTAAGTCAGAGAAAGAGGTGTTGTTTCCCGGTTAATGAAAACATTCAATTTTCTCTTCGCCACGACAGCACCCACTGAGAGAGGGGATCCGCCCCTAGGAACAGGAAACCTACAGAGAGATAAAAGGGGCGGCCCCCCTCGCTCCTCAGTTGTTTCCTGTTCCTAGGAGAGGAACCTACCTGAGAAGAGGAATTCCTGGGCTGGATTGCCGCCTGTGCGGTTTCTTTTGGAGCGGCAGGGGCTCCAGCACCAGAAGCAGCGTCGGGGGTTATTCCCTCCTCAGCTGGGATGAAAAAGACACCGCACATGCCTGGAGGTAACGGACCGTGGGTCTGAAGACGGCAGCGGCAGGGGTTGCAGCCCACCGTCACGGGAAGAAGATTCCCAGGTGCGAGGCCAGGAGCAGGGTTGCTCTGGCTCGCATATAATATGGGTGTCACACACTGAGCCGAGGCTGCCCTACCTGATGACGCTGGGAGCCTCGGCAGGTCAAGATGGAAGGTCCCATCGCCTCTCTCTCCGGGTAGGGACGGGACCGCAGCGGTCAGGAACGCGATGCACGTGGTCAGGAGCGGTCCCGGAAGCTGCACTATGGAAAATCAGGAAGACGCTGCTAGAGTGAGCGGCCGCGCAGGCACAGGGAGGCAGAGAACCCGGAAGTGAACCTAGCACTTCCGGGTAGGCGCTGATGAAAAAAAAAAAAAAAAATTGGGGAAGCTGCATAAAAGCACCGACCATATGGCATAACGGTGCGCAGCAATGTCGTCCCCAAGCGATCCTGCTTTGCGCCCACCTGAGGAACTGGTGGTGCCACATCACAGCGGCAGCGGCAGAAAAAGTGGAAGTGGACACTCTAAGCAGAGTGGTTCCACAAGCAGGTCTGGAGGAAAATCAAGTCGCTCCATACCGCAGCCGGACCCTCCATCCTTAAAACCGGTACCATCTTGACGGAAAGCTTCACTGGGTGAGTGTTATAAGTCACACCTGTCAAGCTGATGGCCCTTTCCCCTCCCCCTTTTTCTGTGTGTCCCTAGGCCAAAAAAACGGAAAAGACAAAACATAAAGAATGTGCCTTATGCTCCCAACCTCTTCCGGACACTTATCCCAAAAGATTGTGTCAGGATTGTATTAGCCATACGCTGCAGGAGGAAAGTTCAGTGAGAGCAGAAGATATCCGCCTGATGATCAGAGAGGAGTTACAGGCCCTAGGGGGAGCCAGTAGTATTACGGGAAGGAAATCCCTTAGTGAGATGACCCCACCTAAAGTGGGATCCTCCACGGACAGCGGGGAACTCAATTCAGAAGCTTCACGTGAATCAGGTTCATCAGAGGAAGAGGAGCATACCTGTTTTCCGACCGATAGTATTAATAATCTGATTAAGTCGGTTCGGAACACTATGGGATTATCTGATGCAAAAGACCCTAAAACTCCTCAGGAGATTATGTTCGCGGGTATCTCCCAGCGCAAACGGCGAGTGTTTCCAATAGATCCGGCTATAAAGGAATTAGTAAAGAAAGAGTGGGAAAAACAAGGGCAGAAAGGTTTTATGCCAGCCGCGTCAAAGCGACGGTACCCCTTTGATGACAAGGACCTGGCCTCCTGGGAGAAAGCACCCAAAGTGGATGCAGCTGTGGCGTCAACCTCCCGCAGGTCATCCTTGCCAGTAGAGGATGCTGGAATTTTGTCGGAACCCCTAGACCGGAAAGCAGATGCACTTCTTAAAAGGTCCTGGGAGTCGTGTATAGGGGCATTTAAACCCGCAATATCGGCCACATGTACAGGCAGGGCCATGTTAGTATGGTTAGATCAGTTGGAGGAAAATATAAAAAAGGGCCTTTCCAGAGACAAGCTACGGTCTTCCATCCCTTTAATTAGAGGTGCAGCAGCATTTCTTTCAGACACCTCAGTAGACTCTCTCCGCCTGGCGGCAAGAACGGCAGGACTAACCAATGCAGCCTGAAGGGCGTTATGGTTGGAAGGGGGATACGCAAGCTAAGTCAAAACTCTGCGCTATACCCTGTCAGGGTGAGTACCTGTTTGGGCAGTATTGGATGATATCTTAACCAAAGCAGGAGAAAGGAAAAAAGGCTTCCCTAATCCATACGTTCCATCCTACAGGAGGGCATTCAGGAGGCCATCGTTTAGCAGAAGGAAGGATTATAAGACCCAGAATTCTTGGAATAACAGGGATTTCAAACAAAAGGGAAACCTATTCGGTAAACGTCCCTTCGATCGGGAGATAAGTTCTGATAATACCAACTTACCGGTGGGTGGCAGACTATTACACTTCTGTTATCGATGGGAACAAATTACAACTAACCCCTGGGCCATTAACATCGTAAAATCAGGCCTAACATTAGAATTTGTCCGGAATCCTCCGGACTCCTTTCTATTGACTTCTCTGAAATCCCAGGCTCAACAAGACGCGTTAGAATTAGAAATTAAAGGCCTACTATCCAAGAAAGTGCTAGTAGAGGTTCCGGTAAATCAAAAGAGAAAGGCTTTTACTCTCCCTTATTTCTGGTAACTAAGCCAGATGGTTCATTTAGAACCATAGTTAATCTAAAAAAACTGAATACCTTTTTGAAAACCCGAACCTTCAAAATGGAGTCTATAAGATCAGCCATAAAACTCTTATTTCCCAGATGCTACATGGTGGTCGTGGATCTCAAAGATGCATATTATCATCTACCAATACATGCCTCACATCAACGCTTTCTCCGAGTGGCGGTCACATTAGAAGGCCAAATCCGTCATCTGCAGTTTGCGGCAATGCCATTCGGGCTATCTATGGCACCACGCGTCTTCACAAAACTGATGCTGGAGGTGATGTCATATTTACGAGTAAGAGACACACTGGTAATTCCGTACCTGGATGATCTGCTAATAGTAGGAAATTCATTCCAACAATGTGAGCACAGGCTGTCTGACGTAATTTCATCCCTACAGAACTTAGGTTGGCTGATCAACTGGGAAAAATCAAGGCTACGGCCGGTAACCTGTCAGACGTTCCTAGGCCTTCATCTGGACTCAGTAAGTCAGAAATGTCTGCTACCGGAGGCAAAAAAGTTAACCGTAATTAATAAAGTACAAACGGTAATACATAATCCTATACTATCTCTAAGAGAGGGCATGTCTTTGCTGGGCTCTTTGACCTCATGTATCCCGGCAGTTCGGTGGGCCAGTTTCATACCAGGAAACTGCAAAGATTAATCCTACAACAAGAAGAGAGGTTACAGGGACAGTTAGAAAATAAAATATCCCTAACCCCGGAAGTAATCAGTTCCCTAACCTGGTGGCTAGATTCAGATAATCTATCGGGAGGTGTTCCGTGGGTAGTGGTTCCCTCAAATATAGTAACCACAGATGCCAGCCCTTTAGGGTGGGGGGCTCAATGGGAGGATAATGTGGCGCAGGGACAGTGGTCTAGGTCAGAGTCAGAGGATTCGTCAAACATGAGAGAGCTAAAAGCTATATATCATGCCATATGTAATTTCCTTCCGCAGCTGCAAGGGACTCATACAAGAATATTGTCGGACAACAACACCTCAGTGGCGTACCTAAACCACCAAGGAGGTACACGATCAATGCCACTCATGTTTATTGCAGAAAATTTTTTTTAACATTGGCAGAAAGTCATCTCCTGTCCCTGTCGGCCCTGCACGTCAGAGGAATAGACAATGTCAAGGCAGATTTTCTCAGTCGTCATACCCTACACCAAGGGGAATGTATACTCAATCATCACATCTTCAAAAGGATAACGTTCAAATGGGGCACACCGGACATAGACCTGTTTGCCACACGAAACAGGCAGGTAAAAAAGTTCGCCTCCTTATTCAAGAAGGACAATCCGGACATTCTCGACGCCCTGCAGATTCCGTGGACATTCCACTTGGCCTATGCCTTTCCTCCAATGATTCTGTTACCGATTGTCATCCGGAAAATAAGAGAGGAAAGAGCGAGAGTAGTCCTAATAGCCCCGTTCTGGCCCAAGAGGCCGTGGTTCTCGTGGCTGAGGGCCATGTCGATTTCGGATCCATGGATCCTCCCTTGGGACCGGGACCTTCTCTCACAGGGGCCCTTCTATCACCCTCAGGTCAAAGGATTGCGCCTCACGGCCTGGAACTTGAAAGGCAGCTATTAAAACTAAGAGGATTTTCGAACGACTGATTAATACGCTCCTACATAGCAGGAAGGAGACCACTACTAATATATATGCCAGAGTCTGGAGGAAATTTCTAACTTTTCATTCAGTACGCCTGTCTAGTGAAGTACCTATCCCAGCTATTCTGGAATTTTTGCAAAAAGGGCATGAATTAGGCCTATCAGTAAATACACTTAAAGTCCAGGTGTCGGCTCTAGGTGCCTTATATAGTTATGACATAGCAGGCAATAAATGGGTAGCTCGGTTTATCTCAGCATGCCATCGAGAAGAACCAGTCCATATACCACAAATGCCATCTTGGGACTTAAACCTAGTCCTAGACGCCTTAACAGAAAGTCCATTTGAGCCCTTTCATTCAGTTCCAATAAAATATGCTTCATTAAAAACCATTTTATTAGTAGCCTTGACCTCAGCAAGAAGAGTGAGTGATCTCCACACCTTATCAATAGATCCTCCTTTCTTGTCTATACACTGTATATCCTGACAAGATAGTGTTAAAAACTGACCCGTCTTATCTTCCTAAAGTGCCGACCAAATTTCATAGATCTCAAGAAATTTATCTTCCTTCCTTTTATGATAACCCCTCATCACCACAGGAAGAGAAATTCCACACTTTAGATGTTAAAAGAACAGTCTTAGCATATCTAGATAGGACTAGGCCCTGGAGGAAGAGCAGGGCTCTCTTTGTCTCTTTCCAGGGCAGCCGCAAAGGTACAGGAGTGACGAAAAGCACGCTATCTCGATGGATTAGAGACGCAATAGCACTGGCGTATGTGGCAAAAGAGAAAGTCCCACCACAGGGCGTGAAGGCACATTCCGCACGGGCCATATCGTCCTCTTGGGCAGAAAGAGCAGATGTCCCGATAGACCTTATATGTAAGGCCGCAACCTGGGCTTCACCTTCTACCTTCTATGATCACTATAGATTAGATCTATCCTCCTCATCAGACCTAGTGTTTGGTAGATCAATCCTTGACACGGTGATCCCTCCCAGGTAATTGTCTCTTGAAAATCTCTCAGTGGGTGCTGTCGTGGCGAAGAGAAAAAACGGATTACTTACCGGTAATGCTCTTTTATAGAGCCCACGACAGCACCCACTCACTTCCCTCCCCTAGTTGTAGTATACACGGTGCATTCTGTTGGGTGAAGGATTGATTATATATATATTGACTATACATAGTCCAGCAGTGTAAATATGTATATATATGTTAAACGTGTTATGGAGCAAATTAACTGAAACTTATGTGGCGGTTCCTCTCATTCTCTGTAAACCAACTGAGGAGCGAGGGGGGCCGCCCCTTTTATCTCTCTGTAGGTTTCCTGTTCCTAGGGGCGGATCCCCTCTCTCAGTGGGTGCTGTCGTGGGCTCTATAAAAGAGCATTACCGGTAAGTAATCCGGTTTTTCTCATTGATAGAGAATGGAAGAAGCCGGAGAGGAAGGGGCCGTTACCATCTTCCTCAAAGAGAAGATACCCCTTTGAGGAAGAGAACACTGTAATATGGGACAAGGCCCCAAAAATTGATGTGGCAGTAGCCAAAGCGGTTAAGAATTCCACACTGCCATTTGAAGATTTAGGTACCCTCAAGGATCCGCTAGTCAGGAAGGCTGAAACATTCCTCAAGCAGGCATGGGAGTCCTCAGCGGGATCATTAAAACCAGCCATTGCAGCCACTTGTACTGCAAGGTCATTCATGGTATGGTTAGAGCAGCTTGGTGATCATCTTAGGGATAAGGCTCCCAGAGAAAGATTTTGGCGGAACTACCGTTGTTATTAGGGGCAGCTTCCTACTTATCAGATGCGTCAGCAGACTCAGTAAGGCTAGCAGCCAGATCGGCAAATCTGGCTAATGCAGCACGTAGAGCCCTGTGGCTTAAGAGCTGGCCAGGAGATGCTCAGTCCAAGGCCAAGCTGTGTTCCATTCCATGTGACAGGTAATTTCTCTTTGGGAAAGCCTTGGATGACATTTTAGATAAAGCGGCAGACAAGAAGAAGAGATTTCAGACAGTGTCAAAGCCGCAGTTCAAAAGCTCCTTTCGGAGAAGACGTTATAATAGGAGCGGACCTTCCAAGGATACTCAGAATTGGAAACCAAGAAGGCCCTTCAATAAAGGCTTCATGTTCGGAGAATCATCTTCAAGGAACAGAAAGAACGCAAAATGATGGGCCGCCCCAGGTGGGAGGAAGGCTGTCCTACTTCCTAACCGCTTGGGAGAGGATATCAGTCAACAGCTGGATCCTAGGCATTATAAGATCAGGACTCAAATTGGAATTTGTTTCAGTACCCAGGCACAGATTCAAGATCTCGTCTCCAAGGTCCAAGAAAGAACAGCAAGCTCTGGAAACCGAAGTACTATCTTTAATCAGGAAGAGGGTACTGATAGAAGTACCGACTCAGCAGGAGGGGGAAGGTTTTTACTCTCCCCTGTTTCTGATCAAAAAACCAGATCAATCCTACAGAACAATAGTCAACTTGAGAGGCCTCAACAAGTTCTTGACCTACAGGCCATTCAAGATGGAGTCAGTGAAGACGGCGATCAAAGTATTGTTTCCAGGTTGTTTTATGAGCGTCTTAGACCTCAAAGACGCCTATTATCATGTGCCTATCCATCAGGAACACCAGCAATATTTAAGAGTGGCGGTATGTCTAGAGGATGAGATAAAACATTTCCAGTACAGGGTACTCCCATTCGGCCTATCCATGGCCCCGAGGATATTTACCAAGATTATTCTCGAAGTGACAGCATGCCTGCGGGAAAAAGACATCCTGGTTATACCCTACTTGGACGACTTTTTAGTAGTCGGCAGATCAGAACAGGAGTGCAGAACCAATATAAAATGCATTCAAGACACAATGACCGATCTAGGTTGGATCATGAATATAGAAAAATTGAAGCTCCAACCCAGGAGGGTTCAATCCTTCTTAGGTCTTACTATAAACTCAGAGAAACAACTTTGTCTCCTTCCAGAGAACAAGAAAGAGAAAATAATGTCATTAATATCAGCAGCATTATCCGAACCAACCATGTCCCTCAGGCAAGCCAAGTCCCTTTTGGGCTCCATGACTTCGTGCATTCCAACGGTGCAGTGGGCCCAGTACCATTCCAGGCCTCTGCAGCAGGATGTCCTAGAAGGGGAGATAAGGCTATCAGGACATCTGGAGGGGAAGATGACGCTATCCCAAGAAACCTTGTCTACCATAGAGTGGTGGCTGGACCCGGAAAATCTGTCACGTGGGGTCATATGGTCCCTTCCGGTATCAGATGTTCTAATAACAGACGCAAGTGCGGAAGGATGGGAGCACATTTAAGGGACAGTGTGATACAGGGAATCTGGACAGAGAAGCAAGCAGCAAACTCCTCAAATTACAGGGAGCTACTTGCCATCAAGAAGGCAATACTGGAATTCCTTCCCGAACTAAAAGGCAATCATGTTCGTATCCTATCGGACAACAGAACTTCGGTGGCCTACATAAATCATCAGGGAGGCACAAGATCCAGACCATTGATGATGTTGACACGACAGATTCTGCAAGTGATGGAGAAGCATCAGTTCCAGATTTCTGCCCTACACATAAGGGGGAAGGACAAAGAGGAGGCAGATTTCCTCAGCAGAACTCTAAAACAAGGAATGGGAACTGAATCAGTGTTCCAGCAGATTGTAAGTCTCTGGGGACAGCCAGAGATAGACCTGTTTGCGACCAAGGAGAATAAGAAAAGCAACAAGTTCTGTTCCCTAAACCCAAGGGGAGGACCTTATGCTGTAGATGCGTTGCAGATACCTTGGGACTTTCGCCTAGCTTATGCTTTTCCCCCAATGATGCTGATCCCGAGAGTACTCAGGAAGATATGGGAGGAGAAGGCGAGAGTCATACTTATAGCTCCCTTCTGGCCGAAGAGGCCTTGGTTCTCATGGCTGAGGAAGATGTCCCTGACAGACCCCTGGATACTTCCGGATATGCCAGGCCTCCTCAAGCAGGGCCCAGTAGTTCACCCTCAGAGACCAGGCCTTCACTTAACGGCCTGGAATTTGAAAGGTCATGATTGATACAGAGAGGATTTTCACCAGGACTGATCAATACCCTAATGCAGAGTAGGAAGCCCATAACTACTAAAATTTATGGCAGAATATGGGCAAAGTTCCTAAGCTTTTCAGGACACCGATTGGGAGGTCCAATCACGATTAAGCTAATTTTGGAATTCCTCCAGAAAGGAATGGAGATGGGGCTAGCCACTAGCACCCTTAAGGTGCAGGTGTCAGCATTAGGAGCCCTATTCAATCACAATCTAGCGTCCAACAGATGGGTAGTCAGGTTTATTAAAGCCTGTCAGAGATCTAGACCAGCGCCAGGCCCAAGATTTCCCCCTTGGGATTTAAATTTAGTTTTGGAGGCGTTGACAAAAAATCCCTTTGAACCCCTACAGGAAATTTCTATCAAAAACCTGACTCTCAAAACAGTGATCCTGGTAGCTTTGACATCAGCACGTAGGGTTAGTGATCTACAAGCGCTGTCCATAGATCCGCCATTTATGCAGATGTTAGATGATAGGCCGGATCAGGTCTCAATATGACCCTATCTCCCAAAGGTGGCATCTAGATTCCACAGGAGCCAAGAGGTCATACTGCCCTCCTTCTTCAGTAGTCCAACATCAGAGGAAGAATGTAAATTCCACACATTAGATATAAGGAGAACCCTTCTACACTATCTAGATAGGACCAGTCAAGACAGAAAGAGCAAGTCCTTGTTTGTGTCTTTCCAAGGTGGAAGGAAGGGGAATAGTGTCACAAAAGGATCTTTAGCTAGATGGATTAGGGATGCCATTAGCTTAACCTACACATCTAGTAAGACGCCGATACCAGAGGATCTGAAAGCCCATTCCACCAGGGCAGTGGCGACCTCCTGGGCCGAGAGGGCGGAGGTTTCCATCGAAGAAATATGTAAGGTGGCCACATGGTCTACCCCTACTACTTTTTATAAACATTACCGACTTGATCTGTCCTCTTCTGCTAGCCTATCTTTCGGTAGGAAGGTGCTGGAAGCGGCTATCCCTCCCTAGGGTGCTTCAGTCTATATAAATCTCTCAGGTGGTGCTGTCATGGGAGAGGGGAAATATCTTAGTTACTTACCGTTAACGGTATTTTACAGAGCCCATGACAGCACCCTTGAATTCCCTCCCTCGCTTCTATCCCTTATGGTGTGCACTAATTAGGGGTGTTAAATAAGATGTATTTGGTGGAGGTTATGCTAACTAATTTGTCTGGAGGACCTCTCCTGCTCTGGAATCGAACTGATGCGAAGGAGAGGTACCGCCCTTTTATTCAGTAGGTTTCCTGTCCTGGTGGGCGGAGACCCTCTCAGGTGGTGCTGTCATGGGCTCTGTAAAATCCCGTTAACGGTAAGTAACTAAGATTTTCATTATATATGAGAATGACCAAGGCTGCAGTCTAGCTTGTAAGCACTGCACTGAAGCTGTCAAAGCCTTGTTTACAAGCTCAAGAGTAGATAAGCACTACTCAGGTTTGTCACCTGCTGATCTATACAGTGGTGGTCAGTCTCCTAGATAACTAGTTAACCCCTTTGTGACTGGGCCATTTAAAAAAAATAATAAATCTTCCAGTGTTCCTTTATGCAGTAATAACTCTGAAACGCTTCAGCATATCCCCACAGATTGAGACTGTTTTTTGGTGACATTATATTTTATGATAATGGTAAATGTAGGTTGATATGTTATGTATTTATAAAAATATCAGAAATTTGACAAATTTAAAGAATTGCAATTTTCAAACGTTGAATTATTATCCCTTTAATCCAGATAGTCATACCACACAAAAATATTAATAAATTACATTTCTGTCATAGCTTCTTTACATCAGCACCATTTTTGTAAAATGTTTTATTTTGTTAGCATTTTACAAGGTTTCAAAATGTAGCAGTAATTTTAAATTTTTTCAAGGAAATTTACAAAATGTGTTTTTTTTTTTACCATCTAAACTTTGATAACTTTTGAACAGGTCCCTATAGCCGTCAGACTCCAAGGCTTTTATTTAGTCGTGAACGGCCATGGCAAACATCAGGACCACACAATCAAGATCTCAAGGTGCAATTGGCATTAACCCCTCTCTGCCATCAGACGTACTATTCCGTCCATGTGACCCTGGACCTAATTCCCATGGACGGAATAGTACGTCATGGGCGATCAGCTGCGCTCCCGTGGGGAGCGCAGCTGATCGCCCATGACGTACTATTCCGTCCATGTGACCCTGGACCTAATTCCCATGGACGGAATAGTACGTCATGGGCGATCAGCTGCGCTCCCGTGGGGAGCGCAGCTGATCGCCGCCGGGTGTCAGCTGATTATCACAGCTGACACCCGTGACTGTGTGTCAGGAGCGGTCACGGACCGCTCCCGGCACATTAACCCTTGGCACACCGCGATCAAACATGATCGCGGTGTACCCGGGGCACAGGGGAGGATCGCGCAGGCAGGGGTCTCCCTGCGCGCTCCCCTGAGACCCTCAGAGCAGCGCGATGTGTCGCGCTGTTCCGAGGGTCCGTCCTCCCTCCAGGTCCCCGGATCCAAGATGGCGCCGGGGTCCTGCAGGGAGGCGGCTTCCTCAGTGCCTGCTGAGAGCAGGCGCTGGGGAAGCCTGCAGCAGTGCCAGAGCGATCGCTGGTGTGACAGAGTGCTGTGCACACTGTCACACCAGCGATCTGCTAAAATACAGTGATGTCCCACCCTGGGACAAAGTAAAAAAAGTAAAAATAAAAAGTGTAAAAAAAATCATAAAAAAAAAAAAAAAATATTCCCCAATAAATTCATTTTTTCCTGTAAATAAAAAAAACAAAACAATAAAAGTACACATATTTGGTATCGCCGCGTCCGTAACGACCCCCCCTATAAAACTGTCCCACTAGTTAACCCCTTTAGTGAACCCCTTAAAAAAAAAAAAAAACGAAGCAAAAAATCAATGCTTTATCATCATACCGCCGAACAAAAAGTGAAATAACACGCGATCAAAAAGACCGATATAAATAAACATGATACCACTGAAAACGTCATCTTGTCCCGCAAAAAACGAGCCATCACACAGCATCATGAGCGAAAAAATAAAAAAGTTATAGCTCGCAGAATAAAGCGATGCAAAAATGATTTTTTATATAAAATTGTTTTCATTCTATAAAAGCGCCAAAACCTAAAAAAATGATATAAATGAGGTATCGCCGTAATCGTACTGACCCGAAGAATAAAACTGCTTTATCAATTTTACCACACGCGGAACGGTATAAACGCCTCCCCCAAAAGAAATTCATGAATTGCTGATTTTTGTTCATTCTAACCACCCAAAAATCGAAATAAAAAGCGATCAAAAAAGTCACGTGCTCAAAAATGGTACAAATAAAAACGTCAACTCGTCCCGCAAAAAATAAGACCTCACATGACTCTGTGGGCCAAAATATGCAAAAATTATAGCTCTCAAAATGTGGTGATGCAAAAAACTATTTTTTGCAATAAAAAACGTCTTTTAGCGTGACAGCTGCCAATCATAAAAACCCGCTATAAATAGTAAATCAAACCCCCTTTATCACCCCCTTAGTTAGGGAAAAATAATAAAATTAAAAAAATGTATTTATTTCCATTTTCCCGTTAGGGTTAGGGTTGCGGCTAAAGTTAGGGTTGGCGCTAACGTTAGTATTAGGGTTAGGGTTGGCGCTAACGTTAGGATTAGGGTTGGGATTAGGGTTATGGGTGTGTTAGGGTTAGGTTTGTGGTTAGGGTTGGGACTAGGGTTATTGGTGTTTGGGGTTAGGGTTGGAGTTAGAATTGGGGGGTTTCTGCTGTTTAGGCACATCAGGAGCTCTCGAAATGTGACATGGCGTCTGATCTCAATTCCAGCCAATTCTGCGTTGAAAAAGTCAAATGGTGCTCCTTCACTTCTGAGCTCTGCCATGCGCCCAAACAGTAGTTTACCCCACATATGGGGTATCAGCATACTCTGAACCCCAAGAGTTATTGTGCAATTTGGCCTATTTCTCCTGTTACCCTTGGCAAAATAAAAAACTGGGGGCGACAAAATCATTTTTGTAAAAAAAAAAAAAATGATTTTTTTGTTTTTACGGCTGTATGTTATAAAACTTCTGTGAAGTACTTGGGGCTTCATAGCGCTCACCACACTTCTAGATAAGTTCCTTGTGGGGTCTATTTTCCAAAATGGGGTCACTTGTGGGGGTTTCCACTGTTTAGGCGCATCAGGGGTTCTCCAAATGCGACATGACGCCCCCAGACCATTCCATCAAAGTCTGCAATCCAAAACGTCACTACTTCCCTTCCGAGCCCCGACGTGTGCCCATACAGTAGTTTTCTCCCACATATTGGGTATCAGCGTACTCAGGACAAATTGGACAACAACTTTTGGGGTCCAATTTCTCCTGTTACCCTTGTGAAAATAAAATATTGGGGGCGAAAAAATCATTTTTGTAAAAAAAAAAAAAGGATTTTTTATTTTTACGGCTGTACGTTATAAACTTCTGTGAAGCACTTCGGGTTCAAAGTGCTCACCACACATCTAGATAAGTTCCTTGTGGGGTCTATTTTCCAAAATGGGGTCACTTGTGGGGGGTTTCCACTGTTTAGGCGCATCAGGGCTCTCCAAATGCGACATGACTCCCCCAGACCATTCCATCAAAGTCTGCAATCCAAAACGTCACTACTTCCCTTCCGAGCCCTGACGTGCGCCCATACAGTAGTTTACTCCCACATATTGGGTATCAGCATACTCAGGACAAATTGGACAACAACTTTTGGGGTCCAATTTCTCCTGTTACCCTTGTGAAAATAAAATATTGGGGGCTAAAAAATCATTTTTGTAAAAAAAAAAAGAATTTTTTTATTTTACGGCTGTACGTTATAAACTTCTGTGAAGCACTTTGGGGTTCAAAGTGCTCACCACACATCTAGATAAGTTCCTTGAGGGTCTAGTTTCCAAAATGGTGTCATTTGTGGGGGGTTTCCACTGTTTAGGCAGATCAGGAGCTCTCCAAACACGACATGGCATCCAGCCAATTCTGCGTTGAAAAAGTCAAACGGCGCTCCTTCCCTTCCAAACTCTGCCATGCACCCAAACAGTGGTTTACCCCCACATATGGGGTATCAGCGCACTCAGGACAAATTGCACAATAACTATTGGAGTCTTGTTTCCCTTGGGAAAATAAAAATTGGGGTGAAAAGATCAATTTTGTGGAAAAAATATAATTTTTTTAATTTTACGGCTCTACGTTATAAACTTGTGTGAAGCACTTGGGGGTTCAAATTGCTCACCAAAGATCTAGATAAGTTCCTTAGGGGGTCTAGTTTCCCAAATGGGGTCACTTGTGGGGGGTTTCCACTGTTTAGGCACATCAGGGGCTCTCCAAATGCAACATGGCGTCCAATCTCAATTCCAGCCAATTTTGGTTGGAAAAAGTCAAATAGTGCTCCTTCCATTCCGAGCTCTGCCATGCGCCCAAACAGTGGTTCCCCCCCACATATGGGGTATCAGCGTACTCAGGACAAATTGGACAACAAATATTTGTGGTCCAATTTCTCCTGTTACCTATGGGAAAATAAAAAATTAGTGACTAAGAGATAATTTTTGTGGGAAAAAAATAGGATTTTTTATTTTCATGCCCGGGCATTATAAACTTGTGTGAAGCACTTGGGGTTCAAAGTGCTCACCAAAGATCTAGATAAGTTCCTTAGGGGGTCTAGCTTCCAAAATGGGGTCACTTGTGGGGGTTTCCACTGTTTAGGCTCATCTGGGGCACTACAAACGGAACATGACCCCCATCAATGTTTGCATTCCAAAACGTTACTGCTTCTTTTCCAAGCCCTGCCGTGCGCCCAAACAGTTCCCCCCCCCCCACATATGGGGTATCAGCGTACTCAGGACAAATTGGACAACAAGTTTTGGGGTCCAATTTCCTTGGGAAAAATCAAAAATTTGGGACTAAAAAATCATTTTTGTGGAAAATTGTTTTTTTTTTTTTTTTTCACACCCAGGCATTATAAACTTTTGTGAAACACTTTGGGGTTCAAAGTGCTCACAACAGATCTAGATAAGTTCCTTAGGGGGTCTAGTTTCCAAAATGGTGTCACTTGTGGGGGGTTTCCACTGTTTAGGCGTATCAGGGGCTCTCCAAACACGACATGGCGTCCAATCTCAATTCCAGCCAATTTTAGTTTGAAAAAGTCAAACGGCGCTCCTTCCCTTACGAGCTCTGCCGTGTGCCCAAACAGTGGTTTTCCCCCACATATGGGGTATTGGCGTACTCAGGAGAAATTGCACAACAACTATCTGTCCATTTTCTCCTTTTACCCTTGTGAAAATAAAAAAAAGTTTGTAAAAGATCATTTTTGTGGCTAAAAAGTTAAATATTAATTTTTTCCATCCACGTTGCTTCAGCTCCTGTGAAGCACCTGAAGGGTTAATAAACTTCTTGAATGTAGTTTTGAGTACCTTGAGGGGTGCAGTTTTTATAATGGTGTCACTTTTGGGTATTTTCTGCCATATAGACCCGTCAAAGTGACTTCAAATGTGAGGTGGTCCCTAAAAAAATGGCTTTGTAAATTTTGTTGTAAAAATGAGAAATCACTGGTCAACTTTTAACCCTTCTAATTTCCTAACAAAGAAAAATTTTGGTTCCAAAATTGTGCTGATGTAAAGTAGACATGTGGGAAATGTTATTTATTAACTATTTTGTGTGACATATTTCTCTGTTTTAAGGGAAAAAAAATTCAAAGTTTGAAAATTGCAAAATTTTTAAAATTTTTGCCATATTTGCGTTTTTTTCAAAACTAAACGCAAGTTATATCGAAGAAATTTTACCACTAACATGAAGTACAATATGTCACGAGAAAACAATCTCAGAATCGCGAAGATCCGTTGAAGCGTTCCAGAGTTATAACCTCATAAAGAGACAGTGGTCAGAATTGTAAAAATTGGCCCGGTCATTAACGTGCAAACCACCCTTGGGGGTGAAGGGGTTAAAGAGGAAGCCCCCACATTCTGTGAACCATCTAGATGCCATAGTCACTATTGACAGCAGCATTTAAGGTGTTAAACAGCCATAGTTGGTTCCAACACTGATCGTGGCTGATGTAGCAAGTTGTCAGCTATGGTGCACAGCTGCTGGATTGTCACCTGTTGGGGGATGCTAGTCTTCTATATCGCAAGTCAGTAAAAAGACGTATTCGTGGTCACCAAGGGGTTAAACAAGTGTGTAAATGTCTCAAAATAGCTGCAAATTTTAATAATTAGTCAATTACAGAAGTGCTGGTTTTTACTAGCACTATCCAACAATACCAATCTATGAATATGGGAATCATTCCTGAAAGCATTATTTCCATCTTTTATAGATGTGTTGTTAAATAGTGCTTGTTTGTACAATTCACTGTTTTTGGGTACACATGTTTAGGATCTGCTGCGGTTTTGAAGTGTCCGCACCTATTGTGCAAATTAGCGGACACGCATTTACGCTTTTTTTTTTTTTTTTTTTACACATTAATGCAAGTCTATGGGAGAAATCCACATGTGTACCCACAAAAGAAACTGACATGCTGCGGATCTGAGATAAACACATACGGAAAGTAGCAATACCTATATATCAAAGAAGTAAAGTATAAACCAATTATACAGTAAATGATATATGGTTGCTAGGTAGATGAATGGTAAGATGGATCTGAAAGTCGCGCCGCATGTCAGTTTCCGCAGGTGCACAATGGTCATGGGATGTCTAGGAATCCCATCCACTATGCTGCAACATCTGGCTGCTGCGTTTTTGACATTGCATAAATACACAGCGTCAAAACCGAAGCAAATCCTGAACGTGGGAATGTACTCTCAGGCTATATTTACACGTTGTTTTTTTTCTACAGGCAAAACCTGCTCTTGGCAGTAAAGAAGCTGCTTACAAAAAGCAGTAGCTGCTGCGTTTCATTAATGCCTCTTGTGCATAAGGATAAAGTTTAGTGCCCATCACAAAAAAAACAATGCAACTTCCTTAGGTTTTTGCACCAAAGTCAATGTGTGAACATAGCCTCATTAAAATTTGCAGCTGTTCTTGAGATAAATAACAATTTCCTTGCCTTGGAATCTGACCATCCCACCTATTTAGCTTGTAAGCACTGCCCTGAAGCTGGTTGGCATTAAGAGATAACAGTGAGCTCCAGCCATCTCCAAATCAGTGCTTACAAGCTCAATAAAAAGAGAACTTAAGGAAGGCATGACTGCAATCACCAGGATGTCTTCTTTCAAGAAATATACAGGACTATATTTGAAAGTGGCACACAACCTGTGAAAGTTAAGGGATCTCTGCTCTAGGTGGATTTTTGGATGGAATGAAGAAGTTTCTGACCATCTACAGGACTACAGCCTGCTGGGATGTGGGAAAAGCTGCACTATAATTTTTTTCTTCTTGGTTAAAGAAAATCTTGTCCACGCCCAGATTCTAAAAATCTATATAATTTACCCTGAACTGCTGCGCAGGATGGGGGAAACAGAAAATCATTGAAAGCGCGGCTGAGAAGGAGGTACGATAACTAGTCCAAAAGAGAGGTCCTCACCAGATTCTCTCTGCCCAGCTGGGTCTCTCGTTGTGCATCTTTATAAGCAGTATTTTTGTTTCATTGCAAGTCCATTAAGGAAATGTGAACAGATATTTTAATACATTTTTTTTATAGCGGAAATTATGTTTTTGAGGAGTTTTGACTTTTTGAGGTTGATTTGTGCACATAGCCCAAGAGGTAGAAGTCAATACACACTTTATGCATCTGGTTAGAATTAAGCACCATTCATAATTCACAGAAACCAGCAGCGGAGTCGTTTTTAGGTTTTTATTTCTGTACACATACAGTACAAATAGTTTTTTGCGCAGATACAACCAGGTGACATGCACACATTTAGTTTTTAAGACATGTTTCAGTACTCAATTTTGAAAAGCTTGTGCTATGGATGTGTACCACCAAACTACTCCTGAAGATCAAACGGAACAGGTATGTACTAAAACATGTATGTATTAAAAGTAAACCAAGACCAAAAAACATCGTAGTCCTTGTCTCGTAGAGAAAACATAAAAAAGACAAGTTTCACAAATGCCTGTGGCAGGAGAAATGCTGATCGTGTAGAAACAAATTTCATGTAACGTTACCCAAAATAGTTTTACAGCTAATTTCTATTTTATAGGTCATCGGGAACGCATGATCCATCAAAAGCAGTTTGCCTAATTCCAAACATTATTAAATAGCCATAGCTTCGTTATGGAAGGATCTTTCAATTCTACACATTTTCTCATGGCTCACCTCATCATTATTAGTATTAATTGCCAGTTGTAACATTAGTATTAAAATGAGACAAATAAAACCTTCGCTTGGTATGAGTGACCTGTATAACCTATTGCTTTCACTCCTAAAATAATGGTAATGACACCAGGATTAGCAGTAGTGGTTTGACAAGTCTACAGTAATGTCAGAAATTCATGGATGATTGCTTCAAGATACTGTACAAAGAAGACACTAAAAGTTATTACTTTTATAAAGGAACAGAAATGTGAAGGATCGGTGTTAAACACCAGGAATAAAATAGGCTAAATTTCCTCCAAAACACTCACGTTACACTTCAGAACACATTACTTTTTTGTTGTTTTATTATTTTCTTTTATTTTTTTTTAAGGTGCATCATATCCCCGTCAGTTTTACAGGGGATGCAGTGCGCTTTAAGTTATCTCGACAGTAAAGTGATCAACACTCACAGTTCGTTTAATGGCACTTCTTCCAATCTGGTGACCCGTGATTTTGGCTCCACAACATTTAGCAACATTTATTAAAATACGAACATTGATTTTGCATCTGTACAAACCCCATCTTCCCTCCCTCCACATCACAAAACTAGATCGGCCATCATTTTTTTTTTGTTTTCTTTCTTCCTTATGATGCATCTAAAAAAATTCCCCAACAGCTACAGCATAGTTCACATTATGATTAACAGTATTCAACTAGAAAGCACTAATGTAACAGTTACAAGAATACACCTTTGTCGGCAGGTCCTGTGACGAGAGACCTTTGTGAAGGCCAATCCCTAAGCAAGGTGTTAGAAGAGCTAACATTTCCAGGCCTGGATCATCCATTACTAGAACTTACAGGATGGAATTATGGCCGATTTGATCTTGACCTGTGTATAAATGCCCTACACCGAGCTAGAGATTAGCTATACCCTGCCTGTGTATTGTCCTGTATCTGCCCAGCCACAGAGTTGTCATGAGTTTTATACATTCACACCCATCCTATATTAAAGAATTTCCTTTCTGAATGGTTTTAGAAAGTCCTACTAGTCAAGGAGGCTTCTCAAGTTGACCGTTGAGTAAAATCAACTCATCAGAAAAGAATCGGGGGCCATTTATCCTAGATATAGACCCTAAGCAACCATCATAAATTAGGGTTTCTTCTTTTGAACCAATGTAAGGTGTTACTTGCTTCTAGTGTAAGGTCTAATGTTTTCTACAATGGTATAGCGAGGAATTAGCAATCTCCTACTGACCAGCACACACGGTCTGACCTGTCATCAAAATTGCTATACATCACAAAGGCATTAACTCTCTCGATGGGGAAATAACTCTACCCTTAGGAGCCAACATTCTGTTCATACAGGAGGGTAGAGTATTCGGCAGAATTTGGCACATATTGACTTCACATCTTTAAAAGCCTTTTCCCAAATGTCTTCAATGCAAGACGTAAAACCTGAGGGGTAACCATAAGGTACGCTCAGTAGTAGCTGCAAATTATAATGAATGGCAGCTAATCGGTCTTTCAAGGTAGTGGTATTTCTCGATTTCCCAACTTTTCTGTATTGCTCAAGTATTCTAGCAAAAAAAAAAAAAAAAGAAACGTATTAGAACGCAGAGTCCATTAGCTCAGTCTTCTCTTCCCTTTTATGTTCACTTAGGCATATGTGGAGAAGTGTCCCACTGATGAGCAGAAGCCTCCCACTACTGTTATGTTGCCAGGATCCTCCTTCGCACCGTCTCAGTTTCTCACCCAGGAACCAAAAAGTTTTGTTACTTGGGCAGCTGTAAATGTAAAGCAAGGCTACGGAATACAGAATGAGAATTACTATGTCAAATAAATAGTAATCAGTCGTTGTTTCTCTTTTTTTTGTCTGTCTTCCTATGAATGACCAACTGGAAATGAAGTAACAGATGTCGGAGGAAACCAATTTTAGGATCAAATCACTGCTCAAGACCAAAGCATTTCTTGATATCCTGGAGTGTTAGAGGCTGAATTTCCTTTTGGTGTTTTCCCATATGGTTGAAGGGGCCTAAGGAGACTTAGCAGCTGTGTGGGAGGATGCCCCAATACCAGAAAATCCAAAAGTTGGTCTGTACGACCTGTGCAAAGGGGAAAAAATAATAAATACATGAGATGTTTCTCCGTGGCAGTTTTCCGGCTATGTTGATTTGATACCATTGACCGTGGTGTTTTCAGATACACCATCCCCTTTGGCTACAGAATCATGGAGACCAGAGTAATCCTTGAGTTCAGAGTTTGTTAACAAGAGTGGCTGCTCTCCTTTCTTGTGAGGTAGGAGAGGCTGGCGGGTATAATGCTCTCCGTGAGGGATGTTTTCCGGGAGGCTTTGGTTCTTACTTTCAGGCAGTAGAAGAATGCAAATTATGCAAATCAAAGTACAGCAGGCAAAGATGACATGGTGGAGGAAGTACCCCTTCTGATTGTGAAGCTCCATGATGGGGGCGGTTAGCATCCCAAAACCGGCACTAGCCAAGACCAAACCCAGGCCTCCACCCCTAAAAAACAACATCAAAATATAATTAGCTACCAATGTATAATAATCCATATGGGAACAACGAAACACACAGTAAATCAAATCATAGGTGGCTTCCATTATTATGTTGTTAATAATTATTATATATATATATATATATATATATATATATATATATATATATATATTATAACCAGTGTGCATTGCATTGTAGCATGTGCGTCCATCGCCATAGAATCCCAGGAAACATGACATCCTTTCACAATAAAAACCCAATGGATCCCTTTATAAAAAGTCAGTGGGGTCAAGCTCTGGTTTTAGCCATTCTGCAATGGATCTTCTAGTGTGTTATCAGATGCAAGAACCAGCCAAATAATCATACAAATACAGGGTTAAGTCAGAAATTACCGGTAAATGTTTTCTTGTGGCCACTAGAGGGCAGGCAATGACGGAGAAACATCTTACTGGTTTCATAAGTGCCAGTAGAAATGAATCTAGTGGGTCCTGCCCTTGTACTGGTGAGAAGCGAGCTTTTACTGCCTTTGTTCGATAAACCTGTAGCGGGGTCCTTACTAAAGGAAAAACGATGTGTTGACAACGTAAAGTGCCCTCTAAAGTAAGAAGCTTAGGCTCCATTCACACATTGCATTTTTTCAAAAGGCACAGCAAAATACATCGCTTTTGCCATGGTATTCAACATGGTGATAAAGGTGCAGTTTATCATGATAAAAAAAAAATAATATTCCAGTGAACTGTGATGTGGTTTTACAACAATTTCGAATACTGTGGAAAAAGCAATGAGTCTTGGGCATAACTTTCAAAAACTGCAGTGGAAAAAAATGCATCACGTCCAAGTAATAAGAATAGCAACAACCACAAACGACTAGATCTTACAAATCACTCTATAGTGCCAGCCACTTGATTACTCTTCTGTATAACTTGCTGAAGCAATGCATGTTGAGAAGTGAGGGAAATGAAAGTCCAGCACCTATAGTGCTGACAGAAGGCCGACAGAGGAGTCGTTCACTCAAGTGAATGGTATGCTGCAGTGCATGAGAAATGGAACAGTTACTGGACATATATTACACTAGTATGAGCATTTGAAGCAGTTTCAACTAGCGGTACAAGCGGGCAGGAAGATCATGCTTTTCTACAGGTTTTGTGTGAACGGATGGGTATGCTGTAATTTATTTCTACAATATTTTTCTACATTATTTCTATAAAGAAGGGTTAGTAAAAAAATAATAATAATACTACAAGATTTCCTTATTCTTAAGTGCTGCAGTTAATTAACTTCGGGGCCTAAGATGTCCCCTCGGTGGGAATATTTACCAGACAAGAGGAATCATTCAGGGAGTATCGGAGCCAGACAGGATCATATAGTGATGCAATAATGGGCAGAATATGGGACATTTATCATTAACCAGTTATTACATCATCCATAAGAAATATATACAAAAAGTGTCAGAAAATTAGAGACCTAGAGCGCCGAGTTATAAAAGCTGAGTTATATTAGTAAATACACGGGCTCATTCACTTATTGGTATAAGGCTTCTATTCGAGCGGAACTCTCATCAATGCTGAGCCAATGTATCCGGAAGAGCCCGACAGAGAATACATTGATCTCTTTGGCTCTGCACCCGGTGTCATCCGGCCCTCCAGCTACAGATGCACACACATCCTGGGTACACAACATTTTCTGGTTTGTCGAGTTGCACATAGCGCTCAGATAAATGGGCTTTATGTATGTGTACGAGGAAATAAAACTGCTTTTCCGGATAGCAGAGCAAGGTGCCATCTGATCACGTCCCAGCACTGCCGTTAGGAGAGTTCTAAAATGACGGCCAATGAGCCTTCAATCAGATTAGTATTCAGCGCCATGAGCTCAACGTAAAGGCACTGTCCCATGTCAGGAAATCTTAGTCACCGGCCACAGTCTGGTATAAAAAACATCCCACAACAGATCACCCCACCCAAAATCTGCTAAGCTCACCGACTGGCTGCCATGCAGTTGGCGTGAGAGCCCATGCCAGACACTGGGAGCAGTGGTGGACACTCAATGCTGGACCTGACGAAGGTGAGGATAGCTCGGGTTTGGATTTTTTTTCTTTGCTTTTTTTAGTATCAAACTGCACCCAGGTACAAAGATTAGTAGTAATGGAGACCACAGTTCCACCAACTAGAACTCTTATGGACAGATTTAAAAGGACAACTCTCAGTATAGAATATTATTCAAGAATTCAAGAAACAATTGTTTTTAGGAGAATGCAGAAAAAAAAATATTCTGGAAATTTGTAGTTCTGTTTATTTTTTTTTTTTAAATAGTTTGTGATCTACCCTAAAATCTAACCACTAAATCCGCTGTTAGAAGGTCTCTCACCCAGCCAAACCAGTTTTCCTGATTTGCACTGATGAGGAGCAAACACCCTAAAACACGAGTCTGCAAATGGAGTTTCTGGTTTGGCTTCTTATCTTAAGTCCTGTTGCAACGTTCTCAAAAGGGGTCGATATTGAGATTTAGGATTCAACTATGTGGCACTAGAGTTCCTCTCCTCTCTGAAGCCCCTATTTGTATTACTGTTAGCCCATTGCATGTACAACCTCACTCTCCATGCCCCCCTTGTGCTGTATCCAATGGAGAGACTACAGCTAGATGACTCAAATAATTGGTTGTGACTAATGGGATCTGTTATGTGCAGGAAATCAAGTTCTTGGTAGCACGTCCTACAGCTTGCCGGGCGACAACGGCTTCTCTTTCCTTGTTTTCCATGCACACCTACAGCAAATCAGTGCTAACTGGAAAAGAGTAATCGAGCCTAGTAAACAAGGCTTGCTTCAATGACTTCCCTTGTTTGTTGAATCTGTAGGTTGCATTCTCCGCATCGCCTATGCTACAGCCCAATAATACAGATCTGACTCAGCAGCTCAGCTCAAGACGATCTGCTCAATTTAGTGGAAGTGGAATAGCAAAGTAAGCAGTCAACAGTCCTACACCCGGTGTCGGTGGCTTCCAATAAACCCGTACTAGGGTGCACATAAGAGCACAACCTTTCACACAGTTTTGCAATGTGGATAACATTAACCCTACTTATCCATGTTTCTCCCACAATGACTGCAGAACGACCGATCTGTATGACGGACACAGCAGCTGTGAATGTGAATCTCCAGAGTAAAATCAGGTCAATGAACTCCGGTGAGAGCAGACTGACAATGCCGTGGTAGGGATGGCAGTCTATACAGTAAGCGTATATGTTCACACAGTGTGGATTCTGATCCAAAACCCTTATTAAGAAAGGCTTCAATATGATGGATTTTAATGGAAAACAAGCCTTATTGCACATGGTGCTGCTTTTTTTTCCCCAGCAGATTTTTTCAGCATGGAAAAAAAGCACCATGTTCATTCTTGAAGAATTTGTGTCAGGAAAAAAACTCCACAATTGGCCTCAGAATGTTAAGGGTAAGTTCACACTGTCTTTCAGGTGGGTTCCGCCTCAAATCCCGGGAAAAATCGCTTAAAATAATGCTAAAAAGAATATATGCAGTGCCATGTCAAAACGGCTTATGTTAAGGCTTTTTCAGCTTATTTTACCCACTTCAGACTTTGAAAGCCGTCAAGTGGCTAACAGTGACTAGTCCATTCTTCAGGGGTCTTCCATTTGGACGCTGCTGAACCGATCATTGATTTTAACGGTAAACAAATTGCAGTATTTCCCACGTAGTGCGTGAAAAAAAAAAAAGGCTCATGTTTGACTATTGAATAAAAACAAAAAAAATCCCCAAAAAGCTAAATATTTTTGTTTTGTTTTGTCAGACAGAAAAATCTACGTGCACAAACCCCGTGTAAACATACCCTCCTAAGCATTTCATCCCAAAACACTGAAGCAAACATCTGTCCATGCTATCAAGTTATTGAAAAATCCAATATAGACATTAAAGTATGCTAACAGTTTATTTTCAGGTGTTTTGGAAAGGAAACTCTTCAAAATCCCGCTTAAAAAAAACCTATTCTAATTCATAGCTATAGCAAATCCACTTTACTGTTCATACGAGCAGGGTTTTTTTTCAGCTTTTTTTTTCCTGAAAAGATTTTGAAAAATATCTGGGGGGTTAACTCTTCATAATTGCAGTAATTTTGACCAGGGGTGCTCGAACTTTCACATGGTGCTGTATGTAAAATGCTGCGGAATATGATAGCACTATATAAGCAATGCCTAATAATAATAGTGAGTCTGGCATCAGAGAAAGATAGGAGAATTCAGTAATCCGGATGCCAAGAAATGAGTGACTACTAATAATCGCAACATAGGTAGAAGTAATGTATGTACCTGATCACAGTGGGGGTGATTTCAGCGCAGAAAAACACACTTAAACTGCCAACTGCATGAGAGGAGAACATCCCAATAATGGAGAAGATGACGGAGAATTTATTCTTCACTGTTTCACTCATACCTAAAAAAAATATATCAAACAAACCTCATAATAATTAACATATTCAAGGCAATGTAAAGACAACTATTAGAAATTTTGCCAATATGTCTTAAACATAACATGCTACAAAATGAAGACTTGTGAATGAGATCTTACCCATGTCAGGACGCTGCGCGTATTTTCCAATCACTATTCCCAAACCGCAGAGGAGGAAAAAGGAAATGGAGAAGAAAATTACCGTCATCTCATTTCTCAGTTACATTGCACAATACAAAACAAAAATGTTCATTCGTTTCAGGGTAAGAGCAAAATATGAATGTGATGGACCCCGACATATCTATGTATGAGCTCGCTAACCTGTACGGTCTGTCCAATTTATCTGAATGGGGCTCACGACACACCAAGCCAATGATGCAGATATAGACATCACTCACACACGTGAAATAGATTATACAGTCGTGGACATTTCTGCAACAAATCTACAGTCTCTGAATAAACTCCAAGGCACCGATTCATTAAGACCAATGTTTTGTACGCCAGTCTTAGGAGCGATGGAGTAAGGTGCCCATAATGAAGAACTGTATGTCAGCCAGGGGCTTGCGTACTTTGCTTCGTAATTCGTGGTGTAATTATTATAAATCTGTTGCTGCATTTGGTCATGCCTCTGAGCTTTGTCCGCTTTTCAAAAAGCTGTCAGCTGGCCGGGACCATTGTAAAAACCTCAAAAGCAGTAACAAGTTTGCGCAACTTTTTTGTTGGTTAAAATTTAATGGCTGGGTTCAGGTATTTTCAAAGTCCCAGCACTACACATGCTGCAGAGGTAACGTTACCTCTGCTAGCAGCATCAGAAACTGCATGGTTCAGACCATCCTTCCAACCTTGCTGTTCTGAACTGTCAATCTTCAGGAGTGCACTGCCCCCAGCAAACAGGAGGCAGAGGAGCACTGCGCTCCTGAAGACAGAAGACACACACATGTATTCTTTAGAAATGCACTTTAAAAAGTAGACTTCTGCAAAATTGCCTTAAAAAGTATAGAAGGTACTGCAGCACATAATACAATGGTGATTAGGCTCCATGCACATATCTTCTATCCAATTCCATACATATCCACTAACGTTATGAGCAAGTTTATATATCTTTCCACAATTAAAAGCGGACAATTTATTTATTTTTTTTAATCGGATCTGCGGTTCAAAATTGTCCAGTCAGGTATAGAAAATGGGAAAGAAATATGAAAACATTTATTTCTTTTATTTGTGCATATTGGAAAAATGAAAGTCACACTGATAGTAAAAACGGACACATGGACCATAAGAAAAACTGATGAAAATCAGATAAATACTGATCAAAATTAATATCAACATTTTCTTAAAATCAAAAGAAACAAAAATCAGATCATGTGTGAATGAGGCATAGAAATCCTTGAATACTCCCATTTCATGGCTAAGCAGCACTGAATACTACAAATTAATGGTAAATCTAGACTATGTTGGGGTGTTGCTTCAATCAGATATTAATTTCTAGAAATGGGGCAAACCGGTACTGGCCCATGAGCTGATGTATCAGAGTAAGATATAAAGTGGTGACTATGTACGTGAATGGCTTTCTTCATTAATTTGAAGAAATCCCTTTAGGCTATGTGCACACAATGCCTTTTTTGCGGCTTTTTTTACTCGCAGAAATGCTACTAAAACACAATGTAATACTAAAGCAAGGTAATGCAATGACAATCCTGAAGTGTCGTGCACATGATCTGTAAATTTCCATTGATATTTGCAACATTTTATTATCTGCAGCATTTCAATTCTTTTTGAGTTTCTGCAGCGTTTTTGACTCATTGACTTCAATTGAGTCAGTCAAATTTGCAGGAAAAACGCAGGTGTAAAAAAGTTTGCGTATTTGTTGCGGATTTACGGCTTATTTGCTGCAGATCTGCTGCCAAAAATGCTGAGAATTGTCAAAGGAAATTATGTCAGAATGAGGAAAAGTGTGGGGGCGGAGAATGTGTGTGTGGGGGCGGAGAATGTGTGTGTGTGGGGCGGAGAATGTGTGTGTGGGGGCGGAGAAAGTGTGTGTGTGGGGGCGGAGAAAGTGTGCGTGTGGGGGCGGAGAAAGTGTGCGTGTGGGGGCGGAGAAAGTGTGCGTGTGGGGGCGGAGAGTGCGTGGGGGCGGAGAGTGCGTGGGGGGGCGGAGTGCGTGGGGGGGCGGAGAGTGCGTGGGGGGCGGAAAGTGCGTGTGTGTGTGCGGAGAATATGTGTGTGTGGGGCGGAGAAAATGTGTGTGTGTGCGGAGAAAATGTGTGTGTGTGCGGAGAAAATGTGTGTGTGTGCGGAGAAAATGTGGTGGGGCGGAGAAAATGTGTGTGGGCGGAGAAAATGTGTGTGGGCGGAGAATGTGTGTGTGGGCAGAGAATGTGTGTGTGGGCGGAGAATGTGTGTGGGCGGAGAATGTGTGTGTGGGCGGAGAATGTGTGTGTGGGCAGAGAATGTGTGTGTGGGCAGAGAATGTGTGGGCGGAGAATATGTGTGTGGGCGGAGAAGGTGTCTGTGGGTGTGTGTACCCATGCGACAAACAGCCCATACTGATTGTACTTAGGCGTCGTCTGATGGGACTACTACTCCCATTTGGCTATGTCTGCTGTCACAAAACAGAGACAGCATGAGCCGATAATGGGAGAATAATCTCATCACCTGGCGCCTGAGTTCAATTGTAAAAATCAAAACATTGACATATCACATACAATATACATACTAAACGAACACCTAATACCTGACACCCGCATCTCCCGCAATCAATCAAAAATAATAAACCAACATATACTCCCAGTCCGCCATAGTCCATTTAATAAAGAGTGTCCCACTTCGATGACACCCGGCCGCCGGCGATACACTGACAGGAGGTAATCGCTCCCGCAGTGTATCACTGAGTAGAAGTGAGTTCACCGGAGTTCATCAGCTGATCAGCTCCGATGCTCTTACTTATGGCACCGCTGCTTGAGAAAGTTCTCACACAGTAGTGCCGTAAGTGAGATCACCGGAGCTGATGAACTCCGGTGAACTCTCACGGGAGAGCAGTGATACAGTGAGGGAGCAATTAACTTCTGTCAGTGTATTGCCGGAGGCCGGATAGAGCAGTCACTTCTCCCGATGTGACTGTCCTACATGTGAGATCGCCGTGGGACACTCTGTATTAAATGGACTACGTCAGACAGGATAATATAATATGTTGGTTTATTATTTTTTGATTGTTTGCAGGAGACTAGGGCGTTGGGTTTAGGCGTTCAGTAAGTATGGTTAATTTAAATTCAATAAAGGAGTCTGTGTGATTATTTCAAATAAAGGACTTTATTCTGGCTGTGTTTATTTACCATATAACTAAAGGATTAGTAATGGATAGGTGTCTTATAGACGCCTCTCCATTACTAACCTGTGGGCTTGATGTCACCTGACAATACAAAGGTGACATTAACTGCACAAATATGAACCTCACTTGCCACCGCTACAGGGCAAATGGGAAGAGCAAGGCTAAGAGCCAGAATTGGCACATCTATAAGATGCGCCTTTTCTGGGGGGGGGACGAGAGCTGATGTTTTTAGCCTAGGGGGTGCCAATATACATGCTCATGCAATTTATTTATTTATTTATTTTTTTAAACATTTTTGGAAAAATAAAGATTGCGTTTCATGCAGATTTCTGAAAGCTGCTACTTTGCTACAGCATGTGTAGGTTAATTATGTTAATGCTCGTGTGTGTGTGTGTGTGTCTTTATTTAACTCTATGCACCGTTTTATTATTGAGGGTATCTGGCTGACGCCTGTTCATTACTAAACCTCGAGCTTGGCATTACATATTATATATTCACTTATATTTGTTTTGTGTGTAAACATTATAAATTTGAACATGGTATGTAATGATATTATGGTCATCAATGGAGAATGAAAAAGAAGAGGTTGAACAAGGAAATGACAAAGCAATTTTTTTTTTAATACATCTTTATTTAGCTCTATGGATTTACAAAACCGCATCAAAAACGGTGCAGATTTTCCATAGCGTTTTTCTGCCAAGAGAAGCAGAAACCTTGCAGAGATTTCTGCAAGCAAATACGCAACGTGCGCACATAGTCTTAGGCTATGTAATTAGTATGCGTTTTCCCACAAAACACAAGCATTTTTAGCTTGCAGAATGCTAGTGTTTTCTAAGCGATCTGTAGCATTGCTTGGAAAAGTGATTGACAGGTTGGTCACACTTGTCAAGCATAGTGCTGACAAGGGTTACCAACTGTTTACTAATGAGTAATGCCAAAAAAAATAAAAAATATTGATTTACTCACCCTCCATTGGCCCCTGGAGTCTTCCCGCTCCTCAGCGACGCTGCCGGCAAGTTCCATTCCCAGGGATGCATTGCGAGAATGACCTTTGCGCCTACGCGGTCACGCAACCGCAACGTCATCTGGGTGATTCTCGCAATGCATCCCTGGGAACGGAACTTGGCGGCAACTTCGCTGAGGAGCGGGAAGACTCCGGGGGCCGACGAAGGGGGGAGTATATCCATCAATATTTTTTATTTTAATTCCATTTTTAACAGGAATATGGTACCCAGGGTCTGGAGGAGAGTCTTCTCTCCTCCAGACCCTGGGTACCAACCGCACATGAGGCGCTCACTTCACGCATGGTGGGCATAGCCACATGCGTAAAGTGAGCGTTTCAATGCAGTCCTATGGCCGCGATTACGCCAAAACAATGGACATTCAGCTTATTTTTACACTAAGCGATTACGCTCCGCAAAAATATGCAGCATGTGCACAGCAATGCGTAATCCCATAGGATTGCATGGGATGCATTTTGTAACCATTTTTTAAGCGTTTACGCCTCGTAAAAATGCTGCAAAAACGCTTAAAAAATGCAACGTGTGCACATAGTCTTAAGGTTTCTTTTGTGTAGTGTGAATTTGCACAGCGGTACAATGATTTTTATCAGACAAAAATGTTACTATAAGCTATTAGGCCCATTTCAAATTCTTAAAAATTGGCATAGAAGGACACCTATCATGCTATACGTATCTTTCAATGCCACCTGTGGAATAAGACTTAAGTTCCGCCATTCACATTAGATGGCTGTTGGTCGAATGAAGGTTTGGCAGGTAGTGATATTGATCATCTATCCCATACAATGAGCGCTCGCTCAGCGAGTACTCCTGTGTTCTCTATGAGAAACCCAAAGCCAGTCACATCTAGTAGACTAATAAAGCAGATGATATGGTCACATAAATAACTACTTACAATTCAGAAGACCAAGCTGAAGAAGTGATGCCAAAGCTGTTAGTATCATGAACAGTAGCAACCCTCCCCTTCTTCCCAAAAATCCGACAACAGGACACATTGCCAGACATGATGCCAATGTAATTCCTGCCATGGCAAAGTAGTTGGCATAGAAGTTGTGCATGATGTTCATATTGACTTCAGGGTCCATCAGACTTTTAGCAAAACAGTGGTGTATCCCATATCCAGTCAACCTGGAAATGATTACACAAGGACACAATGAAAAAATCATGTTGGCATCTCAGAAAAGTCAACACATTACCAAGATATTATATACCATCATATTATAACCATTCTCCTTTTATGTGGTACACCAGTGACAAGAACAATAAATGGCCCTCAAGGAAAACAGCTAGCTGGCCAACTAGGATTACACCACGCGCTCCACAGCACCTGTCTTCTAAAATAAGTCAGATGGTCGGGAGGCCTACTTGGCTCAGAAGAATGCAATGATTTATTTTTGTGCTACTTAGCTGAGGACATGTAAAATGAGTTTCCCAATATTTAAAGGGACTGTCAGCAGGTTTTTTCTTGTATTCTGAGGATACCATGAGATGGGGGTTTAAAACACAGAATTTAGCGATGTGTCACTTATCAAGCTTTGTGTTTGCTTATAGTGAAGGTTTTATCACAAGGACATTATCATTGCTGTGACCAGCTGTCCGCTTGCCTCCTGGTCTAACCCGCCCTTGCCTGTGATAAGCTCACTCTCAACACACTATTTGCATACATACAGAGCTCTGTGTCACAACTGCTGCACCAGTAATCTAAGTGATACATTGTTGGATTAAGGGTCTCTTTTCCTACATTACACTGCTCTCAGATGAGGTAGCAAAAATTTGCTGACAGATTCCCTTTAAGCAAGACATAAATATCTACATGAGTGTAAGTAACTAGATGGGAGTCCCAGGATCCCCTCCTGCACTCATTAGTAGAGATGGGAGAATATGTTCGGAAAACGATTGCCAAATCCGAATTTGCCATATTCGTATCATATCGGTGCCGAATTTATGTTTGACAATCGTTTCTGAAAATATTTGCTCATCTGTACTCCCACTGACTTCAATGGCGTTTGGCTATAGTCAGCAAATATTGCAAATAGGTCGATCGTAATCCGAACCGAATACTGAAATATTCACTCATCTCTACCCTTCATCATAGATTGTACAGCTCTTCGGCTCTTTGGTGTATGTACACACAAACTGTCATCCGCCACAAAACACACGACATATACGAGGATGCAGCATCCACAAACACTGGGGCATCTTGATCAAGTTATACATATAGGTCGACTTACGAATTAACACATAGGACGAGTATATTCTTCCACAGGTTCTGGTTCCCACGACTTTCACAATACAAACTTTCTTAGGTCTTCTTGCGAGCTCCCTTTCCAATTCTGCAAAGAAGATACAAATTAATCTAATATTCATATATCCTTCCTAATAGCGAAGACCTGGCTCTGTTCTGGAAATCCTTGTGGCAGATAGTTCCACAATCATCTGCCCAAGCTAGAAGCACTTTATTCTTGTTCATTGCCACTTTGGGAAATATGAGGTACAAGTGCTTGGAGAACGTTATGTGCGGACAGAAGGAGCAGTCACCCCTTTAGAAGCGATGGGAAAGGTGTCCCCCCTAGGCAGAGGGTCACTTACAATAAGCTAAAACTGCCTGATCAGCTCTATCGAAAATTATTTAAAGAAAACAAATATCAAAAGCAGGCTGTGTAACTTTAGAGGCGCACAATCCTTACCAGGCATTACTCCTTTGGTGTCACTTTCTGTGTTCACTCTGTTCTTGTGAATAGTCTGAAGAATTTGCTTCTTGGAAGCATCAAACTGCATTGTGGCCATTAACCACCTCAAAGATTCGGGAAAGATGCTGTAGGCAAATGACAACCATAGACGGCACATTTATAAGCTTGTATACACATATACAGAAAACAAAGCTGACCAGTAGTGATGAGCGAGTAACTCGTTGCTTGGGTGGTCTCTGAGTATTTTGGCATGCTCGGAGATTTAGTTTCTGTCCACGTAGCTGCATGATTTGCAAGTGCTAGACAGCCTGAATACATGTGGTGATTCCCTAACAGGCATTCCTCACATGTATTCAGACTGTTTAGTAGTCGCAAATCATGCAGCTGCCGCGACAGAAATTAAATCTCCGAGCACACCAAAATACTCGGAGATCACCCAAGCAACAAGTATACTCGCTCATCACTACTGACCAGTACTACAAAAAGTTACACCATGCACACTACGTTCGTAAGTTTTTAGACATGGAGTTGCTTTGGGATATTTAGCAATTGTGGGCAAAATAACCATGGTGAAGGGATGCAAAGAGCTTCAGTGTTATAAAGAATAACCCGATACTTATAAAGTCCTTATTTGTAATCCCTTTTCATTTTTTGATTGTAAATTATAAAAAAATAAAAAAAAGGAAAGAAAAAAAGGAAAGAGAAAAAGGAACTTTAGAAAAAAAGGAAATAAAAAAGAGAAGAAAAAAAAAAAAAAAAAACAAGGGAAAAAAAAAGAAAAAAGAAAGAAAAGCAGTGACATGTGAACACAACCTTAAAGTTTGTATATCTCCCATGCCCAACTCATATAAAGGATGTGTATACTTACTACCAGTAGGAAAGCATCAGAATAAAAGGGCAGATTATGACAGCCTGAAGGATCTGCCAGTCTCTACAGAGAGCTGCCAACCCTGGCAGAAGAAATTGTCCTGCCATTCCAATGAAACTGGCCACCATTGTAATCATGAATCTGTGGCCCGGAGGGCAAAGTTCTATCCCTGAAAGAGAAAAGGGTCGATCAGCATTTTCTTTACGGAGAATTACCATTTGTGTATACAAGTATGAACAAAAGTATGACAGATTAATATGATTACTACTCATAGAAAATATGGCTCATACAGTAGTCACTTTTTTCTCCATCCATTATTATTTCCAACAGAACAAACCTTGTATAACAAAGAGCTGCCTGAGGACATAAAACGTTATCTTAATCTTGTTTTAATTGCATTAAAAAGTTATTTTAATGCAATTAGAAACTAATTGACAATAGTAATGTACTATAACCAATTCAAGGGTTATTCCCATTTCTACAGGGTATGTCAAAATACAAACAAAATTGGTCAATTGTTGTTAACCTCGTTAATGACAGAAAAAACACACAATGGTGACAGAAAATAACTGTGAATCTGACAAATGTAAATAATTCATGAAATGAAAAATGAAGTCAGACATTGCTTTTCAACCATGTTCCAAAGAATTTTTTTTTAAAAAACTCATTTAAAATAGGCCTGACAGAAATGATGGTACCCTTAACTTAATATTTGTGTTGCACTACCATTTTGAGGCTATCACTGCAATCAATGATCCGTAACTGTCAATGAGGGCTTCTGCACCTCTGACTGGTATTTTGGCCCACTCTAAAAGCAAACATGTCTGAGTCGAAGTCAGAAGTCAGGAATTTGTAGAGTCGAGCAGTGGGTTTAGTTAGCTGTCGTAAACCAAGTTCAGCCTTAGGAGGTCACTTACAAGGATCCTACTAAGGCACCATAAGGAAAATTCTAGGAGTAACTGACTTGCCACCAAAGCGCAATATATACGTACCTACTTGTCACAAACATCTACTGAAGATCAAACAGTCATAATGTTCCCCAATGGCAACACTCCTTCAGGTTTCATTGCTGTACTTTTTTTCTAATAAATTCCAGGCACCATTAAATGAAACCAGGTTGATAAAAACAACCCCAAAAGATCGATTGTCAATTCACTATGCATCGACTATAGATTGCATTTCAGATGACAGAATTCTTGACTCTGTGCAGACAACATGCTTCATTTACAAGAGTCGATCTATACAACATGAAACATACCAGATATATAAGGTCTAGCTTCTGATGCATTAACTCCCAACACATACTACCCGAGCCCTACTTGGAATGAAATATCCAGTAAATGTGGATATTACTGCCATGCTTGAACACCCAAGTTGCACTCCACTCAATTAAAAGCTTTCGGAAAATCTCATCAACATCCTCCAAAATTGTGTTGCAGTGTAAACATACAGTGGGTAGCACTAATGAGGGCTTAATGAAAATCAGATGCTTGCTAATAGGAAGACACTTAATACAATTTTATCTCTAATTGTGGGATGAAACATTTCCAACAGATTCTGACAATATATTATGATCCACATTGAAATGTCTTTTCCCTACAGGATTGAAAATGGACGAGAACTACCCAGGATAGGCAATGGTTCCGATTCTGGTTGTTGTAACCTGACCTGGAATTAATAAATTGTGCCCAAAATAGACATGTTCCAAATCTATGTACTGATGATGATCACTTGTGATGATGTACTGGAGATTTGGACTACAGAGCATCCCACAGAAATCCTTCTGACTTCCCCTCTGCATTAAGATCATTTATATTAGTTCCTCCATAAATGTCATTGAGAAAATGGAACATAAAGAATGACATGCAATCTCTGAATCCATATAGGAACGTCGAGCGAAGCAACTAACAGACTCCGATCAGAACATTCCAATCATTCACATTAAAATTGATTCACATTTAGATAAAAGGATGCGGCATCAGTTCATTTCCGTCTTATTACTCCAATGCTAGACAGCACATCACCGGCTCATTCTAGGAGGGAAAAATCATTCACCAGTCATAAATCTTTAAAGAAGCCCTCTTCCCATCAAAGTTTTTATCCTCTTAATATATTGCAGTCACCATATTATATAGAACTGTGTAGTTACAATTGCTAATTTTGCCTTTCTACCCAGTTAATTCTTCTCTTTTCTCTGCTCTATGTAGAAACACAAAGTCTCTTGTCCCTGGAGAAATAGTCTCTCTCTGCTCCGCTCCTACCCCGTCAGACTTTTGCAGTGACTCATGACATGTGCAGACAAAATTGACGTCCTGTTTCTACATAGAGCTTAGATGGGCTCAGCTAGTCAGTTTTTAATCACGTTATAGACCTTATGGCAAATAGAATTATATGGGTAGAAAGGCAAAATGAGCAATTGTAAGTACACAGTGCTGTATAAGATGATCTCTGCACTATATTAAGAGGATAACGTTTTTGATGGGAGTGCTTCTTTAAGATGACAATGCAACTATGAATTCAAAATGGCTACATCACTTTTGTATGGCAATATGGCCATTATATCAGCAACAGCAAAACGGAATCCAAGAAGGTTGTTCTCGGGATACAGTCACTGCAAATAGAAGGGAAACACTAAGGAAAGGTGTCTGCTATTTTACTGCCCAAATAAAAGTTGGGAGCGGTGTGCATGTTCTAGGAACACATCTCCCCCATAAATGGGTACAACATGGCCACCATGCTTGGAAGGTTCACGAGCTTCCACAAAAATGGGACGGTAAAGCTTTAGGCTTTTTTCCCGCGCTTGAAACACATGGCCTGAGCATAGAATGCAAAGGCTGGACTGGCTATAGTCTCCTTACCGGTACTCAACAGCTTCAGTCATATATAGGAGATGGTTGAGTTCGAAGCAGGAGACCCACAGCCGATCTGGACACCACGGGCCATATTTGGACTATGAATCTAGAAACTGTGAAACCTATTAGTTGTTAGACGAATCAAAGTTGATGGACATTTTAAAAGGTGCAAATAATCCAATGTTATGGCCCTGATTCATTGACACTGGCATTTCGTTTGACAGGTGTGCAGGAATAAGAGGTGCACGACACTTAATGAATTTAGGGCATCTTAACAGTGATCGGCAGCGCCTCGCCAGAAATGCGGACACTTTCCATGAAATTTAGAAGTGGGTGTAGCTCTGCCCTTCCCCAGCTCCACCCATTTTTATGGAATGGCCCTAAACAGCAGTGAAAATGCCAGAAGTTGCAACATTTTTGAGCAACTCTGGATTGCGCAATAATTTCATGACTTTTTAAAGTGCTTGACGCCTGTTTTCTGGTATAAACACTTGAAAGCAACTTTTTGTCCTCATGTCCCATCAAGCCTCGGGCCTACTACCGCTACATTGATGATATCTTAATCATCTGGACGGAGTCTGAGCAACAGCTAAAGACGTTCCACGAACAATTTAATCAATTTCATCCCACCATCAACTTAACACTCAACTACTCCAGCACTGAAATTAACTTTTTAGACACCACCATTAAGCTAAAGAACAATGAAAGTCCAACATACCTTAAATGGGACAGTTTCCATCCAAAACACATAAAAACGCTATTGTCTACAGCAAAGCATCAGATACAATCGTATATGTTCCAACCCCATGGATAGAGATGAACACCTTGGTCGCCTCAGAAAGACCTTTTGAACCAGGGCTACCATCCAAGAACAATTGAAAACCAAATTACAAGAGCCACCAGAATATCAAGGAATTATCTGCTACATTACAAAACTAAAGATGAAAATAACTGGGTACCTCTAGTGGTCACCTACAATCCAAATCTGGAAGTGCTAAGAGGAGCTGCACGGAAACTACAACCTTTACTACAAAAAGATGCCCGATTACAATCCATATTTCCAGACCCCCCACTACTGTTTTAGGCAGCCCCTAAATCTAAGAAGCATCATTGTCAGAAGCTCCCTGTCCTCCCCAACAGCCGCAGGAACCTTTCCTTGCAACAAGAAAAAATGTAAAACATGTCCATCTATAATGACCACGGACAAGATAAAGATCCCCAACTCACATCAGTACTACAAGATCCCAGGTATTTTCAGCTGCATCACATCTAATGTGGTGTACTTAATTATTTGTACGAAATGTCCAACTGGGGGGTCTGTATGTGGGGGAGACCGGGCAAAAACTGAGAACAAGGATGAATTCTCATCGCCACACAATGAGAAAAAAGAATGGATCTACCTGTGGCAAAACTCTTTTGTATCCCCGGTCATAGCATGATGGACATGAAATTACTTGTATTAAAATCTAACTTTAAATCTGAGAGAGATAGAAAAGTTTGGGAATATAAACTTATGACGACCTTTGACACTCTCAGTGCTGGAATGAATACATCACATGGATTTATGTCTTTTTACATCAATTAGGAATCTGCTTCTCTGACCTTCTGTGGGCATCAAAACACAATACCAGACCCCAATCAGAGGGCAATAAAACTTTCACACTCCTTATCTATGAACTGTTCCAATATTTATGTTCATCCCTCTCCCATAATGACAGTTCTGCTTCACGTCACTGGTCTTACCTATTGCATTATTTCTGTGCTGTGTTGTGTATAAATATGTGATTCTTCAGTTTTTGTTTTAGTCTTTGCCTGATGAAGAGACCTGAGTAGTCTCAAAAGTCTGCAATTTGTTATCTTTTCAGTTAGCCATTAAAAGGTATCAACCACTGAGGACTTTCAATTCTAAATATTTTTTTAAATTGAACTGTGATTTTAATTCTGTCATGTAGGCGGTTAATCACTGGCCTCATCAACAACAATTATTCGGCTGGACGTCAGTGGGAAATTCAACTGATTTTTAGTATATTCCTTACCTAAGCATTGATATTTTACAATCCTGAAAAACCCTTTAAGCACAGTCTTAAGCCAACCCCCATACACATACTAATGTCGGCCAAACCTGCTGATATTGATGGAATAAGGAGTATGGGAGTCCTAGACAATATATTGTCATGGAAAATATCCAACTGGCATGATTAATTTCGGATGACCGATCATATGGTCTCCTCGTGACTGCCTGGCGACAGCGCTCTTATAGAGAACTCAGGAGTGTTCGGCTGAACGAGAACTCCTGTATGTGGGTGAGCGGGACGCGATGGCTTCTTGCTAAACGACAGGCCAACAGCCATTTAATGAGTATGTCAAATCTTAGACTTCATGATAAGTAAATTCGCTTTCTGGAAAATCAGTCCTACGCAAATTCTTCACTGAACTGAACAATAATAGTGTCCCAAGGCCATCAATTATTCTGACTCATGCTCACGATATAGGCATTAACGTGTCCTTTACAGTATTGACTTGTAAGCCAGCATAAACTGGTGAGATTCCCTTTAAACGAAATTATCTGCTGAAGGCTATTCATCTTGACTAAAAGTAATGACTGGACAACATCAGATATAGATAAAAACGTAGTGGGCTTAGTACTTGAGACAAATACGAGGCATATGAATAGTAAGCAAAATGAGGATTTCACTTGCAAATAGCTCACTGATCTAGTACTCTGAGCATTATAGAGGCAAATATGTATAAACATATGTATATATTGTTTTTTCTTTTTTTTTCTATCCCTCCACTAGCATGTGCTGAAAAAAAAGGCTTTGCAGAGTAAAGCACCAGTATGGATTCTGCTAATGTGCTAAGTCAGGGTTCGACAAACCCGGGCGCCAGGTCGCCAGTGGCGCCTAGAAAATCATGCCTGGCGCCCGGGCAGTAGCGTAGCTACCGGGGGGGCAGAGGAGGCGGTGGCCCCGAGTCCCGCGCTCGGAGGGGGCCCACCCGGAGCTACGCTACTGTAACGGTGTGCACAGCGCAATGATACAGTTACATTCTGCGGCAGAGCAGGGAGAATCGCTCTCCCTGCTCTGCCGCCGGCCGCTATGGGGCCTGAGCAGGCGTGGGGGGCCCGGCGCCAGCAGTGGGCCCCCCGCCCGTCATCGGAGGGTCAGCTGTATCGGCATCCAGCCGATACAGCTGACCGCATTGAGAAAGAAGGAGCGAGTGCTCCTTCTCCCATAATCCCCCTCTCAGCGTCTGACAGCGGGCGCGATGACGTCACTGCCCGGCGCCGGCAGTCAGACGCTGAGAGGGAGAGCAGTGAGCGCGCAGGAGCCGGGAGCAAGAGAGGTGAGTACAGGATTTATTATTTTTGTAAAGGGGGCGGCATTATATTACAGAGCAGAGGCTCCATATGGGGGTACATTATAAATAAGGCTGCCTATGGGGTGCATTATAAATAAGACTGCCTATGGGGGTGCATTATAAATAAGGCTCCCTATGGGTGTGCATTATATATAAGACTGCCTATGGGGTGAATTATAAATAAGGCTACCTATGGGGTGCATTATAAATAAGGCTACCTATGGGGTGCATTATAAATAAGGCTGCCTATGGGGGTGCATTATAAATAAGACTGCCTATGGGGGTGCATTATAAATAAGGCTGCCTATGGGGTGCATTATAAATAAGGCTGCCTATGGGGGTGCATTATAAATAAGACTGCCTATGGGGGTGCATTATAAATAAGACTGCCTATGGGGGTGCATTATAAATAAGGCTGCCTATGGGGTGCATTATAAATAAGGTTCCCTATGGGGGTGCATTATATATAAGACTGCCTATGGGGTGCATTATAAATAAGGCTGCCTATGGGGTGCATTATAAATAAGGCTGCCTATGGGGGTGCATTATAAATAAGACTGCCTATGGGGGTGCATTATAAATAAGGCTGCCTATGGGGGTGCATTATAAATAAGGCTGCCTATGGGGTGCATTATAAATAAGGCTGCCTATGGGGTGCATTATAAATAAGGCTGCCTATGGGGGTGCATTATAAATAAGACTGCCTATGGGGGTGCATTATAAATAAGGCTGCCTATGGGGGTGCATTATAAATAAGACTGCCTATGGGGGTGCATTATAAATAAGGCTGCCTATGGGGTGCATTATAAATAAGGCTGCCTATGGGGGTGCATTATAAATAAGACTGCCTATGGGGGTGCATTATAAATAAGGCTGCCTATGGGGGTGCATTATAAATAAGGCTGCCTATGGGGTGCATTATAAATAAGGCTCCCTATGGGGTGCATTATATATAAGACTGCCTATGGGGTGCATTATAAATAAGGCTGCCTATGGGGTGCATTATAAATAAGGCTGCCTATGGGGGTGCATTATAAATAAGACTGCCTATGGTTGTGCATTATAAATAAGACTGCCTATGGGGTGCATTATAAATAAGACTGCCTATGGGGGTGCATTATAAATAAGACTGCCTATGGGGTGCATTTAATAAGACTGCCTATGGGGTGCATTATAAATAGGGCTGCTTATGGGGTGCATTATAAATAAGACTGCCTATGGGGGTGCATTATAAATAAGGCTGCCTATGAAATCTAATATATCAAAATATAATATTTATTATCTTTAGAAGTTAAATGTTTATAAGTTTGTAATGTTTTTTTGTTAAATTAAAAACCAAGTTTGTTAAAAAAAAATTCTGGCTCCTAAATTTTTTGGCTGGCTCCTAGATTCTGAACAACTTTGTCGACCCCTGTGCTAAGTAAATGAAGACTGAATTAATTGTGTGATTAAGTGTCAATTAGTGTCAACACATTGCCTGTTGAGAAGATCAAGGAGGACAAAGGACATTCAATAATTTACGGTGAATTAGAAAATTGATGCTAAAGCTACTTTCAAGCTAACCGCAAAATCAAAACATAAAAAAGGAACAAAATAAAACTGAACTAGAAAAAAATTACAACTTTGAAATCTGGATGTTTAGTAGCAAAATCGTTGGTGTCATCACACAATCACAACAGAGCTAAAGCAAGGTTAGTCATTCCATGTCTAATAATCATATATGTGATAAAAAGTGATAGAAAATGCAGTTTGTAGAAGAAATGTGTGGATGCCGACAGTGTCGGTGCAGTTGACACAGCCTGGCTTTATATCAGCTCATTAAAAGAGTGTTAAGCATTTCCAAGACAATTTGAAGGTTCATCTGAGGAAATGGAGAATGTCCTGTTAAACAAGTCTTGCTGTGTTCTATCATCTCGTACCAAGAAAAGCTTATTCCGTGCTCGTGTCTGCACCAGGCACCTGCTCCATTCCCAAGATAAATACACATCCCGCATTGTCAAAGTCATTAGTGCAAGTCAGTGAAAGTGGGCTCAGATCCACAGGCCGTCTCATATACTGTCACTTTCCGCAGGCTAATCAGGTTTACAGACACCAACATTTGGGAACTTATTTTTTATTCATCATATTACCTATTTGAGATTCTGGAACATTTACTAAATCAGCATCTGTGGGATTTATGGATGTAGAATTTAAAACAGAAAACAAGAAAACTATTACCCAAACCACTTCTACAATGAAGAGTACTTGAGTAAGGTAAGTGGGGAGCGTGGGCTTGTGAGACTCTGATACCCCCCATGTATGCTTTCTCAAGCAATGTCTACAGGATGACAGCATCACTTACAGCAGCCATATGGAACAGAAATTAGGGTAGTAGATTAACCATACCTGCTCAGTTATATGCATACTTTATTAATGGGAATCTGTCAGCTGGATTTTGCCATGTAGGGTAATCGGAGGACAGCATGAGTTAGGGGTTCAAAAATAAAATTCAACAATGTGTCACATGTCCAGCTGTATGCTGTTTATGGACAAGGTTTTATCACCTTGTGATTATCATTGTCCAGCCTACAGGACAGCTTGCCTCCTGGTCAGACTCCGCCCCTTCTGTGATAAGCAGCTCACTGTCTATAGACAATGTACAAAAAAAATAGAACTAAGGAAAATGTTCGTGTAAACAGGATATAAAACAGGATTTTGCAGAAAAACGAACAAAAAAAAAAACAAGAAAAAAAAAAAACCACACACTTCCTAAATGTATCCCCACAAAAAACAGCTGACCTTTTCTACACAATTTCAACCACTTCAGTTTCACAATTTTCTTCCCAGGGAAGACATTTCTTTTAAAAATGCGCAGCGCCAGCCTTAAATCTTTAGAAAAGGAACAGAAAAATGCACCAAAAACATTTCATATATAACTTAGGAATGTCACAAAACCCAACTAGATTATAGGGTAAAGAGACCAAGTGTAAAAGGTAGCAAAGGCTATTTCTTATTAGAAATACTTTCTTATATCTTTACTTTTTTGTACTATTCAAATAAGCTTCTAAAGATCATTATGCAATTAAAGTGGTTACTCAAACACAACTGGGCACATTAATTAAAGCGGTCTAAAAATAAAAACTGTTTTGCTGCCCATAGCAACTAAAAACTAAACAAAAACATTAAAGAGGATCTGTCATTTGATTAAAAATCCCTATGCTCCAGTGATACTGACGCTTTTCTCCATTTTTTGTGTTGTTACATTGCAAAGATTTGTTGCTTTTGGAGCACAACAGGAGAAATCTCTGCTTGTCGTTCAACTTGCCATTTATTAAGTCTTCTCTGGGGAAATGCACTTGCACCTTTCCCACACACTGCTAAAGATAGCTTGGCAGCCAAAGTAGCAGTCTCAGATGCTGCAGAGATGTGAATGGCAGCATTTGGAAGAAATTAATACAGGCACATCCTGCCAGAAAGGACTGAAAAAAACACCCAGTTTGGCTGTAAGAAGAAATTTCACCTACTGGTCTCCAAAAACATTTGTGAAAATCTCTGCAATGGAGTGATGCAGCACAAAATGGAAAAAAACGGCAGAATCAAGGGAAGTTTATGGATTTTTACAAGGTATTTTACTCAATTTGAGCAAGTGACAGGTCCTCTTTAAATAGTCCCGGTGATTTCAACAAACTGCAAAAATCAATAATATAGGCGAATACAAAAAACTTTGTAACACATCTTATCACTGCACCTCTTCCCTTCCTCCTAGACTTACGATCCACTCTGAAAAATAGATCAAAACCGTCTTGGTGAACCAGAAAAGTGAGGTGCCAAGTTACATCTCTTTTTATATATGGCAAAGAGTAATGAGGAAAGCGTGAGCAGATCTAAAGAGGCAGAAACAAGCAGATTGTGCTGCAGTTAATGAGCAATTTAGCGTCTTTCAGAGCTGGATACACAGCTACACAGCTCAGCACGGTTGTAGAAGGGTATGTTCCCACGGTCAGTAAAATCCAGATGTTACAGCATAGTGGATGGGATTTTCAAGAAGTCCCATGTCCACTATGCGTGCACAGACGCCCGCGGAGACAGACATGTGGAGCGTCTTTCCGGACTGCCGCATGTCAATTTATCTTGCGGAGACGCGAGCCTCCGCAAGAGAAATTTTACCCCTACACTGTATTGGATGTGGTGAATCCGCACGGTTCAATGAAAACATGTGGATTCATCTGTGTTCAGTAGCCGACAGCGCTTTGGACACAGCGGACATATGCTGCATCCACAGTGCTGCCAATTACTGAACATCTGCATATACCCTAATCCAGACCTGGGCAAAGTGCAGCCCGCGGGCCACATCCGGCCCTTTGGCTGTCTCAGTCCGGCCCGCGGACCGAGACAGCCGAGGGGCTGGAAAACAGCCTGCCCGCTGTCTCCATAGGCGTCGCTGACTGGATTGGTGGAGGAGGGGCCTACGGCCACTTCGTCCACCAATCAGCGTGTGAAACAGCTGACGCGATGACTTCATCACGTCAGCTGTGTGCTGCAGTGCAGAGATTCAGCGCACTGGAGGCAAGGAGAGAAGCAGAGCGCCAGGGACCGGGACCGAGGTGAGTATGTGGTGTTCATTTTTTTCATGTGTATGGGATGTTCGGGTGGGCATGGGGAGGCTATGGTGGTGTTGAGCTTTACAAGGGGAGGCTATGGGGGTGTTACAGATGTTACAGCATAGTGGATGGGATCCATGCCCACTATGTGTCCAGAGACGCCCGTGGCTCACCCGCAGAGAAGGACATGTGGCACGTCTTTCAAGACGTTAGTCTCCACAAGAGAAATTTCACCCATAAATGTATTGGATGCAGTAAATCCGCACGGTTCAGTGACCACATACGGAATCACCTGCATTCCATAGACAGCAGTGCTTTGGACGCAGCAAACACACTGCATCCAAAGCGCTGCTAGTTCCGGATTGTGGCACCTGGCCTTACAGTAGGGTTTGCGATGGCCAGACTTGCAGCCTGATAAGGGTTAGCAGACGGCGAAGGCTTTCTAGCTTGTGGACCATATGCTTATCTATACGCTTCAGGCCTGTGGACGCGCGGATATATGGATACCTTGTCAGACTAGAGCCTATTACAGTGGGTACAGAAAGTATTCAGACCCCTTTAAATTTTTCACTCTGTTTCATTGCAGCCATTTGATTAATTCAAAAACGTTCATTTTTTTCTCATTAATGTACACTCTGCACCCCATCTTGACTGAAAAAAAAACAGAAATGTAGAAATTTTTGCAAATTTAATAAAAAAGAAAAACTGAAATATCACATGGTCATAAGTATTCAGACCCTTTGCTCAGACACTCTTAGTTAAGTCACATGCTGTCCATTGCCTTGTGATCCTCCTTGAGATAGTTCTACTCCATTGGAGTCCAGCTGTGTTTAATTAAACTGATAGGACTTTATCTGTAACGGCACACACTTATCTATACAAGACCTCACAGCTCACAGTGCATGTCAGACCAAATGAGAATCATGAGGTCAAAGGAACAGGCCAAGGAACTCAGACAAATTGTGGCAAGGCACAAATCTGGCCAAGGTTACAAAAGAATTTCTGCAGTTCATAAGGTTCCTAAGAGCGCAGTGGTCTCCATAATCCTAAAATGGAAGAAGTTTGGGACCACCAGAAGTCTTCCTAGACCTGGCCGTTTAGCCAAACTGAGCAATCGTGGGAGAAGAGCCTTAGTGAGCGAGGTAAAGAAGAACCCCAAGATCACTGTGGCGGAGCTCCACAGATGCAGTAGGGAGATGGGAGAAATTTCCACAAAGTCAACGATCACTGCAGCCCTCCACCAGTTGGGCCTTTATGACAGAGTGGCCTGACGGAAGCCTCTCCTCAGTGCAAGACATATGAATGCCTACATAGAGTTTGCTAAAAATCACACGAAGGACTCCCAGACAGACTATGAGAAATAAGATTCTCTGGGCTGATGAGAAGAAGACAGAACTTTTTAGTGATAATTTTAAGCGGTGTTTGTGGAGAAAACCAGGCACTGCTCATCACCTGCACAATACAATCCAAACAGTGAATCATGGTGGTGGCAGCATCATGCTATGGGGTGTTTTTCAGCTGCAGGGACAGGATGACTGGTTGCAAATTGAAGGAAACATGAATGCAGCCAAGTACAGCGATATCCTGGATGAAAACCTCTTCCAGAGTGCTCTGGACCTCAGACTTAGCCGAAGGTTCACCTTCCAACAAGACAATGACCCTAAGCACACAGCTAAAATAACAAAGGAGTGGCTTCAGGACAACTCTGTGACCATCCTTGACTGGCTCAGCCAGAGCCCTGACCTAAACCCAATTGAGCATCTCTGGAGACCTGAAAATGGCTGTCCACCACCCAACCTGACGTAACTGGAGAGGATCTGCAAGGAAGAATGGCAGAGGATCCCCAAATCCTGGTGTGAAAAACTTGTTGCATCATTCCCAAGAAGACTCTTGGCTGTACTAGCTCAAAAGGGTGCTTCTACTCAATACTGAGCAAAGGGTCTGAATACTTATGCCAATGTGTTGTTTCAGTTTTTCTTTTTTAATAAATTTGCAAAAATTTCTACAATTCTGTTTTATTTTCAGGCAAGATGGGGTGCAGAGTGTACATTAATGAGAAAAAAAATGAACTTTTTTACATTTACCAAATGGCCGCAATGAAACAAAGTGAAAAATGTAAAGGGGTCTGAATACTTTCCGTACCCACTGTATATTACATCCAGACTCATTCAGCCTTAGGCCTCATAACATGCAAACAACTACTTTGAAAACAACTAGCAATTTATAATGAAAATAAAGTTTCTTCTAGATGAAATCCTTGCATAAGTTATTATTTACATCTGTCTGTTGTGGAAAATACTCTTAGCCCCTCGTAAGGGTATGTGCACACGTTGCAGATTGCTGTGCGGAATTTTCTGCGCGGAATCTGCATCCCTTGGCAGAATCCGAATGTCTAAATCCGTGCGGGTTTTTTATGCTGATTTCCTGCGGATTTTTTGCGGATTTTGCATGCGTTTTTACACTTGCAGATTTCTATAATGGAATGGATGCAAAAAAAAAAAACGCTGCGGAATCCGCACAAAGAATTGACATGATGCGGGAAAAAAAAAAAAAACAGCTGCGATTCTGCATGGATTTTTCCGCAGCATGTGCACAGCAAATTTTTTTCCATAGGTTAACGTTGTACTGTAAATCCGCTGCGGATTCGCAATAAATCCGCAACGTGTGCACACAGCCTTAAGGTCTAGATTTCTGAAATTTTTAGCAGATCCTATTTACAGTACAAAATAGTATAGCAGATTGTACCATTAACCAAGTTCACATGTTGCATTTTTTTCTGCAGGCAAAACCTTCTCTCTTGGCAGTAAAGAAGCCGCTTAAAGAGGGTTTTGCTGCGCTTTTCATTCTGATACAATTTAGCGCCTGTCGTTCCCGATTCTTCTCCACCAAAAATGCAGCAAAACCTGAAATCTGCGTTTGTGCTGTTGCTCATTGCTTCCTATAGGTGAAAAAATGCTGCAAAAACACTGAAAGAAGCGACATGCTGCTGTTTTCCAACTGAGTCTAGAAAAAAAAACAATATGTGTGCATCAGATTTCTGAAATCTCATAGCGTTTGCTGGTACTGTAAAAAAAAGTAGATTTTAATTTGCATTAAAAAATACAGCAAAAACGCAATGTGTGAACATAGCCTTATGGCGGGACAGAATCTAACTGACGCCAGGCTTCAATTTTTCTGTATAAATGGCGAAATAGAAAACTGTACAGAGAAAGTCACTGTAAACCAATATTCATATTTTGCATCCATCTTACACATATATGTTTGGGGTGACATATTACATCACCCCATCGGCTCGTTAAAGGGGCAAAGAAACCTTCTTCCCGCTTATCAGACACAGCACCATTTATCTTATAGTGGCCATCGCTGGTACTACAGTTCTCTTCAGCTCAGTCTCTCAAATGAATGGGACTTACATCCTGGTAAACAACAAAGTGACACTCTGCTCACCGAGTCATCTGATGGGCTGTGCTCACTGAGTCAGCTGATGGGTGTAGATGCCAGGAGACTGACCCTCCAACCACTCTAATATTGATGGCCCATCAATATTGACATCCAAAAAAATCCTTTTAACCTGGGTGCAACCTAAACTTGTTTTTCTTTTATTCTCTGGCTGCCGGAGTACATAGTAATGCAGATCTTGAATAGGTTTGAACATGTCAAAAAAATGTATACAGAAAGTATTTTTTTAACGCTTTTTTCACTCGTATTGAAAAAAAAAAAAAAAAAAGGCGAGAAATGCTTTTCTGCAGCTGCCCTGTGCCCAGCTTAGTTTCCTGCGGCTGCCCTGTGCCCAGCTTAGTTTCCTGCGGCAGCTTTCTCTGGACAGAAACTCACAAAACAATCAGCAACTGAATCCCAACCAGACAATAAAATGTGTGTAACTAATTCCCAGCAATGGCCTTGGGGCCACTGACTGACAGCTGCTGCGGGAATTCATCATTCATGAGTGAGAGATGACCACTTAGAAATGTCAAGTTGCCATGCAGAATCTCATGGCATAAAATAAAAAATACATATTTTGAAGTTGATTCAATAAACTGTTAAAGAACACAGAAAAGAAAAAGAAAATGAAGTTAAAGTGACAAAGGCCTGCACCCCAGTCTGAGCATGGGAAACGACAGATCTCAATGCACCATTCAAACTCCTCAGGGAGATCCTGCCAGGAAGAAACCCACTATTAACACCCAGCAAGCGGCCTGTTCATCTATGGCCTCTCATCAAATAACAATACATCTGAAACATTTCAATTCCGTGACCCTGGTGTCAGGGCCTGTGCCTGAGGACGGGCTGTGTGTTCTCCTCTTCTGTTCAATTTCTAAGCACCTATCAACTTACAGTCTGCTGGATTACTATGTAGTCTTGGCACAGCCTACACAGCTTCACTGGGACTAAAGGCTAAAAGATTCGGGATTTGTAGACACTGTTTACATCTGCACTTGGAGTCTGTGTTGCAGATTCATTCATTTTTTAATAGGAAAAAAATAGTATTTTTGGTAAAAGAAAGGACATCTCAGCCGGACCCACCAAAGTCATTTGGACCTGCCCTGTGTTTTGGTGTCCGTCGGGAGATGGCTCTGACCGATGTGCAGTTGTAAAGAGAGCCCACCATCTTCTCTAGAGCTTCATACAATGCCATGACAAATAAGGGGGCTGCACAGGCTAAATTAAAGCAGTACTCTCCTACCGACACCTACTGGGTCTCAGGCTCCGCTATGGTCTCTTTACACCAGCAGGATGTGGTCATAGTTCAAAGTGCAAAAAATAGATTCCAACGCCGTAAATTGAGAATCTTTATTGAAAAATGGTAAAACTGGGTTCCATTGCAGTGGATAAAAATGGCAATGCCTTTTGAATGCACTCTTTGAACCCCTTTTTTTTTTTTTTTAATGCAGGTAAAGAACACAGGAGTGCATTCGAAAAGCGTTGCCATTTTTATCCTGGATTATGGAACCCACTTTTATTGTTTCAATAAAGTTATTCATTTTAAGTTTCTGGAGTCAATTTTTTGCACTCTGGACTACGTTTGCTCATACCAGAATTCCCTGCTCCTACACACCCCCCGGAGCGTCAACGGCAAGCTGGTTCCAACAACCTTCCTTATGATTTGCACAATAGTTCAAAGTGGCCGCAGGACTGGTCAGACCCATGGATCATTGGTGAAGACACCGGAGCACGGCAGCCACTTATTGCCGATGTCACGGATGATGCACTGCTGAAGACAAATAACCACGTCAGTAAAGTGCCAACTTCCTGCCGGTGTAAACGGACAGTCTGCTTTGGATCCCAACAAGTGCCGGTAGACAAGTACAGCTTACTTGGTTATTTTTTTTTCAACCATATTACTAAGCCACGGGTGAAATTTACATTTTTTTTAAACAACCACTTTCACCATCAATACCCGGTAAGGTCCCTATATAATCAGCGCATATTTTGTCTTAATTATGTTGCTCTTAGAACTTTTGTTCTATTGTACAACATTCACACTTATTAAACGGTGGCTTCCATAGGTTATTTCCATAATTTACTCGTACCTAAAAAACACAGTTCTAGATTGTATAAGGAGGCCTTTGCTAAAACAACCAAAGCTTAACGTACAGAGTGTTATCTGCATGTGACGGGAATATTCAGTTCTCAGAATAGGCTGCAGCTTGTTGGAATCCGTCTGTGACGCTTGTGATGTGACTCTCGTAATTAATACCTCTGAACTGTAGAGGAGACTTCCTGAAACATGGTATAAATTAGGTGACAGATCTGTGACATGCCACTGCCTCATCCTGCGAGCCAGGAAATCTCCCCTCCCCGACTGATGCAGATTTCTACAGATTCTATAGATTGCTATAAAGGAGCCATTCATTAGACAGGACTGAGCCTCTGAGGATGTAGGAACAATGGAGCATCCTTCCTTCTCCGTCCTCTTCCCCTTCTCTCTTTGGGCACTGAATGAAGTAATAAACCATACGTATCCTGTGTACTACATACAATATACCTGTGTTTGGTGGATGGCTGTAGTTACACTCCTGCTACACCATTTATCCATATACTCAATAACAGCAGACATGGTCTTATTGTGGAAATTCTTTATTGTGATTTGTCCTGATGAAGCTTTGTATACTTCAAAACGTGTTGGCAAATAAAAACCGAATATATTTTATTGTTGTCTCATCGTCTGGCGGATTATTAGCAGTGCGGTGTCACATCCACTTTAACTAGTTTGAACTGTGAAGATTTAGGCAATCAATAACTAAGTTTTTTTCATCTCACTGTCCACATAAGCACACACATACTAGATTATCGGAAACAAAAATATTATCCTGGACAACAGGTGAATGTAAATCACATTTGTTTCTTTACTGATCACTACAAATCTATTGGAATTTATAAACCCAGAGTCATTGCTCAGTAAGAGATATGAAACTCTTCACATATCATTTTTGCAGTCTTTTTTCCATTAATCCAGCCATTCATACACAGTTGCTTAATTGCAAATGATAGTAAATTATTGCTGTGGCAATCAACATCAAAACAACGCATCAGTATAATTGCTGAGTGTTTGGGTTGGCTATGCTGTGCTTTCCCATTCCAGCCTTCAATACACAGACAAAAAGCCAAAAATAGTGGCTGAAACATATCAAAGATCTTAAAATATGCTACCGAGCCAGTGCAGCAAGATACCGAGCCGAGCGTTCAAGAGAGTGTGTCAGGGCTTGTTTAGCGAGGACAGAATTCTTCCATTACTTTTCTTCTTACAGGGAGAGGATCTGCAAATCATACCAGTATCTATACCATAGGAGTAACAGGAGGGCAAAAGCGTTTATCAGATAAACTATCCGGACCAGACACATCTACTAACCACAGTGACTACCAAGGAGATCTCATTGATTGGGAGCTTTATGTTACCTAATAAAAAGGACTATCCACAGCAGACAACTCATTAAAAGGTCTGGTCATGTATCACATAAATCTAGTCTATTATTTCTAAACACTGTTTTTCGGTGATTACTTTGTATCTCCGTTCATACTGCACCCACACACACAAATGATACATCATTTGAAAGGCTTTCTTGCCCCTTTCAGCAAGAAAAAAGCCAAACAAACCACACATCCACGATTTTATCACAAAATACAGTTTAAACACTAATTTTAAACCTGCAGTAAGGAAAAATGACCTGCAGTTGGCACCACACTACCCCAAAGCACACTACCACAAAGCTGCTTATAGACATCACAAACAAATCCAAACATTTGCCTTGGGGGCTTCCAGCTTGCCGAACTGCTTGCCCAGCCTATTTTAGCCAAATTGGAGGATTGCACACTTCACTGCAGGTGAGTCACATATGCAAACACATTTGTAAACATGCACTGTATATTGAATTGCACATTTGCTCCGTTCATACTCCACCCACACAAATGATACACCATTTGAAAGGTCAAATGACCTGCAGGTGGCAGCACACTACCCCAAAACACTCTACCACAAAGCTGCTTAAGACATCACAAACAAATCCAAACATTTGCTTGGGGTCTTTCCAGCTTGCCCAAGTGCTTGCCCAGCCTATTTCTGGCACACTGGAGGATTGCACACTTCACTGCAGGTGAGTCACATATGCAAACACATTTGTATACATGCACTGCTTTTTCGCTGATTACTTCGCCCCCCACACCACAATAGATACACTTTTTGAAATGTAAACTTGCCCCCTTCAGCAAGAAAAGGGTCAAACAAATCACACATTCACGATTTTATCACTAAATACAGTTCAAACATTCATTTTCATAAACCTGCAGAAAGAAACAGTAACCTGCAGGTGGCACCTCAACCGGAAGACATTTTTTGGCCTCTACTTATCAAACCAATTTATTGCATTACCAATCTACATATATACATACCTGTCTGTGTTCATCATCTCATGAAATACATTTACATTTGACCAGCTTGCTTATCGAAATTGCCTGCGCCCCCAACAACCAATGTGCGAAAATTTTGCACGGGCCAAGATAGTCTTACTAATTGTGCGATAACATTTTCCTTTAATAGACCTCACTGAGATCTGTAAATGGTACACCAACAATGGTATCAGTGGAAATCTAACACAGTTAAAGCTGCACAGACTATATATATATATATATATATATATATATATATATATATATATAATATATATATAATATATATATATATATATATATATATATATATATATATATATATATCTATATCCTTCCAAAAATCATTCTCTACCTTATTTAAAGGGAACCTGTCAGCAGGATTGTGCACAGTTACCTACACACAGTGTCAGGTCGGCACTGTTATACTGATTAAAATGATACCTTAGTTGATGAAATTCGTCTTGTGGTTGTTGTTTAATCTTTATTTTCAGTTTTGAGTTAATGATATGCCGTGCTCCGGGGTGGCCTGTGGGGGTCTTCATGTGGTGCTCTGATTAGGCATTAATCTGTATGGGTTCTGACAGGTCACTGATCCCTCAGTGACTGCCCTCTAGTTTACATAATGAATATATATATATATATATATATATATATATATATATATATATATATATATATATATATATATAGAAGAGAGAGAGAAAAAATCCCCTTCTGCAAGCAGGCGTCAGCGGTGGCTCCTGCGCATATATTATATGTACATAATTCATTTGTTTGAGAATTATCCTGATATTCATAAAAAAAACGGATTTCATCATCCAAGGTATCATTGTAACCAGTATAATGGCGCCGACCTGACACTGTGTGTACGTTACTGTGCACAATCCTGCTGACAGGTTCCCTTTATCTAGCCGTACATTACAGATACATAAGGAAGTTACTGAGAACTCATATGATGAGACTTATGGGAAACTGTAAACTCAATCACGTCACCAGAATATGGCACAAAACTGGTGGTCAAGTTTCCATCATCGTCTTCTGCTGTCCACGTCTGCTACAGACAGCAAAGGAGATGTGATAGAGAAATTACCTTGACTGCTGCAATGCCCCACAAGTGCAGACAAAAGATGACAGCTATGTGGGACAACCCACAAAAGCACCGGAATCTAAAAGCTTTTCTGAAAAAAAAAGCCGTCACTCATAACCAGGAAATTTATTGCTCTATGTTTAATATAAGACACTACACTGTTGCTTTCTTTCTGCATAAGTACATATGAACATGGTAATGTCTGATATTTATTCATTAACTTGTACACAATTAGAATAAACCACACGTGAGCAACATTCATAGATGGGAAAGGCGGAAAGGAAAGAAAATAAAAAATGGTGAAAAACTAAAAATTTACACCTGCTTGTCGGTGCAAGGCTAGTAAAAATGGGCTGAAGTCTTCCTTGCATTAATACAATAAGACCAGTCTAGCAACACCTAAAAGAAGCAGTAAACCAGCTAAAGAAGCCCATCTGAAAAGTAATCATCATTAATTGAGGAGTCACACTGTCTTCAGTCAGTTTCTCCAGGAGTGCAGCAGGCACAATGCTAATATGAAGATAATGGCAGAGCTAGCAGGAACGCTACCAATGAAGACAAGTGTATTAAAGTGTCATTGGAGAGAAGTGTATTTAATCACTCCAAAGTGCTTCACAACCGATACAATGGGAGGGACGTAAACACCAAAGTAAAGCGCAAGGAAGACGTCCCATGAAACAGAAGGCGGGAGGTCAAGCGCTACCATAGAGGTTGTTGGAAAGCTGAAGTGACAGCTAATATCCTCTACTTTACAATATGTCTTCAGCTCCATTCCTGGATTACAGCAGCGCTAGTCTAGAGCAAATATGACGCCGACATGAGGACGTTATTAAATGAGAGTGATTTACTGCAGAACTCTATATAATCCTGTTATGTAGGCCGTTTACTTACAGCTTCACTGCGGACTCTTCACCGGGCATTTCGATACGTCTAGATGACTTCTGTTACGTTCCATAAGAACGCACCGAGTCACACAATTATGCACCACTCAAGCCGACAGCAGCTGCCATAAAGAGAACAGAACCGCAGCGTTTGTGTGATCCAACACCGTGCCGCAGCAGCTAGCCAGAAAGTCAATCCAATGACCCGGCACTGCAACATTCACGCCACATTTACCTGCCTGACCAACCCTTACAGTGAGAAATATTAAGAAGAAACTGTAAACCAGATAGGGGGGAGCTAGGAAAGGGAGACGTGCAGTCAATAGCAATAGTCTTTCATATTACAGATTATTCTTTGCATTGCCCACAGCGCAAACTCACAACTACAGTGACAATATTATTATTATTATAGCGCCATTTGAGGTGGCTGATGGGCGCTTGGGACAGATGCTCGGGCAGATTTCTGATGTTAGAGCCAGATGCTAACTATCCTGCTATGAAAATGCAGACGGCAACTGCCCCGAGCCCGCTCCACACACCGAGACTCACTCCATGACATACATAAATGTCAGCCGTTACGATCCCTTCTGTTGGGCATTCTACAGCCTGACTGCTCTAACTGTAAAGAATCTTTATTCATGATGCACGAACGCGCTGGGATAAGGTGTTATCTGAGCACGCTTGGGATGTCTGGTTGACAGCAGCAACACAAGCAGCGCAGGGATTAGAACATATTATTTGAGCACACCAGAGACCCTCCCTTAGCACAGGAGCATGCTCAGATAACACCTTATCCCAGCACGTTCGTGTATCACTAATCCTTATCTATTTAGATGCAGGAATTGCCTTTCTGCCTCATATAATGAATGTCTCTTGGTCCATAGTATGGTCCTTGGAAGGAGCAAGTCATGTGTTAGTCCTCTGTACTGACAACACATGCATTTATCCACATAAATGAGATTGCCCCTGAGACTTTAGATTGTTTTTTTTTTTTTTTAAGCTATACAAGCCCAACTCTTCTACTCTCTCATTACAAGAGAGATCTTCCATCCCAATTACGAATATACGTGCCCGCCTTTGAACAGATTAGTCTTTCTAACATCCTTGTTAGAATGTGGAGCCCAAAAGTATTGAAGATGTGGCCTTACAAGTGATTTATAGAGGGGGAAATATTCCATTGGGGTCACTGGTCTTTCGCTCTTTTTATGCACCCATACCTGGTGTGCTTTAGCAGCTGCCGCCTGGATGGAATACTGCTCAACTTACACACGTCTTCTTGTTCATTAATCCCTAGTATATTTCTATTTAATGTACATCCTGCAGTATGGCAACCTACTTTACATCATCAACATTAAAGACAACTATCTTGTATTTACTTTTTTCTAAGGCTATGGGCGCACGTTGAGTATTAGCTTGCGGAAATTTCTGCAAGGTTTCTGCATCTCTTGGCAGGAAAAGCGCTGTGGCAAAAAAGCGCATTTTTGCTGTGATTTGGTGTGCTTTTGTCGCATTTTTGTACAGCAATGAAGGATTTTTTGAGCTAACTAAAGATATTTTTTTAAAAAAGTTTTGTGATGTTATCGTATTTTTTGGACAAGACACACTTTTTTCCCCAAAAAAAATTTGTGGGAAAACAGGGGTGCGTCTTATAGTCGGAATATACCATACTTACAATTAGCGAGGTGGCAGCAGGAGTCGGGCGATTCTTCCTGTGGTCCGACGCTGCACGCGGAAGATCTCACTCCCATCCCGGTTCGGTGGTGTGGGGGCTCCGGTGACATTTTGTGAAAGCCCAGAGCCCGCGCACTTCCATTGCCTCCATACTGTGGCCTCCGGGAAATCTTAGCAACGAGATCTCGTTCCGAGATCTCAATCTGCGCATGCACCATCTCCGATGGCCATTTTCCTGGAGGCCAGAGCATCGAGGCAATGGAAGTGCACGGGCTCTGGGCTTTCACAAAATGTCGCCGGAGCCCCCGCACCAATTAACATGAAGCACCAGCCTTGGGATTGGATTTCACAGAAACCATCGCATCGCAGCAATGGATGTGCGGGGGCTCTAGGTTTTTACAAAATGTCGGCAGAGACCCTGCATCACTGAGCAACGTCAAACCTGCAGCACCAGTTTGGGTCATATTATCACCGGACCACCAAATACCCCCTGTGACTCCGCTCCACCAGCGCTGCTGATCCACCCAGGGTAAGCTGAATTCAGAACTAAGACGGACCCCTATTCGATGCATTAATTTTTTTTTCCACCATTTCCTTCTGAAAATTTGGGGAGCGTCTTATGGTCCTATGCATCTTATAGTCTGAAAAATAAGGTAATTTCTTGGCTCAACACCACCTTTTTCATGCTGATGCAGTGTGGCATCAGGGTAATGGGATTAGGGCAGCAGCTGTCATTGACACATAGCTCTAGGCTTAGTAATGAAAAGGTGTCAGCCCGACACCCTCATTACCAAGTCAGTAAGTAGACACAAAACACACACAAACCTACACACACACTGTCACCAGCCTATGTAGGAGCGTTAACAGAACGAACGTACAGAGGCTGTAACCAGACAGCATCTGTTAATTTTAAAGAATAAAAAAAATGGAAAAAAAATTGCTTGGGCTCCCACGCAGTTTTAATAACCAGCAGAGGGAAAGCCGACGGCTGGGGACAGAAGTTTATAGACTTGGAAGTGGGTAATACCCATGGAGCTTCCCAGGCTATTAATATCAGCTCACAGCTGTATACTTACAATTTACTGGCTATTAAAATGGGGGACCCCCCCGCAAAGAGAATGAAGTGGGGTACCCCTATAATTAATAACCAGCAAAGGCTATGCAGACCGCTGTGGGCTGACATTAATAGCCTAGGAATGGGCCATGGATACTGCTCCCCCAGGCTAAAAACATCAGCTATAAGATGCGCCAAATCTGGCACTTAGCTTCACTCTTCCCGCTTACCTTGTTGCAGTGGCAAGTGGGGTTCATATTTGTGGGGTTGAAGTCACCTTTGTATTGTCGGGTGACATCAAGCCCACAGGTTAGTAATGGAGAGGTGTCTATAAGACACCCCATAGTGAAATCGTATAAAAACAGACACCCAGAATAAAGTCCTTTATTTGAAATAATGACACAGAATCCTGTAATAATCTTAAACCATACTTATCGAACGCCTAATCCACTGACGCCAAAGTCTCCTGCAACAAAAATAAAATAATAAACCACAATATTCCTCACCTGTCCGCAAAGATAATCCATAATGTCCCACGATAATCCTGATCACTTTGAGAGCAGTCACATCAGTGGTATGACTGCTCCCAAAGACAGCCAGCGATACACTGCTAGGAGGTAATCGCTCCTGCAGTGTATCACTGAGCTGCCGTGAGAGGTCACCGGAGTTCATCAGCTAATCAGCTTTGTTGATCTCCCTTACGGCACCACTGCTGCATGGGAAAGTTCAACTGATGAACTCCGGTAACCTCTCACGGCAGCTCAGTGATACACTGCGGGAGCAATTACCGCCTGTCAGTGTATCGCCGGCAGACGGGTAGAGCGGTCACATCTCCCGATGTGACTGTTCTACACGTGAGATCGCTGTGGGACACTCTGGATTATGTGGACTACGGCGGACAGGTGAATATATGTTGGTTTATTATTTTACATTATTTCTAGGAGACGGGGCACCGGGGATTTGTTGTTAAGGTGAGTATGTTTTATTTATTTTTTTTTTTTTTAAACTGTGAGAACAGAAGCCAGCAGATGATACTATGTCTCCCATCAGCGGCACCTACTGTCACTGTTATCAGTGACAGCAGACATAGCTTGATGGGAGCAGTAGTCTCATCGGCCCATGCTAGCTTTTTACCGCAGGTCACCGCTGCAGATCACAGTCAGCTGCGGGATCACGCTGACATTTGCCAACATGATCTTGCAGCACTCTGACCGACAGTACCGGCAGTAACGTTACAGCAGGTGAAAGTCACAGCTGCGGGGTTACGCTGACATTTGACAGCATTATCCTGCAGCGCTCTGACCGACGGTCTTACCGGCGGTAGCGTTACCGTCAATAAGAACCAGTGCGCCGGTGTTTCCCACGATGTCACACAGTTGACAGGGTGGGAAACACCATAGAAAGACGATAAAACGCAAAACAAAAACTCAGCAAATCCACAAACATTTTTATACCTGTATTTTTGCTGTGAATTTGACTGACTCAATTAAAGTCAATGGGTGCGGAAACGCTGCAGGAACACACAAAGAATTGCCATGCTGCAGAAAAAAACGCACTACAAATACGCACAGAAATTTACTGATCATGTGCACAGCACTTCAGGATTGTCATTGAATTACCTTGCATAAGGATTCCATTGCATTTTTGAACCATTTCCGCACGGAAAAAAATGCAGCAAAAATGCATCGTGTGCACATAGCCTAACAGTTTTAACGTATACTGAAATACTGGCAATAAAAACCTAAACATGGAGATAAAAGAGAAGGGCTGCAGTTTCCTTACAGAACTTCCAGCATTATAAATTGTGTTACATAGTGACTAATTCCCATTACCCAGAGGATTGCTTGGCTCAGTCTCTCACCCCACATAGAGCCATTTCCAATGATGACATAATTGGTGCTGTGAACTCTTCTTTCCAAGAGGCCGATGTGCTTTCTATTGCAGTGTTCATTTTTGAGCGAGTCTCACTGTATTTGCATATTCCATTCTAATAGCCTTAAACACTGAGCAATGAATTATTTAGCCCTATTTAAATCAACTATGTCCCCCTGGAACGATTTTGCAAGGCATAGCAGATAAGTACAATTGTGAGCTGTAATCACTTAACTATTGCTATAACTTGTAACAAACTAATACCAAGTGCATATTCCATCTATGCTAACAATAATGCACTGACCGCAGAATAAGAGTGGACTCACGACTGACTTGGAGTCCACAACAAAGATTTGTTTCGTTGATTCTCATTGTCAGCAACCATGACCCAAGTGCCAAAAGCATGAAAGTAAAGAGTGAATGACCATTACAGCTTAAAATGTCATGATGCCAGAATTTTCCTTTTTAGGGCTCACACTCATCTGCGTTTGAAATGGATGAGTGCAATCTAATAAAATTAAAAAAATCGGATTGCACTCGGACTAGCGTCAGTCAATGATTCTGTGTTCATCTGCTATTTTTTTACCATCTTGGATCAGACTGCCGCGAGTGGCCATGTATATCGGCTGAAACTCAGTAATGCAAGTCAATGGGTGCAAGAAAAAAAATTGCACAGCACACGGACCATGCGTGTGCCGTACGATTTTTAAGCACCAACTCATAGGAGACCCGACATTTCATGGTCTGATCATAACACAGCTCCTGGCCGGAATGCAGCCTTATACACTTATCAGACTACAAAGTATAAGGTTGCACAAAAATGCCAATCAAAAAAAAAAAAACAATCTGCTCTCATTTCTAACACTATCTAGGAGGTGCAAATGTAACAAATATTCATGAATTGTTATCTTCTTATAGGTTTGTTTTCTATTGATCCCAATTTTCCTCTTAACTCTCCAAACTCTACCTCTATTGAGCCATGGTCCTTGACGTTGCATAAGCTGCAGCTATGCATCTGCACTAGTCATTCTGGGTGCACAGTTGGTCACAAGACGATGTGGCAAAAATATTTGCTTTTCTCCACCCACTCAGAATATGAAATTACCTTGTTGCGTGAATACGTTTAGGATATGAGCAAGTGAATAATTTCTGTTTTAAGAGGGTCTTGCTGTATGATTACTAGTATAGAAAAAAGTTAACTAGTTTGGTAGCTACATAGAACGTGGCAAATCTCTACCGGTAAGTTTCAAGTCAGGCAATAAATACATATGAAATGTTAATTTACTGTTTGTACAACTTATGAATTAAGTTGATTCAGGGTTGAGAAACTAATTTTGCCTTAAAATATCTTGTTTTTCAAAAAATGAAGGCAAGGCCGTCCTCCTAAAAACCCCAAGACAATCCTCCTGCCAAGGCAAGGCACTCCTCCTGCCAAGGCAAGGCACTCCTCCTGCCAAGGCAAGGCACTCCTCCTGCCAAGGCAAGGCACTCCTCCTGCCAAGGCAAGGCACTCCTCCTGCCAAGGCAAGGCACTCCTCCTGCCAAGGCAAGGCACTCCTCCTGCCAAGGCAAGACACTCCTCCTGCCAAGGCAAGACACTCCTCCTGCCAAGGCAAGACACTCCTCCTGCCAAGGCAAGACACTCCTCCTGCCAAGGCAAGACACTCCTCCTGCCAAGGCAAGACACTCCTCCTGCCAAGGCAAGACACTCCTCCTGCCAAGGCAAGACACTCCTCCTGCCAAGGCAAGACACTCCTCCTGCCAAGGCAAGACACTCCTCCTGCCAAGGCAAGACACTCCTCCTGCCAAGGCAAGACACTCCTCCTGCCAAGGCAAGACACTCCTCCTGCCAAGGCAAGACACTCCTCCTGCCAAGGCAAGACACTCCTCCTGCCAAGGCAAGACACTCCTCCTGCCAAGGCAAGACACTCCTCCTGCCAAGGCAAGACACTCCTCCTGCCAAGGCAAGACACTCCTCCTGCCAAGGCAAGACACTCCTCCTGCCAAGGCAAGACACTCCTCCTGCCAAGGCAAGACACTCCTCCTGCCAAGGCAAGACACTCCTCCTGCCAAGGCAAGACACTCCTCCTGCCAAGGCAAGACACTCCTCCTGCCAAGGCAAGACACTCCTCCTGCCAAGGCAAGACACTCCTCCTGCCAAGGCAAGACACTCCTCCTGCCAAGGCAAGACACCTCCTGCCAAGGCAAGACACTCCTCCTGCCAAGGCAAGACACTCCTCCTGCCAAGGCAAGACACTCCTCCTGCCAAGGCAAGACACTCCTCCTGCCAAGGCAAGACACTCCTCCTGCCAAGGCAAGACACTCCTCCTGCCAAGGCAAGACACTCCTCCTGCCAAGGCAAGACACTCCTCCTGCCAAGGCAAGACACTCCTCCTGCCAAGGCAAGACACTCCTCCTGCCAACGCAAGACAATCCTCCTGCCAACGCAAGACAATCCTCCTGCCAACGCAAGACAATCCTACTACCAACGCAAGACAATCCTACTACCAACGCAAGACAATCCTACTACCAACGCAAGACAATCCTACTACCAACGCAAGACAATCCTACTACCAACGCAAGACAATCCTACTACCAACGCAAGACAATCCTACTACCAACGCAAGACAATCCTCTACCAACGCAAGACAATCCTCCTACCAAGCCAAGACAATCCTCTACCAAGCCAAGACAATCCTCCTCCAAGCAAGACAATCCTCCTGCCAACGCAAGACAATCCTCTACCAAGCAAGACAATCCTACTACCAACGCAAGACAATCCTACTACCAACGCAAGACAATCCTACTACCAACGCAAGACAATCCTACTACCAACGCAAGACAATCCTACTACCAACGCAAGACAATCCTACTACCAACGCAAGACAATCCTACTACCAACGCAAGACAATCCTACTACCAACGCAGAGGCAACTCCTCCTACCAAGCCAAGACAATCCTCCTACTAAGCCAAGACAATCCTCCTGCCAATGCAAGACAATCCTCCTACCAAGGAAAAATCCTTCTACCAACGCAAGACAATCCTCCAACCAACGCAAGACAATCCTCCAACCAACGCAAGACAATCCTCCAACCAACGCAAGACAATCCTCCAACCAACGCAAGACAATCCTCCAACCAACGCAAGACAATCCTCCAACCAACGCAAGACAATCCTCCAACCAACGCAAGACAATCCTCCAACCAACGCAAGACAATCTTCCTACCAACGCAAGACAATCCTCCTACCAAGCCAAGACAATCTCCTACCAACGCAAACAATCCTCTACCAACCAAGACAATCCTCCTACCAAGCCAAGACAATCCTCTACCAAGCCAAGACAATCCTCCTGCCAACGCAAGACAATCCTCCTGCCAACGCAAGACAATCCTCCTACCAACGCAAGACAATCCTACTACCAACGCAAGACAATCCTACTACCAACGCAAGACAATCCTACTACCAACGCAAGACAATCCTACTACCAACGCAAGACAATCCTACTACCAACGCAAGACAATCCTACTACCAACGCAAGACACTCCCCTACCAAGCCAAGACAATCCTCCTGCCAAGCCAAGACAATCCTCCTGCCAAGGAAAGAATCCTTCTACCAACGCAAGACAATCCTCCAACCAACGCAAGGCAATCCTCCAACCAACGCAAGGCAATCCTCCAACCAACGCAAGGCAATCCTCCAACCAACGCAAGACAATCCTCCAACCAACGCAAGACAATCCTCCAACCAACGCAAGACAATCCTCCAACCAACGCAAGACAATCCTCCAACCAACGCAAGACAATCCTCCAACCAACGCAAGACAATCCTCCAACCAACGCAAGACAATCCTCCAACCAACGCAAGACAATCCTCCAACCAACGCAAGACAATCCTCCAACCAACGCAAGACAATCCTCCAACCAACGCAAGACAATCCTCCAACCAACGCAAGACAATCCTCCAACCAACGCAAGACAATCCTCCAACCAACGCAAGACAATCCTCCAACCAACGCAAGACAATCCTACTACCAACGCAAGACAATCCTCCAACCAACGCAAGACAATCCTCCAACCAACGCAAGACAATCCTCCAACCAACGTAAGACAATCCTCCTACCAACGCAAGACAATCATCCTACCAACGCAAGACAATCATCCTACCAAGCCAAGACAATCCTACAACCAAGCCAAGACAATCCTACTACCAAGGCAAGACAATCCTACTACGAAGGCAAGACAATCCTCCTACCAAGCCAAGACAATCCTCCTACCAAGCCAAGACAATCCTCCTACCAAGCCAAGACAATCCTCCTACCAAGCCAAGACAATCCTCCTACCAAGCCAAGACAATCCTCCTACAAAGCCAAGACAATCCTCCTACAAAGCCAAGACAATCCTCCTGCCAACGCAAGACAATCCTCCTGCCAACGCAAGACAATCCTTCTACCAACTCAAGACAATCCTCCAACCAACGCAAGACAATCCTCCAACCAACACAAGACAATCCTACTACCAACGCAAGACAATCCTACTACCAACGCAAGAAAATCCTCCTACCAAGCCAAGACAATCCTCCTACCAAGCCAAGACAATCCTCCTACCAAGCCAAGACAATCCTCCTACCAAGTCAAGACAATCCTCCTACCAATGCAAGACAATCCTCCTACCAATGCAAGACAATCCTCCTACCAAGGCAACACAATCCTCCTACCAAGGCAAGAAAATCCTCCTACCAAGGCAAGAAAATCCTCCTACCAAGGCAAGACAATCTCCTACCAAGGCAAGACAATCCTCTGCCAACGCAAGACAATCCTCCTGCCAACGCAAGACAATCCTACTACCAACGCAAGACAATCCTACTACCAACGCAAGACAATCCTACTACCAACGCAAGACAATCCTACTACCAACGCAAGACAATCCTACTACCAACGCAAGACAATCCTACTACCAACGCAAGACAATCCTCCTGCCAATGCAAGACAATCCTCCTGCCAATGCAAGACAATCCTCCTACCAACGCAAGACAATCCTCCTGCCAACGCAATATAATCCTCCTACCATAATGTTTCCAATAATTTCTTAAATACTTTAAATCACTAAAACAATGTTTTGCACTTTAAGGCTAAGTTCACACGTTGCGGAATTGCCGCGGAAATTTCCGTGGCAATCCCGCACTTCTCCCGTGGGAAATACACATTTTTTTTGTATGCTTATTCCCGCCAGAAACTAGCGTTTTGCAAGCGTAATTAGCTTGCAGAATGCTAGCGTTTTCCTAGCGATCTGTAGCATCACTTGGAAAACTGATTGACAGGTTGGTCACACGAGTCACACAGTGTTTGACAAGTGTGACCAACTTTTTACTATTGATGCCGCCTATGCCGCATCAATAGTAAAAAGATCTAATGTAAAAATAATAAAAAAAATAAATAAATAATGATATTCTCACCTTCCGGCGGCCCCCGCAGCTTTCCCGCCTTCAGCGACGCTCCCGGCAACTCCCGGTCCCAGGAGTCCTTTGCGACAAATCACCCCGATGACGTAGCATCATGCGAGACCGCTACGCCATCTGGGTGATTCTCGCAAAGGACTCCTGGGACCGGGAGTTGCAGGGAGCGTCGCTGAGAGGCGGGAAAGCTGCGGGGGCCGCCGAAGGTGAGAATATCATTATTTTTTATTGTTTTACCAGGGATATGGTACCCAGGGCCTGGAGGAGAGTCTCCTCTCCTCCAGACCCTGGGTACCATCGCACATGAACCGCTTACATTCCGCAAAATTAATGAACATGTTGCTATTTTTTCCGCGAAGCGTTTTTTTCGCGGAAAAAAACGCAACATGTGGCCAAAACATGCAAAATCAATTAACATGTATAGGATGCTTAATGCTTGCTTTTTTTTAGCGTTTTTACCGCGGAAACTCGTGGAAAAAACGCGAAAAAAACGCAAATATTCCTGAACGTGTGCACTTAGCCTTATAAGTCTGCGAAAATGTTGTGCAGAAACGCTGGACTTCTGCTTACATTCTTGCTAATTATGTCTTTGAACCTTTCATGTACATTCATATTTTAAAATTAATTTCACCCTCTTAATGCACATAACCAATAGGTTTAAGGTCATATTATTTGTATAGATTGTTACTAAGTATATCAGGAATTCGGCAATTTTTCACTTTTGCACCTTTCAATGTGCTTCTTGAAAGGTCTGTGAAAGGCTACAATGTATCAGCAAAGCTAGAAGCGATTGCAGCTCCTGTTGTTAACCATGACACAATGATCTGATTAAGCGGAGCAGGGGATATACATCACGAGAGCAAAGAACATACCCTTGAGCGAGAAGAGTGTTCAGCCACCAACTGTGAAGGTCATTGAGCAAGCTACGTCTGAGTGGGTCCAATTGGAAAGCACCACACTAGTCGCTAATAATCAGCAAGTGGCACGGGCATGTCAGGTACTAAATCTTAAAATATCAAAAGGTTAATAGAGAACAATACCGCTTTATAGAAAGGAGACTGTAGAAGGGCAAAAAAATTCAGACAGAGCGCGGAGTATTTTGTCATGATGTTCGCTATATTATTTAGGAAAAAGGTACAAGTGTATCTAGAGTCCTAGCAGGAAAGTTGTGAACCCAAAACTCTATGGGCACAAGTCTGATGATAGTGAGCTCATAACAAGAGCCTTCTGGGTAGTACGGATATCGGCTCCCATGTCCCCAAGAACTCTGGCTACTGTCCTGGGCAACAGTCCGAGGTATGCTACTCCTGGAGGAAATGACTCATTGGTGTCTCTGAGAACATCTGTGACTGCTTATGCTATAAACAGTCCATTGGGATATTGTAACATAACAGACGTGTGTCCCTGAGCGAGTGGGAATCTGACTGTTGTGTACGGCCCTATTTTCTAGAGACGTCGCTAGAATAATATATTTAATTATATAAATATATATATATATATATATATATATATATATACACCTTATTACCACATATATATATATATATAACATATATATATATATATATATATTATACATTATATATATATACAACATATATATATACACACTATATATATATATCACCATATATATATACACACATATATATATATACACCATATATATATATATACACACATATATATATATACACACATATATATATATATACAACACATATATATATTACACACATATATATATATAATATACACACATATATTATATATTAAATAATATTATACACACATATATATATATCAACTATAATATACACACATTATATATATCCATATATATATAACACTATAATATATATACACACATATATATATATATACACAATATATATATATATACACACATATATATATATATATACACACATATATATATATAATATATATATATATATAATATATATATATAATAATATAACATACAACACACACACACAACACATACTGTCACATCCACTGCAGCCCTGGCATCTGCAAATCCCAAATATGAAAATCCTGCTGTTCTCAGGAGCTACCCAGTATTATTAGAACTATATATTAACAATAATTAACGAAGGCGTAGATGGAAAACGTGCTACATAAAGGGACCAGGGTTATTCCAGGTTCACACTATTCTGTTTGTCGGAAAATTCTACACTGGAATCCGCGCTGACATTGACCTGCAATGCACATTATTATTCCATAGCCTGTCAATTCATGCTGCGGATTTTCCCAACAGACTTCACATTTAATACGTAGGGTGAAAGCCAAATCTAGGGCAAGTCATCATGTATCTCATGTAGATTTAGTGCTGTGCTAATTAAAAGAATCTGCCATCAGCCATCAGGTTTTTTCCCCACTTCATTTACGAGCTAGAGACCCCAATTCCAGCGATACGTCACTTACTGGGCTGCTTGCTGTAGTTTTGATAAATTCACTGTTTTATCAGCAGGAGATTATCAGTAAATCTGCTGCCATGTAGTGCTCCATATTAATAAGCTCTGTATAAACAAGTCCACTGATTGGCTGCTTTCTGCCTATGCACAGTGTACACAGAAAGTTGCCAATCAGTGGTGTGAGCATCTGTGCGTCTATTTTTTTTACATCCATTATAATAAGCCCTAAGGGTATGCACACACGTTTAGTGTTTGCAGCAACATTTTCTGCTGCATAAGCCAGAGTATTGGCAGTAAATATGCTAAGTAAAATGAACACATTTCTGTGCTTTTTTTTCCCTTTCTTATGAATAGCTGAACTATGCTTGAAGAATTGACATGTTGCAGATTTGAAAAAAAAAAAAAAAACACTTTGAAGGTTCAATTCTTCAAGAAGAATACACAGCATGTGCATGAGATTTCAGAAAACCATAGGAAAAAAACAGCAAAATGTGAACAAGCTCTAAGGAAATGGGAAATGAGAAGTCAACTAGGATCTACCTTACATTTTTTTCCAATTTCAGTGCACTTGGAATTTTTTTGCTCATTTTTCAGGGCACTATATGATAAAATCAATGGTGTCATTCAAAAGTACAAGTTGTCCGGCAGAAAGAAGCCCTCATTATGGGGATATTGACAGAAATATAAAGACGTTATGCTTTGGGAAGAGGGGGAGAAAAAACGGAAATGAAAAAATGGATTGGGAGTGTAGGGGCGGTCCTATCAGTGTATAAGTGTGCATACAGAGATAGCTGTCAATCACTGATAGGACTGCCCACTGGATAAAAATCCCAGAAAGAGCAGAGGATTAAATGAATAACAAATTTTTCCTGAATCATTTCTAGCAGAATTACATATAAATACATTCCGCCCCTGCTCTATAACATGGTGCCTGCACATCGGGCTGCATTTTAATGGTGACAGTTTCCCTTTAAATTAATCTCTCACCCGTGTGGCGTAACAATTCTGGAGCAACTGTATACTCTATATTTTGAGGTTCCTCAGTTATTCCTCCTGAAAAGTTTTAATAAACAGTGTGCAATTATTTGTGAAAAGGGTCTCCATACACTGAAAATAGCAGAATTGGCTGGGAACGGCGAGATTGTGCAGGACCACCAAGTTGTCAATTTATTTATACATTTCTTGTAGGAATGATGGAGAAACGGGGCAATGCAGAGTTATAAGAAATGATTAGTATCTTAAAGAGAATAAATACTACTAAATAAAATACTTGTATTACTTCCAGAAAAATGACCCAAAATTCCAATTACTACATTACATAGGCGATGCATATCACAACCATCCAGAATCAGTTATCACAATGTTCTCCATTCCTAACACATTCCTTTAAAAAAATAAATAAATCCAATTTCTTTTAGTAGATAATTTTTAGCGCTGGAATTGCAGTTGTCTGCAGGATTCACGCTCACAGGTGCTTAAAGGTAACCGACTCTATAAAACAAGCCTGCCTTCACTTCAGATGTACGTCTCAATTCTCTCCATTAAAATAGCAGCATGCAGGGAAATTGCCATCTCAGGAGCAAGTAGAGCCATTCCTTCCAGCATAACCTAATAAGAAAACCCTGTTAGACTCCGCTCTACATGTATCTTAAAATTGTGCTGCGATTGCAAGAGATGAATAAATGGGAAAGGTTCCTTTACGTCTCCATCCCGCCACAATGAATCTCACTCTAGCTAAGAAACAAACAAGATGGCATTTAAAAAGGGGGACTTATGCGCCAGAATAGAGCCGTAAGTCTCCCACTGGCGCAGAAGCAGCCATGCATAACTGGGACGGATATTTACTTGTGGCCTCCATGTAAGGGCACGTTCACACTGCAGGTTTTGTTTCTGGATGGGATATGCTCCATACTAGGTACTGGCCAATAAAAAGGCTGCAAATAAAAGGCTTCAGAAAAATAACTTCTAAAGTGATTAAAATATTCCTCAAGACGGCTTCAAACTGCTCCAAAAATTCACCAAAGGGGGAGCGGTTTCCATTAGAGAACTTGTTTTTTGATGGCCTCAAAAAATTTGCCAGCACGTACCTTAGAGCCGATCCCCACAACGGCTTCAATGTAAACAGGTTGTGTCGTCAAGAGACAACTGTGAACCCTAAAAAAAATCTCTAAGACTTAAGGACAGAGTGACCAGCGGCACTAAACCGCTGCCCGGTATACGCCAGTCGGCAGTTGTACAATAGCCGGTTCACACAGGCAGACCGCGCTAAATGTAATCTGTAATAGACTGCCCAATTCGCATAGGCCGCCATTGTTGTCCTGTTTACACAGGTCCATGCACCGCCAAGAACGAGGATCTTACTGCACAATAGATTTCACCCAATGAATGAGTGTTTTGTTCCTTCATCAGATTATTGGCAGCTTGCTTACACCAATTGATTATCCTGAATGAGAATTCTTAATAATCTATCAGTGTAAGTGAAGCGTCATGCTCCCAGTGACAAAAACATGGCATCCGCTTTTCCACTGGAACGTTACCCTATGAGATTGTTAAAAAAGAATCTGTAAAGAGGTTTTACATATATATATATGTATGTAATCTGAGAGCAGGAAGATATAGGTGCCGAGAGCATGATTCCATTGATGTGTTACTTACTAGGCAGTGTTACGGTTTCAATAAAATTAGAATTTTATCAGCACGAGATAATGACTACAGGTCTAGGGGGTTTTGTGCCTTCTAGTCAACTGGTCTGCTTCACCTCGCCCCCACCTCTGATTAGGAGCTTTGTGCCACTATACAGTGTACACAGAAAGCTGCCAATCAGTGGTGGGGTTGTACAGGGCTCAGCAGTCTGAGCACTGCTAGTTATGTAGAAGAAAAAACTCTGATTGTATCAAAATTACAGCATGCAGACCAGCAAGCGACCCCTCACTGGAATCAGGGTCTCAGCCCCTACATCATGCTGCGCTCAGACAACACAGAAAGAAAACCTGATGATGGATTTCCTTTAAAGCTTCAAAACATGATAAAGACATTAGTAAACAGAAGTATAAGCTCTGCAATATATCTATATCTCTCATAATAATTATATATATATATTTATTACACACACACACACACATACATACACACATAGGATTCACACTTAATTGGCCTCTGAAAGGAATCCTCCACTTTCAAGATCCAGAGAGATCAGTTACATTAAAATATACAGTAAATAATGTAACACGCCAAGCCTAAATGGATTTGTTTGCTGGTTTGCTTTCAATTTTTCTCTCATAAGCCAAAAATAAGTAAAGACAAGTTTTCAAAGAGCTCATGGCATGGTCAGTCTCCAGATTAACCTCTAAACATGTGCAGGCAGGACTCCCGAACAGCTGACACCAAACAACGAAAAAGCAAAACAAGCAATCAACCGAAAAGTTACTCCTCTCTTCCAAAGAATTATCTATAGCGTCATCATTATCAAAAAGTCACAAAAGGAAAACATGCAATATTTCAAGCAATAATAACGAAAACTTAATTGATCAATGAGTAATGTACCAAAGAACAGTAATCTTGTTATTGGTGCGTAAAGGAATGCATATTTCATATCCTGGAAGTTATCCTGTGCACAAAGCGTCAACTTGAAGAGGCTGTCAACTACTTTTTAATTGAGGACCTATCCTTAGAATAGGTCATCAACATCTGGTCGGCCGGAGTCCGACACCCCCATTGATCAGCTTTTATTGGTGTCAGCAGCGGGGGCCTTCGGCTGGAAGTACTCACTTGCGGAGCTGCTCCGTCTTCTGGACACCGCAGGATACTATACATCTGCTTCCTAATGATTTGAATAGCAGGTGGATGTGTAGTACCAATCCTCTCCTCTCAGAAGACAGCCAGCTCTTCAAGCGAGTAGCCGCTGATAGCAGCTGGTCGGCTGGGGTGTCAGACCCCGGGCAATCAGACATTGATGACCTATCCTAAGGATAGGTCCATCAAAAAGAAGTGGACAACCTCTTTAAAGAAGTTTTGCAGGATTCTAATATTGACATCCTAACCTTAGAATAGACCATCAATATCAAGTCGGTGGCGGTCTCACACCCAGCATCTCCACCAGTCAGACAGCAGTTGGAAGTACCGAATCTATGGAGGCAGGGCACCACAGCACAGTATAGTCTCTAGTGGCCTTTCTCAGATACTTTAGAATGGTTTCTAATGAAGTGAATGGCAGCTGAACGGCAGTAACCAAGAACGAAGCCATTAGACTTAATACCAGCGGATCAGTGGGCGAGTTCCAGGTGTAGGACATTCTCAGTCATGGACAAATCCCTTAAAGTGTCAACCCTTGATCATCCAAAAAGTACCAAATTCTAGTGCGGACAAATGTTCTTAGCTAGAGATGAGCATTTCAATTCACGCGGTCGTGGTCCGGCGTCCAGTCCTCCGTGGCATCCTGCCGTGGACGCCGGACCAGGGCATTGTGAATTGTAATACTCATCTCATTTCTATATATTTTTACTGCAGTCAAAGTTTCACTTCACTGATCTTCTAGAATGATAAAGGGTAATTCAACTTTTAGAAATGTTATGATACGTTAGCGCCACATTTTCATGTACTGAGACCTCGACTAATCGCTCAAACTAAAGGACCCATGAGCTCAGATGATCTCTGGAGCACACGGAAAGGGAGGCATGGGCTCATACATGTGATATTAAATTTAAGAACCACTAGTGTGTATACCGTAATTTTCAGTTTTGGACCCAAGATATGGTCTACAAATTAAAAAATAAAAGCCGATACCCTGTCCACCAAGGATGTGCAAAAACAAGAAAAAAAAAAAAAAGTTTCCTACGCAGCATAAGCTCCGGAGGTCAGTGTGGATCCACAAAGTGGATTTTAATTCTCATCCAGGAGTATATTCGGTAGTTAGGGGACTAAACATGGGGCATCTTTAGTCCTCTTTATATAGTGAGATTTATAAAACCAACAGAAAGCATTTGGGGCTGTTAAAAGCTGCGAGATATAAAGCGATCACTGAGAGGCAAGAGGTTACATTCACACAGAGGACTCAGAAGCCTGGTTGTATAATTGCCTATTAATTACTACAGAAAACACGTACAGGACCAGCAATTAGATTAAAACTACAAGAAATTGGCTTAATAAGTAACCAAAAAGCCAATGTATGAGTGCACAAGTCCTGAGACTCACACGAATGAGAGCGTGTCGAAATCAGATCTTCTGCAACATTACTCTGAAAACTGGTAACTGGGACGTAGGTTAAGTGCACACGTTCAGGATTATTTGCGTTTTTTTTCGCATTTTTTCGCAGAAAAACGCATAAAAAAGCACTAATTAAGCATCCTATCATTTAGAATGAATTCCGCAATTTTTGTGCACATGGTGCGTTTTTTTTCCGCGAAAAAAACGCATCGCGGAAAAAATAGCAGCATGTTCATTAATTTTGCGGAATTATAGCATTTTTCCCGCTATATTATTGACCTAGAAAGTTCAGGAAAAAATCGCGGTAGAAACGCGTCAAATCCAACCAAAAACACATCAAAAAACGCGCAAAATCCGCACAAAAAATGTGCGTTTTTACCGCGAAAAAAGTCCGTTTTTGCTCAGGAATATTCTGCAAACATTCCTGAACGTGTGCACTTAGCCTAAAAAGTTAAGACCGGAGGAGAAATCTTATCAGGTTAAAAGAATCCATTTGCTTCCATTTACTGCAAAAAATCAAAATTTTTTTACAGCATAGAAAATAAAAAGTCAACTAACATCATGAATAAAACTCTGGTATGATCGACATAAGCCATTGTATACCTAGACAGCGTCATACATAGGAGCCTTCCATAGTGAGAATATATTAGGAATTGTTCCCCACTTACGCCCACTATAGAAGGATCAAATGTGATGTGAACAAAGCCTGAAAACGAGCAAAATCACATCATGAAAAGTAACAGTAGATGATTCCTTTACTATTCTTTTACTCACCTTAAGTCCTGTTAAAGTCCACTTAAAAAAACACAACCATGTTTGGAAGTGTTCAAAATATTAAATGAGGTTTTAGATTACTCAATTAATTATGTTTGGGGAAATAACATTTGCTCTGCTCATTCACTGCTTATTCAACAACACCATTCTGATGAATCCTAGTTCTTTGCTGACAGGCTGCAGCAGTGACGTCACGCCTACTGCTTAGGTAACCACTGCAGCCAATCACTGGGCTTAGCGGTCTCTTGCCGTCTACATCAGTATGACTACAAAATCTTAACATTGGCTGAAGCAGTTACATACACTGTAGTCTTGATGTCACCACTGCAGCCACTCAACAAAGGCTAGAGTTATCTCCGTATAGTTCATGTTGGTATTTTTAACCGCCCCAATCTTATATAATGAAACAATCATTGAAATCGCCTTTAATACATGCAATAACATACTTATATTACCAAAAGTGTCCCGATCCATAGATATTACAGTAGTCCAAGCCCTAACCATTTCAGTTACTGTGAACACCAGTCCGAAGAGGAGCTCCCGGGACCAACATTCATATTTGGAGACTGGACACCTTTGTTAATTTCTTTTTACCCAAATATATGATAAAAGCATCTAAACCATTTTATTTAGGTGGACAACCGCTCTGAAAACCTTATGTCCCCAACAATGGAGAAAAATAAAACTTCCTTGCAACCTTTCAATCGGAGTTTGTGAGAAGGCTTTAGATGTAGGAATATGCTCTTGCGTAGCTTTGTGCACATTTTGTAGGTCGGAGTTTTGCGTGTGAATCAGATAAAACATTCCCATCCTACTTATTAAAAACGCTCTCAATCTGACACTACCATCATATACGGAGCGTCGCCGCAAGGGAAAAGGACATGCTGCGATCTAAAAGATCGTGCAGCATGTCCGTTAACGCAGGTCTGCCGCCTGCGTGTTTTTACGCATAGTGGAGACGGGATTTCTTGAAATCCCCTCCACTATGCTGTAACATCTGGACGCTGCGTGTTTGATGCTGCGCCAGTGCACAGCGTCAAACACGCAGCATTTACTTAAGGAATCCTGACAGTGGAAACACACCCTTAGGCTATATGCACACGTTGCGGTTTTTTAGCGTTTTTGCCGCGGTTTTTCGAGGCGGAAACACCGCGAAACAACCGCTTACACAATACAACTCATTAAGGCCTATGAGATTCCGCAATGCTGTGCACATGCTGCGGGTTTTTCCGCGGCGGAATCGCATCGCGGGAGAATCCGCAGCATGCTCATTCTTTTTTGCGGAACCGCAGCGATTCCGCCGCCATAGGAATGCATTGAACCAATTACTTTCCGCATGTGGCTGTGCCCACCATGTGGAAAGTAAGCGGTTCATGTGCAGATGGTACCCAGGGTCTGGAGGAGAGGGGACTCTCCTCCAGGCCCTGGGTACCATATCTATGTAAAAACAATAATTAAAATAAAAAATAATGATATTCTCACCTTCCGGCGTCCCACGCAGCTTTCCCGCCTCTCAGCGACGCTCCCGCCAATCACGTTCCCAGTGATGCTTTGCGAGAATCACCCCAGATGACGTAGCGGTCTCGCGTGATTCTACGTCATCGGGATGATTGTCGCAAAGGACGCCTGGGAACGGGATTGGCCGGGAGCGTCGCTGAAGGCGGGAAAGCTGCGGGGACCGCCGGAAGGTGAGAATATCATTATTTATTATTTTTTTATTATTTTTACATTAGATCTTTTTACTATTGATGCGACATAGGCGGCATCAATAGTAAAAAGTTGGTCACACGAGTCAAACACTCGTTTGACTCGTGTGACCAAGCTGTCAGATCGCTTGTAAAACGCTAGCATTCTGCAAGCTAATTCCGCTTGCAAAACGCTAGTGTTTAGCGGGAATATGCATACCTATAATATGCGGATTTCCCGTGGCAGGTAGGTGCGGAATTGCCGCGGAAATTTCCATGGCAATTCCGCAACGTGTGCACATAGCCTAAGGGTGGACTGCAGCTCCGCCCCGACTATTAACCTGTTAAATGCCACTGTCAAACTGACAGACAGTAACAGCCTCCAACATGGGGACACGTCACTCTACATTCATGGGGACACCATTTACCTATCGGTGCTCCAGTCACACAGTTGCGGGGTGCAGATGGGTTGCTATGACAGGCAGCGGGATCTGTTCAAGACCTCCATATCTGTCATTAGGCAGCTCCCTTGAAATCCAGCTTCAAAAGGAGACCATGATTTTACTATATGCAGCAATACTATGGTAGTACAATCGATCAGACAATCACAGATCCTCAACCCCTAAGAGGACAAATGAATACACGAAAAAAGTAAATAAAAAATAAATAATAAACATATGTACACACATATACATATGTATAATACACACACACACACACACACACACATTATATATATATATATATATATCCCGATCAAAATCTACAAATAATTCACCTGATAGGTAACCACTGTAAACAGAAAAAAAAGTCAAAACCCCAAAACTGCAGATTTTTTTTTAGTTGCCATAATACCACCTAAAATTATGTAAGAAGCGAATAAAATGTCATGTTTATTCCAAAATGTTACCAATAAAAATGTGTTTTCACTCTGCCAAAAATAAGCCATCACACTTTTTTCAATACTAAAATAATAAAAAACCCGGACAAATTTAGCATCACCGTAATGGTGCTCATGAGGGGCATTATATTGACAAGTCACAAAGTAAAGCCGAATTTTTGTGTTTTAAAAAAAAAAAAAAAAGTTAGAATTGCTGTTTTTTTTTTTTTTTTAAATTTCACACAGATGATGGAAGTATCCTGTGCTGCTGGAGAAATGAGCAGCCATGATGAAATATGGAATGCTGGTTTATTGTCAATGTATTTCAGAGTCACTCCGACTCCTTTAGGACAACCACAAAGACAGTCTATCTGGACAGAAACATAAAAAAGGTTGAAGGAAAAAATTAAAAAGGAAAAAAAATGGAAATTGGCCAGGTTGGGAAGGTGTTATCAGCTAAAAGTGTTTAATGTATTATTAATAATGTTGCTGCACATGTATCATTTTTCCATATAGAAGGTCCAATGATTCAGGCATACTTTCCTTATGAAACCATTTTATCACGCTCTGTTTTACAGTCAAGCTTGAGATCCTGAACCATTATATGAAAACAGTAAGAAAGCAGCTGAGGAAGCCGTGGCATTGACAGCGCTCGAGTACACGACTGTGCTCCGGGATAATGCAGCTCCGCTTGTTTAACTGATGAATGTTTGCACATAGTGTTGGCATTACCATTAACAAACACACTAAATGTCACTTCCGCAGCAGCCTACCTGGGACACGTGGACATTGGGGGAAAAAAAAGAAATCAATTGGCAATTAGGCTGACGACAAAAAGGAAGCTATGGAAATCTGGTGCTTAACAAGACAAACGGCAGATCAAAAGTATCATTTTATGTAAATCTTCAGAGAGAAAATCAAGTAGGTTACAAAGTAGTTAAAGGATAGGGATATGTCTGATTTATTCATATGTACTATTAAAAGTTCTAAAATAGTGAAGCCTCAGCTATTCCATGATTTAAGATCTGCGCTATAGAATATATAGTTACATCTAAGCGCAAGAGTGTTTTCCCACTAAATAGATTAATCAGCTATTTCCAGGTCGGGTGATATAGTTCTGATCACTAGGGCCCCAACAGATTACGAAAGCGGGGGTCATCAAGTCCTTTGTGTAAAAAGAGCGGTGGTCAGGCAAGCGCACTCTCTCCCCATTCATACAGGGGAGGGACCTCAAGACCTCTGTTCTTCATGGGTGTCCATTTGGTAGGACCTTGAGCCATCGTGCGACCAGCAGTGTTGGCTTAATAAACTTTTCTCAGGAAAAGTGTGGTGTTCCCAGGCATGATTTCCTCTATACATGTAACATCTCCCAAATTAAAATCAGAAATCCCAAAAGGATTTTATTTTTATTTTATTTTTTTAAGTAAAATTCAGCAGTTTATCTCTATTTTAAGAAAAAAATATAGATAATTATTAAAGCCATTATTTCTAAATGGCTAAAATAGGAGACACAATAAAGCATATTCTACATTGTCTTCACTATATAACATGCTAAAAGTAGGACGACAGAAAAAACGTTGTTCCATCAGTTTTTGAGCCTCCCGGTAGTTTACATGTACCCAAAATGTGAAGTAAAGTAAAGTAAAATCTGGCTACACTTACATGGGTGTGAATGATGTGAATCCCCCTCAATCTTGCTTCTCGTTCCCTAGAATTTATGTGTATTGCAGCCTCCACCCTCCATGGACCACAAAGGCCTACATGCCGCCCTACCTCCACACACTCACGTCCCCTGCTGCCATAATTCAGACGGCATTCCCAAATGGAAAACTCACAGCAGATACCAGCAATTTCTGAACTAATTGGCCGTGACAAGTGCTCCACCACCACGAGCTGCGAGCCATTTACATTTCATTTTCTATTAGAACTACACAAGGAGCAGTTAGAAACCAACTACAATAATTGCAAGAACACCACAAACGCTTCCATAAAGGTCTCCAGGCCATTGAATTAGATGTATGCAATTTAAATTATTAAAATTGGCATAACAGATTTCAAATATTACCTGGAACAGAATACACAACCTCATAAGGTTAAATTCATCCTCTACATAAGAATGATAATCGTACTAGAAATACAAGCAGAGATTATAATCATCCGTGGTGTAGAGATATGGTTTGGGAGAACATACATGCAGGAATGTGTGTAGAATTAGGGATTTGTCACAGGATAGGAATTGCTATACATGGATATAGAAAAACTGCAAATAAATACAGACGTAGACAAAAAACTTGGCATCCTTCTGTTAGGCTAGTTTCACACCAGCGTCTGACCGACCTGCATCGGTCAGCGCACGGCTGCTACTAAGCTCCGCCCCCGCCTCCTCCCGATCGCTCAGCCTATGGGCGCATGACACTGCATGCGACCTGCGCACCTTATCTTTAGCATTGGGTTCGCAGGCCGTACGCAGGTATGCGTTTGCCGGCACATGCGTCCTTTTGACGGTGCGCCGAGCGCACCAAAATGCAACACGGTGCGTTGGGCGCCGGAGCTCTCTGACCTTTCCCGGTGCCTGCGCACTGCAGTACTCTGCTCTGCCCTCACCAGGGAATATCAGTGCGCCTGCGCAGGAACCGCGACGGGATGCAAAGAAGAGGCCAGCTTCACTAGAAGATGGGAGGCGCCGAATCGGACCGCGAAGCCCATCGGACCGGACCGCCCCTGGGTGAGTATAATATAACTAGTTTTTCTTCTCTTTCAGGTGACATCGGGGGCTTATCTACAGCATTACAGAATACTGTAGATAAGCCCCTGATGGCGGTGGCCGCATCTCATAGTCCAAAAATAGGGTGACAGATTCCCTTTAAGTGTGGTACACATGATATCAAACAGCATAGTGACTACTTTTCACTACTTAAAATAGACAAATTACAAGTTTGTAGACACCTGTGGTGCCAATTACAGGACACACCTTAGTTTAACAAGTCTCTATGGTCAAATTATTTTCAAACTTTTCTGTGGGAGCTATCACTTTTGACCAGGCCATTTTCAGTAGGGTTTTTTCTAATTTTTTTTGTTAGAGTGCAATTCAAAATCAATTTCTGATTGTAAATTTAAATTGAAAACTTTCTTTTGACAGTTTCAAATTATTTCAGTGACCATTATAGTTTTGTTTTTTTTTTTCTTTTTACTTTAACAGAAGTGTACTAAGAATTTTGCACACGTCTGTACATGACAGAGGGATATACTTACTCAGTGCATATAGACAAAGGAATATCCCGGCAAGACAGAATCCTTCAAAAAACCTGAGAGTGCTGAACATTGTGACATTAACTGAAAGTGCCACGGAAAATCCAAAAATCAGATTGAAGATTACAGAGAACAGCAGCACAAGACGTCGGCCGATCCTATGAAAAAAGAAAAAAAAGAGAAAGAAGTAAATTGTAATAAACATGCACATGTTCCAAAGCAGCGCAATTAAAGCTATATACCTAAATCAAAGATCAGAGTATGAAATGCATAGTAACGTAAGAGCTACATATCTGCTCTTCCTCTATTCCTATTTAAATCCATTCCTGGTGACAAAGTTACTCCATTCAGCTACAGTTACAGTCTACAGATATTTAGAAGTGTGTTCTAGTGGTTCATAGAAAAATTACAGAAAAATCAGTGAAGTAAAAAGCGGCTTTCAGACTCCATTTTCTACATCTGCATGTGCAGGATGTAGTTATCAGACTGGTCTCCTCATCTGCACTAATGCACTTATGGTGTTCCTTTAGGATCAGGATTAATGAAGTCAATTAAAACCACAACAGGGTGTGATCACAACTACAAGGTACAAATTCATAGTCTAGAAAAAAAAGTAGCCATCCTCCTGGATCGGGATCCACTTTATGTATTTTCCCGATATAACAGATGGTGTTCCATCACATTATCAATATATAATGAAACCGCTTTTTCCCTAGCCCCAATACTGGACCCAAATAACATGGTCCAGAAAAGTGACATCCTTGGTGCCAATTGTTCCCAATTGTATCTGCAGGGAGCCATATGAAGCTTTCTATCTAATTGTTGTGTGACACAAACATCAACCTCGTAGGTAAGCTGTAACATAGCATTCTAGTTTATCACATCTAAAATTTATTTAATTACCAGATTAGACAAAGTATAAGTGAATTAGTTATATGTACTTTTTCTAATGGGCTAAAAGTCAATCTTGTAGTCATCGTTACACCAATGTCATGGTCTTTCTGGACATTCAAGAATGGATGTAAATGTGACCTCTGGTTTTAGAGCTTTCAAGGTTCTAGTGTTTGAAAAGTTTATTTTGCATTAAAGACACTTTCTCTTGTCTATATTTTTCTCATGTATGCAGTGATGCAAGTTATATGTAGTGCCTTGAATAAGTATTCATAGCACATGAAGTTTTCCACATTACACCCACAAACTTGTGCACAGTAACCTACAGACAGTGTCTGGTCGGCGCCGTTATACTGATTAAAATGATAGCTGGGGTGATGAAATCAGTCTTGTGGTTCTTGTTTAATCTTTATTTTCAGTTTTGAGTTGAGTTGTGGTGGGGTCTTCATGTGGTGCTCTGCTTAGGTATTCTTGTGTATGGCTTCTGACAGGTCACTGATACCTGAGTGACCAGCCCCCTAGTTTGCATAATGAATATTTTATATACAGTATAGCTTGGGAAAAAAATTCCCTTCCCAGGCAAAAAAAAAATCTGTTTGAAAATGGCGCCTAGTGCGCAAGCGGCAACATCTTTGTAAAGAAAAAAAAAAAAATTTCCTCCTCCAAGATGGTGCTACTGCGCAGGCGTCTAGGTGGAGGAAATTTTTTTCTCTGCAAAGATGGCGCTGCAGACGCCTGTACAGTAGCAGCTATTGGATCTAGCCGATACTGCACAGGTGCGACCGGCGCCATTTTCAAACGGATTTTTTTCTTTTAGGATTTTCAGGAAAACTTCAAACACATGTACTGTACTGTATATACACTGCTCTAAGAAATAAAGGGAACACTCAAATAACACATCCTAGATCTAAATGAATGAAATATTCTCATTGAATACTTTGTTGTGTACAAAGTTGAATGTGCTGTCAACATAATCACACAAAAATCATCAATAGAAATCAAATTTTTGAACCAATGGAGGCCTGGATTTGGAGAGACCCCCAAAATGAAAGTGGAAACAAGTCAAAATGAAAATCAAAACAAGACAAAATTAAAGTGGAAACAAGTCAAAATGTTGCTCAGTATTGTGTGTGTCCTCCACATGCCTGTATGACATCCCTACAACGCCTGGGCATGCTCCTCATGAGGTTGCGGATGTTCTCCTGAGGGATCTCCTCCCAGACCTGGACAGTCTGTGGTGCAACATGACGTTGGTGGATGGAGCGAGACATGCTGTCCCAGATGTGCTCAGTCGGATTCAGGTCTGGGGAACGGGCGGGCCAGTCCATAGCTTCAACGCCTTCATCTTGCAGGAACTGCTGACACACTCCAGCCACATGAGGTCAGGCATTGTCCTGCATTAGGAGGAAACCAGGGCCAACCGCACCAGCATATGGTCTCACAAGGGGTCTGAGGATCTCATCTCGGTACCTAATGGCAACCAGGCTACCTCTGGCGAGCACATGGAGGGCTGTGCGGCCCTCCAAAGAAATTCCACTCCACACCATTACTGACCCACTGCCAAACCGGTCATGCTGAAGGATGTTGCAGGCAGCAGGTTCACACTCAGCACATGTGACAGAAGTGACAGAGTCTGGAGACGCAGTGGAGAGCGATCTGCTGCCTGCAACATCCTTCAGTATGACCGGTGTTCCCTTTATTTTTTTGGGCAGTGTATAATTCATGTGTTTGAAGTTTTCCTGAAAATCATTAAAAAAAAATCCATTTGAAAATGGCGCCGGTCGCACCTGTGCATTATCGGCTATCGGTGATCCAATAGCTGTTACTGTGCAGGCGTTGGCAGCGCCATCTCTAGAGAAAAAAAAATTCCCTCCACCAAGATGGCGCCGCAGCCTGCGCACTAGGCGCCATTTTCAAACAGATTTTTTTTTAAATGAATTTTGAGATAACCTCAAACACATGAATTGTATACACATTACATATGCGATCACGTTGCAGCGCCAACACCTGCCTGCAGAAGGGGATGTTTCTTCCCAAGAGATCATAATAAAATAATATATATATGTATTTATTATGTAAACTAGGGTGCAGTCACTGAGGGATCAGTGACCTGTCAGAAGCCATACAGATGAATACCTAAGCAGAGCACCACATGAAGACCCCCCCCCCCATAGGCTGCCCCGGAACAGAAGCATATCATTAACTCAAAACTGAAAATAAGGATTAAACAACAGCCACAAGACTGATTTCATCAACCAGGTATCATTTTAATCATTATAACGGTGCCGACCTGACACTGTGGGTTACTCAGCACAATCCTGCTGGCAGGTTCCCTTTGAATGCATCGTTATTGCGATTTTAAATGATGTACCAACACAATGTAGCAAGTATTTGTGAGGCTTAAAGGAAATAGTTCATGTTTTTTTTAAATATTTAAAAAAATATAAAATGAAAATATTGATATGCATTTGTATTAAGACCTCCCAAGTCAATACTTTGTAGGACCACCTTTCACTGCAATCACTGCTGCAAGTCTTTTGGGAAAGGTCTACCAGCTTTGCACATCTAGAGGCTGAAATTTGTACTCTTTCTTCTGTGCAAACTGGCTCTAGCTTAGTGAGATTGGCTGGAGTAGTCTGTGAACAGCTATTTTCAAGTCTTGCTGCACACTCTCAATAGGATTTAGGTCAGGACTGTGACTGGGCAATTCAGACACATGAATATGCTTTGATCTAAAACACTGCTCTGGCCGAAAGGTGAACAAACGCCCCAGTCTCATGTCTTTCAGCCTCTAATAGGTTTTCCTCCAGGATTGCCCTGTATTTAGATCCATGGTCCCATCAACTCTGATCAGCTGAAGAAAGGCAACCACAATCCACACAGCATGATGCTGCCATCATCATGCTTGACAGTGGGGATGGTGTTTACAGGGTGATGTGCAGTGTTCGTTTACGTCTCACATTGTTTTGCATTTAGTCCCAAAATTTCTATTTTGGTCTCATCTGACCACAGTAACTTCTTCCACATGCTAGTTGTGTCTCCTACATGACTTTTTGCAAACAGGACTTCTTATGGCTTGCTTTCAAAAATGTTTTTCTTCTTGCATTTCTACCTTAACCCTTCATGACCCAGCCTATTTTGACCTTAAAGACCTTGCCATTTTTTGCAATTCTGACCATGAGGTAATGAGGTAATGAGGTTATGAGGTAATAACTCAGGAACGCTTCAACGGATCCTAGCGATTCTGAGATTGTTTTTTCGTGACATATTGGGCTTCAAGTTAGTGGTAAATTTAGGCCGATAATTTTTGCGTTTATTTGTGAAAAAAATGGAAATTTGGCAAAAATTTTCAACAATTTCGCAAATTTCTAATTTTGAATTTTTATTCTGTTAAACCAGAGAGTTATGTGACATAAAATAATTAATAAATAGCATTTCCCACATGTCTACTTTACATCAGCACAATTTTGGAAACAAAATTTTTTTTGTTAGGAAGTTATAAGGGTTAAAAGTTGACCAGCGATTTCTCATTTTTACAGCAAAATTTACAAAGCCATTTTTTTAGGGACCACCTCACATTTGAAGTCACTTTGAGGGGTCTATATGGCAGAAAATATCCAAAAGTGACGCCATTATAAAAACTGCACCCCTCAAGCTACTGAAAACTACATTCAAGAAGATTATTAACCCTTCAGGTGCTTCACAGGAACTAAAGCAACGTGGAAGGAAAAAATGGACATTTTAATTTTTCCAACAAAAATTTTCTTTTAGCAGCAATTTTTTTATTTTTACATGGACAACAGGATAAAATGGATCCTAAAATTTGTTGGGCAATTTCTCCTGAGTAAACAGATACCTCATATGTGGTCATAAACCACTGTTTGGGAGCACGGCAGAGCTCAGAAGGGAAGGAGCGCCATTTGACTTTTTGAATGGAAAATATGCTGGAATATTAAAGGGAATCTGTCACCCCAATTTTGCCATATCAACTAGAGATATGGCTGAATAGTGCATTCCATAACAAAGCTATCGGTAGGTATCATATCCTGATACCCCCATTTTCATATCAAAATACGTTAGTAAACTTCGGTTTCTGCGCTGTCAATCAGGGTGGTCAGGTCAGGAGGGCGGCGTTTTCTCTCTCTCCCCTCCTCGGCATCACTTGCGCATCGCCGTCTGTGAATCCCACAGACGGCGTTCGGCTTCCCGCAATTGCGCGTTTCAAATAAGGCCCCGCGCATGCAAGTGATGTTGGGCTGTTGGGCAAAGCATAAAATCAGTACAGCGCATGCAAGTGATGCCGAGGAGCGGGGGGGGGGGGAGGTGGGAGAGAGAGTAAAAGCGCCGCCTTCCTGACCGCCCTGTTTGACAGCGCTGAAACCAAAGTTTACAAAGGTATTTTGATATGAAAACGGGGGTATCAGGATATATGATACCTACCGATAGCTTTGTTATGGGACGCACTATTCAGCCATATCTTTAGTTGATATGGCAAAATTGGGGTGACAGATTCCCTTTAAGCAGTTGCCATGTCGCATTTGGAGAGTCCCTGTGTGCCTAAACATTGGAGCTTCCCCACAAGTGACCCAATTTTGGAAACTAGACCCCCAAAGGAACTTATCTAGATGCATAGTGAGCACTTTGAACCCCCAGTTGCTTCACAAATTGATCCGTAAAAAAAAGAAAGTACTTTTTTTTCACAAAAATTTTATTTTAGCCTCAGTTTTTTCATTTTCACATGGGCAATAGGATAAAATGGATCCTAAAATTTGTTGGACAATTTATCCTGAGTACACAGATACCTCATATGTTGTCATAAACCACTGTTTGGGCGCACGGCAGGGCTCAGAAGGGAAGGAGCACCATTTGACTTTTTGAATGGAAAATATGCTGGAATATTAAGCGGTTGCCAGTTCGCATTTGGAGAGTCCCTGTGTGCCTAAACATTGGAGCTCCCCCACAAGTGACCCCATTTTGGAAACTAGACCCCCCCAAGGAGCTTATCTAAGATGTGTAGTGAGCACTTTGAACCCCAAGTGTTTCACAGAAGTTTATAAAAGCAGAGCAGTGAAAATAAAAAAAAAATCATTTTTGTTTCTCAAAAATCATTTTTTAGCCCGCTATTTTTTTTTTCCCAAGGGTAACAGGATAAATTGGACCCCAAAAGTTGTTGTCCAGTTTTTCCTGAGTATGCTGGTGCCCCATATGTGGGGGGGAACCACTGTTTGGGTGCACAGCAGGGCTCAGATGGGAAGGAGCCAATTGACTTTTTTGATGGAAAATTAGCTCCAATCGTTAGCGGACACTATGTCGTGTTTGGAGAGCCCCTGTGTGCCTAAACTTTGGAGCTCCCCCACAAATGACCCCATTTTGGAAACTTGACCCCCTAAGGAACTTATCTAGAAGCACAGTGAGCACTTTGAACCCCCAAGGGCTACACAGAAGTTTATAACGCCCGGGCATGAAAATATAAAAATCATATTTTTTCCACAAATAATGATCTTTTAGTCCCCAATTTTTTATTTTCCCAAGGGTAACAGGAGAAATTAGACCCCAAAAGTTCTTGTCCAATTTGTCCTGAGTACACTGATATCCCATATGTGGGAGAAAACTACTGTATGGAAACACGTCGGGGCCCGGAAGGGAAGTAGTGACGTTTCGAAATGCCGACTTAATGGAATGGTCTGCGGGCGTCATGTTGCGTTTGCAGAGCCCATGATGTGCCTAAACAGTAGAAACCCCCCCCAAGTGACCCCATTTTGGAAACTAGATCCCCCAAGGAACTCCTCTAGATATGTGGTGAGCACTTTGAATCTCCAAGTTATTCACAGGAGTTTATAACGCAGAGCTGTGAAAATAAAAAATCATTTTTTTTTTCCACAAAAATAATTTTTTTTAGTCCCCAATTTTTTTTTCCCCAAGGGTAACAGGAGAAATTAGACCCCCAAAGTTGTTGTGCAATTTTTCCCGACAACGCCGATACCCCATATGTGGGGGTAAACCACTGTTTGGGCACACGTCGGGGCTCGGAATAAAGGGAGCACTGTTTGACTTTTTGAACGCAAAATTTGCAGGAATCAATGGTGGCGCCATGTCGCGTATGGAGACCCCCTGATGTGCCTAAATAGTGGAAACCCCTCAATTCTAACTCCAACCCTAACCCTAACCCCTACACACCCCTAACCCCAATCCAAAACCATAACCCTAACACCAACACACCCCTAACCTAATCCCTACTCTAACCATAACCCTAACCTTAATCCAACCTAACCCCAAACACCCTAACACTATCCTAACTCTAACCACAAACCTAACCCCAATGCCACCCAAACCCTAATGCCAACCTAACCAAATTCCAAACCTAACCCAAATTCTAACCGTCACCCTAATTCTAACCCTAATTCTAACCCTAACCCTAATGCTAACACTAATGCTAACCCTAAGGCTAACCCTAAGGCTAACCTTAACCCTAGTTCTAACTCTAAGGCTGGGTTCATATTGCGTTTCACCAGCCCATTCAACACATAGCGTTGACGGGCTGGTAACGGTATAGCATAATGCTAGCGCAGATTAATCAGCAGATGATTCATCTGTGCTAGCGGTGACGGAGCCCAGACGCTGCAGCCAGCGTCCGAGGCTCCGTCACTGAATGACTGCACGTCGCGAACGCATGCCGCTTTACGGCATGCATCGCGATGCACCCACAAATGGGGGTGAATGGCAGCATTAACGGACTGCGTTACACTGAGTTATACCGCGGTGTAACGCAGTCCGTCTAACGGACTGCCATAACGCAATATGAACCCAGCCTAATTCTAACCCTAACCGAAAAAAAAATATATATATATATTTTCTTTATTTTATTATTTGTCCCTACCTATGATAAAGGGGGCGTTTATTTACTTTTTTTTTTATTTTGATCACTGTGAGAGTATCACAGTGATTAAAATAAATGTATGGAGTCTGCCGGCCGGTGGGCGCACTGCGCATGCGCCCGCCATTTTACAAGATGGCGGCGCCCATGAAGAATCCCGGACAGACGCCGGAACGGACCCAGGGACATCGGAGGACTGGGAGAGGTGAGGGTGGGAATCGGAAGGTGGGGGAGCGGAGGCAAGGAGGAGGGGAGCAGATAGTGACGGCGGTGACCGATCGCCGCCATCAATCGGTGTGGGTCAGATCTCAGTGTCCAGCCATGGCCGATGCTATTGCACCATCGGCCATGGCTGGATTGTAATATTTTACCAAATTTCATTGGTGAAATATTACAAATCGCTCTGATTGGCTGTTAAAAGTGAAACAGCCAATCAGAGCAATCGTAGCCACGTGGGTGTTAAGCCAACCTCCCTGTGGTGAAGCACAAAGGGTCTTGTGCCTGCGGGTCGGGTGACCTGTCAGTGACCCCGGTCACCCGACCCTCAGGAACGGGATTTATACCATGACGCCTACGTCGGCGTCATGGGTCGGGATGGCACAGGTTTTCATGACGCCGACGTAGGCGTCTTGGGTCGGGAAGGGGTTAAAGGCCAGATTTGGAGTATAAGGCCGGCGTCATACTACCGAGTTTGATGCGAGTTAGTCGCACGACTTACTCGCATCAACACCCGGCACGGCCGCCCGCTCTCGGACCAGAGTGCGCGGCGGCATAGAAAGTCTAACTTACTTACCATTAACGGTATTTTTCGAAGTCCATGACAGCACTACAGAGAGAGGGGATCCGCCCCTTAGGAACAGGAAACCTACAGATATAAAAGGGCGGCACCTCTCCCACACATCAGTTGGATTACAGAGCATAAGAGGACATCAAGGTTAAATGGTATACAGCAAAAAAATTTTATGCATCACACAGTAACATTAATCAATTGTTTATTACATGTGGACTACATAAGCGGAAGAAGTGCACATAGAACCTGGGTGGGAATGTAAGGGTGCTGTCATGGACTTCGAAAAATACCGTTAACGGTAAGTAACTTAGACTTTATTCGAACGTCCATGACAGCACTACAGAGAGAATTACAGAGAGTAATAACTACTTAGGGAGGGACTACTGCCTGCAGCACCCTTAGTCCGAAAGAAAGGTCTGAGGAAGCACCCAAATCTAATCTATAATGAGTGTAAAACGTGTGTGGAGAAGACCACGTAGCTGCCTTACATATCTGGTCAATCGAGACTTCTGCCCTTTCTGCCATGAAGTCGCCACAGCTCGAGTGGAATGCGCCCTTAGCCTCTCAGTGGCTGCTTGCCCCTCGAGGTGTATGCCAGAGAAATTGCTTCCCTAATCCATCTGGCCAATGAGCTCTTTGTTAATCTACGGCCTTTGTTAATTCCTTGAAAAGAGACAAACAATGCATTGTCCCTCTTCCAGGGATCAGTGACTGCCAAATATTGCTGCAGACATCTTCTAACATCTAAAGTATGAAGTTTCATCTCTTTTTGATTAGATGGATTAGGGATGAACGAGGGGAGAATAATTTCCTGTGTTCTGTGGAAAGCGGAAGACACCTTAGGTAGGTATGCCGGATCCGGTCTAAGTATTATCCTGTCATTCAGGACCTGAGTGTAAGGAGATAGTCTAGATAGTGCCTGGATGTCACTTACCCTCCTAGCCGAGGTTAATGCTACCAGGAAAGCGGTCTTAAGGGAAAGAATTTTTATTGATGCTGCTGATATAACTTCAAAAGGGGGCTCTGTTAAAGCAGTGAGAACAAGATTTAAGTCCCATGGCATGATTCTCACCTTCACTATGGGTCTCGACCTACCCGCAGCTTTAATGAATCTACTGACCCAGTAATTATTTACGATGTTGCAACTAAAGAGTGCCCCCAAAGCTGAAACTTGCACCTTAAGGGTGCTTGTGGAGAGACCTAAGTCCAGACCCTTTTGTAGGAATTCTAGAATCTGGGTTATCGGTGTTGTGTCCCCTGCTACAACCGCCGAGCTCTGAAGAAATTTCTTCCAAATTCTAGCGTAGATCCTAGTTGTAACCTCTTTTCTGCTTTTAAGGAGAGTATTAATTACATTAGCAGAAAAGCCCTTATCTGTCAGCAGCGACCGTTCAAAATCCACGCCGTCAGGTGGAGGCCCGCTACTCGAGGATGGTAGACTGGACCTTGGGAGAGCAGATCGGGAATGTCCGGCAGGACCCACGGGTCGGCTATCGACATGTTTCTGAGACATGAAAACCATGCCCTCCTGGGCCAAAAAGGAGCGATTAATATTATCCTTGCCCTGTCCTTCCTGACCTTCCTCAATACTAGGGGGAGTAAGGACAGGGGAGGGAAGGCGTAGGCTAGATTGAAATCCCACTGTAATAGAAGAGCGTCCACTGCCAGAGGGCGTTCTTTGGGATTCAGAGAGCAGAACTGTCTCACTTTCCTGTTGCTTTTGGTAGCAAAGAGATCTACTTCCGGTAGACCCCATTTCCGCACAATTAGGTCGAAGATGGAAGTCTTTAATGACCACTCTCCTTGGCTCAGGAGATTGCGGCTTAAGAAGTCCGCCTTGGTATTTTCTTCTCCCCTTATATGTAGAACCGTTAGAGAAAGAAAGTGTCGTTCTGCTATCTGAAGTAGGCGCCTTGCCACTTCCATGAGAGGACCGGAACGAGTACCACCCTGGTGGTTGATGTATGCGACTGTGACCCGATTGTCGGAGAGCACTCGAACGTGGTGACCCTGTAGATAGACAAGGAGTTTTTTAATCGCTAGCTCTACCGCTGCTAATTCCTTCATATTAGAAGACATTTGAATTTGATCCTGCTCCCATGAGCCCTGAACCATAACGTCCCCCATATGAGCCCCCCACCCAGAGGGGCTAGCATCTGTTGTGACTATTCGGGATATGTCATATTCCCAGGGAACCCCCTTAGACAGGTTTGTCTCATTCTTCCACCAATCCAGGGATCTTATAGCAGCCTGGGACAAGGATAGCTGGCCTTCCAGGTAACCACCTAGCAAATTTTGATACAGCAAGACCTCAGCTTGCAGTGCCCTTGTGTGAAATTGGGCCCACCGAACCGCGGGAATGCAGGACGAGAGGGAGCCTAAAAGAGACATGGCCTTCCTAAGCGACATGGAGGGGTTACTGGAAGCGTTTAGGACCTGGTACCGTAAGCGAATTAACTTGTCTGACGGTAAACTACAGTTCTGATTTTGTGAATCCAGAATTAGCCCTAGAAATTGCTGAACCCTCATCGGATTCAAACGAGACTTTTTGGTATTTATTAGCCATCCCAGCCGCTCTAAGGTAGAAATCGCTCTTTTCAGTTGCTCTAGGCAATGCTCTGCCGTCTTTCCTATGATAAGAAAGTCGTCAAGGTAGGGGACTATGAGCATATTTGATTCACGTAAGTGGGCCATGACCTCCGACATAACCTTAGTGAATACTCGTGGGGCAACCGCCAAGCCAAAGGGAAGGGCGCTAAATTGAAAATGTCGCAGTGATTCCCCCATCTGGATTGCTACTCTGAGGAAACGCTGATGCTCCACATGGATCGGTATGTGGTAATAAGCGTCTTTCAGATCTAACACCACCATAAAGCAATTTTCAAACAGAAGCTTTATTGCTGAGCTGACCGTTTCCATTTTAAATGGGTGAATAATCAGGAATTTATTGAGGGCTTTCAAATTAATAATTGTTCTAAAAGACCCATCCAGTTTATGGATCAAAAACAGAGGGGAGTAAAACCCCTTACCCCGCTCTGCTTCTGGCACCTCCACTAAGACATTCTTAGCGCAAAGCTCCTGAACCTCCAACTCTAGAGCGGCCTGCTCCGATGGCGATGACCTGAGTGGGGTAATTTTAAAGTTATCCCAAGGTACCGAGGAGAATTCTAACCGCAGCCCTGTAGCTATGATGTTAAGGATCCAGCTACTGTTTGAGATTTCCGACCAGGCCGGGTAGAAGGCCTTCAATCTGCCTCCTACCGGCATTGCTAGTCATTGCGAGGGTTTTTTGTTTCCCTAGGTGGACCTCTAAACATAAACCCTGTACCTCTTCGCCTCTTTTCATCCCATTTGGCTCGTTCCCTGGACGACCTTCGGTAGCTGAACCTCCTTCTGCTGAAAGGTCTTTTATAGGAAGGGGTTGATAGACTGGGAAACTTTTTCTTGTCGTCCCCTGCCTTTTCTAAAAGTTCGTCCAGGACCGGGCCAAAAAGATATTCGCCGTCACACGGAATGGAGCAGAGGCGAGATCTGGCTTGAATATCGCCCGGCCAACATTTCAGCCATAATGCCCTTCGTGCTGCATTAGACAGCCCTGCCCTCTGGCAGCCATTCTTACTGAGTCCGCTGAGGAATCAGCCAGGAAAGCCGCCGCATTCTGAATTATTGGCAAGGTCTTCCGAATTGTCCCCCTGGAGGTTCCATCTGTTAACTGGGAAGCTAACTGGTCTAGCCAGACCATCAATGACCTGGCTGCGCAAGTGGCTGCAACTGCCGGCCTCAGGGCACCTGCCGACATCTCCCATGTGCCTTTCCAGAAGGAGTCTGCCTTCCTGTCTAGTGGATCTTTCAAAGACCCCATATCATCAAATGGGATGGAGGATTTTTTAGAAGCCTTCGCCACTGCTGCATCCAGCTTCGGGGCCTTATCCCATTTACCCGTCAGGGGATCTTCAAAGGGATATCTCCGTTTAAACGCTTGGGGTAAGGAGCCTCTTTTTTCAGGCTTCTTCCACTCTCTGTCTATAAGGCCTTGGATGCTACTGTTTAGTGGAAAGGATCTCCGTTTTTTTGGATCTAGACCACCAAACATCAGATCCTGTACTGAGGGCTCTGGTTTCGCCTCTTCTACCCCCATGGTGGACCTAACTGATTTGACAAATTTGTCCATCTGGTCCAAGGGAAAACAAAAACGGGTAGCGTCTTCCGTAGAAGACGAGGAGGAAGCCGAAGAGGAAGGCGAGGAGGGTCCTGACACAACTTCACCCCTATCATGGGCGGCAGGTGACTCTGAATCAGATAAAACTGGTACATTTCTACGCCTGGAAAATTCTCCTGTCTTGAGGACGCTTTCAACTCTGCTCTTATTATCTCCTTCAGGCTTTCGGTGAAATCTGGAGTCCTTCCCCTTAAAAATGCCCTACCGTCTGTTGCATGCACGGCTGGCACAACCTCTTAGGGCAAGCGTCAGGCAGAGGGCAAGCGCAAAAGGCACATTCCCTGTGCTTGCTTTTCACCGAACACTTCTTCCCCTAGTAACAGACACAAAATGGGGAAAAAACTATTACTGGGTATTCTAAATCTGACGATCTCTTACCCAGATTGTACAGCAGTAGGTACCGGATCACGGGGAGGGGGCTTTATCCCAGCTGCGGAACTTCTGCGGCTGGTGCTCCTGGCCATTGAAGAGGAGCGCTCTGTCTGCTGCTGCTGGCTCTCCTGTTGCACCGAGGAAGCCTCTGCAGTGTCCATCGTAAAAAAATGGGGCAGAAGCGCTTTACCTCTTTCCTAGGCTCCTTATATCCTCCCCCGGATATCCGGATCAGCAGGTCTGGCCAGGGGTACACCCCCTCCTACTCCCCGCCCCCCCCCCCGCACCTCCCCGCCGTCCCCACAGCAGGCGCCGTCCGATGATGCAGCCGCCAAAATTTTCAAAAACGCCGGCGGCGTCTCACTTCCGGTTCCGGTGGTGGAGACTCCGCCCCCTTTTTTCCCCCGCTCGCACGGACCCCACCATACCGATGGAGGTAAGTATAATCCCCCGCTGCATCGCCCCTCCGAGCGGAGATCTCCCCCGACCCCAGCCGCGCTGCTGCAACAGCGGCGCACGACTGAATTTTCAAAAACCCCGCCGCGCCGTCCATAGCCGTGACGCGCGGCGGGAAATTCAAAACCGCCCGCCGCGCCGTCCATAGCAGCGACGCGCGGCGGGAAATTCAAAAAACCCCCGCCGCGCTATCCATAACAGTGACACGCGGCGGGAAATTCAAAAAAACCCCGCCGCGCTGTTCACAGCAGTGACGCGGCGGGAAATTCAAATTTTTTAAAAAAATTTTTTAAAAAAAAAAAAAAAAAAATCACGGCTGCACCCTCAAGAGGCCCCCACCATGACAGGACCACAGGAGAGGATAGGGAGAAGGCATCGGGACCAGGGAGAGGGGGGAATACTTACCTACCGGCGCTGGCTGGGAGACAGAGATCCTCTGGATACTGCTCCACCTGCTCCGCACACTGCCGTGGAATCCTACCCGGACCCACCGTGGCGCTTCCAGGGGCTCCGCACCGGCCGAGGTAGGAGATCCCCCCCGCTACCTGGGTCGACCGGCCGGCCTGGGTCCTCCTGAAGATCTTCATCTGTAGGAAACCCGTCCTTTAGGAACAGGAAACCAACTGATGTGTGGGAGAGGTGCCGCCCTTTTATATCTGTAGGTTTCCTGTTCCTAAGGGGCGGATCCCCTCTCTCTGTTTTGCTGTCATGGACGTTCGAATAAATACATGTTATGGTAGGTTTGCAGTTGTGCTTTACTCTTTCCATTTTTGGACGATGGAGTGAACAGTGCCCCGTGAGATCCTCAGAGCTTTAGTTATTTTTATCTTAATTTATTTTTTATTTATTTATTTTTATTATTTTATTTTATTTTTTTTTTTATATCCTAACCTTTATTAACTCTTCTCCACAACTTTATCTCTGACCTGTCTGGTACGTTTCATGATTCTTTTTGATCCCTAATGTTCTCAAGCAAACCTCTGAGGCCTTCACAGAACAGCTGTAGTTGGACTCAATTTACTAATTACGTGACTTGTGGAGGCAGTTAGTCTCAGGATTTTATCTAGGGGGCTGAATGCAAAGGGCTGAAAACAAAAGCAAGTCACATTTTTCAGATTTTTTGTTTTTAAAATAATTAAAAAGATAACATGCATCATTTCTTTTACACTTCCCAAATACTTGCTACTTTGTGCTGCTATACAGCTATAGACAATACAAATGAAGAGCATTAGAGGTGGCTACTGATCAGTGGACATGCCCATGCCAACAGCTATGAAACCATTCGTTGTTTACCATGCTGGCCCGAATTCAAAGACCTGAAAAATGATGCACAATGGAAAACGGATATTACAAAGATACTTTTATATCTACTATTCAAACAAAAAAATAAAGCAATTCCAGTGTCGGCTGGAACAAATGTCAGACTGAATTCACCAAATTATAAATTAGAATAAGCAACAGTGAATATATAAAATATAACTTTTACTGATATACGTTAAAAAGTATAAGGTGCGTCACCCACTAAAAAATAGCTGTCAAGGAATGAGGGGTAATACATATACCCACAATGATTACCAGAAGGACAAAAAACAGACAGCTATCAGGATAGGACAGATTGCCATCTCGGACAAGAAAATGGCAACTGAATGTCTAGGTGCTGCCCATTGGAGGAATACTCAATGTGGTCCTCCAAGGTATGAAAGGCAGTCACCAGACAACACATATAAAACACATAATATATAAATGACAACAATAAAGTGAGAAAAGTAAGAAAATAGGAACAATCTCACCAATGTAGTGTCAAGGGGACGGGAGTTTCCAAGGCACCCAATGGTATGCGGAGGGTCCCTCGTGCGTCAATGGGAAGACAATCCCCTGTCATTCCCTGAGGAACTGATGCAAAACTATTCCCCAAACTCCCGCCCTTACAAGGGCAGTCCACAGCTTGCCCTACACAAATAATCGCCCTGCACTTTCCCTATGAGGATGTCCCGACGCGTTTCATCTCAGTAGACTCAATGCTGTCTGCATTGAGAGCAGAAGGGTCTTGCTTCCCTGTACCTTTGCACTTTAGTCTAGTCCCCTGATGAGTCTACTGAGATGAAACGCGCCGGGACATCCTCATAGGGAAAGTGCAGGGCGATTATTTGTGTAGGGCAAGCTGTGGACTGCCCTTGTAAGGGCGGGAGTTTGGGGAATAGTTTTGCATCAGTTCCTCAGGGAATGACAGGGGATTGTCTTCCCATTGACGCACGAGGGACCCTCCGCATACCATTGGGTGCCTTGGAAACTCCCGTCCCCTTGACACTACATTGGTGAGATTGTTCCTATTTTCTTACTTTTCTCACTTTATTGTTGTCATTTATATATTATGTTTTTATATGTGTTGTCTGGTGACTGCCTTTCATACCTTGGAGGACCACATTGAGTATTCCTCCAATGGGCAGCACCTAGACATTCAGTTGCCATTTTCTTGTCCGAGATGGCAATCTGTCCTATCCTGATAGCTGTCTGTTTTTTGTCCTTCTGGTAATCATTGTGGGTATATGTATTACCCCTCATTCCTTGACAGCTATTTTTTAGTGGGTGACGCACATTATACTTTTTAACGTATATCAGTAAAAGTTATATTTTATATATTCACTGTTGCTTATTCTACTATTCAAACAAACAGCAGAGCCAAAATGATTCGGAGGACACTTCCTGCAAGCTTTGTCTTTTGTTTGTAAGGTTGGAGGAGGCACAAATATCTCCTCAATGAACCATATGTTGGATCCTTTTGCGCCCACTAGGTAAGCTTTGAGTGGAGTATGTCCTTGTCACAATTTCATTTCTCTAATGTTACATAACATAAGTGCACTGGACATCTGCTCCGGCACCCTCACCAGGGCAATGGCAAAACGACACTCAGAAGGTATCATGCATGGGCTCAATTATATAGAAATGGACCTGTGCGCAATACTCTGCTGCCTGACTATGGCTAGTAGTGCAACTAGAATTCAAAGAATTCCTAAAGAAACAGGTCTAACATATAGGAAAAACGTGAAACGATGACCACAGCCGTTCCCAGGTTAACAAAATGTTTAGTCCGGTTCTTGGAAAAGTCACAGGAGCCATTGTTTCCAAGAATAAACAGTGATGACACTGAACACAAGTCTTCACCTCTCATTATCTTCATGTTGGGCTCCTACACAATTACAATGCTTGACATTATAATTTTAAATAAAATTATGGGCTTCTTGGTAAAAAAAAAAGCCTACAATCATGTTGTCCGGTGACATTTCGTATGTGTTATTAAACATGACTATTCCTTTAAGCGTCCTGTGGAAGAATGTGTTTATTTGCATCTTTAACTTAAATGCTATCTTACGTGCTTGTTAAATCCGGTGTTTTTCCTAGGTCGAGTCATTTTCTGGTTGCCTAGTAACCGTTAGAATACTGTACATGCGTACTGCGAAACAACTGCAGTCCTGCTTCCCTTCATCTCCGGGCAGAGAGGCGATGATGATAGGATTACGAAGAACATCTTCAAGGTCAAAGGGAGCAGGGGTATGACCCCAGTGAGGACCTGCTGCACGGTTCCCAAATAATGCTAATTTATGCAACCATTACTAAAATCTGTCACACTGAAGCACTGAGCAATGTGCATGGAGATTCGGGGCTAGAAAGCCTCCTCTGGAGCAGCAACACAACAACCTGGACCACAGCGGGAATTGGGACAATGCTGTCCAGCATTATGAAAGTGGCCTTCGATTACTACAGAGGAGCTCTAGGTGTGCCGAACGTCTGGAGAAAATCAGACTTCATCCACTAGAACTTTATGCTCAAAACAGATCTCTGCCCTTCACCTTGCCAAACAAGCCTATTCCCCCATTTTATCACCCTAGTCTCCTTACTAGCTAACAAGCCAAAATGACTGACACTTGTCACTTGCTCCTCAGTCCTGAAGTACAGGTCCCCCATCTCCAACCTCAGCGCTGATGATGTGACCACCTATTGTATGTAAAAAAAAAAGTACTGTAACCATATAAAACAGTACATTCCCCTCCCACCCACCCCCTCGTCCTCTAATAGCATGGATGCCCTTCCCTCCCACATCATCCGCTTCAGTTTCTAACTTTTGATTCAGTCACTGAAGAAGTTACCAGGCTCCTCGCATCTTCTCACCCTACAACCTGCACCAGTGACACTTTTCTCAGATAAATTACAGTATCCAGAGTTTTAAGCATGCCCTAAAAACAAATCTCTTTAGACTGACCCATCACCTCACATCACGTATATACTGTAAGTGTTCCATTTTCCTCATTCCTATATTTTCCTCAAAATCTGGTCCTTCAATCATCTGTTCCCAGACCCTCCATAGCACTTTGTATCTGTGCTTCTTTAGACACTGGCTGATGACAGATCTAATTGAATGCCCTGATTTATTACAGAGATTGACCATATACTGGCACGCAGTTTCACCTTGTGCATGTCTCCATATTTCCTTACAGATTGTAAGCTTTTCTGAGAAGCGCCCTCATTCCTCTTAAGTTGTAGTATGTTTTACTCTATTTTCTGATAAATGGATTGTCCGGTCTATAATGACAAGTCTGCAGTCTCTCTGTGTGACTGCAGACTTGCGAGTCCTCACATAGCACGCACTGTGCGCTGCGGGCATTAGTCAGTGTCAGTAATGGCGGATACGTGAGCGCAAGTACGCGATATGCATACTCCCAGCCAGACTGTTTCCGGCACACTCAATACAAGTGTACTGCACGAGACTGGAAACAGTCTGACCGGGTTCTGGCATATTGCATATTTGTGTCCACGTAAGTGTAACTCATGGCGCCGACACCGGCAAATCCTCACAGCACACAGTGTCCGCTATGTGAGAATTCACAAGTCTACAGTCATATAGAGCGACTGCAGAATTGGCATTTTACACCAGATAAGCTCTTTAAGTGCGCTTAATATATTAGCGTTATATAAATAAAATTACTATTTATTATTAATTATTATTAACCCCTCAACGTCCAATGACTGATATAGACGGCATTGAATGCCTCCCCCGGTTTAGATCAATGTATGATTTTTGAAGGTGCTGTACATTCTCTTTTTTTCAGCACATTGCATGATCTGTCCTCTCTTTTCTCTGGATGTGCACTCCTCCTATTTGGCACAGGCGATTTTAATTAGCAGGAGACTGCAAAGTAAGGCCTCTTTCACGCATCCGTTTTTTTACTTCAGGCACGATCCGGCGTGTTGTTAAAAAAACGGATCCGGTAGCGGATGCGTTTTTTTAGCATTGACTTTCATTAGCGCCGGATCGCGCCTGATGTCGTTGCGTTGCATCCGTTTTTGTCCGGATACGGCGGAAATGTACATTCCGGCGGCCGGACAAAACGGTCACTGCAACTTTTTTTTTTTCCGGAGCTACTACTACTACTCGGTCCGGACATGCGTACCTGCATTTTCCGACTGCAAAACTTCTTTTTCCGGGTTCAAAAGTTCAGGTCGGATCCAGCAAAAAAAATGATCCGTTGCATCAGTTTTTCCATTTCAGCGCCGGATCCGTCCCTTCAGGTATTCGACGGATTATGCCTGACACAAAAAAAACGGATGTGTGAAAGAGGCCTAAGGGGTCTAGCCCATTTCTGCTCTTACTGAAGAGCTTGATGGAGGTGAGTTTCTTTGCTCCTCACATTTGGTGTGGTGCTGTGTGGCGGCCATTTTTGCTGTGGTTTTGTGCTGGTGGGGCGGCGCGTTCTGGAGTAATAGGGACTCTGTCTTGCAGCATGGGTGCTGTGACACCAGTCCATCCTCCCTGTCACGGCATTGCCGCTGTGGCGGTGGTCGGTGCACAGCTCTGCTCCGTGGGGGTGATGGGGACTCCTTTCATTTGATGTTGTTGCTGTGGTTCTGTGCTGGTGGAGCGGCGCAGTTTTGAGACACCAGGCCGCCTGCTCTGCTGGTGCATTGCCGATGTGGCGGTGGTCGGCTCTGCTCCATGGTGGGGGCGATGGGGACTCCTTTCATTTGATGTTGGTGCTGTGTGGCGGCCATTGTTGCTGTGGTTCTGTGCTGGTGGAGCGGCGCGATTTTGAGACACCAGGCAGCCTGCTCTGCTGGTGCATTGCTGCGGTGGCGGTTGTCGCCGCGCGGCTTCACTCCGTTAGGGCATAGGGACCCACTAAGAGGATTGCTGTGACTTGGCAGTGGGCTTCATACAGTCTGATCAGAATGTTAAACTAAGAACCTCGTGTTCAGTTATATACACTGCTCAAAAAAATAAAGGGAACACTCAAATAACACATCCTAGATCTAAATGAATGAAATATTCTCATTGAATACTTTGTTTTGTACAAAGTTGAATGTGCTGTCAACATAATCACACAAAAATCATCAATGGAAATCACATTTTTGAACCAATGGAGGCCTGGATTTGGAGAGACCCCCAAAATGAAAGTGGAAACAAGTCAAAATGAAAATCAAAACAAGACAAAATTAAAGTGTAAACAAATCAAAATGATGTTCTGTATTGTGTGTGACCTCCACGTGCCGGTATGACCTCCCTGTGCCTGTATAACCTCCCTACAATGCCTGGGCATGCTCCTGATGAGGTTGCGGATGTTCTCCTGAGGGATCTTCTCCCAGACCTGGACTAAAGCATCCGTCAACTCCTGGACAGTCTGTGGTGCAACATGACGTCGGTGGATGGAGCGAGACATGCTGTCCCAGATGTGCTCAATCGGATTCAGGTCTGGGGAACGGGCAGGCCAGTCCATAGCTTCAATGCCTTCATCTTGCAGGAACTGCTGACACACTCCAGCCAACATGAGGTCTGGCATAGTCCTGCATTAGGAGGAACCCAGGGCCAACCGCACCAGCATATGGTCTGACAAGGGGTCTGAGGATCTCATCTCGGTACCTAATGGCAGTCAGGCTACCTCTGGCGAGCACATGGAGGGCTGAGTGGCCCTGCAAAGAAATGCCACCCAACACCATTAGTGACCAACTGCCAAACCGGGGCACCAACGCCCCCTCGACTAGTCAATGGCCTCATTTAAATATCATAAACGCACTTTAGAAATACTTTTCCCACAGATCTGTTTAAGTGTGTAATGTAATAACGGGACTGTTAGGCCGGGAATTTACATATGCAGACAACTGCTGGTGCTTCTGGGGGTACGGGGGACCCGACAGGTTCCCTTTAACGTCATGGGGATATTGAATGGACTTAGGTGTAGTAGGTGGAAGTTCTGGGTGATGAAAAACAATATGGCCCAATCCTGGCTCACTGGAAAAGATTAGGGGATTATTTTAGAAGGTACAGAGAATAGTCTTGATCGCAGTCACAAGCAGGATATATTGAGTACATTTTCAATGGATTTGTATGTAACACAGAAGACTTCACAGCTTTTCACAGTTACCCACTTTGCATGATACAAAACCATTGCCTTATTTTATTTTGCCACTTACATCCTTTTATTAGGGGATTGGTCTTCATTCTTGTAAACCAATTGCATGTAAGTGGCTCCTAAACTGTTTTTTTCCCAGTCTGCCTACCATTAGCTGCATTAACATCAGAATGTACTCATTTGGAGTACAGATACTGCCAGTGAAAGGGTTAGTACCGCGGCCTTCTCCCTAGGCTGCGTTCTCACCATGAGTATTTGGTGAATTTTTGATATTGCTGATTTTCTGCAGCATTTCTGAGTCTGCACCATTAGATAAATTAGGTTTCTTGTGTTTTTTTTTTTTTTCATTGCACGTTTCAGTGCATTTTTTTTTTACATATCCTTTTAGCGCGTTTTAACAGTGCGGTTTTTGCCTTTTTGGTGTTCGGCTTTAAATAAAGCTGCTTTGTTTTTTAACCTGCCTGGTATTTGGCTTTAACAAAACTCTTTTGCTACAGTCATATGTGGTTTACATGCATTTTAACCTGCAGGTTTTCAACATGTAATATAATTCTATGACGAAAATCTGCACTTACAGCGTCCTCAAGAGAAATATAGACCCGTTGTGATTTGAAACCCGCACCGAAGGTCAGATTATGCTGCACAGTGGGCCTGAGACTTCTAGAAATCCAATCCACTTTGTTGAAACTGCAAGATGCTGCGTTTTAGAAGCAGCGAAAATATGCAACGTAAAAAAATGTACTTCTCATCAGCACTCAGAGGAGGACAGAGGTGCTGACCCTCTTCACTACCTGCATCCAAATGAGTACATTCTGATATCAATGCAGGAAAAACAGGTTTTAGCAGCCAGTCAAATTCTTTTTTTTTTTTTTATAAGTTTTGCTAAAGGAATCTTTTAAAGGGAAAACTGTCATCATGTCTTTGCTCTGTAATCTGAAGACAGCACAGGTTGGGGGTTAAAACACAGATGTCAGCGATGACTCTCTTACTAAGCTCGGTTTTGTTTACTTACAATGATTGCTTTAGCACCAGTAAACTTATCACTGCTGTGACCAGCTCCCTTCTGTGACAGGCAGCTCACTGTCTATGGACTTGGTACATGGAGAGCCTGGTGTGGGCTGGGAGCAGCTGTGATGTGGGGCAGCTGTGATGTGGGGCAGAGTTAACTTTCTCAGCTTGATTGCTAAATCTAAAAACTGTGCGAGAACGGCTACACCCAGTAATCTAAGTGATACATCGTTGGATTCAGCTTTTCTTTGCCTACATAATGCTGCTCTCAGATGAGGTAGCAAAAAACTGCTGACAGATTCCCTTTAAGTACAGCTCTAGGCTTGGTGTCTGAATCTTGAGGCAAATTATTGCAGATATTTTTGGAGTGTAAGACAAGGTTGGAGTAGCACTAGGTGGCAACAAGGTGTACAAAATTAAATTATTCATAAAGGGCTAAACATTTTTACATAAATGTCTAAAAAGAATTTAAACAATGCTAGATCTTTCATAAAGTTAACTCTTACCAGTCAGCAATACATCCTGTAATCAAGTATCCAAAAATCAAGCCCACAACCAGAGAGAACTTGGCTATATGAACTTTCCAGGACGAGTCACAAACCAGGTCCCACTGCAAGACAAAAGCAGAAGCAGCATGGTGAGCGGGGCAGGGTGCAGTCATGGTGTTACGGCAGACGGCGGCATCCTACACAGTCTTATACCTGATAGGAGGGAACACACAGTTTGCTGTTTAGATTTTATGTCCGTTTCATATGTCCCACATATTGTACAAAAGGATAAAATACATTACAGTTTTTGTGTGAGTGAAGACTAATTAGGAAAGTATTTCATGCTGTACCGTGAGCAGAGTCCAGAAGGGATATTAAGAGACCATAAAAGCTAGAAACCCTCCCATAATTAAAGGGCAGGCTGAGCATGCTGCAATCTGGCCTACGAACAGTACAATTCAGCCCAAGCAGGTCCATTGTGCTGCTGACGGCCTCGGCCATTCTGAGTCACCGCTCCCTAATGCTTTACAGTCACTCTATAAGAGGAGCCAATTAATACCTGATGGTATACTAAATCCATGATGGCACAAATGGAACCAAAAAGGAAAATCTATGCATAAAGAATGACTTTTAGGATGATTATTAATATTGAAAAAAAGCTGATAACATGAACCTATCCATTATCACCAATTGTAAAAGGAACTGAAGAAGCAGTATACAAAAATCCCAAATAAGTCTCCTCTCACTATGCCATGCAGTATGGGTACCAGGTTCCCATCACGTGAAGTTCCAGAAAAAAAACATCAGATGTATGCAGCTACTGGTTGCCACTGTCATATATAGCCTTTAGGGCTTTTTTTTTTTTTTTGGTAAATCGACTGCCGAAAAAAAGAGGGGACACCCAACACATCCCTACTGAAGACAAAAGGACACCCCAAACACAGTAAATGGAAATCTGCATTTTCACCTATTCAGATTCCTTCTTCCCTTTATAAGATGAGTGACACTTAGCTGTGGTCGCGCACATCGGACCTTTCAGCATATACACAATTTGGACAGGCATTGAAATTGATTTTTTTACTGCATTGTTCCAAATCAAGCTTAGGAAGTGAACAGAAGCTAGCGCTCAGTCTTTTCCTGACAGACCGAGGGGCCGTGAAATGACGTTCTAATGGGATGTGAACAGGTGCCGCTAAAAGGCAGTCACTGTCTGCTATATCCAGGCCATAAGACGCTCACGAGAGCTTTACATTACATGTTAATATCAGAGACCACTCCTGACACTGGTATACGCCCAGTAACTGGACAACAAGCCATTATAAGTCATTATAGAGGTTGTGTCACCAGGATTCTTCAGGAGCGTACCACTCCTCAGCCTCTAGGCTTCCTGCTCGCTGGAGACCGTGCTGAGTGATTAGAAATACTGCAGAGGTGGCCAGTAACCTAGGCAACGAGCAGTACACAATAGACTTAAAAATATTGCCATTCTCGAAAAAAGAGGCTGTCTAATAAGAGGTAAATTGTAGAGTTGATGGATTTTACAAGCAATTTGCAACGTTACCCATTTATCACAAAGCCAGCGCCTCATTGTGACCTGAAGTCGCCTGTTAATTGCAGTAAAATCACTGTCCCACAGCAGGTTCTGAAATGCTAATGTGGCATCTATGAGGAGAGCTATTTGCATACATTTTTTATTACGGTAATAGGGAGCACTACTCTCCTTGGTGGTATACACAAATGTGAAACCGTACCCCTAGACTGGCATTAAAAAAAAAAAAAATGTGCTCAAAGAAGGCAGGTTTTCTTTAAAGGGAACCTGTCCGCAAGTTAACCTACACACACTGTCAGGTTGGTGCCATTATACTGATTAAAATGATACCTTGGTTGATGAAATCAGTCTTGCGGTTATTTAATCCTTATTTTCAGTTTTCAGTTAATGAGATTCTTGTGCTCCGGGGGTGGCCTGTGGGGGTCTTTATGCTCTGATTAGGCATTTATACTGATGGCCTCTGACAGGTCACCGATCCCTCACTGACCTGCCTCCAATTTATATAATGCATAGAATATTGTGTGTGGGGAAAAAAAAAAAAAAACATTCATCAAAACGGCGGTGGCGCCTGCGCTGTAGCATGATACAATGGCTAATTTGCATATATGCCTTTATGATTTAGTCATAGTATTGTGGGGAGAAAAAAAAAATGTCCTCACTAAAATAGCGCCGCCACCAGCGCCTGCAGAGTAGCATCTATCGGAACGCAATAGATGCTACTGCGCAGGCGTTGCCAGCACCATTTTGCTAGACAAAAAAAAAATGGACTCCATCAAAATGGCACTGGCACCTGCGCAGAAACATCTATCTGTTATAGCTACTACGGCAAAGCGCCATTTTGATGGATACAAATTTCTTTTTTCTCCAAAGTGGCGCCACCAGAGGCGCTTGTGCAGTACAATCTATCAGAACACAATAGATGCTACTGCGCAGGCGCCATTTTGATGTTACTTTTTTTTCTCCCCACAATACATGACTAAATCATAAAGGTATATATGCATATTACCCATTGTATCATACTACAGTGCAGGCGCCACAGCCATTTTGATGAATGTTAATGCGTATCATTGTGTGAAAAAAAAAAAAAAATTAGGTAAAATAGGGGGCAGGTCAGTGAAGGATCAGTGATCTGTCATAAACATGCATATGTGAGCAGAGCGTCACATAAAGCCCCGCCCACAGTGCCACCCCCAGGCCGTCCCCAAGCACAAAAATCTAACAAAAAATTACAAACAAAGATTAAACAACAACCACAAGACGGATTTCATCAACCAAGGCATCATTTTATTCAGTATAACAGAGCCGACTTGACACTGTCTGTAGGTTACTGTGCACAATCCTGCTGACAGGTTCCCTTTAAACGATAAATGGTGCCATGTCCAGAAATACTACTATTTAACTGCAGATATGGGGCCATATGCAGATAAATAGCATTAAAATAATGAATGGCTGCCTTACTGGAAGTGCAGATACAGGGAGAAAATAAACATATCTTTCCTGTAGCTGCTATATTTCAATCATAGGGGTGTGCATGGGTTGGTTACGGTCACCATTCACCATACAATGAGGGAGCTGTAATCATTCCCTGGCATTTTACCAGACTGCTCTGCATCCATACCATGCAGATCGAGCGATCAAAGAGATGCTGCTCACAGTACAGTGAGAGGGTGACTCCAGCTGCTCCATGCACCACCTCTATGACTGAAAGCTAGCATCCACACTTTAAAAAGAGTGTGGATCATTGTGGGTTATTTCCACAATATAATTTTTTTATGTGATTGACTATTGTTAACATACAGCATAAACCTACATAGTTTCTTTCTTGTAGCATTGTCTTTTTTCACCTTCTTTTGCAGCTCTATGCATCAAACTTCAGAGCTTAATGGGTGGCATTATTCTTATCTACTAAAACTGTAATTTCCCTACAGAACAAGGCTTCTTCTCAGTGCTGCAGGTCCCTCCCTCTGCTCTCCGTGCATCTTGACAGTGTCTGGGAGATGTTTTATTAGACAAGGTCATTGGGTAGAATTGCAACTTCAGTGTCCGACTGGGGTTCTAAGGGCCCACCAGTAACACTGACTTTGGGGTGGCCCACTTTTACCTGCATTACACTACCCCATTGCAAATTTACCAATCCTAACATAATATACTGGGTAGTTTGGTTAATGAATGATGAGATGCTGCTTTTTCTGTGCAGAGTGAATCAAGTGAATTATTCCAAGTACTACCCATACAATGGGGTTGCGGGCCCAGATCCGCACAGGGGCCCACTGGATTTCCCTGTTCCTCTATGGATCAGTCTGAGCCTGTGCAGCTTGTATCAGTGGGATCCTTAGCATTTCATAGCCAAGATGTGGTTACAACTCGGCTAATAAATATTTTATTAAACAGTCTATTAGGTGCCTCCGAGCGTGCTTGACCAACAGCCTTAGCATTACTGGAGGACAGTACGACTTGTACTTGAAGCATTAAAACTTTGGCTTATTACATAAGTGCAGTGGGAAAAAGCAAGTTGGCATTTACCGTTATATGTATTTTTTACTCCATTTTTATTACACAAATCTGGAAAACACCTAAATCAATTGGCTGACATTTGACATTTCCGCTTTCCAAACATCTCACAGATAAACTAAGGAAAATGTAATAAGAATTAAACTAAATTATTAATATTTTTGAAGGCAGAGGAGTAGATGGCTGCTGAGACGCTCAATTAAGGGTGGTCACAATTTATGAATTAGAAAACAAAACGCTCTTTAAAAAGTTTTTCTCACTTACTGAATAGTCCAAATATGATCTAAATCTAGTATACAATACAGTAGGATATTATATAATGGAAGCTTTTTTTCTTCAGATTAATCTGAAATAATAAATCTGCAACATTCAGGACTGGCAGCCATTACCTGATGAGCGGTGAGAATCCTGCTTTGAGCAGGGGGTTGGACCAGATGGCCCAGGAGGTCCCTTCCAACTCTACCATTCTATGATTCTATGATACAGCAGTATATTATAAGCTTTAGATCAGCTACAATATAATTATACCCAACTGATATTTATTGGTGTAGCATTGCCATTGACTGATAAAACTACTCCGGCTTTGCCAATTCTTTGTGGTTATAAAGATATAGTGCGAGGAGATGCTTCCAAGAGGATTTGTCTTGAACAGTCAATATCCCATGCGAGGTATTATTAAATAGCCAGTAGATAGAAAAATATTTTGAATTGAGAGTCCTCAGTGGTTGATACCTTTTAATGGCTAACTGAAAAGATGGTAAATTGCAAGCTTTCGAGACTACTCAGGTCTCTTCATCAGGCAAAGACTAATACAACATCTGAAGAATCACATATTTATACACAACACAGCACAGAAACTTTCACTCCTTATCTATGAACTAGTCCAATATTTATTGCCACAACTGTTCATCCCTCTCCCATAATGACAGTTCTGCTTCACGTCACTTGTCTCATCTATTGCTTTTTTTTTTTTTTCTGTGCTGTGTTGTGTACAAATATGTGATTCTTCAGATTTTGTATTAGTCTTTGCCTGATGAAGAGACCTGAGTAGTCTTAAAAGCTTGCAGTTTGTTACCATCTTTTCAGTTAGCCATTAAAAGGTATCAACCACTGAGGACTCTCAACTCTAAATATTTTTCTAAGTATTTAACATAAATTGAAGCTTCAGTAAACCCAGTGCAACCCAATTCTTACATAAATGCCCCCAATACCAATTAAAGTAGAGTCAACACCATAAATTAACATTTGCCGGGATGACCGTGAAAAAGAAAAGTTTTCCACGTCAGACTTTTATGGCATAAAGCCATATATTTTTTCATTTATTTTACTGGTTTATATAGCGCCACCAATTCCACCACTTTTTACAGACATCATCATCACTGTCCCCATTGGGGTTCACAGTCTAGATTTCCTATCAGCATGTCTTTGGAGTGTGGGAAGGAACTGGAGAACCCAGAGGAAACCTATATTTTGCTACAATATCTGTCTTATGGCACATCATGACTTTTTTATATATACACATGAAAAGGATGTCATAAGCTGTGGGTGACAGATGTCACCGCTAGGCTAAGTTCCCAAGAATAATCTTTGATTCTTTTTTTTACGCTGCATATTTGTGTTGCGCAATAAAACGCTTTACAATGTAGTGTCTTACAATATCAGCAATTGCTCATTTTGACTTTCTACCCAGCTAATTGTTCTATTTTCTTTATTGTAGAAGCAGGAAGTCTCTTGTCCCTGCAAAAATCATCCCAATCTTCAGCTCCTGACCAAGCTGCTCCGCCCCTCGCCCCGGCCAGGGACATTTGCCGTGACTCATGACTCACACCCCTAGGGAAAATTGACCTTCTGTGTCTACATAGAGCTGTCTGTTATACTGTAAAGCGCTGCGGAATATGTTGGCGCTATATAAAGATTATTATTACTATTATTATTATTAGAAGGATTCAGCTAGTCAGTTTTTAATCACGTGAGGTCATAGACATAATGGAAAAAGATTGACTGGGTAAAAGGCAATATGAGCAATTGTAAGTACACAGTGCTATACAATATGATGACTGCAATATAGTAAGAGGATAACAATTTTGATGTGAGGGCTTCTTTAAGGGAAAAGTGATGTCTAGGTCATTACAGTTCTGTAGATGTCCGCCCCCTACAGCATGCGCTGTGACGCGGTGTGTACATTACCAGCTCCATAGATGCAGTGCATTCCCATGCAAGGCTCTGGAAGCAGAGGTGATTGAAGTCCTCCTACCCCGCGGCCCTGTGCATGCCATGGGATCCTGCAGCCATTGCACCGACGCAAGATTAGCACGGAAAACAGTGTGACGTCAGAAACTATTGGGCCCAGCAATCAACCCATGATAGACGTCATTACAGTCTGTGAGGCATAGTAGTTTTGGGATTCAGCATCTCCCGCTTGACTGGAAACCAGTTATAAGCATAGACAGCGATATCACCGTAAACATTTTGCAGCATACCTGGATGAGAATTTAAGCACTTCGTTAGCATGTCAAGAATATCACTTACGGTAAATGACTATTATATCTTGGAGAAGTTTAGGGGAAAACCAAGAAGAAAAACAAAATGACCAAATAGTAACAGCAAATAAGTGAACAGTCATAGTACGTGTAAATAACATAGGGTACTCCACACTATTTTAATTAAAAAAAAATGTGCAAAGGCCATATTTACTTATATGCTATTTTTTCTTTGGCTTGCATTTTGTCTGAAATGCCCACAGTGTGAACATGCACTTCCACATTGCACGTATAACAACTTATGCTCCGGCTCATTTCTTTGGCTCTGAGACATTTAGAGGCCAAATTAAGCGACAGGCTCTTTTTAAGAATTATTAATACATTTGCATAACTAAGTCTTTGCAATACAAAGAGGTCAATATCTATGAAAGTTCTAGGTAGAGCAGAAGACTGGACACTGAGGAAAAAAAACAAGAGCCAGACCCTTTTCTTTCCCTGCTGATTCCAAGTGCATTACAAAGTATGGGTATGTGGAGTGCAGATGTAAACAACGCATGGACTTTTTCCTCACGTATTTCCGCAGCTTGCGTGACATTTTAGGATCAGATTTGGCAGTGAATAGTAACAATATCATGCACCCAGAAGAAGGCAGTGTACTCCCCTGCGCTCTACAAAATGGGTCTGCTAAAGCAATTACTGTCTTCTCACAGACAATCCCCTTGTGGCGTTCTACATGTGCGCAAGTAAAGCAGCGGATAGAAAAGAAACTGGGTAATCTCACAAATGCAAAGTTTATTTGAGAGACAAAATAAAAATGAAAGAAAAACAAATACAAGTAATGTATATATTTAACTACCTCAACTCAAGTAATATTTATTTCCAATAAAACAGCTCTACACTCCAGGGATTAACTAAAAGGATCAATAATACTACAAATAAATATCTGTAATTCTACAAGCATAATAAGACAAAAGATACAATGAAAAGTCTAAGTTACTTACCGTTAACGGTATTTTTCGAAGTCCATGACAGCACTACAGAGAGAGGGGATCCGCCCCTTAGGAACAGGAAACCTACAGATATAAAAGGGCGGCACCTCTCCCACACATCAGTTGGATTACAGAGCATAAGAGGACATCAAGGTTAATTGGTATACAGCAAAAAAATTTCATGCATCACACAGTAACATTAATCAATTGTTTATTACATGTGGACTACATAAGCGGAAGAAGTGCACATAAAACCTGGGTGGGAATGTAAGGGTGCTGTCATGGACTTCGAAAAATACCGTTAACGGTAAGTAACTTAGACTTTATTCGAACGTCCATGACAGCACTACAGAGAGAATTACAGAGAGTAATAACTACTTAGGGAGGGACTACTGCCTGCAGCACCCTTAGTCCGAAAGAAAGGTCTGAGGAAGCACCCAAATCTAATCTATAATGAGTGTAAAACGTGTGTGGAGAAGACCACGTAGCTGCCTTACATATCTGGTCAATCGAGACTTCTGCCCTTTCTGCCCATGAAGTCGCCACAGCTCGAGTGGAATGCGCCCTTAGCCTCTCAGGTGGCTGCTTGCCCCTCGAGGTGTATGCCAGAGAAATTGCTTCCCTAATCCATCTGGCCAACGAGCTCTTTGTTAATCTACGGCCTTTGTTAATTCCTTGAAAAGAGACAAACAATGCATTGTCCCGTTTCCAGGGATCAGTGACTGCCAAATATTGCAGCAGACATCTTCTAACATCTAAAGTATGAAGTTTCATCTCTTTTTGATTAGATGGATTAGGGATGAACGAAGGGAGAATAATTTCCTGTGTTCTGTGGAAAGCGGAAGACACCTTAGGTAGGTATGCCGGATCCGGTCTAAGTATTATCCTGTCATTCAGGACCTGAGTGTAAGGAGATAGTCTAGATAGTGCCTGGATGTCACTTACCCTCCTAGCCGAGGTTAATGCTACCAGGAAAGCGGTCTTAAGGGAAAGAATTTTTATTGATGCTGCTGATATAGGTTCAAAAGGGGGCTCTGTTAAAGCAGTGAGAACAAGATTTAAGTCCCATGGCATGATTCTCACCTTCACTATGGGTCTCGACCTACCCGCAGCTTTAATGAATCTACTGACCCAGTAATTATTTGCGATGTTGCAACTAAAGAGTGCCCCAAAGCTGAAACTTGCACCTTAAGGGTGCTTGTGGAGAGACCTAAGTCCAGACCCTTTTGTAGGAATTCTAGAATCTGGGTTATCGGTGTTGTGTCCCCTGCTACAACCGCCGAGCTCTGAAGAAATTTCTTCCAAATCCTAGCGTAGATCCTAGTTGTAACTTCTTTTCTGCTTTTAAGGAGAGTATTAATTACATTAGCAGAAAACCCCTTATCTGTCAGCAGCGACCGTTCAAAATCCACGCCGTCAGGTGGAGGCCCGTTACTCGAGGATGGTAGACTGGACCCTGGGAGAGCAGATCGGGAATGTCCGGCAGGACCCACGGGTCGGCTATCGACATGTTTCTGAGACATGAAAACCATGCCCTCCTGGGCCAAAAAGGAGCGATTAATATTATCCTTGCCCTGTCCTTCCTGACCTTCCTCAATACTAGGGGGAGTAAGGACAGGGGAGGGAAGGCGTAGGCTAGATTGAAATCCCACTGTAATAGAAGAGCGTCCACTGCCAGAGGGCGTTCTTTGGGATTTAGAGAGCAGAACTGTCTCACTTTCCTGTTGCTTTTGGTAGCAAAGAGATCTACTTCCGGTAGACCCCATTTCCGCACAATTAGGTCGAAGATGGAAGTCTTTAATGACCACTCTCCTTGGCTCAGGAGATTGCGGCTTAAGAAGTCCGCCTTGGTATTTTCTTCTCCCCTTATATGTAGAGCCGTTAGAGGAAGAAAGTGTCGTTCTGCTATCTGAAGTAGGCGCCTTGCCACTTCCATGAGAGGACCGGAACGAGTACCACCCTGGTGGTTGATGTATGCGACTGTGACCCGATTGTCGGAGAGCACTCGAACGTGGTGACCCTGTAGATAGACAAGGAGTTTTTTAATCGCTAGCTCTACCGCTGCTAATTCCTTCATATTAGAAGACACTTGAATTTGATCCTGCTCCCATGAGCCCTGAACCATAACGTCCCCCATATGAGCCCCCCACCCAGAGGGGCTAGCATCTGTTGTGACTATTCGGGATATGTCATATTCCCAGGGAACCCCCTTAGATAGGTTTGTCTCATTCTTCCACCAATCCAGGGATCTTATAGCAGCCTGGGACAAGGATAGCTGGCCTTCCAGGTAACCACCTAGCAAATTTTGATACAGCAAGACCTCAGCTTGCAGTGCCCTTGTGTGAAATTGGGCCCACCGAACCGCGGGAATGCAGGACGAGAGGGAGCCCAAAAGAGACATAGCCTTCCTAAGCGACATGGAGGGGTTACTGGAAGCGTTTAGGACCTGGTACCGTAAACGAATTAACTTGTCTGACGGTAAACTACAGTTCTGATTTTGTGAATCCAGAATTAGCCCTAGAAATTGCTGAACCCTCATCGGATTCAAACGAGACTTTTTGGTATTTATTAGCCATCCCAGCCGCTCTAAGGTAGAAATCGCTCTTTTCAGTTGCTCTAGGCAATGCTCTGCCGTCTTTCCTATAATAAGAAAGTCGTCAAGGTAGGGGACTATAAGCATATTTGATTCACGTAAGTGGGCCATGACCTCCGACATAACCTTAGTGAATACTCGTGGGGCAACCGCCAAGCCAAAGGGAAGGGCGCTAAATTGAAAATGTCGCAGTGATTCCCCCATCTGGATTGCTACTCTGAGGAAACGCTGATGCTCCATATGGATCGGTATGTGGTAATAAGCGTCTTTCAGATCTAACACCACCATAAAGCAATTTTCAAACAGAAGCTTTATTGCTGAGCTGACCGTTTCCATTTTAAATGGGTGAATAATCAGGAATTTATTGAGGGCTTTCAAATTAATAATTGTTCTAAAAGACCCATCCAGTTTATAGATCAAAAACAGAGGGGAGTAAAACCCCTTACCCCGCTCTGCTTCTGGCACCTCCACTAAGACATTCTTAGCGCAAAGCTCCTGAACCTCCAACTCTAGAGCGGCCTGCTCCGATGGCGATGACCTGAGTGGGGTAATTTTAAAGTTATCCCAAGGTACCGAGGAGAATTCTAACCGCAGCCCTGTAGCTATGATGTTAAGGATCCAGCTACTGTTTGAGATTTCCGACCAGGCCGGGTAGAAGGCCTTCAATCTGCCTCCTACCGGCATCGCTAGTCATTGCGAGGTTTTTTTTGTTTCCCTAGGTGGACCTCTAAACATAAACCCTGTACCTCTTCGCCTCTTTTCATCCCATTTGGCTCGTTCCCTGGACGACCTTCGGTAGCTGAACCTCCTTCTGCTGAAAGGTCTTTTATAGGAAGGGGTTGATAGACTGGGAAACTTTTTCTTGTCGTCCCCTGCCTTTTCTAAAAGTTCGTCCAGGACCGGGCCAAAAAGATATTCGCCGTCACACGGAATGGAACAGAGGCGAGATCTGGCTTGAATATCGCCCGGCCAACATTTCAGCCATAATGCCCTTCGTGCTGCATTAGACAGCCCTGCCGCTCTGGCAGCCATTCTTACTGAGTCCGCTGAGGAATCAGCCAGGAAAGCCGCCGCATTCTGAATTATTGGCAAGGTCTTCCGAATTGTCCCCCTGGAGGTTCCATCTGTTAACTGGGAAGCTAACTGGTCTAGCCAGACCATCAATGACCTGGCTGCGCAAGTGGCTGCAACTGCCGGCCTCAGGGCACCTGCCGACATCTCCCATGTGCCTTTCAAGAAGGAATCTGCCTTCCTGTCTAGTGGATCTTTCAAAGACCCCATATCATCAAATGGGATGGAGGATTTTTTAGAAGCCTTCGCCACTGCTGCATCCAGCTTCGGGGCCTTATCCCATTTACCCGTCAGGGGATCTTCAAAGGGATATCTCCGTTTAAACGCTTGGGGTAAGGAGCCTCTTTTTTCAGGCTTCTTCCACTCTCTGTCTATAAGGCCTTGGATGCTACTGTTTAGTGGAAAGGATCTCCGTTTTTTTGGATCTAGACCACCAAACATCAGATCCTGTACTGAGGGCTCTGGTTTCGCCTCTTCTACCCCCATGGTGGACCTAACTGATTTGACAAATTTGTCCATCTGGTCCAAGGGAAAACAAAAACGGGTAGCGTCTTCCGTAGAGGACGAGGAGGAAGCCGAAGAGGAAGGCGAGGAGGGTCCTGACACCACTTCACCCCTATCATGGGCGGCAGGCGACTCTGAATCAGATAAAACTGGTACATTTCTACGCCTGGAAAATTCTCCGTGTCTTGAGGACGCTTTCAACTCTGCTCTTATTATCTCCTTCAGGCTTTCGGTGAAATCTGGAGTCTCCTCCGCTATCTAAAAAGGGAAGGGGCATAGGGGGGGTTTACTATGTCATCCCATGCCCCTGCCCTTCCCCTTAAAAATGCCCTACCGTCTGTTGCATGCACGGCTGGCACAACCTCTTAGGGCAAGCGTCAGGCAGAGGGCAAGCGCAAAAGGCACATTCCCTGTGCTTGCTTTTCACCGAACACTTCTTCCCCTAGTAACAGACAAAATGGGGAAAAAACTGTATTACTGGGTATTCTAAATCTGACGATCTCTTACCCAGAATGTACAGCAGTAGGTACCGGATCACGGGGAGGGGCCTTTTTCCCAGCTGCGGAACTTCTGCGGCTGGTGCTCCTGGCCATTGAAGAGGAGCGCTCTGTCTGCTGCTGCTGGCTCTCCTGTTGCACCGAGGGAGCCTCTGCAGTGTCCATCGTAAAAAAATGGGGCAGAAGCGCTTTACCTCTTTCCTAGGCTCCTTATATCCTCCCCCGGATATCCGGATCAGCAGGTCTGGCCAGGGGTCCACCCCCTCCTACTCCCCGCCCCACGGCCCCCCCTGCACCTCCCCGCCGTCCCCACAGCAGGTGCCGTCCGATGATGCAGCCGCCAAAATTTTCAAAAACGCCGGCCGGCGTCTCACTTCCGGTTCCGGTGGTGGAGACTCCGCCCCCTTTTTTCCCCGCTCGCACGGACCGATGGAGGTAAGTATAATCCCCCGCTGCATCGCCCCTCCGAGCGGAGATCTCCCCCGACCCCAGCCGCGCTGCTGCAACAGCGGCGCACGACTGAATTTTCAAAAACCCCGCCGCGCCGTCCATAGCAGTGACGCGCGGCGGGAAATTCAAAACCGCCCGCCGCGCCGTCCATAGCCGTGACGCGCGGCGGGAAATTCAAAACCGCCCGCCGCGCCGTCCATAGCCGTGACGCGCGGCGGGAAATTCAAAACCGCCCGCCGCGCCGTCCATAACAGTGACGCGCGGCGGGAAATTCAAAAAACCCCCGCCGCGCCGTTCACAGCAGTGATGCGGCGGGAAATTCAAATTTTAAAAAATTTTTTTAAAAAATCACGGCTGCACCCTCAAGAGGCCCCCACCATGACAGGACCACAGGAGAGAGGGACAGGGAAGAAGGCATCGGGACCAGGGAGACGGGGGGAATACTTACCTACCCGGCGCTGCTGGAGACTAGGAATCCTGCTGGATACTGCTCCACCTGCTCCGCACACTGCCGTGATCACCCGGACCCACCGTGGCGCTTCCGGGGCTCCGCACGGCCGAGGTAGGAGATTCCCCCCCGCTACCTGGGTCGACCGGCCGGCCTGGGTCCTCCTGAAGATCTTCATCTGTAGGAAACCCGTCCTTTAGGAACAGGAAACCAACTGATGTGTGGGAGAGGTGCCGCCCTTTTATATCTGTAGGTTTCCTGTTCCTAAGGGGCGGATCCCCTCTCTCTGTAGTGCTGTCATGGACGTTCGAATAAACTATTTGTTTTACTTAACCCCAAAGTGTAATAAATTTGTGAATTTTTGATTAGACTGACGCATCTTCATGAAATACAACACTCATGTATCTTTATCTTGGCAAAATACTATGTGTAATGTGATAATGCAAGTCGAAATCCATGATCAACCTCCACTGACTGCACAATAGGAGTCCACTCACTTCTCAGCAGCTTTTGTCACCCCCACTGAAACAGGATGTCATCATGGTGCTGAACTCCGGTCACTAAACACAGCTTCGGTCAGCACTGTCCATCAATGACATCCTGTTTCGGGGGAGGGGGGTGATGGAGAAGAGACTACAGGTTCTGTCCCTGTTGAAAACACCTTTACTCACAGCTACCACGGTCTTCTACTTTTCTGCCACCTCTTTCCCTGGAATGAATCGTCATGTGGGCGCGGTGATAGAAGCAGTGTGAGTGATAGAAGCACCTCTCCAGAGCTTTTATCAACGCCCTGAAATGAACTGTCATCAGGAGACGGTGCTGCTGTCATTCACACTCCCTATCACTGCCCCTGATGATTTGCTTGTGCAGAAGATTCCTTAAAATCTCATACACAACTGTGATAGGCAAGTTTTCTGTCCAGATATTCCATGGCATATGCACCCTGTGGAATTGAACCCTAAGTGTGCAGAAGGGCAAAAGTAGATAAAGTTCATCTTTAATCCAACCCATTACAATGTATATTACAGAACCAAAGTGGTGATAGGTCATTTCTTTCTGAATGATGGCATACTACTAAACTAAACAGGATTAATTGTATAGATCTTTTGAATATTCTTATTTACAGTAAAACTCCATAGCACCTACAGAATGAGCCAGATGGCAGAATAGGGAATTTTCTAAGATATGACATTCTTAATATCCAACCTAAATTTGTAGGATAATTACAATCTCCTTAAAAAGGTTTAAGATGTCATTCCCCATCATTAACTACCATTTTACCATCTGTAAATACACACACCGTATCATAATCACCAAAACTAGAGTTCTGTTTTACCCACCATGAACAAAGTTGCACCTTGGCGAGCTTTGTGGTTCAATATTGCTGATTGATTATTCCACCAACTGCAGCTCCACAACATGGTTTATTGTTCTTCAATTCTTCAGTTTATTTTCAGCTTTAGACCATTAATTGAGGATTTGTACAAGTAAACGTAAAAAAATAGAAATGGTCCTCTAAATAGTAATGAGTGACTATACTTGTTGCTCGGGTGGTCTCCAAGTATTTGGAAGTGCTCGGAGATTTAGTTTGTCGCCTCAGCTGCATGATTTGCGGCTACTTGACAGTCTGAATACATGTGGGGATTGGCTGCTTGTTAGGAGATCCCCACATGTATTCTGGCTGTCTAGTAGCCACAAATCATGCAGCTGCAGCAACAGAAACTAAATCTCCAAGCACTTTCAAATACTCGGAGACCACCCGAGCGTGCTTGGGAAAACCCGAGCAACGAGTATACTCGCTCATCACTACCTCTGAGCAATCAGTTACTCATGGCTTTGCATGATCAATATTTATCAAGGACAATACACAGACCCCCAAAGGGCTTCTTATGGGGAAAGAGCGAGGATACCATGCAAGAGAACATGCAACAATGATGTGTGTTCTAGATGTGATATGAAAGCTCAGAGAACAGAGTCTAGGCATAACGTAGTATACTACCGTAAATTGCTGGGTTTTACCTAACCTGAGCTTATTTCCTAGACTCACGAGAGCCAAGTCTTCTATTGTACAGGTATACTGTCTCCTATACAAACCCACCAGGATCTTGTCTGGGGAGTGGGCTCACACAGATTGATCAAAATGTGCACCAAAAACCTCAAACCTAAAGTATAGTAAATATAGCAGTAATACAAATGTAATATAAAAATATGACATGTTTGCATAAATCTTAGCATCCCCATGGTTTTCCATTGAACAACAGACAGTTTGCTTTTGTGTTGTAGCCACATGTGTAAAGGTGAATAATAAGCAATGTTTTGCTGCAATCGTCATATTGTCCAAGTTTCTAACATGGAACATTCCTGACAGTGTCAGACTGTCACATCCTACTGACAATGCCCAGCTGCCAACTCATGCACACATTTCCAAGGGCAATAACACGGATGGCATACAGTAGAAAAGATTGGCCAGGATGGTTTTCATTTATATAAAAGTATTTGCTAAAACAAAAGGACAAAACCTCTTTAAAATGGAACTGGTCATGTACCCAAATGCTATTAACCTGCGGGTTATTATCATTACATTGCTGTCCAATCAATTTAGAAAATTAACTTTATTGCTCTAAGTAGTCACTAGCTTTAGAGACGTGTTCAGAGCGGCTATAGTCACAGCTCACAACCGGTGGCTGTAAGCACCCCCCAGCACTTTATCAGCTTGCTCTGCACACATGCACTACAGAGCGACACCACACCCTGTGACTTAAAGCTGGAGGCTCCCAGAAAGAATAAAGAAATTCCTCCTGGTAGCTGGACTTCAATTCTGTAAGCTTATTAAAGAGGTTGTCCACTACTCAGACAACCCCTTCTCAATCTCTGTTTCACCATAGTAAAACATTAAGGGTGCAGCATCGCAATCCTCTGACTGGCCGTCAACTCTCCTGATCTGAGCGTGACAGCATGTATTTCTATGCAGCCGTCATGCTCAGGTTAGGAGAGGATTGTGTGATGTGATGAAATTATATCGCGAGTAATACAGCAGTCTGAATAAGCCCTTAAACTTATACTCACCTTTGGTGCCAGCGACATTCCAGTGATGTCGGAACTGGCTTTCACTGGGCTCGCGTGACATTGTTGTGTCATGCAATCACTGAGGCTGTGCTGGTCAGAGTCTCCTCTCTTCCGGACATAATTGACATCTAGAGCACATGTGTCAAACTCTGGCCCGCAGGCTGAATATATTTGGCACGCTGCGCTGGCACTGACCGCCTCCCTGTCTGGCATTGTACTTTTAACTGTATTGGCATCCTGCATATACCGATGCAGTCTGACGTCCCAGTGCAGTGAGTGCGATGACATCATTACAATGCACCCACTGTGCAGAGCTTCAGAGTGCTCGCTGTCGATACCAGAGCAGCAAGGGAACGATGAGAGTATTTTTTTTTTTTTTTTTAATGTGGGGCCTTGTTATACTGTATCAAGCACTATGTGGGCCATTATACTGTATGGAATATTATGTGGGGCCAATATACTGTATGGAGCAATATGTGGGGCCAATATACTGTGTGGAAAGCAATGCAAGGCCCATAGTACTGTATGGAGGATTATGTGAGGCCATTATACTGTATAGATGTCGTCATCATACCTTGCCGTCAGGGTTGAGGGGAGGTACAGTAGGGACATCATACCTTGTGTGTAGAGGGCACTGTGGAAGAATTCAGTGAGGGGTAACTTACGGTGTTTGGGGGGACACTTGTTGGCATCATACTTTATTATCTGTATTATTCAAGTTTTTATCCTTTGATATTACATATTTAAATTAAGCTATTAGGCCATATGCTTTTTACTGCTATTACATGACATGGTTCATTCCATGGTAATTTACGTTACAGTCACAAACCTAAAACTGGCTACAGACTCCCGGTAACTGCACAGCATGATGAGGACTAAATCCAATTATGTAAAAGGTCTGTCACATTTTTTCAGCAGGAACCCATACCTTACCCATCTCTACCAGGCATGATAAGCCATGTAGACGTCTCATTTCCAGAGCCTTCGCTCATTCCCAGCGAGCCGCTACACAATGACAGGAACATTCATGTTCTCACAGTGGTGAGCTCGGAGTCTCATTAAATGCCCGGCTGAACACTTTCTAAACATGAAATCCTTCTATGAACGGGTTGCGTCTTTATGAAAGGCTTTCACAGACTAACCACTTCGCAATGTATTAACAGATCATTTCCATAGGAGATGAAAAAGTTAGAAATGGGAAATGAAAACCCCGACAGCAAGCCGAATCTTCAGCCATCATCACACAGAACCATTTGCTTCCCATGCACTTCATTGGTTATTTGGAGAAGAATTTCCCTGAATTGAACATTCTCTGCCACGTAGACCGGCGTCTACACCTGAAGAGTTAAACATGACGTGATCAAGGAAGCGCTCTGTTCCTAGGCTTGTTAGGCAAGAAGGATTAACAGAAAGAATTACCCAACATACAGCGTGTATGCTCAAGGACAGATCCTCCTAACGTCATATAGCATGACATGCATATTAATTTCTCCCAAGGCTATGTGTGAGAAACACCAAAGAGACCAATACGCACACAAAGGGCTGCTGGGGATATTCCACTGACACTACAGCCTCGGAGGATATTCATATATTCATTTCTTTACGAGTCTGACACCCAATATATATTCTGCTGCAGGTTTTAGGAGTAACCTGCACACATTCGCTAGGATACCTACAATGTTAGTTATAAAAATCAATTTTTGACTTATGATTTAATGAAAGTGAACATAGTAAATATATATATAGTGCAAACTATCAACATGACGCCATTGACGGGCAGATGTATCAAAAATCATTGCACAATTTTATTAAAAGACGCACACCTTTAATAAATTTGCTCCGATTTTAGACTGTCCTAAAGAGAATGAAATCTACTTGGTGTGCATTTCTTCAGCGATTAGCAAGCATGCTGCAAAAATTGTAGATCTGGGGGCTATTTGCATATTGCGCAAATTTTGAATTCTTGAGATACAAGTTATTCCAAAAGCTGATGTCATATGCTTTGTAAATTTAGATCAATGTATCAAAATCAAGGTGGTTTAAAATCTTGGCATCACTGGCATATTATACATGTTTCCCAATACATATTTCCCAGTAAAGAGCATCATGTAGGATTTGCACCTGGCACCCTACTAGCAGAAGCAGATAGGTTTGTAAACATGCCTCTCCGACATCAAAGAAAAGAAACAACTCTGGATGACGTTAATGCAAGCAAATTGCGTCTTCAGCGAGGAAGAGGACCTGAACTCTATAGCGCCACCTGTTGGAAGCAGCAATCCTACAAGTCACCATTTACCCTTTAACAGGCCTTGAAATCTGACTTAGGATAAAAGCCAAATCAGAATCTCAAATTGCAGACATGGTGTTTCGGGTGTATTACCCCTCATCAGTGCAAAGTATGAGAACTGATTTTGCTAGGTGAGAGAAAATGACACATTTTGCAGTGTTAGTTTCAATGGCATATTGGACATTTCCTTCTTGTAAATGGTTGACTAGCCTACCCGCCAATTGTACAGAGTAAAGGGTATCCACACTAAACAATATCTGCTAACGGATCGCTAAAAAACGTCATATTTAGCGATCCCGTTAGCATATTGTTCAGTACGCAGCTTCCAGGACGAGCTTCCTGCTGTGATCTGCTGTCGTATGTTCCGGACCTATTTTCTCGTCAGGCGCTCCGCTGGGATAAGTATCTTATCGCTTGTTGGCACTTTCTTAGGATTTACGGTACTTTTTACCGCTAAAGTGTTAGAAGATCCTACGGCGATAGCGTCGTTAACTATATCGCTAAATGTGGCGCATTACGATATAGAAACAATCCCGCTAGCGATGATTAGTATGCGTCGTTATAGTGATCGCTACGGGATTTTTAGTGTGGCAGTACCTTAACTCTGTAACCAACCATAGCAGTGAATGCCTGGGCAGCGGCTATGGAATGTAACCAATAAGTCTCCAAATATCTGGAAGGCAACAACAGAGGGAATAGAACAAGTGTATGTAGATGGGGCTAGGTAAACGCACTACATCAAAAGGGGTTTTCAGTCCTTCTGATGACTAAGATCTAATTCTCATTTCTAAAAGAAAATAAATATAGGTTTCATACAGTTCTTACTGCCAGTTAATACACGACAGAATAAACAAGAAATACCGGTGAGACGGTCATTTTCGTGCACTCGGCATACGAGGGTCTGACTCAGCATTTACAGCAATCCAAAAAACTAAATCACTGGGTTACAGACCTCACTGGTAAGATACACTGGCACGACATGTAGATGAAGTCACAAAGTGCATGCACCGGGTGTTCATTACATGAAAGTCACATACAGCTAATCTGATGTAACAACTTCCCACAAGTGCTGGATGGCTCGGGTGGAAACAGCCCTTTCAGAATTTATTGTGAAATAGGCAACATAAAAACAATACGTTATTTTCTGAAGACAGATTTCCTTTAAATGTGTTCTCTCAAACCATTTTAATGCAAAATCCCAGAAAGATTTAAGAAACAAACTTATCCAACATGGTAATATGGTAAAAATGCTGCCCTAGCATAATTTAATCTGTTTTCAAAGTTATTTTTCTAGTTTATGCTGCATCAGCTTCATTACCACTATTATTATTGTTTCTTAAAAAAATAATTAGAACAAAAAGTTTATCATCATTTCTGGCTATCTATGTGAAAGGGAATCTGTCACCCGGTTTTTGCTGTGTAATCTGAGCACAGAATGATGTGGGGACAAAAACCTTGTGATGTGTAACTTACTGATCCGCTTGGTGCAGTTTTGATAAAATCAGTTTTCCCTGCTGCAGATCCAGCAGTTCTCGGAATGTTGAGTGCAGTATAACCCCGCCCACGCCACTGATTGGCAGCTTTCCATCTACTGTAAATAGTCAGAAAGCTGCTCATCAGTGGTGAGGGCGGAGTTACACAGACCAGGACGACTACATGGCACAAGACAACTAGTCCTTTAGTGATAATCTCTCTTTAAAGAGATTTAATGAAACTACAACAAGCAGCCAGTACATTAACGTCTCTAAAATCAGGGTCCCTGCCATAGATTATGGTGTGCCCAGATTAAAAAGCAAAAACCTGCTAACAGATTCCCTTTAAGACTGCTAATATGTGCTGCTGGGGGGGCAGAATCTGGACAGAAGCAATCTCCTTCCCCCTCTGGCAGCTAAAAAAGTCTCTCCTGGTAGACAAGTCTTCTCAACTTTGTTGTCATATTACTACGGAGGCTCTGCCACAAGGTAGAAAGACCTTTTTTATGTCTGCTTTGCAGTAAACAGAGGATCACTTTGGAGAAAACTGGCAGTAGAGTGACTGAGCATGCACATCCACAAGCTCTCAGCTTATCAGGTGGACTGCAGTCACTTTTCTTTAAATTGCATGTAAGGGCAAACTGTTAGGGTCTCTTTAAATATCTCATCTGCGTAATTATTAAAAAACTGTCCTTGTAATAATGCTGCTGGAACCACAGGCAGCATGTTTTAAAGTCTGGCGGCATTACAGCAGCAGAGTATATTTACTATGATATACCACAGCTTTTCACAGAAAGCATACTTTGAAAAGTCAGCCAGGAACTGTGAGTTTCAGCTACTAGTCCAAGGCAGATGGTCGGTGGCTTTTCCCCACCCCACTAGACTGACAGGTCTCTCGTTGTGATGGCATCAAGTATCATGGTGACCAGTCACTTCAAGTAGCTTTGAAAGCATGGACTTGTATACAAGAGCATAGGATGTAGTTGCCAGTAGAGGCAAGCCACAGTACCTAGGCTGGCTTTTCCAATAGTATAAGCTTTCTTATGAAAAAAGCTCAGGAAAAAGGTTTCACAGTAAAATATACAGTACAAGTGATTTTAGGTAGGTTTGGAAAAAATAGAAGTGTTAATCTTTTCTATTATTTCTAAATAATGTTTTTCGGTGATAACTTTGTATCTCCGTTCATACTACACCCACAAACACAAATGATACACCATTTGAAAGGTAAACTTGTCTCCTTCAGCAAGAAAATAGTCAAACAAACCACACATCCACGATTTGATCACAAAATACAGTTTAAACTTTAATTTTCATAAACCTGCAGTAAGGAAAAATGACCTGCAGGTGGCACCACACTACCCCAAAGCACATTACCACAAAGCTGCTTACAGACATCACAAACAAATCCAAACATTTGCCTTGGGGCCTTTCCAGTTTGCCCAAGTGCTTGCCCAGAGTATTACAGGCACATTGGAAGATTGCACACTTCACTGCAGGTGAGTCACATATGCAAACACATTTGTATACATGCACTGCTTTTTCGGTGATTACTTCGCCCCACACACACAAATGATACACCATTTGAAATCTAAACTTGCCCCCTTCAGCAAGAAAAGAGCCAAACAAACCACACATTCACAATTTGATCACAAAATACAGTTTAAACATTCATTTTCATAAACCTAAAGAAAGACTCAATGACCTGCATGTGGCACCTCAACTAGAAGACATTTTTTGGCCTCTACTTATCAAACCAGTTAATTTTATTACCAATCTACATATATAAATACCGGTCTGTGTTCATCATCTCATGAAATACATTTGACCAGCTTGCTTTCTCTGAAATTGCCTGCGCCCCCGACGACCAATGTGCGAAAATTTTGCACCGGTCATGCTAGTAATAGTTAATTCACTTTGAATTTTGTTAATTGATAAAAATAAGGAGAGATCTAAATCAAATACATTTTGCTATTGTACCTAGAAGTACTGATGCTGTTTTCAAGTCAAATACTTTTGAAGGAACTCGGTAGGAAGGTGGCTCCAAACATCTTGGGAGATCTAACCACAGATCTTCTGTTGATGTAACCTTCTGCAAACCTGGTCTCTTCATGTAAACCCAGACAGACTCTGTTGTTAAGATCAGGGATCTATGGGGGCCATATCATCACTTCCAGGGTGCTTTGTTCTTCTTTAGGCTGAAGATAGTTTTTAATAGCATTGGCTGTATATATGGGGCAGCCGTACTGTTGTAGAATAAATTTGGAGCCAAGCAGACGCCTCACTGATGATACTCCATGATGCCTAAGCATCTGCTTGTATTTCTCAGCAGTGAGGACACTATTGATCCTGACCAAACTGCCAACTGTATTTGCTGAAATGAAACCCCAAACGTGCATTTAACCTCCACCATGCTTCACTGTCGCCTGCAGACACATTACTGTACCGCTCTCCAGCCCTTCATTGCAGTGTTTCCATGTTGAAGGTAGGAATTTTGGACAAAAAAAAACACATTTCATGAAGACCACTTCTGTCCAGATGTCTCCAGACAATAAACTGGGTATAGCTGGGTCCTTACTTAAGTTCTTTACAAGGGAGTGGCGCAGACAGGATAATAATGCAGGGGAGCCTAAAGACATGCCTCCAAATAATCCTTGTGAGCACTGCCCCATTGGTAAAAAAAAAGGTCCCCATCTCAAAAACAGCATGGTGGCTTTATATTATTATTATACATTTATATAGCGCCATTTATTCCATGGCGCTTTACATATGAAAAGGGAAAAATATAGACAGGTACAATAAACATGTGCTGGACAAGGGACACACAAGTACAGAAGGAGAGAGGACCCTGCCCGCGAGGGCTCACAGTCTGCAGGGATGGGTGAGGATACACTAGGAAAGGGTAGAGCTGGTCGTGCGATTGTTCAGTAGACTGAGGATCATTGCAGGTTGTAGGCTTGTCGGAACAGGTGGGTCTTCAGGTTTTTCTTGAAGGTCTCCGTTGTTGGTGAAAGTCTGATGTTTTGTGGCAGGGAGTTCCAGAGTATGGGGGAAGCCTGGGAGAAGTCTTGTATGCGGTTGTGGGAAGAAGAGATGAGGGGGGAGTCGAGAAGGAGATCTTGAGAGGATCGAAGGTTGCGTGTAGGTAGGTAGCGGGAGACCATGTCACAGATGTATGGAGGAGAAAGGTTGTGGATGGCTTTGTATGTCATGGTTAAGGTTTTGAACTGGAGCCTCTGGGCATTAGGAAGCCAGTGAAGGGCCTGGCATAGGGGGGAGGCTGGGGAATAGTGGGGAGACAGGTGGATTAGTCGTGCAGCAGAGTGTAGGATGGACTGGAGTGGTGCCAGAGTGCTAGAGGGGAGACCAGACAGTAGGAGGTTGCAGTAGTCGAGGCGGGAGATAAGGACGTGCACTAGTGTTTTTGTGGTTTCATGGTTGAGGAATGAGTGGATCCGGGAAATATTTTTGAGTTTGAGGCGGCAGGAGGTGGCGAGGGCTTGGATATGTGGTTTGAAAGAGAGGGCAGAGTCGATGATCACCCCAAGGCACCGAGCATGTGGGACTGGGGAAAGCGAGGCAGCCATTGACATTGATGGATAGGTCTGGTGGAGACAGCTATAAGGAACTGAATACTCAGGAGAAAGCGGGAATAAAATAAGGGCAAAAAAGGCCTATTTTGACCTGGTGACAGGTCCTCATTAAATGGTGGGCAACCCCTTCAAGATCAGTAAACTAAGTAATGTGAAACATTGCAAAAAGTACTACCGCTAAAACTTGTTTTCAAATCCAGAATTAGGAAACGTAGCAATTTACTAAATTCAAACCAGTGATGTGGTTCCAGTTATTTTTAGTGGATGAGAAACGATCAACCCAATAGGAATACACAGATGCCACAGACCTCATAAAAGCAGTTGAGGTTTTCCTCCCAAATAACCATGAATCCAAGCCGTGAGTGAACAAAGCAGAATTGATGAATCACAGTTAATGAGTGGGACCTTCACGAAAACTCTTTAATTGAAGCCCTTGCATGAGCTTGGCTATTTTAGGTACAGCAATGTCTTAACCCAGCATTTTATTTTAAATGCTGCACTTGTTTCTTGGCCATAAAAGACCTATATTATATCCAGGTGGTTAGTAATGGAGATGGCATAGTGTTTAGAAGGTTTTATTTGTCTGCCTTAGTTTATATTCCACAGTCATACTCCTAAATCTACCATCACTACTCTTCTTAGCCACCATCTTTGGGCGACTTCCATCTCATGCTTTCATAGCTGAGCGGGACTAACTCCGTCCAGCTCTTAGCTATGGAGGTGAGGCTATGCAACAGCGGAAAGTAGTTGAACTATGTCATTTCCGTAACTCCCAGAGAAAGAAATAGAAACGATTTCCAAAAGAGAGCTTATTTCTAGTGATGTGCGTATGCTTTTATGTAAGTGTGAGTCTTGTTAAACCTCTGCCTTAGATTGATCCATTCTTAAAATCTTACAAATGGAGACACAACAGTAAAAGTGCTTTAAAAAAAAAAAAAAAAAAAAGGGAAGCTAGCCTGGCTGGAACTGTAAGCTTGTCTAGCGATCGTATTCCCAGAACGTGCTACACTGTCAGCCTCTCATGCCGCCATCAGTCATTTATGCTGTCCCATTTGGTTCTCCGCCATATGTGATCATATTAATTGGCCTGTTGTTCACGCTTCTCGACTGATTTCATCATGTAACCCTGATGGTTTGGAAAAGCAAGTCTGATCCCACAGGAAACTAACACACAATAGAAGAAAGTAATAATGTATTAATCAGATCTAGTAAAAAGTAACTAAGTCATATAAAAGCAAATATTTCTAAAAAAGTATGCGCAAAGAATGTATCAAAGTTAAAAGGTTTGTGAAAAAAGCAGGTAATTCATTTTTATAAGTCACTGTAGTGTTCTTGGGGACCAATGACATGAAACTTGCCTTGCAAATCAACACCGACACCATGTTCTACTCAGATTTATAGGGTTAATGCCACATTAGACTTGCCTTACTTGCACAGATCTGGTATAGTTGTTTCACCTTAGTGCCAATAATCAACACCGGGACAATATTAGGAATTTACACCACCGTCATTGCCCAAGTGACTCTAACAAGCCAGCACGTTGATGCGATTAAAATAAATTGGATCCCTGTTTGGCATGTCTGTAATCCAGTTAGCCCCTTCTCATTGTCAGCCAAAGACGCTAGCTGGCCCCTGTGTCTACAGTTGAAGTTCCCGATCTTTCCCACCCAAAGAAAGGAAGAGAAGGCTTGGGGGCTGCCAGTGGATCAGCATCCTGGATGCCAGCAGACAGCCAAAACATAGGATTTATAAGACCGCTCTATGGATAGGGAAAAGGTAGAACGGTATGAATTTCGGTAGTACATCAGATTATACCTTCAATGACTTGATCCCTGCTCCTGTCCATATGAGTAACCAGTGTATATTTATACACACACTTTAAAAGCCGCAGAGGACTGAGCCACGCTGGAGTCTAGTTGGATAGGTGCGTCTCCAGCGGCCTCCCATGCCCGCTGCCCTAGAGCGACAGGTCTCTCCGTATATGCACATGTAGCTAGAGACCTCTCACCCCAAGGGATGGGGCAGGAAGAACCAGCCAGGGACCCTTCTGTCCAACTAATCACTTGTATGGCTCAGTCCCTGGTGGCCTTTAAGGTATGTCAGGCCGGAGTCACACACAACCACAAAAAATCGGTCCATTTTAGACGGTCGACAATCGGATCAAATAAAAAACATCACACATCCTTCTGGCATCCGATTTTCCTTCAAAGATGCGATTTAATCGCATGTGTGTGTACCTTGTAACATCCGATTTTCATCCGACTTGCGAGATTTTCTCGCAGGCTTGCAAAACTGACATATAATGGATCCAAAAGAATAGTATTTAAATGCCAAAAGAAAGAATAGATATATACACATAGAGCACATATATATATGTATATATATGTCATTGTGACATATATATATACATATATTTATAGTTCTTACACTTCTACATACTGTTATAGCCGCTAATTCAATTGCCGGGTTTTGTGAAATCACAGAAGCCGACATGAAATGATACATTGTTTCCACACATTTAACCATGTAATTTCATGTATTTTTTATATATGTTTGAAACATACAATTACATGAGTATATGTGTGCTAAAATTCAGACATGTAGGGGTTAATTAAAGGTGTAAATTCGTTGAAAAAAAAATGCGTGGGCTCCCGCTGTATTTTCTCCACCAGACAGACAAAGCAAGCGAGTGGGGGCAGATAATAATAGCCTAGGGAGGGTACATTTTTTTTGTGCCCCCCCCTGGCTACTAACATCTGCCCCCAGACACCCCAGAAAGGGCAAATCTATAATTAGATTCGCCCTTTCTGGCACTTTGCCCGTCTATTCCCATTGCCCTGTAGCGGTGGCGAATGGGTTAATAATCTGGCGTTAATGTCACCTTAGTATTGAAAGGTGACCTTAAGGCAGGTTAATAATTGATAGCTGTCAATTAGACAACTATCAATTATTAATCCTATTGTATGAAAGAAAAATCAAACACACACAGTTTAATAAAAAATAAGTTTAATTAAATAATCACACAGTTTTTGACCATATTTTATTTTCCTGCTAAAACCATTTCCTGTAATAAAAATAAAATAAAAAAGCAAAATTATACTTACCAATCCGATGTACAGTCAGGTCCCACGGTGTAATCCATCAGAAAGGGTTAACAGGTTACAGGTCGCAGAGAGCTAATAATGCTGTCTCAGACCTGTATTCCCCTGAATGAATAAGTTCCTCTCCCAGCGAAAGTAGAGGAATAGATTCATGAATGGAGCTTAATTGATTTATTGGCAATTTAACTTTAGTGACCTGACCTAAAGGGAAAGTGGACACAATCAATTAAGCTTCATTCATGAAACACATCCTCTCCTGTCGCCAGGAGAGGAACTTATTCATTCAGGAGCTTTGAGCTGAGCATGCAGGATTACTTGCACTGCTTGGCTCAAAGCTAGTTAACCCTTTGTGAAGGATTACAGCGTGGGACGTGACAGATCAGCGGAATAATGTTGTTTTATTTTTTTTTCTTTATTTTAGGAGATCAATGGCTTCGCACGGATTAAGTGTAAAATAAAATATGGTCAAAAACTGTGTGATTATTTAATTAAACTTCTTTTTTATTAAAGTGTGTGTGTTTGATTTTTCTTTCATACAATAGGATTAATAATTGATAGTTGTCTAATTGACAGCTATCAATTATTAACCTGCCTTAAGGTCACCTTTCAATACTAAGGTGACATTAATGCCAGATTATTAACCCATTCGCCACCGCTACAGGGCAATGGGAATAGACGGGCAAAGTGCCAGAAAGGGCGAATCTAATTAGAGATTTGCCCTTTCTGGGGTGTCTGGGGGCAGATGTTAGTAGCCAGGGGGGCACAAAAAAAATGTACCCTCCCTAGGCTATTATTATCTGCCCCCACTCGCTTGCTTTGTCTGTCTGGTGGAGAAAATACAGCGGGAGCCCACGCATTTTTTTTTTTCAACGAATTTACACCTTTAATTAACCCCTACATGTCTGAAATTTAGCACACATATACTCATGTAATTGTATGTTTCAAACATATATAAAAATACATGAAATTACATGGTTAAATGTGTGGAAACAATGTATCATTTCATGTCGGCTTCTGTGATTTCACAAAACCCGGCAATTGAATTAGCGGCTATTACAGTATGTAGAAGTCTAGGAACTATAAATATATGTATATATACATGTCACAATGACATGTATATATATATATATATATATATATATATATATATATATATATATATATATATATATTATATGTGTTCTATGTGTATATATCTATTCTTTCTAGTCTTTATTAAAGCTGTCAGTGTGCTTTTACAGTATAGCCGGGGATGAATTGCCGGCTTTTCTAAAGGACACCGATGCGATTTCATCGCAAGTCACACAGTGTGGTCCGTTTGTAATCCGATTTTTCATCGCTCCCATAGACTTGCATTGGCGATTGTCGACCGACAATCGGTGACAATCGCAGCATGCTGCGATTGTACACGGACGTTTAAAACGGACCACAAAAAATCAGATACTGGGAGCTGCTCCATAGATTAACATAGGTCCGACTGCAATGCGATTTTTCATCGCATTGCAGTCGTCCGATTCTGTCGCCAGTGTGACGCCGGCCTTACTCTGTGAAACGTCGCAGAGTTTCAGAGTCAAACATATCTGGCTGAGATTATACAGCTGATGCCTGATCCATGTTGCCTGATCCACGAGCAGCATGCATCGGCTGTTAGGGTCACTTTATGTGAAACCTTACACACAAACATTCCTCAAGCCATTATGAGGACCAGATCTTAAAAGGTAGAGAAAGTCTAAGTTACTTACCGTTAACGGTATTTTTCGAAGTCCATGACAGCACTACAGAGAGAGGGGATCCGCCCCTTAGGAACAGGAAACCTACAGAATAAAAGGGCGGCACCTCTCCCACACATCAGTTGGATTACAGAGCATAAGAGGACATCAAGGTTAAATGGTATACAGCAAAAAAATTTCATGCATCACACAGTAACATTAATCAATTGTTTATTACATGTGGACTACATAAGCGGAAGAAGTGCACATAAAACCTGGGTGGGAATGTAAGGGTGCTGTCATGGACTTCGAAAAATACCGTTAACGGTAAGTAACTTAGACTTTATTCGAACGTCCATGACAGCACTACAGAGAGAATTACAGAGAGTAATAACTATTTAGGGAGGGACTACTGCCTGCAGCACCCTTAGTCCGAAAGAAAGGTCTGAGGAAGCACCCAAATCTAATCTATAATGAGTGTAAAACGTGTGTGGAGAAGACCACGTAGCTGCCTTACATATCTGGTCAATCGAGACTTCTGCCCTTTCTGCCCATGAAGTCGCCACAGCTCGAGTGGAATGCGCCCTTAGCCTCTCAGGTGGCTGCTTGCCCCTCGAGGTGTATGCCAGAGAAATTGCTTCCCTAATCCATCTGGCCAACGAGCTCTTTGTTAATCTACGGCCTTTGTTAATTCCTTGAAAAGAGACAAACAATGCATTGTCCCTTTTCCAGGGATCAGTGACTGCCAAATATTGCAGCAGACATCTTCTAACATCTAAAGTATGAAGTTTCATCTCTTTTTGATTAGATGGATTAGGGATGAACGAAGGGAGAATAATTTCCTGTGTTCTGTGGAAAGCGGAAGACACCTTAGGTAGGTATGCTGGGTCCGGTCTAAGTATTATCCTGTCATTCAGGACCTGAGTGTAAGGAGACAGTCTAGATAGTGCCTGGATGTCACTTACCCTCCTAGCCGAGGTTAATGCTACCAGGAAAGCGGTCTTAAGGGAAAGAGTTTTTATTGATGCTGCTGATATAGGTTCAAAAGGGGGCTCTGTTAAAGCAGTGAGAACAAGATTTAAGTCCCATGGCATGATTCTCACCTTCACTATGGGTCTCGACCTACCCGCAGCTTTAATGAATCTACTGACCCAGTAATTATTTGCGATGTTGCAACTAAAGAGTGCCCCCAAAGCTGAAACTTGTACCTTAAGGGTGCTTGTGGAGAGACCTAAGTCCAGACCCTTTTGTAGGAATTCTAGAATCTGGGTTATCGGTGTTGTGTCCCCTGCTACAACCGCCGAGCTCTGAAGAAATTTCTTCCAAATCCTAGCGTAGATCCTAGTTGTAACCTCTTTTCTGCTTTTAAGGAGAGTATTAATTACATTAGCAGAAAACCCTTATCTGTCAGCAGCGACCGTTCAAAATCCACGCCGTCAGGTGGAGGCCCGCTACTCGAGGATGGTAGACTGGACCCTGGGAGAGCAGATCGGGAATGTCCGGCAGGACCCACGGGTCGGCTATCGACATGTTTCTGAGACATGAAAACCATGCCCTCCTGGGCCAAAAAGGAGCGATTAATATTATCCTTGCCCTGTCCTTCCTGACCTTCCTCAATACTAGGGGGAGTAAGGACAGGGGAGGGAAGGCGTAGGCTAGATTGAAATCCCACTGTAATAGAAGAGCGTCCACTGCCAGAGGGCGTTCTTTGGGATTCAGAGAGCAGAACTGTGTCACTTTTCTGTTGCTTTTGGTAGCAAAGAGATCTACTTCCGGTAGACCCCATTTCCGCACAATTAGGTCGAAGATGGAAGTCTTTAATGACCACTCTCCTTGGCTCAGGAGATTGCGGCTTAAGAAGTCTGCCTTGGTATTTTCTTCTCCCCTTATATGTAGAGCCGTTAGAGAAAGAAAGTGTCGTTCTGCTATCTGAAGTAGGCGCTTTGCCACTTCCATGAGAGGACCGGAACGAGTACCACCCTGGTGGTTGATGTATGCGACTGTGACCCGATTGTCGGAGAGCACTCGAACGTGGTGACCCTGTAGATAGACAAGGAGCTTTTTAATTGCTAGCTCTACCGCTGTTAATTCCTTCATATTAGAAGACATATGAATTTGATTCTGCTCCCATAAGCCCTGAACCATAACGTCCCCCATATGAGCCCCCCACCCAGAGGGGCTAGCATCTGTTGTGACTATTCGGGATATCTCATATTCCCAGGGAACCCCCTTAGACAGGTTTGTCTCATTCTTCCACCAATCCAGGGATCTTATAGCAGCCTGGGACAAGGATAGCTGGCCTTCCAGGTAACCACCTAGCAAATTTTGATACAGCAAGACCTCAGCTTGCAGTGCCCTTGTGTGAAATTGAGCCCACCGAACCGCGGGAATGCAGGACGAGAGGGAGCCCAAAAGAGACATAGCCTTCCTAAGCGACATGGAGGGATTATTGGAAGCGTTTAGGACCTGGTACCGTAAACGAATTAACTTGTCTGACGGTAAACTACAGTTCTGATTTTGTGAATCCAGGATTAGCCCTAGAAACTGCTGAACCCTCATCGGATTCAAACGAGACTTTTTGGTATTTATTAGCCATCCCAGCCGCTCTAAGGTAGAAATCGCTCTTTTCAGTTGCTCTAGGCAATGCTCTGCCGTCTTTCCTATAATAAGAAAGTCGTCAAGGTAGGGGACTATAAGCATATTTGATTCACGTAAGTGGGCCATGACCTCCGACATAACCCTAGTGAATACTCGTGGGGCCACCGCCAAGCCAAAGGGAAGGGCGCTAAATTGAAAATGTCGCAGTACTTCCCCCATCTGGATTGCTACTCTGAGGAAACGCTGATGCTCCATATGGATCGGTATGTGGTAATAAGCGTCTTTCAGATCTAACACCACCATAAAGCAATTTTCAAACAGAAGCTTTATTGCTGAGCTGACCGTTTCCATTTTAAATCGGTGAATAATCAGGAATTTATTGAGGGCTTTCAAATTAATAATTGTTCTAAAAGACCCATCCAGTTTATGGATCAAAAACAGAGGGGAGTAAAACCCCTTACCCCGCTCTGCTTCTGGCACCTCCACTAAGACATTCTTAGCGCAAAGCTCCTGAACCTCCAACTCTAGAGCGGCCTGCTCCGATGGGGATGATCTGAGTGGGGTAATTTTAAAGTTATCCCGAGGTACCGAGGAGAATTCTAACCGCAGCCCTGTAGCTATGATGTTAAGGATCCAGCTACTGTTTGAGATTTCCGACCAGGCCGGGTAGAAGGCTTTTAATCTGCCTCCTACCGGCATCGCTAGTCATTGCGAGGGTTTTTTTTGTTTCCCTAGGTGGACCTCTAAACATAAACCCTGTACCTCTTCGCCTCTTTTCATCCCATTTGGCTCGTTCCCTGGACGACCTTCGGTAGCTGAACCTCCTTCTGCTGAAAGGTCTTTTATAGGAAGGAGTTGATAGACTGGGAAACTTTTTCTTGTCGTCCCCCGCCTTTTCTAAAAGATCGTCCAGGACCGGGCCAAAAAGATATTCGCCGTCACACGGAATGGAGCAGAGGCGAGATCTGGCTTGAATATCGCCCGGCCAACATTTCAGCCATAATGCCCTTCGTGCTGAATTAGACAGCCCTGCCGCTCTGGCAGCCATTCTTACTGAGTCCGCTGAGGAATCAGCCAGAAAAGCCGCCGCATTCTGAATTATTGGCAAGGTCTTTCGAATTGTCCCCCTGGAGGTTCCATCTGTTAACTGGGAAGCTAACTGGTCTAGCCAGACCATCAATGACCTGGCTGCGCAAGTGGCTGCAACTGCCGGCCTCAGGGCACCTGCCGACATCTCCCATGTGCCTTTCAAGAAGGAATCTGCCTTCCTGTCTAGTGGATCTTTCAAAGACCCCATATCATCGAAAGGGATGGAGGATTTTTTAGAAGCCTTCGCCACTGCTGCATCCAGCTTCGGGGCCTTATCCCATTTACCCGTCAGGGGATCTTCAAAGGGATATCTCCGTTTAAACGCTTGGGGTAAGGAGCCTCTTTTTTCAGGCTTCTTCCACTCTCTGTCTATAAGGCCTTGGATGCTACTATTTAGTGGAAAGGATCTCCGTTTTTTTTGGATCTAAACCACCAAACATCAGATCCTGTACTGAGGGTTCTGGTTTCGCCTCTTCTACCCCATGGTGGACCTAACGGATTTGACAAATTTGTCCATCTGGTCCAAGGGAAAACAAAAACGGGTAGCGTCTTCCGTAGAAGACGAGGAGGAAGCCGAAGAGGAAGGCGAGGAGGGTCCTGACACAACTTCACCCCTATCATGGGCGGCAGGCGACTCTGAATCAGACAACACTGGTACATTTCTACGCCTGGAAAATTCTCCGTGTCTTGAGGACGCTTTCAACTCTGCTCTTATTATCTCCTTCAGGCTTTCGGTGAAATTTGGAGTCTCCTCCGCTATCTAAAAAGGGAAGGGGCATAGGGGGGGTTTACTATGTTATCCCATGCCCCTGTCCTTCCCCTTAACAATGCCCTACCGTCTGTTGCATGCACGGCTGGCACAACCTCTTAGGGCAAGCGTCAGGCAGAGGGCAAGCGCAAAAGGCACATTCCCTGTGCTTGCTTTTCACCGAACACTTCTTCCCCTAGTAACAGACAAAATGGGGAAAAAACTGTATTACTGGGTATTCTAAATCTGACGATCTCTTACCCAGATTGTACAGCAGTAGGTACCGGATCACGGGGAGGGGGCTTTTTCCCAGCTGCGGAACTTCTGCGGCTGGTGCTCCTGGCCATTGAAGAGGAGCGCTGTGTCTGCTGCTGCTGCTGGCTCTCCTGTTGCACCGAGGGAGCCTCTGCAGTGTCCATCGTAAAAAAATGGGGCAGAAGCGCTTTACCTCCTTCCTAGGCTCCTTATATCCTCCCCCGGATATCCGGATCAGCAGGTCTGGCCAGGGGTCCACCCCCTCCTACTCCCCGCCCCACGGCCCCCCCCTGCACCTCCCCGCCGTCCCCACAGCAGGCGCCGTCCCGACGATGCAGCCGCCAAAATTTTCAAAAACGCCGGCCGGCGTCTTACTTCCGGTTCCGGTGGTGGAGACTCCGCCCCCTTTTTTCCCCCGCTCGCACGGACCGACGGAGGTAAGCACAATCCCCCGCTGCATCGCCCCCCCAAGCGGAGATGTCCCCCGACCTCAGCCGCGTCGCTGCAACAGCGGCGCACGATTGAAATTTCAAAAACCCGCCGCGCCGTCCATAGCAGTGACGCGCGGCGGGAAATTCAAAACCGCCCGCCGCGCCGTCCATAGCCGTGACGCGCGGCGGGAAATTCAAAACCGCCCGCCGCGCCGTCCATAACAGTGACGCGCGGCGGGAAATTCAAAAAACCCCCGCCGCGCCGTTCCCAGCAGTGACGCGGCGGGAAATTCAAATTAAAAAAAAAATTTTTTTTTTTTTTTTTTTTTTTTTTAAAAATCACGGCTGCACCCTCAAGAGGCCCCCACCATGACAGGACCACAGGAGAGGACAGGGAGAAGGCATCGGGACCAGGGAGAGGGGGGGGGAATACTTACCTACCGGCGCTGGCTGGGAGACAGAGATCCTCTGGATACTGCTCCACCTGCTCCGCACACTGCCGTGGAATCCTACCCGGACCCACCGTGGCGCTTCCAGGGGCTCCGCACCGGCCGAGGTAGGAGATTCCCCCCCGCTACCTGGGTCGACCGGCCGGCCTGGGTCCTCCTGAAGATCTTCATCTGTAGGAAACCCGTCCTTTAGGAACAGGAAACCAACTGATGTGTGGGAGAGGTGCCGCCCTTTTATATCTGTAGGTTTCCTGTTCCTAAGGGGCGGATCCCCTCTCTCTGTAGTGCTGTCATGGACGTTCGAATAAATATACAATTTTACTTCTCTTATGACTTTGCAAAATAGCACATGTGAAAGCACCCAATTCAGTGTATAAAAAACAAAACCTGTGCTTTTCTCACCTTCCCTTCCTTCAGCGCTGTGTCTTGGGTGGCTGTTATCTGAAGACATGTCAACACTGCTGCAGCCAATCACTGAGCTCAGTGGCTCTGCTAGTGTTGACACGGAGGCTCAAAACTCAATGATTGGCTGCAGCGCTGTCGACATGACGCTGCACCCAAGGAAGGCGAGTGAAGCAGGGTTTTTTTTTTCTTTTACTACAACAAACCACTTGGGATACAACACTGCGTAATACAGAAAAACCCTTTTAAACACGATTTCTGCCTATTATGACTTGCATCCTGCATATTTTACTGGTTTTCCCAGGCTCAATCTCTGATTTTCAGTTTTTGCTTAACAAGTGGATGGAGACTAGTTGCTATGTCTCATATGCACAATATACACACAGAGATTGATTCCTTCTATTCTTTCTCTGCGACAGAGCAACATGGAAACCTTATACAACATCACTGAGCTGTACAGCTGTGCATTCAGCACTGCAGTGAGATAAACCTGATCAGCACAAGCAGATCCTGTCTTGTCTCTCACTGTGCAAATTGTTCTTAACACCACCCCCTCAGAGTTTAAAAAGCACCGACGCTCCAAAATTGCTTTGACCAAGACAGATTTGAGCTGTGGAAGGTGGTAGAGGGTGGGGTGGAGTTATGAGCGGATAAAGAGTTCAGGTCATAGTGGAAAAAGTGGCTCATAGGTGGAGAAAGAAGTACATTTCTCTGATAAGATACAATTATTACAGAGTTTCTTATATTCACTTTTACTATTCATTTAGAAACAAGACAGAAGACTCAACGTCTTTGAAATGTGTGTTGGAGAAGGATGCAATCAATACCATGGATGACAAGAAGAACAAACAATTTTGGAACAAATCAAGCCAGACATGTCACTCAAAGCAATGATCACCAAGCTACGACTTGCCTACTTTGGACACATCATATGAAGAGAGCAATCACTGGAGAAGGATATCATGGTCAGAAGAATAGAAGGAACAATGCAAAGACTAGACCAGCAACCTGATGACTTGATACAATCAAGATAGTTTGGCTTAGAAGACCCTGGTGGACCTCTCAAGGCTTGCACACGATTGATCTTCCTACAGAGTGTTCATCCATCAAGTCGCCATGGCTCGAGATCGAGTTGAAGGCCGCTGGAGTCGGAGCCCATTTTGGTGGAGTCAGAGTCGGAGTTGGAGTCTGTGTCATGGAAATTGAGGCGTTGGAGTCAGAGGTTCGGGTTACCAACGCCACAGACCTGGCATGAGGGAGTCGGAGTCATTGAAATTGAGGAGTCGGAGGTTTGGCTTACCAACTCCACAGCCCTGCCGTTGATAATACTATTCATTTATGCAACATTTGTTAAAAAAAAACAAAAAAAGAAAAAACAGCCACCATTTAGGATCTCTACACCAGGGTTCCCCAACTCCAGTCCTCAAGGTCCACCAACAGGTCATGTTTTCAGGATTTCCTTAGTATTGCCCAGGTGATCACCTGGGCAATACTAAGGAAATCCTGAAAACATGACCTGTTGGTGGGCCTTGAGGACTGGAGTTGGGGAACCCTGCTCTACACTATAAACATTTCAGCTAGATTGAAAACATAATCCGGACAAGTCTCATCTAAAGCGGAAGGTATGTTCTACAGAAACATGAACCCCTTGACACCTTGTTCAAAAAGGAAAATTGAGAAGGCTCCGCTCACCTGTCTGCAGCTAGGCGGGGACGGTAAACAGCAGGAGTTGCTATGAGTACAAGGGGCAGGACAACTAATAACACAAAACAATGAAAGTGCATTCGTATGGAGAGATCCAGGGCTGAGGTTCTGAAGGGACAAGGGTAGTAAATACTTCTCCAAGAGAGTTTCTTCATGCTTTCAAGTAGGTCGGCGAGTAAATGCAAAGCTTTTTCCAACACTCAACTTCTTTTGGGAAATGTTAAATATCCAGAACAAATTAGAATTATTTAGATTAACATATAGCATGTATTAGGGGAAATTGTGTTTCTAGACAGATACACAAATTCCTTTTTTTGGTCATGTGCCTCTTACAAAAAGGACAATGATACATATAATAAAAGGTAAAAAGTTATTAGCACACTAGAATATTTGACACAGTAAAGCAACCACCATCACATAGGTCCTAATCTAGGTCATAATCGGAGTTTAATGTCACATGTATTTTACAGGCCTTGTCAAGTGTCCGGAACATGACTAGGCAAATTGGGACAGGTTAAAAATTAACAAAAGGCATTAACTATACAACAGCTGTGATGGAGAGCAAAGAGCAGGATACGCAAGAGCACATCTGTACTTATGGTGCATATGGTAAGCAACAAGGATGCAGTAAAAATAAGGTAACCTACGCCCTACCTAACACTAAAATGGAAACAAAATACAAAAAATAACTTCAAATTATAGTTGTACGCTGAAAAAAATAAAAGATACACAAAGGCTAGCTGATGGCGTGAAGCGTTGTAACATACAACCAGACCTATCGCGCAGCTTGTGCCGAGGGTGGGTGGCACTGATCTACCGGCACATCTGCCCGGATCTAATCTCCGATGGTCCTCACATTCCCTATGATCCACATTGGGAGAGATGAGTAAACTGACCTGCGGTGCGTCCTTGAAATCCACAACGTTATCTTCCCTTGTGGGTTATGTGGGTTTTATGTGCGGATTTTCCCCATAGCATTGCAACAGATGCACAAAATGCGCAGGTTAAAAAAAAAACACATGCAATCCACACATGACTATGAAAGTTGTCAAAGCCAAGTACTAGGAAGTATCAAAAACAAAGCAGCTTTATTTTAAGCATGACATACCAAAAGATAAAAACCAGTTGAAAAAAAAAAAAAGCACTAAAAAATGCAATGAAAAAATGCAAGTAACCCAATTTACCAAATTGGTGCAGAAAATCGGCACTATCAAAAGCTCACTAAATACTCATTGTGGGAATGTAGCCTTGTGCTCAATGCTCTAAGAGCAAGACTAACTGGAAAGAAAAATAGTATCATACTGAAACAGAATAAGAAAGTGGACATAAAAAAAAAAAAAACGCTGCAGTAGGCATTGCAACTGCGTTCCTGTCAACTTTGTTACATAGAACAAGAGCATGAAAATTCTCATCAATGCTCATATCATGCAGTCGAACATTGGTGGTTTACAGTATACAGTGGGGACATTTTTCCCACCTACAAAGAATGGAGAGGTCTGTAATTTTTATCATAGGTACACTTCAACTGTGAGAGACAAAATCTAAAAATAAAAACCAGAAAATCACATTGTATGATTTTTAAATAATTAAATTGCATTTTATTGCATGAAATATGTATTTGATCACCTACCAACCAGCAAGAATTCTGGCTCTCACAGACCTGTTGGTTTTTCTTGAAGCCCTCCTACTCTGCACTTATTACCTGTATTAATTGCACCTGTTTGAACTCGTTACCTGTATAAAAGACACCTGTCTACACACTCAATCACATTCCAACCTCTCCACCATGGCCAAGACCAAAGAGCTGTCTAAGGACTCCAGGGACAAAATTGTAGACCTGCACAAGGCTGGATTGGCTACAGAACAGTAGGCAAGCAGCTTGGTGAGAAGGCAACAACTGTTGGCACAATTTATTAGAAAATGGAAGAAACACGAGATGACGGTCAATCTCCCTTCTCGTTCTGGAGCTCCATGCAAGATCTCGCCTTGTGAAATAAGGAGGATTCTGAGAAAAGTCAGGAATCAGCCCAGAACTACATGGGAGGATCTGGTCAATGACAGGAAAAGAGTTGGGACCACAGCCTCAAACATTACTGTAACACTACGCCATCATTAATTAAAATCCTGTACCGCACCCAAGGTCCCCCTGCTCACGCCAGCACATGTCCAAGCCTGTTTGAAGTTCACCAATGACCATCTAGATGATCCAGAGGAGACATAGGAAAAGGTCATGTGGTCAGATGACGCCGTATTTGGAGGCAGAAGAAAGATGAGTAGATCCCCAAGAACACTGTCCCAACAGTGAAGCATGGTGGGGAATACATCATACTTTGGGGGTTCTTTATGCAAAGGGGAAAAGACAACTGCACTGTATTGAAGTGAGGGTGGATGGGGTCATGTATCACAAGATTTTGGCCAACAACCTACTTCCCTCAGTAACAGCATTAAAGTCTTGGCTGGGTCTTCCAGCATGAATTACCCAAAACACACTGCCAGGGCAACTAAGGAGTGGCTCCGTGAGAAGCATATCAAGGTGCTGGAGTGGCCTAGCCTGAACCTAATAGAAAATCTTTGGAGGAAGCTGAAATTCAAAGTTGCCCAGTGATAGCCCTGAGACCAGAAAGATCTGTGTGGAGGAGTGGGCAAAAATCCCTGCTGCAGTGTTTGAAAACTTGGTCAAGAAATACAGGAAACGTCTGACCTCTAATTACAAAGGTTTCTGTACCAAATATTAAGCTCTGTTTTTCTATTGTATCAAATACTTATTTCATGCAATAAAATGCAAATTATGTAAAAGTCATACAAGGTAATTTTCCGGATTTTATTTTTAGATTATGTCTCTCACAGTTGAAGTGTACCTCTGATAAAAAATACCAGACCTCTCCATTCTTTGTAAGTGGGAAAGCTTGCAAAATCGTCAGAGTATCAAATATTTATTTACCCCACTGTACGTAGAACTACTCTGGCAACTGCTAGCCCTACAAGCATCGTAACAAACTGATGGCGTGCAAGCTTCGGGCACACTTCTGCCCTGTTTATGCACTTTCATTCTGACTTGCGCAATGTGTAAGAGACAATAGTTTTGGGCTGATTAAGTTTTTAAAGTAAAAGCATTCCAGACGCTTAGATTATCATCAGTTAGAAACAGAAATGCATAAAACAATTCTTTGATGCTAGATAAGAATAATACACAATGTACAGGTTTCTCTGGGGCATCAAGTGTGAGAGACAAGTCCTGCAAGTTATAGTTTAGCACAACTTTACTCAGAATAGAATAGATGGACAAAATTGGAAACTTCACGTCTCGTGATATCTTAAGGTACCAACTGAATGTACAGTCATGAGAATAAGTGAACCCTCTGTGAATTCTATAGCTTTACGTATCCAGACATTAAAATGACTGGTCCTTATAGAAGGTATTAAAATTAGATAAACACAACCACAAATTAACAACACATATACACTGACACTGTGTAATTTGTTAACAAGAACTAGGTCAAACTGCAGAAGAAGTGAAAAAAAATTAAGTACATCCGATGATTCAAAAGCTTGTAAAGCCACTCTTAGTAGTGAGAACATGAAGTGACTACAAACTTACGAATTCCCCCTGAGCACACACTGTACGCTGTGGAGATTCGCAGATGTCTGAGCCGGCACCGGAGGGTATGTATTTAATATACATACTCCCGGACAGTGGGCGCAGCCTCACTTTATAGACTTGTCCTCAGCGAGGCCACGCCCCCCTGACTAGTGACGTGACTGTCCAGTGTGCGTGGCTGAGTAGAGGCCATGGCCACGCTCCATATAAATGTATGGAGCGAACCCGCACCCACTGGACAGGCTCTGTCCGGGAACATGTATAACGCATACATACCCTCCGGTCCCGGGTTAGAAGACGGTGTGTCCACTGAGGGGACTCATAAGTCTGCAGTCACACAGAGTGACTGCAGACATATCGATTTTGAGTGGACAACCCCTTCATTGAGGTTTGTGCACCCATCACCACGTTAATGTCACGCTGTCTAATGATATGCATACAATGTCAGAAAACTATTAACACAGGAACCACACTCTATACAACAACTAGTATAGCAACATCAGCATGTAAGTATAGAATAGATTTACCTGACACGATATCTGCTGAACTCAGGGTTAATCTTGAGGACTTGATGAGCTGAAACAGGAAAGAGGTGGACCGGGATCTAACCTGACCCTAAACTGGGGTCCTAACTAATCCCTCACCTTGGAGGTACTGATAATGGTTCAGAGGTCCAAGTCTCCAACCTAACCCTGTCTCCTATCAGACCCTGAACCCTGTAATCAGTCCTAAGAAGGATCCTGACTACCACCAAAGGGATATGGGCTGATCTTAGCTAAATACACAGATTAGACATATAAGACAGACAGGATAACACTCGCTTGCATACACACTCAAACACCAAAGGAACATAAATGGTCTGGGAAATAAACTCTAACCAAGTTGAGCTTAGAACAACTAAGGAGCTCACAACTAAAGTCTATACAGATTCATTCCTATCTGTGGTCTGCATGAAGGTTTCACTGGCAACTCCCCAAGCAGACAACCAGGAATTTAAAGGAAACCAATCAACAAATAATCAATTGCAGCCGGGAGAAACTGCACCCAGTCCCAGCACCGAGCACAGACAGAATTAACTCCCTAGCTGCCAAACACAAAGAAACAGCAGCTCAGCTGTGAGAAGTCAAAATGTGCAACCGCGACGATCTTCGTGGCAATGCACACATGACAGTTAATAGTTGATAGTTTTTTTTTATTTTATCCCGATTGATGAATTTAAAATCCAAATAAATCCGAAATGTTCTGGGAATATGGCCAATTTTATTTAGTGCGCGGTGTAGCGCAGCGGGGTTGGTGCAGTGTGCTGCGATTTGTGAGTACGCTGATCAATTAAAAGAGACTTTGTTTTGAACTTTCCTGGGTCACTGCCTAATCTGTCACACTGCACCAACCCCGCTGCGCTACATAACCAGGGTTAACCCTCCCAGGGTGAATTCCGGGTGCGGAAATTGAAGTATGCAGCGAAGCGAGTTTGGTGCAGTGTGACAGATCAGGCAGTGACCCAGAAAAGTTCAAAACAAAGTCTCTTTGAATTGATCAGCGTACTCACAAACAGAAAGTAAATAGGATCCTCCAGATCGCAGCCAGGAAACAAAGACAATTTGTAACTGAGATCAGTTGCCGTGGGCGACTGCATCACCGTGTACGCTGAGGGGTGCCAGGCCTTTTGGCTCCGCTTGGCTCTGTGTTGCCTTACACAGGTTGGAGCCATAGCAGAGCCTTCTGCTCTGCACGCTTGCAAAACCAAACTGACACACCCAACCCTTTGCTGCAGGGGCTCTTACAAGGAACCTGTGGCTGTAGGCCACATTGAAAACCCGGCTGGGAAAGAAACGGACAGCCCCACTACCATCCTGTAGTCAGTTTCAAAAATAAAAGCCCATGGCAGGTTTTCCTAAATCTGCCTTGGACAAATAGCTTGCCCAAGACCAATTCTTACTTTTATTTAAACTGCAATCACAGCTATGCCTGTGACTACAATGCACTCCCGCGGCTTCAATACTCTTCTGTGCGCATCCTGGGGGACACATAGCGACCATCGCATATGACACCGGTCACTGCCTTACATACCCTCCTCCTGTATGGTGACAAACGTTCAACCCCACAACTTTGAACAGAGGGGGGGTATGTGAAGCAGTGACCGGTGACATATGCGAGGATCGCATGGTAGGCTAATTACCGATGCGGATTTCAGTGTCATCCACGGTAAGACTGCTGCAACATATTTCGGTTTTCTACCTGCATACCCTTCATGCAGAAGCTTATAGTTTAGCAAAGCAGGTATAACTACCTGTGGAAAGCAAGAGACAGTCCGAGGTGAAGAGATTTCTGAAATGAAACAGATCTAGGGAAAATGCTTTCAACCAAGAGGCTTCAAAGCACATTGAACAGCCCGGAAAGAACAAAATAGGCTTACAAAGCTCCTTTTTTAGGAAAACGAATGGGAGGACACAGCAAGTGACAGGCAGACAATAGTCCTACACAACAGTCCTATGGCGTTAGGGTTATGAAATAAAGGAGTGAAGGGGAAATGAGATTAAATTCCAAGCTTTTCACATATGAAAAGTGACTTGATTTATATTCTTCTGAAGCAGCCAAAAGGTCACATACTTGTAGGTGTGTGATGTCAAAGACCTTAAGGTTAATAAACCAAGTAGTGCGCCAAAGACCAATAAACATAAAAAGGTATGAAATATCTAAATGACCAGATGACACATCAGGACAATGCACGGTCATCACACGTCATCCCAATAATTGTACCAAAAATACAGTGAATGGCCCCAACCATCAAAGCCAGGGCAGACAAGAACTGGAGGTGTCAGCCCCCGCAACCAATCAAATAACAGCTTTTATTTCTACAAAGCAGGCCAGAAAATAAAAGCAGTGATCATATTGGTTAAAAGGGGAAACATCTCCGGCTCATGTCTGCGATGGGGTTCATCCATGAGATCCAATCTGGCAAACAAATTGAAGAGCGTAATCCCATAACATATGTAGGGCAAGTAGTTGGCATTTTATCACAATTATAACTAAGGGAAAGGAATCTTGTTTAGATGCCAAACAACTTTATATATTGACATAAGACATATAAAAAGTGGAGTAAACTTGGAAATATTTATTTTGTACTGCTTCCGCTCAGCCTATATACTTTTAGTTAACAATGGTCGTCATAGTTACCAGTCAACAGGATCCCTTCAGTCGATTCCGGTAAAGTACCTGATCTAAAGATGACACTTCTCAGGATGCAAATCAAAGTAAGCCAGAGAAGTCAATATTTCAGGGAGTTCAGCTCTGAAGTTTGCACATTTGTGAATGCAGCCTGAGCAATAATAGTTTGTGCTGCTACATAGCACAGAATCACCCTGTGGGGCAGAGATTAAGGTTGTTATAAGCATACGGTGGGCTCATGGCATGCTTGATAACCTACCTGGGGAACCACAATGCCAGATTTTATTTTTTTTAGCCTGCACTCCCAGAAAGCTCCGAGATGTATCTATGGGGCTATTAGTCACACAGTGGCCAAAATTGGGTCCTTTAAAAATAATCCCCCCCCCCCCAAAGAGTAGCATGAAGGCAAGGAAGAGAATCTGAATCAAGCAAGTCACTTACTGAGTTTCTTGCTGCAGTTTTGATAAACCAGTTTTAGCTGCAGATCTGTTAGTCCTTTCAATAATGAGCTTCTGCCAGGCAAATCTTGATATTCATGAGCTGTCTTGCCCTGACCTCCACAACTGTTTGGCAGCTTTCTGTACACACTCTGCATAGACAGAAAACTACCAGTCAGTGGTGTGGGCAACATTATACTGAGCTCACACGTTCAGGAATGTGTGCAGAATTTTCCTGAGCAAAACCGGACTTTTCCGTTGGAAAAACGCATACGGATTTTGCGCGTTTTACCGCAAATTTTCCCAGAACATTCTAGCTCAATAATATAGCGGGGAGCGTTTTCCACGAAATTAATGAACATGACGCTTTTTTTTCCGCGATGCGTTTTTTTGCGCAGAAAAAACGCACCATGTGCACAAAAATTGCAGAATTCATTCTAAATAATAGGATGCTGACTGAATTCATGCGTTATTTAAGCGTTTTGCTGCGAAAAAAAAGCGAAAAACTGCAACGTGTGCACATAGCCTCAGAGGACTAGCAAAGCTGCTGCAGATAAAATGGATTTAATCAAGACTACAGAAAGCAGCCCAAAAACTGAAACTGCTGGAATCAGGGTCTCTATCCATATTTTACGCAGCCGTCAGACTGGGAAGCACAACCCCAGTGAGTCTCTTTTCTGCAGCCAAAACCTTAGCGTTGCCCAGTCCAAATCAGTAAGTCTGCAGTCACTCTGTGACCTCAGACTTATGAATTCCCACAGCGCACACAGTGTCCTGCGAGGATTCGCCGGTTTCTTACCTGGGACCAGAGGGCAACATAGTATCTAAGGTTGAAGGAAGACTGCAAGTCCATCTAGTTCAACCCATAGCCTAACATGTATGCGTTGTACATATTCCTGACCAGAGCCCGTCTAGTGTAAAAAAAACAAACTGTGCATGACATCTCTGAAATCTCATAACTTTGGCTGATACGCTGTGTTTTACATTATTTTTTTGCAGGAAGAAACGCTGCGTGTGAACATAGCCTTACTGCTACCGGTTGATATACAATCAATATGGCAAGCACTCCTGCGGGGAACACATTGGGAACAGGACAAGCACCCGGCTCTGGACTTGACAGCTTATAGACACTGCAAAGACCATGTGTACAGTCATGGCCAAAAGTTTTGAGAATGACACAAATTATATTTTCACATGATCTGCTGCCCTCTGGTTTTTATGTGTGTTTGACAGATGTTTTTATCACAGACAGAAATATAATAATTGCAAACATATGAGTAACAAAAGCTTATATTGACAGTTAGAATAAGTTAATGCAGCAAGTCAATATTTGCAGTGTTGACCCTTCTTCTTCAGGACCTCTGAAATTCTCCCTGGCATGCTCTCAATCAACTTCTGGACCAAATCCTGACTGATAGCAGTCCATTCTTGCACAATCAATGCTTTGATTTTGTCAGAATTTTTAGGTTTTTGTTTGTCCACCCGTCTCTTGATGATTGACAACAAGTTCTCAATGGGATTAAGATCTGGGGAGTTTCCAGGCCATGGACCAAAATCTCTATGTTTTGTTCCCTGAGCCATTTAGTTATCACCTTTGCTTTATGGCAAGGTGCTCCATCATGCTGGAAAAGGCATTGTTGATCGCCAAACTGCTCTTGGAGGGTTGGAAGAAGTTGCTCTTGGAGGACATTCTGGTACCATTCTTTATTCATGGCTGTGTTTTTAGGCAAGACTGTGAGAGCCGATTCTCTTGGCTGAGAAGCAACCCCACACATGAATGGTTTCAGGATGCTTAACAGTTGGCATGAGACAAGACTAGTGGTAGCGCTCACCTTGTCTTCTCCGAATGAGGCGTTTTCCTGATGTCCCAAACAATCGAAAAAGGGATTCATCAGAGAAAATAACTTTACCCCAGTCCTCAGAAGTCCACTGCCTGTACCTTTTGCAGAATATCAGTCTGTCCATGATGTTTTTTCTGGAGAGAAGTGGCTTCTTTACTGCCCTCCTTGAGACCAGGCCTTGCTCCAAGAGTCTCCGCCTCACAGTGCGTGCATATGCACTCACACCTGCCTGCTGCCATTCCTGAGCAAGCTCTGCACTGCTGGTAGCCCGATCCCGCAGCTGAAACACTTAAGAGACGGTCCTGGTGCTTGCTGGTCTTTCTTGGGTGCCCTGGAGCCTTTTTGGCAACAATGGAACCTCTCTCCATGAAGTTCTTGATGATGCGATAGATTGTTGACTGAGGTGCAATCTTTCTAGCTGCTATACTCTTCCCTGTTAGGCCATTTTTGTGCATTGCAATGATGACTGCACGTGTTTCTTTAGAGATAACCATGGTTAACAGAAGAGAAACAATGATGCCAAGCACCAGCCTCCTTTTAAAGTGTCCAGTGGTGTCATTCTTACTTAATCATGACAGATTGATCTCCAGCCATGTCCTCATCAACACCCACACCTGTGTTAATGGAGCAATCACTGAAAAGAGGTTAGCTGGTCCTTTTAAGGCAGGGCTGCAATGATGTTGAAATGTGTTTTGGGGGATAAAGTTCATTTTCTAGCCAAATATTGACTTTGCAAGTAATTGCTGTTAAGCTGATCACTCTTTATAACATTCTGGAGTATATGCAAATTGCCAATAGAAAAAGTGAAGCAGTAGACTTTGTAAAAATTAATATTTGTGTCATTCTCAAAACTTTTGGCCATGACTGTAGTCTAGCTGCTGACACTGTGCACGAACATATGTAACTGACGGGGAAGAATGGTCTCTTTTTACTTTACTTAAATGGCAGAAGTTGTGCAATGTTGTTGCACTTGAAACAAAGTAAATTTAAATTTTTGCTTCCTCCTCGGCTTAGAAATCAAAAGCTTCCTTCCCCTGAGAGGACCAAAGCTACGAGTCAATTGCAACAAATGAGCAAATTTCCATATATGAGGCTTCTACACAAATCTGTTCATTAGCGATGCCAACTGTCGTCAGTCACTGTGGCTCCAGCCGCTGCCAAACATGTCCTCATCTCGTCCCAGAGAGCGATGGGAAATATTCTGTTACATGTGCAAAGAGAAAGATCCTGAGTAAGCGTTCAGCAAGAGGAAGAAAAGACCAGTGCATCTCAAAGGGGAAAAGGACAAGGAAGAGACGGGCTTTGTGCTGGCAAGATGAGACAGAACGTGACGGCAGGTTACATCTGCAGTGGAGGTTGTCATAGGAAGCCTCTTCGAAGATGGCCACCATGCTGGATCCCAAAGTAAGTCAGTGGGTCCATCATGTGCCACGGCCTTTGAAATCCATTTATTTGCTCTCATTTTGGAACAGAAAGACAAACTTCTTAACACAGATGTGAACTCCGCTTAAGGCTAGGGGGTCACAAGAACGAATATTCTCTCATCCGAGACAATTGGGTCAATTATGGAAATCATGCTGAGCAAAATCTTCTCCATTCTGTTAGTCGGTGGAAATTGGACTGCACTCAGTTGTCATCCGACTCACTGACTGGCATGGCAGAGTGCGATCCGAAGAAAATCGCCTTCATTTTTTTTTTCGGCGGGCAGACTCTGTTCGAGGACAAAAAAAAATAAAAACTTGGACATATGAACTACCCTATAGCATAACATTGGTTAGAGTGCGGTCTGATGTTTTTCTGGATCACACTAGGACCAAAAATACAGCCATGTGCAAACTCAGCTTATTCTTCACTCTTCCACTTACTAACAAAAGAGTTCAACCAAAATAGGCAAGTCTTTGTTACGCAGGCTATGGGTACTGAGATTTGGGGTGTAATGCCATTTATGCTTCATTATGATTTTATACAGCTTTTTTTTCATTTTCATGTTTTATAGGATTTTCTGACCATGACTGCTCATTCAGACAGCAGTGATTTTTCTCATATGCAAAAATTGGTCTGAATGGCATCACGGTTGGTCAGTGTCAGTTTTTATCATCAGAGTTGGGCAGAGTTCCATCAGTTTTTCTCGAATAAAAAAATAAAAATCAACTAATAGAGGTTCCCCAAGCTTTTCTTATCAAACCCATCTGTGACAACCTGACTGCAAACGAATGGCATTCAAGTGCTGTCCGATTCTTTTCATAGATTCATAGACTGGCACTGGCGAGTTTGATTCAATACTCTAATCAATATCGGATAAGTCTCTGTGCAGACCACTTGGTCCAAGGAAAAAAATAAATATTGGACAAGCGAGTTACCCCATAGACTATCATAGGTATGGAACATATCAGTGAAAAACATGGATGAATGAGTCCCTGGAAAGATCAGGCCTGATGGTGATACTATTGCTGCCACCACGTGACCGCATGTTCCTTCTTAATAGTACGTGCCGATAGCAAGAATTTAATTTTACGTCCATGAATGGGGGTGAGGGCTTCATAGCTTAAATGTTTAAACTTTAGGTTATAGTCACACATCAGCTTGAAAATCTAAGGGCGTCCAACATCATGTGCGGATTTTTCACTTCACTTCATCTTGGGTGTTCCTTCACGTTTCCTTGCTCAAATACTTCAGAATGGCGCATATGGTTCAAGAATTTTGTGCAAAAAGAAGAAATGCTATTTAACCTTTACTGCTATTTTTCTAGAGCAATAATTTGCAAGTCCACCTAAAATACTGAAAAATTTGAGCAAATATTTCAGACGTCCATAAATTCATTCTGGCGGATGAGGAGCTGGAGTAGAAGATCCTCATAAGGATTAGCCTCATCGGCATGCACAGTACTTGGCAGTGCCAAAAAAAACACGGCAGAATTATCCTCTGCACTTAAGTGGGGGTCGCGGAAACCCTTTCACACGCACGGGATGAAGACCATTGTTGGACTTGATGAGGACTTCGGCGTGGAATCCACTCAGTAATCAGTGTCAAATGTGAAGAGTGACAGGGGCCTTATTATTCACAAGAGAAGATGTAGGATTTCTAAAGCTAATGGCATCGGAGATATAAATACTAAACCTTTGTAGCTGAAAGTTAAATGCATCATGAAAGTGCTGAACCTCAGAGCCACCGATCCAAAAATTCTTATAGAAGATATCAGAAAGTGGATGACAAGATGTCAGCTTAATTGTCAGCCCCTAATGGGTACCTGCACTTTACTCAGAGTCAGCATCTCGGCTGCTCTCTCTATCTGCTCCATTAGGACACCGCCATCTAAAATCAGTGACTGCAGCGCAGTTGTATTTTGGAAAAGGAGTGCGATATCCTTGAAAATTAACCTCTTCTTAGAAGACTATGAGTTAAAGGGAACCAGTCTCTCGATTCATGCTGTTCAAGCAACATGACTCAATTGCAGGCAAGTAAGGGTTAGGCCAGCGTCACACTGCCGAGTTTGATGCGAGTTAGTCGCACGACTTTCTCGCATCAACACCCGGCACGGCCGCCCGCTCTCGGACCCGAGTGTGTGGCTGCATGTATTTCTAACACAACACCAGACCCCAATCAGAGGGTAATAAAACTCTCTCCTTATCTATGATCTGTTCCAATATTTATGTTCATTCCTCTGCCATAATGACAGTTCTGCTTCACGTCACTTGTCTTACCTATTGCACTATTCCTGTGTCCTCTTGTGTATATGTATATATATATATATATATATATATATATATATATATATATATATATGTGATTCTTCAGTTTTTGTTTTAGTCTTTGCCTGATGAAGAGACCGGAGTAGTCTCGAAAGCTTGCAATTTGTTACCATCTTTTCAGTTAGCCATTAAAAGGTATCAACCACTGAGGACTCTCAAGTCTAAATATTTTTCTATCTACTGGCTAACACGGTACGAAGATACACATCTTTCCTATAGTTTCAAACTATATTTTTTGCAATCGTGCAGTCTGTTTCCAATTCATATTACCTAGGGCAGCATGAATCGAGGGAAAGGTTCTTTTGAAGAGTTATTGCCATCACTAAGCGATGGCTGTTGTGAATGGGTTTGAGATGAGTTCTGAGCAGAGGCTCCCTCTGGTGGTTACAAGCGGTACTGGTCTGTTCAGTGAAGATTGTGAGGACTGGGAATCAGGTGTTACTGACTGGTCTTATATAAGGGAGTCACCTTCCCATCAGGGTTGCCGGTGATCAATTGTTCTGGTCTGAATCCTTGATTCCAGTTTCCCTTGTAGCCTGCTGTGTCGTGTCTGCATCTCCTTCTAACAGATAAGACATTTTCTTCTTTTTGTTTCTGTGCTTGATTTTTGCATTTTGTCCTGCACTTCTGTGGGGGCCTTCTGGTCCCCTCGGGGGCTTTTGCCCTCTCAGTTTAGTTCAGCCACTGATGTTTGTACTTTTGCTTTTTCCAGTTTTTTCAGTGGCTGCTGTTTTGATTTTGTTACACCAGAGAGCTAATTTAGGTGGTAGAGGTCGTGTGATCTCAGGTGTTTTTGAAATTAGTAGAGTTGGTGCTTTCAGGGTTTTTTTGGGATTGCAGTAAGTACCCTTCCTATCCTTTTCTATTTAGTTAGTTTGGGCCCCAACGTTTGCTCATACTATTTTCTGTCTGTGTCAGTATTTCGTCTTGTCTAACCGCCATTACATGTTTGGGGGCTTGCTATTATCTTTGGGGTTCTGCTCCGGGGCAGATAGCTTTCCTATTTCTATCTTTAGGTGTAGTTAGTTTCTCAGGCTGTGACGAGGCGTCTAGGACCAACGTAGGAACGCTCCACGGCTGCCTCTAGTTGTGGTGGTTAGTCAGGGTACTGCAATCTCATAGATTCCAACTGCTCTGGTGTACTGCCTTTTTGCCTGCACTCCTCAGCTACCGAATCATAACAGATGGCCTATTCTAGAGTAGGTCAGCGAGTATGAACTTTGGGGAGCCAACCAATGCAGCCCCTTATTTCACAGGATGAGTCATGATTAGTGATGGGCGAACGTGCTCACAAAACGTGTTATGCGACCATGCCCGGGTGTTATCAGAGTATCTCGGGCGAGCTCGGGTAATATGTTCGAGTCCCCGCAGCTGCATGTTTTGCGGCAGTTAGATGGGATTGCCTAACAAACAGCTAATTCTCTCATGCGTTGAGGATGTCTAACAGTCGCAAAACATGCATCGGCAGGGACTCGAACATATTATCTGAGCTTGCCCTCGATACTCGGATAACACGATACCTCAATCAAGCTGCTCCGAGATTAACTGTTTTCCTGCAAAACTCAGGGAGATATCTATTTAATTCATTCAAAGGTCAAGCTAGAAGGGTCCCGACAACACAATGAAAAGGTTAAAAATAAAAAAGGAAAATATTCCCATATGTAGCACATTACACCGTCTAAATATTAGATTATAGGGCCATTGAGTTTATATATGATTTATTACTCGTCTACTTTATTTTGGATGCAGTAACCCTTCCTCAGTATAAGCTATCGTACATATGGCCGGACCCCTGGATTTCAGATATGGATTTGCAGATTCAGCTGTCGAAGGTTTGTACACAAAAAAAGAAAAAACAGTAGGTTTTACTGATGGATCCATTCTATCCTTTTGCAGCTTGAGGGGTGTTTTTCAGCTTACTGATTATTGTAATTAAATAGCAAGAATAAAAAAAAAGGGGACGTCAAACAGGATGGTGCCACAGAACGATACAAGATGCCTCTTCAGGAGACACAATGCCATAAGACAGTGTTCATTCGTCTGCTGAAAAGCAGGATGCTGATAGAAACTTGTTAAATGTACGGTAGGCTAACAGACACATTAGAGATTGTGGAGGCATTACTGTACACCGACGGATCCTGTAAAGGGGCCGGTTGCAGATGGGAAAAAAAAAAAAATTAAATAAAAGATGGACGTTTCAGTATGCTAGCCAAACGGGTGTGAACAGGCCCATAGTGGAGATGCTAAATAAAAACCGATGTCCTATATATTAGAGTGCTCATTACCTGCAGTATATGAAATAGTGAGAGGAAGAGCCTTCTCACACCAGGGCATTCTACTGGAGATATTCTGTTAGGGTTAAAAATCAAAGAAATAAAAACTATATGAACTAGCTTGGCGCGTGCAAAATTTTCGCACATTGATCGTCTGGGGAGCAGGCAATTTCAGAAAAAGCAAGCTGGTCAAATGTAAATGTATTTTAGGAGATGATGAAAACAGACAGGTATTTATATATGTAGATCGGTAATACAATAAATTGGTTTGATAAGTAGAGGCCAAAAAATGTCTTCCGGTTGAGGTGCCACCTGCAGGTCATTGTGTATTTCTGTAGGTTTATGAAAATTAATGTTTAAACTGTCTTTAGTGACAAAATTGTGGATGTGTGGTTTGTTTGGCTCTTTTCTTGCTGAAGGGAACAAGTTTACCTTTCAAATTGGTGTTTCATTTGTGTGTGTGGGTGCAGTATGAACGGAGATACAAAGTAATCACCAAAAAACAGTGTTTACAAATAATAGAATAGATCGACCCATAGCTTTTGTGTGTGAATATAATGCGGTCTGTATAGAACAGGTCAGATAGCCTAGAAGACTTCCGCTAAAGCTAGAGAACCTTTCGGGCTCATATAATGGGGCTTGTGGAAATGGATGCTCTTGCTGCATCACGTACCTAGCAGGACAGGAGGAATCTTACCGATAACCAGCATGATGGAGATATACCTCTGTCCAATGTAGGGACTGGAAATCTAGCAATCAGGCCCATTTACACCAAGGGATATTATCCCCACAATGGCACATTAGAATAATTGTGCTGACAGGTATAGTATACCAGCGCCTCTACAGAACTGACCCCATGGCAAAAATGCACCTACCAGCACAGCTGTGATGGACCATCATAGAGATGACCGATTGTAAGTGGAGGCAGCCCTGATGGCATGGTGTGGCACAACCTGTGATGGAATATGTACTTCATATACAGTACACCACCATCTCCATGGGATCTGGCCACACACCCAGAATAGCCCACTTTCATCACAGCAGTGATTACCGTCATTAAACTGTCACTCTTACTGAGAAGTTAGCCATATCCTAAAGGACAAATTATAACATCTGCCTGCCCCACTAACTGGATGGGCAGCCCTGGCACTCAGGAATTTGGGAAAGAGGAGTGACAATTCCTACATACACAAACTATCAAACTACTAAGTCAGAAAGTCCCTAGGTTTCTAAGTAGTACACTATGTAGGGGAGATCGCACAGGGGGTTGAAGTCACCTGGAATATGCCAGATCTCTCTACAAGCAGCAGTTTGCCAGGAGAGCTCCCTATGAGCTGGTGACCCGGAGCATGCCAGGAGAGCTCCACATGAGCTGCTGACCTAGAGTGTGCCACGAGAGCTCCCCATTAGCTGGTGGTGACCTAGAGCATGCCAGGAGAGCTCCCCATTAGCTGGTGACCCGGAGCGTGCCAGGAGAGCTCCCCATTAGCTGGTGACCCGGAGCATGCCAGGAGAGCTCCCCATTAGCTGGTGACCCGGAGCGTGCCAGGAGAGCTCCCCATAGCTGGTGACCCGGAGCGTGCCATGAGAGCTCCCCATTAGCTGGTGACCCGGAGCGTGCCAGGAGAGCTCCCATGAGCTGGTGACCCGGAGCGTGCCAGGAGAGCTCCCATGAGCTGGTGACCCGGAGCGTGCCAGGAGAGCTCCCCATGAGCTGGTGACCGGAGCGTGCCAGGAGAGCTCCCATGAGCTGGTGACCGGAGCGTGCCAGGAGAGCTCCCCATGAGCTGGTGACCGGAGCGTGCCAGGAGAGCTCCCATGAGCTGGTGACCGGAGCGTGCCAGGAGAGCTCACCATGAGCTGGTGACCCGGAGCGTGCCAGGAGAGCTCCCATGAGCTGGTGACCGAGCGTGCCAAGGAGTCCCATGAGTGTGACCCGGAGCGTGCCAAGAGAGCTCCACATGAGCGGGTGACCAGGAGCGTGCCAGGGAGGTCACCATGAGCTGGTGACCAGGAGCGTGCCAGGAGAGCTCCCCATGAGCTGGTGACCCGGAGCGTGCCAGGAGAGCTCCCCATGAGCTGGTGACCCGGAGCGTGCCAGGAGAGCTCCCTATGAGCTGGTGACCCGGAGCGTGCCAGGAGAGCTCCCCATGAGCTGGTGACCCGGAGCGTGCCAGGAGAGCTCCCCATGAGCTGGTGACCCGGAGCGTGCCAGGAGAGCTCCCTATGAGCTGGTGACCCGGAGCGTGCCAGGAGAGCTCCCCATGAGCTGGTGACCCGGAGCGTGCCAGGAGAGCTCCCATGAGCTGGTGACCCGGAGCGTGCCAGGAGAGCTCCCATGAGCTGGTGACCCGGAGCGTGCCAGGAGAGCTCCCATGAGCTGGTGACCCGGAACGTGCCAGGAGAGCTCCCCATGAGCTGGTGACCCGGAGTGTGCCAGGAGAGCTCCCCATGAGCTGGTGACCCGGAGTGTGCCAGGAGAGCTCCCCATGAGCTGGTGACCCAGAGCGTGCCACGAGGGCTCCCCATGAGCTGGTGACCTGGAGTGTGCCAGGAGAGCTCCCCATGAGCTGGTGACCCGGAGCGTGCCAGGCGATCTCTCTACAAGCAGCAGTTTGTCAGGAGAGCTTCGTATGAGTTAGAGAATTGGAGGGTGCCAGGAGAGATCCCTATGAGTGGATAATCTGCTGAGTGCTAGCAGATCTCTCTATGAGCTGGTGAGTGTAAAGTGATCTCTCTATAAAGTGTGACAGGAGATCTTCCCATGAGCTGGTAATCTGGTGTGTGCCAGGAGAGCTCCCTAAGGCTGGGTTCACATTGCGTTATGGCCCTGCATTTAACACATTCTTTACATAGCGGCACTAACACTATGTAACGGATGCGTTAACACACCCATTGGCCGCAGTTACAGTAACGCATCCTAATGCATGCCAAATTCATTACTTTGTGACGCACCCTCGAACGCAGTCTACAGCGTTTTGGGGTGCGTTAGCCACGTAGTGAGCGCAGGACATGTAGCAGATACAGGATCATTGGCTTCGCTGACATTAGCTCCCTACACTGAGGCCAGCGATCATGGACGCTCCGGCCACACACATCAGACATGTCGCAGATACAGGATCATTGGCTTCGCTGACATTAGCTCCCTACACTGAGGCCAGCGATCATGGACGCTCCGGCCACACACATCAGACATGTCGCAGATACAGGATCATTGGCTTCGCTGACATTAGCTCCCTACACTGGGCCAGCGATCATGGACGCTACGGCCACACACATCAGACATGTCGCAGATACAGGATCATTGGCTTCGCTGACATTAGCTCCCTACACTAAGGCCAGCGATCATGGACGCTCCGGCCACACACATCAGACATGTCGCAGATACAGGATCATTGGCTTCGTGACATTAGCTCCCTTCACTGAGGCCAGCGATCATGGACGCTCCGGCCACACACATCAGACATGTTGCAGATACAGGATCATTGGCTTCCTTGACATTAGCTCCCTACACCGTGGCCAGTGATCATGGACGCTCAGGCCACACACATCAGACATGTCGCAGATACAGGATCATTGGCTTCGCTGACATTAGCTCCCTACCCCGTGGCCAGTGATCATGGACGCTCAGGTCACACACATCAGACATGTCGCAGATACAGGATCATTGGCTTCGCTGACATTAGCTCCCTACACCGTGGCCAGTGATCATGGACGCTCAGGTCACACACATCAGACATGTCGCAGATACAGGATCATTGGCTTCGCTGACATTAGCTCCCTACACCGTGGCCAGTGATCATGGACGCTCAGGTCACACACATCAGACATGTCGCAGATACAGGATCATTGGCTTCGCTGACATTAGCTCCCTACACCGTGGCCAGTGATCATGGACACTCCGGCCACACACATCAGACATGTTGCAGATACAGGATCATTGGCTTCCTTGACATTAGCTCCCTACACCGTGGCCAGTGATCATGGACGCTCCGGCCACACAATCAGACATGTCGCAGATACAGGATCATTGGCTTCGCTGACATTAGCTCCCTACACCGTGGCCAGTGATCATGGACGCTCAGGTCACACACATCAGACATGTTGCAGATACAGGATCATTGGCTTCGCTGACATTAGCTCCCTCACCGTGGCCAGTGATCATGGACGCTCAGGTCACACACATCAGACATGTCGCAGATACAGGATCATTGGCTTCGCTGACATTAGCTCCCTACACCGTGGCCAGTGATCATGGACACTCGGCCACACACATCAGACATGTCGCAGATACAGGATCATTGGCTTCGCTGACATTAGCTCCCTACACCGTGGCCAGTGATCATGGACGCTCAGGTCACACACATCAGACATGTCGCAGATACAGGATCATTGGCTTCGCTGACATTAGCTCCCTACACCGTGGCCAGTGATCATGGACGCTCAGGTCACACACATCAGACATGTCGCAGATACAGGATCATTGGCTTCGCTGACATTAGCTCCCTACACGTGGCCAGTGATCATGGACGCTCAGGTCACACACATCAGACATGTCGCAGATACAGGATCATTGGCTTCGCTGACATTAGCTCCCTACACCGTGGCCAGTGATCATGGACGCTCAGGTCACACACATCAAAAAAAAAAAAAAAAAAAAAAAAAAAAACATTGGCTTCGTGACATTGCTCCCATTACTACTGAGGCCAGGATCATGTGACGCTCCGGCTCCACACACATCAGACATGTTGCAGATACAGGATCATTGGCTTCTGATCATTAGATCCCTACAGTGCAGTGATCCATGGACGCTCCGGCACACACATCAGACATGTCGAGTTAAGGATCATTGGCTTCGTGACATTAGCTCCCTACACCGTGGCCAGTGATCATGGGACGTCAGGTCACACACATAAGACTGTCGCAGATTAAGGTCATTGGCTTCGCTGACATTAGTCCCTACACGTAGGCCAGTGATTCATGGACGCTCAGGTACACACACATGCGACATGTTGCAGATAACGGATCATTGGCTTCGATGACATTAGCTACCCTACACCGTGGCCAGCTGATCATGGCGCTCAGGTCACACACATACAGGACATGTCGCAGATACAGGATCATTGGCTTCGCTGACATTAGCTCCCTACACGTGGCCAGGATCATGGACACTCCGGCCACACACATCAGACATGTCGCAGATACAGGATCATTGGCTTCGCTGACATTAGCTCCCTACACGTGGCCAGTGATCATGGACGCTCCAGGTCACACACATCAGACATGTCGCAGAACAGGATCATTGGCTTCGCTGACATTAGCTCCCTACACGTGGCCAGTGATCATGGACGCTCGGTCACACACATCAGACATGTCGCAGATACAGGATCATTGGCTTCGCTGACATTAGCTCCCTACACGTGGCCAGTGATCATGGACGCTAGGTCACACACATCAGACATGTCGCAGATACAGGATCATTGGCTTCGCTGACATTAGCTCCCTACACCGTGGCCAGTGATCATGGACGCTCAGGTCACACACATCAGACATGTCGCAGATACAGGATCATTGGCTTCGCTGACATTAGCTCCCTACACTGGGCCAGTGATCATGGACACTCGGCCACACACATCAGACATGTCGCAGATACAGGATCATTGGCTTCGCTGACATTAGCTCCCTACACCGTGGCCAGTGATCATGGACGCTCAGGTCACACACATCAGACATGTCGCAGATACAGGATCATTGGCTTCGCTGACATTAGCTCCCTACACCGTGGCCAGTGATCATGGACGCTCAGGTCACACACATCAGACATGTCGCAGATACAGGATCATTGGCTTCGCTGACATTAGCTCCCTACACCGTGGCCAGTGATCATGGACGCTCAGGTCACACACATCAGACATGTCGCAGATACAGGATCATTGGCTTCGCTGACATTAGCTCCCTACACCGTGGCCAGTGATCATGGACGCTCAGGTCACACACATCAGACATGTCGCAGATACAGGATCATTGGCTTCGCTGACATTAGCTCCCTACACTGTGGCCAGTGATCATGGACACTCCGGCCACACACATCAGACATGTCGCAGATACAGGATCATTGGCTTCGCTGACATTAGCTCCCTACACCGGGCCAGTGATCATGGACGCTCCGGCCACACACATCAGACATGTCGCAGATACAGGATCATTGGCTTCGCTGACATTAGCTCCCTACACCGTGGCCAGTGATCATGGACGCTCAGGTCACACACATCAGACATTTCGCAGATACAGGATCATTGGCTTCGCTGACATTAGCTCCCTACACCGTGGCCAGTGATCATGGACGCTCAGGTCACACACATCAGACATGTCGCAGATACAGGATCATTGGCTTCGCTGACATTAGCTCCCTACACCGTGGCCAGTGATCATGGACACTCCGGCCACACACATCAGACATGTCGCAGATACAGGATCATTGGCTTCGCTGACATTAGCTCCCTACACCGTGGCCAGTGATCATGGACGCTCAGGTCCAAAACACATCAGACATGTCGCAGATACAGGATCATTGGCTTCGCTGACATTAGCTCCCTACACCGTGGCCAGTGATCATGGACGCTCAGGTCACACACATCAGACATGTCGCAGATACAGGATCATTGGCTTCGCTGACATTAGCTCCCTACACCGTGGCCAGTGATCATGGACGCTCAGGTCACACACATCAGACATGTCGCAGATACAGGATCATTGGCTTCGCTGACATTAGCTCCCTACACCGTGGCCAGTGATCATGGACGCTCAGGTCACACACATCAGACATGTCGCAGATACAGGATCATTGGCTTCGCTGACATTAGCTCCCTACCCCTGGCCAGGATCATGGACGCTCCGGCCACACACATCAGACATGTCGCAGATACAGGATCATTGGCTTCGTGACATTAGCTCCCTTCACGTGGCCAGTGATCATGGACGCTCCGGCCACACACATCAGACATGTTGCAGATACAGGATCATTGGCTTCCTGACATTAGCTCCCTACACCGTGGCCAGTGATCATGGACGCTCAGGTCACACACATCAGACATGTCGCAGATACAGGATCATTGGCTTCGCTGACATTAGCTCCCTACACCGTGGCCAGTGATCATGGACGCTCAGGTCACACACATCAGACATGTCGCAGATACAGGATCATTGGCTTCGCTGACATTAGCTCCCTACACTGTGGCCAGTGATCATGGACGCTCAGGTCACACACATCAGACATGTCGCAGATACAGGATCATTGGCTTCGCTGACATTAGCTCCCTACACCGTGGCCAGTGATCATGGACGCTCAGGTCACACACATCAGACATGTCGCAGATACAGGATCATTGGCTTCGCTGACATTAGCTCCCTACACTGAGGCCAGTGATCATGGACCTCGGTCACACACATCAGACATGTCGCAGATACAGGATCATTGGCTTCGCTGACATTAGCTCCCTACACCGTGGCCAGTGATCATGGACGCTCAGGTCACACACATCAGACATGTCGCAGATACAGGATCATTGGCTTCGCTGACATTAGCTCCCTACACCGTGGCCAGTGATCATGGACGCTCAGGTCACACACATCAGACATGTCGCAGATACAGGATCATTGGCTTCGCTGACATTAGCTCCCTACACCGTGGCCAGTGATCATGGACACTCCGGCCACACACATCAGACATGTCGCAGATACAGGATCATTGGCTTCGCTGACATTAGCTCCCTACACCGTGGCCAGTGATCATGGACGCTCAGGTCACACACACCCCACACATGTGGCATCCTCACACATCAGCGCCTTCTTACCTTGCTGACCACGTTCTGCACGAGTCCGGCGTGGATCTGGTAGGACCACTCGTGGCACAGGCAGGAATCGTTGTGGGGGGCGAGGACGCCAGGTGAGGGGGTGGTGGGCAGCTGTGGCGGCGGCGGCAGCAGGAGCATCACCTCGGGGGCCGGCGAGCTGCCGTTGTGCAGGTGCGGGAGGCCCCGGGGCCCGGCCATGCTGCTGCCGTTCGTCTTGCACCACCTGTCCGGTTGGTCCAGCATGAAGAAGTCCGAGAACTGGCTGAAGGCGAGGAGCAGCGCGGGGATCCAGGTGAGCAGCACCAGCCGCCGCTGGAAGGAGCCCAGCCCGCCCAGGAACGGCAGCACGGTACCATCGTAGTCCAGCAGCAGGTGGCTGCACCGGGAGCCCTGCTGGGCCGGGGATGCGGGGGCTTCAGGGAGCTCTTCGGACGGGGGCAGCGCCGTGCAGGAGGCCGGCAGCACCGAGCCATTCTCCTCGGCCTCCCGTTCTCTCATCCACCCGGATTCCGGATCTCGGTCTGTGGCCATGATGCCGCCTCCTTCCCGGGGCTGTCAGTGGCCGCATGCGACCATCACCCTGCGGTCGTCAGCACATAGCCCAGCGCTGCCAGGTGGGGATGCCGCGGGGCTACCAGTGCTGGGGCTACCAGTGCCGGGCAGTGGGCGCAGGTAAGGAGCCGGTGCTGGGACAGGAACTCACCGCCTCCTGGCAGCCGGGCGCCGCTACCAGACCCGGGCGCTGCGCGGAGCCGCCACCGTCCTCACACCAAGGTCCGGGAATAGCCGCCTGGACGCACGTGATCCGCAGAAAATGTGGCGTCGTCCTCGGCGGCTGTGACTGAGGGCAGTGGAGGACAGACGGGAGCCCGAAGGTAGCGCGCACAATGAGCCTCCTCCCGGGAGACAGCGTGTATCATCCGAGCGGTCCAGTCAGCGCTGCCGAGCCTCCGCAGTCATGACAGCGCTTCCCTAATTACCGCCCCCCCGAAGTGTCCACAAAGCCAACCTGCAGCGCCGGCTCCAGGCGACACCTCCCCCGGGAGCAGCAGGTAGCGGCGGCGCGGAGACTGGGAGCGGGGACGGGTGGCTGCACGGGGAGCCGGCTGCTCGGCACAGCGCCCCCTCCTCACTGTGTGCGGCCGGGACAATGCCCGGGATGTACAGGCGCCCATGTGCTACATACAACGGAGTGATGGAACTTCCCATAGGAATGGCGGTATATCAGATTGCGGAGTGCCCAGTCACAGTCTATAGGTGTCCTGACGTGTCATGTGTCCAAACACTGCCATATAGTACATATACATATATACTTCTCATAACATTAGAATATCAGCAAAAGTGAATTTATTTCAGTTCTTCAATACAAAAAGTGAATCTCATATTCTATAATCATCATTACAGAGTGATCTATTTCACGTGTTTATTTCTGTTAATGTTGATGATTATGGCTTACAGCCAATGAAAACCCAAAAGTCATTATCTCAGTAAATTAGAATAATTAACACATACCACGATTCATAATGCACATCTAAGAAATATACAATGTCAAATGAGTCACTCACTTCTTACATTACATAAGTGGTACTAACTGTAAATTCTACAATAGCTCAGGATCCAGCAAATCCTCGCAGCGCACAGCACAGAGGGACTGCAGACTTATCATTTCAGACCGGACAGTGTAGTCCTCCATACAGTATAATGGCCCCATATAATGCTCCATACAGAATAATGAGCCCATATAATGCTCGTACAGTATATGGCCCCCATATAATGCTCCATACAGTATAATGAGCCCCATATAATGCTCCATACAGAATAATGAGCCCCATATAATGCTCCGTACAGTATAATGGCCCCCATATAATGCTCCATACAGTATAATGAGCCCCATATAATGCTCCGTACAGTATAATGGCCCCCATATAATGCTCCGTACAGTATAATGGCCCCATATAATGCTCCATACAGAATAATGAGCCCCATATAATGCTCCGTACAGTATAATGGCCCCCATATAATGCTCCATACAGAATAATGAGCCCCATATAATGCTCCGTACAGTATAATGGCCCCCATATAATGCTCCATACAGAATAATGAGCCCCATATAATGCTCTGTACAGTATAATGGCCCCCATATAATGCTCCATACAGAATAATGAGCCCCATATAATGCTCCGTACAGTATAATGGCCCCATATAATGCTCCATACAGAATAATGAGCCCCATATAATGCTCCGTACAGTATAATGGCCCCCATATAATGCTCCATACAGAATAATGAGCCCCATATAATGCTCCGTACAGTATAATGGCCCCCATATAATGCTCCATACAGAATAATGAGCCCCATATAATGCTCCGTACAGTATAATGGCCCCCATATAATGCTCCATACAGAATAATGAGCCCCATATAATGCTCCATACAGAATAATGAGCCCCATATAATGCTCCGTACAGAATAATGAGCCCCAGATAATGCTCCATACAGTATAATGGCCCCCATATAATGCTCCATACAGTATAATGAGCCCCATATAATGCTCCGTACAGTATAATGGCCCCCATATAATGCTCCGTACAGTATAATGGCCCCCATATAATGCTCCATACAGAATAATGAGCCCCATATAATGCTCCGTACAGTATAATGGCCCCATATAATGCTCCATACAGAATAATGAGCCCCATATAATGCTCCATACAGAATAATGAGCCCCATATAATGCTCCGTACAGAATAATGAGCCCCAATAATGCTCCATACAGTATAATGGCCCCCATATAATGCTCCATACAGTATAATGAGCCCCATATAATGCTCCGTACAGTATAATGGCCCCCATATAATGCTCCGTACAGTATAATGGCCCCCATATAATGCTCCATACAGAATAATGAGCCCCATATAATGCTCCGTACAGTATAATGGCCCCCATATAATGCTCCATACAGAATAATGAGCCCCATATAATGCTCCATACAGTATAATGGCCCCCATATAATGCTTCTACAGTATAATGAGCCCCATATAATGCTCCGTACAGTATAATGGCCCCCATATAATGCTCCATAGAGTATAATGGACCCCATATAATGCTCCATACAGTATAATGGCCCCCATATAATTCGACATACAGTATAATGGCCCCCATATAATGCTCCATACAGTATAATGGACCCCATATAATGCTCCATACAGTATAATGGCCCCCATATAATTCGACATACAGTATAATGGCCCCCATATAATGCTCCATAGAGTACATAATGGGCTCCATATAATGCTGCATACATAAAAAAATACCTCTCCAGTTTGCCGCAGGTCTGTTCTTCTCAGTGTCTTCTGACTCTACAGTGCTCACACAGAGGACGTTCTGTAGTGACGTCATCGCTCCCTCTGCCCTGAGATGTCACAGATTCAGAGGATGTTGGAGCTGCGGGGAGCGAGGAGAGATGAGTATTTGAAGGGGGGGGGCCCGACTAATGGGCATCATAGCATCCCGATGTCCCCAACGGCGAGTTGGCCCTTCCCATCATGTTTGCCCAGGGCCCCGGCACTTGCCTAGTTGCATCGGGTGGTGATGTCGGCGCTTTTAAAGGGCCCATGCCCTTAAAACTTATTTTGTTTGTTTCTCCTTCTCTTGGGCCCACCTGGCATTTCACAGGTACCCCACCAGGCCAGTCCGACCTGTAGATAGTGCATTACAGCTGCTCCTCAGTTTTACTTGACCATCTAGGCGCCTGGCCCATGTCACACATAGGTGGCACGTCTCCTGGCATGTGGCCTGTGAGGCCTGTGCCATGGTACGGGTTGGTGCAACATGCTGACCTTGATTATAAAGCGCAGGGCACAATGGAGAGATCAGTCTGTAGCAGGAATGCACAGCCAGGGACATTTACTAATATATATGGAGGATTAATGACAGAGCTGAATTTGTGACATATGTTCCCGTTTTCTCTGATTTCGGTTTTATATTATGCTAATTTAAACAATTACAATATTTCTGTTATTTTTGCTATAGCATAGTTTTGACACAAGCAGATTTATTAGTCAGTATCCATGGCATGACGAGAAATGAAGTGAAACCACCCCAGTCATGAATTTTTACTAAGTTCACTAGGGTTTTTAAGGTCGGACATTAATGTTTGTGGTTTTTTGTGCAGACTTGTTCACCAGATCTATCAGCATCAGTAAACCACATTCCCTTTTGGCATCATGAGATTACAGAATGCTGACTCTACATGTGTGGATGTGTCCCGCACTTTTGTATTGCAGGTTCCATGATATGCCTAGTGCAAAAGCCGTCGGTGAAGATGGAGAACCCAGCGCACCGTGTGACCATCAGGCACCAGAGGTCTGGACTACGCCATGTGATAATTAATAATTATATTGCGATTATTAGAAGTCGGCCATGTTTGAGGATTTCCATTCAGATGACTAATTATATGTAGTTGCAATAAAGTTTTATTTATACATGTAGGGGTTTAATGAATCGCCAGAGGGTTTATAGGGGTTTTGCGCCTCTTTCTTTTACATTAGATATGGCCCAAGTGTGCTATCAAAATTCTTAACAGCACCAACTCCTGTGCCAATCCTTTACTGCTCCTCCATCCTGGTGGCCAGGTCCCCCTCCGGTCTCTTCTCCTTCTGGCATTTTTCACACATTGCCATTGCAGCCAATGAATGATTTAAAAAAAATAAAAGCTTATGTGATATTGTTGTGCCTATATAAGTTTGATATGTCAATATTTTATTCAAAAGGTAAGCACCGCAAAGAAAAGAAAAAAAAAAATCAAAAAGGCAGAATTGCACATTCACACATCCGTGTGTTACAGTCTGAGTTCGGGATGTACTGCACAGGTCGGCCATGGCTATCCCAGCCCAAACTCATCAACCTCATAGATATATGTGAGGATGTTCAGGGCGTCCAGCCTCTGCATTGTGCTTTCTTTTCCTTGTGTTACTTCTACAGTATAAGAAAAAACACCTTGAGAATGGAATCATTGAATGAAATGCAGAAAAACAACCACCACAAAACACGTCCTGACATGTTATTCAGACCCAAAAGATGTCACTGCTGGGACCCTCCCCCCACCCAATTCCTAGAATAGTGGTGCACCTTTGAGCACTGTGCTCCTTCTGCTTTTAGCTCCCATTTCGCTGGTTTCTGTGGACAGTTTTGAGTGTTGTGGACTCTCTTGTGGTAATGACCTTGGAATCCTAACTGACGGACCACCATTGTCCTCCATGAAGTCTCCTAATGTGTCCGTTACAAGGCAAAAGCCATACTCATGTAAAAGTTAACGTATTAGTCCACCATGGACCTTACTGTACCATCCTCCCATCTGTGTTGGGCCTACATGTATATCATTGCCCTACTTGATTGCCCTTGTTCATACATAGGACACTGTAAGTACATAGAATACTGGATTAGGTCTCTGGGGGAGAACAGAAAGTATAACGGCAGCTGTTGGTAACTCAGAACTCCCTCCTGTAATGCTCCCAACTGCTCAGCAGTCGGGACAGGGGAGGTGTGCAGGACTGACAAGGGCTCCCTGTGCTGCTGATTCCTAAGTACATGACCCCCCATTTCCTGTTCTCTATGCTGAAGAAAAGAGTGAGTATACATGTGTGTGGTGTGTGCAGGCTGTGTGTTGTACAGTACAGACCAAAAGTTTGGACACACCTTATTCAAAGATTTTTCTGTATTTTCATGGCTATGAAAATTGTAGAATCACACTGAAGGCATCAAAACTATGAATTAACATATGTGGAATTATACATTACACTTTACAAAAAAGTGTGAAACAACTGAAAATATGTCTTATATTCTAGGTTCTTCAAAGTAGCCACCTTTTGTTTTGAATACTGCTTTGCACGCAGAAAAGGTGAACGGATGGACTCTACATGCCTGGTTCCCACCGTGAAGCATGGAGGAGGTGGTGATGGTGTGGGGGTGCTTTGCTGGTGACACTGTTGGGGATTTTCTTCAAAATTGAAGCGGTGATCGGTCCAGCTCACCTCAAACCATCTCGATTGGGTTCAGGTGTGGTGACTGTGGAGGACAGGTCATCTGGCGTATCACCCCATCACTCTCCTTCTTGGTCAAATAGCCCTTACACAGTCTGGAGGTGTGTTTGGGGTCATTGCCCTGTTGAAAAATAAATGATGGTCCAACTAAACGCAAACCGGATGGAATAGCATGCCGCTGCAAGATGCTGTGGTAGCCATGCTGGTTCAGTATGCCTTCAATTTTGAATAAATCCCCAACAGTGTCACCAGCAAAGCACCCCCACATCATCACGCCACCTCCTCCATGCTTCACGGTGGGAACCAGGCATGTAGAGTCCATCCGTTCACCTTTTCTGCTTGCAAAGCAGTAATCAAAGCAAAAGGTGGCTACTATGAAGAACCTAGAAGATAAGACATATTTTCAGTTGTTTCACACTTTTTTGTAAAGTGTAATGTATATTTCCACATGTGTTAATTCATAGTTTTGATGCCTTCAGTGTGATTCTACAATTTTCACAGTCATGAAAATACAGAAAAATCGTTGAATGAGGTGTGTCCAAACTTTTGGTTGTACTGTATATATGTGTACATATGGTGTGTGTGCAGGCTGTGTGTTGTAATGTGAGTATACACTGTGCAGAATTATTAGGCAAATGAGTATTTTGATCACATCTTTTCTATTCATGTTGTCGTACTCCAAGCTGTATAGGCTTGAAAGTCAACTGCCGATTATGTAAATCAGGTGATTTGCATCTCTGTAATGAGGAGGGGTGTGGTCTAATGACATCAACACCCCATATAAGGTGTGCTTAATTATTAGGCAACTTCCTTTCCATTGGCAAAATGGGTCAGAAGAGAGATTTGACTGACTCTAAAAAGTCAAAAATTGTGAGATGTCTTGCAGGGGGATGCAGCAGTCTTGACATTGCCAAACTTTTGAAGCGTGATCACTGAACAGTCAAGCTTTTCATGGCAAATAGCCAACAGGGTCGCAAGAAGTGTGTTGATAAAAAAAGACGCAAAATAACTGCCCATGAATTGAGGAAAATCGAGCGTGAAGCTGCCAAGATGCCATTTGCCACCAGTTTTGCCATATTTCAGAGCTGCAACGTTACTGGGGTATCAAAAAGCACAAGGTGTGCCATACTCAGGGACATGGCCAAGGTAAGGAAGGCTGAAAAACGAGAAACATAAGATGAAACGTCAAGACTGGGCCAAGAAATATGACTGATTTTTCTAAGGTTTTATGGACTGATGAAATGAGAGTGACGCTTGATGGGCCAGATGGATGGACCCGATGCAGGATCAGTAAAGGGCATAGAGCTCCACTCCGACTCAGACGCCAGCAATGTGGAGGTGGGGTACTGGTATGGGCTGGTATCATCAAAGATGAACTTGTGGGACCTTTTCAGGTTGAGGATGGAGTGAAGCTCTACTCCCAGACCTACTGCCAGTTTCTGGAAGACACCTTCCTTCAAGCAGTGGTACAGGAAGAAGTCAGTATCGTTCAAGAAAAACATGATTTTCATGCAGGACAATGCTCCATCACATGCATCCAAATACTCCACAGCATGGCTGGCCAGTAAGGTCTAAAAGAAGAAAAAATAATGACATGGCCCCCTTGTTCACCTGATCTGAACCCCATAGAGAACCTGTGGTCCCTCATAAAATGTGAGATCCACAGGGAAGGAAAACATTACACGTCTCGGAACAGTGTCTGGGAGGCTGTGGTGGCTGCTGCACGCAATGTTGATCGTAAACAGATCAAGCAACTGACAGAATCTATGGATAAAAGGCTTCTGAGTGTCGTAAAGAAAGGTGGCTATATTGGTCACTGATTTTTTATTTTTTGGTTTTGAATGTCAGAAAGGTTTATTTCTAAATTTTGTGTTATATTGGTTTACCTGGTGAAAATAAACAAATGAGATGGGTATATATTTGGTTTTTATTAAGTTGCCTAATAATACTGCCCAGTAATAGTTACCTGCACAAACAGATATCCTCCTAAGATAGCCAAATATAAAAAAAAAACCCACTCCAACTTCCAAAAAATATTAAGCTTTGATATTTATGAGTCTTTTGGGTTGATTGTTCAATAATAAAAAGAATTCTCTCAAATACAACTTGCCTAATAATTCTGCACACAGTGTACAGTGGGGAAAAAAGTATTTAGTCAGCCACCAATTGTGCAAGTTCTCCGACTTAAAAATATGAGAGAGGCCTGTAATTGACATCATAGGTAGACCACAACTATGAGAGTCAAAATGAGAAAACAAATCCAGAAAATTACCTTGTCTGATTTGGCAAGATTTATTTTGCAAATTATGGTGGATAATAAGTATAAGCTAACCACTGAGCCACTGCTGCCCTGACATTAAATGGCTTCACCCAACCACTAGCCATGAGTGGAGAAAACATTTTGGTGTTATCATTCATATTCTCTGAAAAAAGGCCAAGAAAGCAAAAATTCTGCCGTGGTATGTAAACTTTTGAGCACAACTGTAACTGTGTTATTTCCAGCAGACACAAGTCCTGGCTGGAAGAAGTGATGGCAGTCTGTGCTACATGAATATGAATAGCGAAGATGAAGGACTTCACCTAGAAACTTCACTGGTGAGTCAGTGTATTACATTTACACGCACACAATACACTGTATATTATATACAGAGCTCCTCAAGGGAGCCCTGAAAATGTCAGCCCGGAAGTTCCTAGTGGCAGCCCTGGATGCGAGTCCAACACATAGGACTTACATTTATTCAATTAAAAGGAATTCCCACCACCTCTCCAGTGCTAGAAGCACGCATCAGGGCTTCATTGTCCAGAAAGATGCAGGTTCCATTGGTTGGATTCACATCTACTATACATTCACTGCACATGCCATAACTGTACTAGATGAGACTATCCCTTTAACCCCTCTCTGCCATCCGACGTACTATCCCGTCCATGAAACCTGGGACAATCTGACTAAGGACGGGATAGTACGTCGAAGCGATTGGACGCGCTCCCGTGGGGAGCGCGGCCGGGTGTCAGCTGATTATCACAGCTGATACCCGGCACTATGCGCCAGGAGCGGTCACGGACCGCTCCCGGCACATTATCCCCTGGCACACCGCGATCAAACATCGCGGTGTACCGGGGGCACAGGGAAGCATCGCGCAGGGAGGGGGCTCCCTGCGTACTCCCCTGAGGCCTTCAGAACAGCGCGATGTGATTGCGCTGTTCTGAGGCCTTCTTGCAAGGCCCCGGATCCAAGATGGCCGCCGGGTCCTGTGTGTCAGACCAGACCAGCGATCTGATAAAATACAGTGATGTCCCACCCTGGGACAAAGTAAAAAAGTGTAAAAAAAAAATTCCAAAATAAAGGAAAAAAAAAATATTCCCCTATAAATTCATTTCTTCCTGTAAATAAAAAAAACAAAACAATAAAAGTACACATATTTGGTATCGCCGTGTCCGTAACAACCCCCCCTATGAAATTGTCCCAGTAGTTAACCCCTTTAGTGAACCCTTTAAAAAAAACAAAGCAAAAAATCAATGCTTTATCATCATACCGCCGAACAAAAAGTGGAATAACACGTGATCAAAAAGACCGATATAAATAAACATGGTACCGCTGAAAACGTCATCTTGTCCCGCAAAAAACGAGCCACCATACAGCATCATCAGCGAAAAAATAAAAAAGTTATAGCTCGCAGAATAAAACGATGCAAAAATAATTATTTTTTTATATAAAATTGTTTTTATTGTATAAAAGCGCCAAAACATAAAAAAATAATATAAATGAGGTATCGCCGTAATTGTACTGACCCGAAGAATAAAACTGCTTTATCAATTTTACCACACGCGGAACGGTATAAACACCCCCCCAAAAGAAATTCATGAATTGCTGATTCTTGTTCATTCTAACCTCCCAAAAATCGAAATAAAAAGCGATCAAAAAATGTCACGTGCTCAAAAATGGTACCAATAAAATGTCAACTCGTACCGCAAAAAATAAGACCTCACATGACTCTGTGGGCCAAAATATGCAAAAATTATAGCTCTCAAAATGTGGTGATGCAAAAAACTGTTTTTTGCAATAAAAAGCGTCTTTTAGCGTGACAGCTGCCAATCATAAAAACACGCTTTAAATAGTAAATCAAACGCCCCCCTTTATCACCCCCTTAGGGAAAAATAATAAAATTAAAAAAATGTATTTCCATTTTCCCATTAGGGTTGTGGCTAAAGTTAGGGTTGGGATTAGGGTTAGGGTTTGGTTCGTGGTTAGGGTTGGGACTAGGGTAAGGGGTGTGTTGGGGTTAGGGTTAGAGTTAGAATTGGGGGGTTTCCACTGTTTAGGCACATCAGGGGCTCTCCAAATGTGACATGGCGTCTGATCTCAATTCCAGCCAATTCTGCGTTGAAAAAGTCAAATGGTGCTCCTTTAATTCTGAGCTCTACCATGCACCCAAACAGTAGTTTACCCCCACATATAGTGTAAGGTTCTATGTATATATTCCTGAAACTCAGTTTGTTCGTCAGCCATTTTACTTTCTGTCTTGCTGCAGCTATCTTGCCCTCAGTCAAAATGGAGTTTCCAGCTTGCATGTTCCCGCCCTGATTCTCTCCTTTGCTTCTTAAGCAGCCACAGCTGAGCAATCAGTGCTTCAGAATCTAGCCTGCAGTGAACCTGTGACTTGACTCCTGTAAGCCTTGGACCTTGTACTCCAGCTATTCCTACTGAGGAACTCTGAAGCACTTGTGGACTCTGAACCCTGCTCTTTGAAAGACCCACGTTTGCATGGACTTACGGTAACAGAGAAGAAGATCCTGAATCTGTATTGGAGAGTGATTGCTGAGCTTGGATTACTCTGGCCTGCTGTGTCTCCTGTTTCTGTGTCTGCAAACTGTGTGACAATTTCTGCCAACTTGTATGAAGTAATACAGGACTTTTCTATATCAAACCTGTGACTCCTGTGTTTTCATCGCACCCAAGCACAAGACGCTATATGAACTGTACTACATACATTACAAGATTCTGAAGCCAAAACGTTAGTGTCTGCTGGGTCTGGAAGGCTGTGTCTGCTGTACTGTGGATATCAGACGTCCGGTTGTACTTTCTGTGATGACAGTGGTTGTGACTTCTCACAACCATTCCAGGTGAGCAATTCCCTTAAGTTTTTTCTTTTTGCAGTGTTACCACAGGTAAACACTATTGTTTTTTTTTTTTTTCCTTTCTTTTCTCTTTTTTGTCTGCTGTAACTCTGGATATCAGATGTCTGGTTGAAACTTTCTGTGATGATAGTGGTTGTGACTTCTCACAACCATTCCAGGTGAGCAGTTCCCTTAATTTTTTTTCTCTCTGCAGTGTTGCCACAGGTGAACACTATTGTTTTTTTTTTTTCTCTCCTCTTCTTCCAGTAATCCTGTCTTAAAAGATCTGGAAAATGGAGGCCCGCATAAAGGAACTTTGCGGAGTGACTGATAATATCCTTGCAGATTTGCAGAATATAAAGACCCGTTTTACGAATCTACAGGACCTCAATAATCACAATTTGCAAGTGGTTGGACAGACTACCCAGGATTTGCGAGCCAGGATTGAGGTTCTAGAGGGGCGAGTCCAGGCTCCTGCCGTAGCCCCGAGTGCTGGGATTCCCAAGTTGCCCCCTTTTCGTTTTGGCGGTGAACGTGAGAAATTCAGGGGATTTATTAATCAATGCAATCTTTTTTTTTCTGCACATGCTTCACAATTTCCCACTGAACGATCTAAGGTGCTTACTATAATTATGTTGCTTACCAACAAGGCTTTAATGTGGGCAAACCCTCTGATTGAGACTGAGGATGATTGTTTGAATCACCTTGATGATTTTATTTCAGCCATGGGGCAGGTGTTTGATGACCCCAATCGAGGTGCAACAGCTGAAGCAGCCATGTTAGCTTTGCGCCAAGGTAAGCACTCGGTAGCTGAATATGCCTTGGATTTCAGGAGATGGGCCCTTGATACCACCTGGGACAGTTCCGCCAAAAAATCTATTTTTCGAAAGGGGTTATCTCCACTGATTAAGGATGAACTTGCTCGTGCCGACCCTCCCACTGCGTTAGGTGACTTTATTAACTACTGCATCCGTATTGATACTCGTCTGACTGAACGCAGGCAAGAGAGATGGTTCGAAAGCAATCGTACTAACCTTTTCCTACCTTCCTCTCCAGCTAAGGAACCTTTGAGTAGGATTACACGGGAACCTGAACCTGAACCCATGCAGGTAGACTCTTTACAACGACGGGTTAGTGATGCACGCAAGGAACATCGTTTTAAGGAGAATCTATGTTTCTATTGTGGTAAGTCAGGGCACTTCATTATAAACTGCCCCAGCCGTTCTCGTAAGACTACTGCAGCACTCATTCATTGTGAGTGTTGCGAGAGGGGATCTGTCAGGTCCGAGCCTCAGGCTCCAAGAGATCTGCAGCAACAGATCTTGATTTCTCGGACTTAAACTCCGTTACCTCTGAGGACGTTGACTGTGTAAACGCTGCCATTTTTCAAGTTTCCTCAGCGGTGTCCCAGCTGAGTTGTAAGAAAAACAATTCTCATTGCTTTCTTTCCATCAAACTCTGGGTTGACTCAGCTTGGGTGTCTAACTCTGCTATGATCGACTCAGGGGCAAGTGGAAATTTTATGGATGTCTCCTTTGCTCTGAAACAGGGAATACGTTCAGTGAAGAAGGCTACTCCAGTACAGATGGAAACTGTGGATGGCTCCCTGCTGACCTCTGGACCAGTGGATCAGGAAACAGAGCCTTTGAGGGTTCTTATGGGTAAAGATCATCAAGAGAAACTGTCCTTTATGCTTATCTCTTCTCCCCACTTTCCCATTATTCTAGGGCTACCATGGCTGCAGGCTCAGAATCCTACCATTAACTGGGAGACCAAGGAATTACACTTTCCAGAGAAACAGATGAGTCCAAAAGTTTCAGCTTGCTCTGTTCCTAAAGGAATCATGTCAGTCCCTGAACTACCAGCTGTATACCAGGACTATGTGGATTTATGTGACAAGAAGAACGCTGACCAGCTTCCTCCTCACCGTCCATATGATTGTCCAATTGAATTATTGCCTGGAGCAGAGATACCTTTTGGTAAGATCTACCCCCTGGCGGGGCCCGAGCTAAAGGCTTTAAAGGATTACATAGATGAAAATCTAGCCAAGGGCTTCATACGCCCCTCTTCATCTCCTGCAGGTGCACCCATCTTCTTTGTAAAGAAGAAAGATGGATCTCTGAGACCATGCATAGACTATAGGGAACTCAATAAGGTTACTATTAGAAACCGTTATCCATTGCCTTTAATCCCTGAGTTATTGGAGAGAGTGCGACATGCCAAAATTTTTTCTAAACTAAATCTTCGTGGGGCCTATAACTTAGTCCGTATTAGACCTGGGGATGAATGGAAGACTGCATTCAGGTCACGCTATGGACACTTTGAATATCTAGTTATGCCTTTTGGTCTGAGTACCGCCCCAGCCACTTTCCAACACTTGGTGAATGACATCTTCAGGATCTCCTAGATACATTCGTGGTAATTTATTTGGATGATATTCTAATTTTTTCTAACTCCACAGAGGAACATCATGGACATGTGAGAATGGTCTTGGAACGTCTAAGACAAAATCATCTTTACATCAAACTTGAAAAGTGTGAATTCCATAGGACCGAAATTCAATTTCTGGGGTATGTACTGTCTACACAAGGAATTAGTATGGATGGAAGCAAAACCCAAGCCATCAAGGATTGGCCAAGTCCTAGAAATGTGAAGGAGGTACAGCGCTTCATCGGGTTTGCCAACTTCTATAGACGTTTCATTAGAAATTTCTCTGAGGTAGTGTCACCTATCACTCAACTTACCCGGAAAGAGTCTAGGTTTTCCTGGACTCCCCAAGCCCAGGAAGCATTTTCCCGTCTAAAAGATAAATTTACCACTGCACCTATCCTAGTACATCCCAACCCCGAGCTTGCCTTCATAATAGAGGTGGATGCTTCAGACTGTGCCGTTGGAGCTATACTCTCTCAGAGAACAGGTGAGAAGAATGTCTTGCATCCCTGTGCCTTCTTTTCCCAGCAGTTGTCTTCGGCTGAGAGGAACTACGATGTGGGCAATAGAGAGTTGTTGGCCATTATTGCCGCCTTCAAAGAATGGAGACACCTTCTTCAGGGAGCTGCACAGCAAATAGTCGTCCTGACAGACCATCGTAACCTTGAGTTTATCAGGTCGGCTAAGTGCCTGACTCCTCGCCAGGCTCGCTGGAATCTTTTCTTAAACCAATTTAATTTTATCATCTCTTATAGACCAGGATCGCGCAATGGAAAGGCTGATGCACTCTCTAGGATTTACTCAGCAGAGACACGTCCAATTACTCCTCCTAAGACTATTCTTCCTGACTCTAGATTCCTAGGAGTAATTCATAATCAAGACCTACTTAAGGACATCAAGGAAGCATACCATGCGGATTCCTTTTTGGCACAACCCCCAAGGGACGTAAGTCTTGTCTTTAAGAATGGTGTGTGGATTCAGGACAACGTCTGTATATTCCTGAAACAGTCAGATTAAGAGTATTGCAACTCATTCACGATTCCAAGATAGCTGGGCATAGAGGAATTCTAAAGACACAGGAATTTCTTTCTCGTTTCTTTTGGTGGCCCACTTGCAGGAAGGATGTTTTGAATTATGTCACTTCATGTGAGGTCTGTGCAAGATGCAAAACACCTCGCTCCTCACCAACTGGTCTGTTACAGCCTCTTCCCACCCCGTCCCGCCCGTGGGGATCCATTTCTATGGACTTCATTGTGGAGTTACCAACCTCTCAGGGAAGAACACCATTCTAGTGGTGGTTGACCGTCTAACAAAGGCAGCTCATTTTATCCCTTGTGTCGGCTTACCCACTGCAAAACAGACATCAGATTTGATGATTAAAGATGTGTTTCGCTTACATGGAGTACCGGATGAGGTTATTTCGGATCGAGGGGTGCAATTCACTTCTAGGTTTTGGCAAAATTTCTGTGCAGCATTGGACATTAAAGTAAACCTTTCTTCTGCTTTTCATCCCCAGACTAATGGACAGACCGAACGAACCAATCAAACCCTGGAGCAGTATCTCCGCTGCTTTATCTGCCACCTACAGGATGATTGGGTGGATCTACTTCCATTAGCTGAGTTCTCGTATAACAACTCTCAGAGTGCCTCCACTAAACAGTCTCCTTTTTACTCTAATCTAGGTTATCATCCTAACATTCTACCACGATTTCCCATAGAAACGCCTTTACCAGCAGTGGCTGAAAGAATCACATCTTTACAGAAGAATATGGATCTTCTAAAGGAAAATCTGGAATCGGCTCAAGAAAGGTACAAGAAAGCAGCAGATAAATTTCGTAAACCTGCACCAGCTTTCAAGGTAGGAGACTTGGTCTGGCTGTCAACCAGAAATCTTAAGTTAAGGATTCCATCGTCTAAGTTGGGACATAAGTACATTGGACCCTATAAAATCAGTAAAATTATAAGTGCCGTTGCTTGTCGTCTTCAACTGCCCAGAACTATGAGAATCCACCCTGTCTTTCATGTATCCCTACTAAAGGCTGCGACACCCAATACGTTTCCTGGACGTTCCTCTCCTTGCCCTGACCCAGTGCTAGTCGATGGTCAGGAAGAATTTGTGGTGAAAAGGATTTTAGATTCCAGGTTGTATAGAAATCAGTTACAATATCTGATTAAATGGCAGGGCTACCCAGTGGAGGACAACTCATGGGAACCGGTCAATAACGTTAATGCTCCTCGCTTGCTCCGTCAGTTTCATCAGAGGTACCCACACAAGCCTGGTCTGAGGTCATCCGGAGGTTGTCCTTAAGGGGGAGTAATGTAAGGTTCTATGTATATATTCCTGAAACTCAGTTTGTTCGTCAGCCATTTTACTTTCAGTCTTGCTGCAGCTATCTTGCCCTCAGTCAAAATGGAGTTTCCAGCTTGCATGTTCCCGCCCTGATTCTCTCCTTTGCTTCTTAAGCAGCCACAGCTGAGCAATCAGTGCTTCAGAATCTAGCCTGCAGTGAACCTGTGACTTGACTCCTGTAAGCCTTGGACCTTGTACTCCAGCTATTCCTACTGAGGAACTCTGAAGCACTTGTGGACTCTGAACCCTGCTCTTTGAAAGACCCACGTTTGCATGGACTTACGGTAACAGAGAAGAAGATCCTGAATCTGTATTGGAGAGTGATTGCTGAGCTTGGATTACTCTGGCCTGCTGTGTCTCCTGTTTCTGTGTCTGCAAACTGTGTGACTATTTCTGCCAACTTGTATGAAGTAATACAGGACTTTTCTATATCAAACCTGTGACTCCTGTGTTTTCATCGCACCCAAGCACAAGACGCTATATGAACTGTACTACATACATTACATATAGGGTATCAGCGTACTCAGGACAAAATGAACAATAATTCTTGGGGTCCAATTTCTTCTGTTACCCTTGGGAAAATAAAAAATTGGCGAAAATATCATTTTTGAAAAAAAAATGATTTTTTTTGTGTTTTACAGCTGTATGTTATAAACTTCCGTGAAGCACTTTTGGCTTCATAGCGCTCACCACCACACATCTAGATAAGTTCCTTGTGGGTCTAGTTTCCAAAATGGGGTCACTTGTGGGGAGTCTCCACTGTTTAGGCACATCAGGGGCTCTCCAAATGCGACATGACGCCCGCAGACCATTCCATAAAAGTCTGCAATCCAAAACGTCACTACTTCCCTTCCGAGCTCCGACGTGTGCCCATACAGTAGTTTTCTCCCACATATTGGGTATCAGCGTACTCAGGAAAATTTGGACAACAACTTTTGGGGTCCAATTTCTCCTGTTAACCCTTGGGAAAATAAAAAGTTGGGGACTAAAAGATCATGTTTGTGGAAAAAATATGATTTTATTTTCATGCTCGGGCGTTATAAACTTTAGTGAAACACCTGGGGGTTCAAAGTTCTCACCACACATCTAGATAAGTTCCTTGAGGGGTCTAGTTTCCAAAATGGTGTCATTTGTCGGGAGTTTCCACTGTTTAGGCAGATCAGGAGCTTTCCAAATACGACATGGCGTCCAGCCAATTCTGCTTTGAAAAAGTCAAACGGCGCTCCTTCCCTTCCAAGCTCTGCCATGCACCCAAACAGTGGTTTACCCCCACATATGAGGTATCAGCATACTCAGGACAAATTGCACAATAACTTTTGGGGTCTTGTTACCTGTAACGGGTCTGGGAGGCGGAACCTCTGAGCTACTAAACAAGGGGGCGGTCCTTGTAAGGGAGCGGGTGGCGACCAGGGTAGACGGGCAGACAGTCACAGCAGGTAACCGGGGCAGTCTCTGGATGAACGGGCAGGAGGTCACTGCAAGTGACCGGGCAGTCTCTGGATGAACGGGCAGGAGGTCACGGCAAGTGACCGGAGCAGTCTCTGGATGAACGGGCAGGAGGTCACGGCAAGTGACCGGGGCAGTCTCTGGGTAAAGGTAGATACGACCTGTGATGGCTGAGCCTCCCGGTAGGCTAGCAGGCAGATAGCAGATGAGCGCTCCCAGGTGAGCGGGCGAGAGTCTCTGGAATAGCAGGTGGTCACAGCACGTGACGGCAGGACCTCCCGGTAGGCTAGCAGGCAGGTAACAGGTGAACGCTCCCAGGTGAGCGGGCAGGCTGGTCCATAGACAGACTGACAGGTGATGGTGGGCAGACTGTCGGACGGCGGAGCCTCCAGGTAGGCTAGCAGGCAGGTAACAGGTGAGCGCTCCCAGGTGAGCGGGCAGGCTGGTCCATAGACAGACTGGCAGGTGATGGTGGACAGACTGTCGGACGGCGGAGCCTCCAGGTAGGCTAGCAAGCAGGTAAGCGGAATATCAGGCAGGAACAAACAGCAAACTGGCAGGTAACTGGCAATGGAACCTGAGGGCTGAAGCAGAGTAGTGAACAGTGCAACAACATTGCTCGGGTACCTCCATTTTGGAGGAAGTGCCTTATATATGGTGAAGTCCTCCAGCCATTGGCCGGGGACTCCTTAGGACGGCGCACGCGGCCCCATTAAGAGGAGGGAGCGCGCGCGCGCGCCCTAAGCACAGTGGCCGGGAAGGAGCGCGCGCTGCCAGCAGAGCGGAAGGAGGACACCGGGCTCGGAGCAGAGGGTGAGGGGAACAGCGTCCCTGCCTAACAGAGGGCAGGGACGCCGACGCTACAGTACCCCCCACTTTAGGCCCCCCCTTTTTTAGGCCAGAGAGAAATTTAGCTAGGATGAGAGGGGCATGGATGTTCTCCCGAGGCTCCCACGTTCTCTCTTCAGGACCAAACCCCTTCCAATCTACTAGAAAATAGGTCTTCCTTCTTACCCTTTTGGTGGCCAGAATGTTCTCTACCTCAAATTCGTTTTCAGCTGAAACCGGAGCAGGAGGCGTACCTGTAGACTTGGAAAAAGAGTTAAGTACCACCGGTTTGAGGAGAGATACATGGAAGGAGTTAGGGATCCGCAAGTTGGCCGGAAGTTTTAATTTATAGACCACCGGGTTGATCTGACTGATGACCTCCAGAGGACCGATGAACCGAGGCCCTAACTTATAGGAAGGAATCTTGAGCCGGACATACTTGGACGAGAGCCAGACCTTATCCCCAGGACGGAATTGAGGAGGATCCAGACGTTTTTTGTCAGCATGTCTTTTCATACGCTCGGATGACAGAAGGAGTGCGGACCGGGTACTCTCCCATATGGAGGAAAATTTGTTAACAAGAGATTCCGCAGCCAGATTGTCCACTGAGGTGGAGACGGGAAATGGGATCCGAGGATGCTGACCGAAGACTACAAAAAACGGGGATTTGGAGGAAGATTCGCTCTCGTGATTGTTGTAAGAAAATTCGGCCCATGGCAGGAGATCCACCCAGTCAGAATGGTGGACATTAACGAAGTGCCGGAGGTAACTGGTCAGGATCTGATTGATCCGCTCCACTTGACCATTGGACTGTGGGTGGTAGGCGGAGGAGAAGTCCAAGGTGACATCTAGCAATTTACAAGTGGCTCTCCAGAAACGTGAGGTGAACTGTACCCCACGATCCGACACGATGTGACGGGGCAGGCCATGAAGACGGAAGATGTGGCAGATAAAGTCTTTAGCCAGCTCGGGTGCAGACGGGAGGCCTGGCAGGGGAATAAAGTGAGCCATCTTGGAAAAGCGGTCAGCGACCACCCAAATGACCGTACAACCGGCAGAGACGGGGAGGTCCGTTATGAAGTCCATGGCTATATGCTGCCAGGGGGCAGCGGGTACAGGAAGCGGAAGGAGGCGACCGGCAGGCAGGTGTCTCGGAACTTTGTTGCGGCCACAGGAGGCACAGGCAGAAACAAAGTCTATTACGTCCTTGTGCAGGGTAGGCCACCAGTAATGCCGGGTAATAATCTGGAGGGTCTTTTTTTGACCGGCGTGGCCAGCTAGTTTAGACGAATGACCCCAGTGTAGGATCCTCTCCCGATCGGGTACCGATACGAACGTCTTACCGGGAGGGAGACGATTTAGACTCACGGGAGCCACCTGCATTACTCTGGCGGGATCGATGATATGTTTAGGTTCCTCCTCGAGATCCGACACCAGGAAGGATCGGGACAAGGCGTCCGCCTTGATGTTCTTGTCAGCCAGGCGAAAATGTAGAACAAAATCAAAACGAGCAAAAAACAAGGACCACCGGGCCTGGCGCGGGTTAAGTCTCTGGGCATGCTGGAGGTAAGCCAAGTTTTTGTGGTCAGTGTAAATAATTACCGGATGAAGAGCCCCCTCGAGTAGGTAACGCCACTCCTCCAATGCCAGCTTGATGGCCAATAACTCTCGGTCTCCTATGGAATAATTGCGCTCAGAAGAGGAGAAGAGTTTGGAGAAGAAGCCGCAAGTTACCATCCTCCCGGAAGATGATTTTTGAGTAAGTACCGCTCCGGCTCCAGAGGAGGAAGCGTCAACCTCCATGAAGAACTGCTTGTTGCCGTCCGGGCGATGCAGCACCGAGGCGGAAGAGAAGGCCTGTTTTAAGGAAAGAAAGGCCTCCTCTGCTTCGGGCGTCCACTCTTTGGGGTTAGTGCCCTTACGTGTGAGCGCGGAAATTGGGGCAGTCCGGGAAGAGAAGTGCGGTATGAAGAGGCGGTAGTAGTTGGCGAAGCCCAGGAACCGCTAAATGGCCTTCAATCCCTCTGGTCGGGGCCATTTCTCGATGGCAGACAGTTTCTCTGGATCCATTCATAGGCCGGTCTGAGAAATAACGTAGCCCAAAAACGGAAGCGAGGTCTGCTCAAAGAGGCACTTCTCATATTTAGCGAAGAGGTGATTCTGCCTGAGCCTGAGCAGAACCTGACGAACGTCCCTCCGGTGAGTCTGGAGATCCGGAGAGAAGACCAAGATGTCGTCCAGGTACACCACTACGCAGGAGTAGAGAAGGTCCCGGAAGATGTCATTGACCAACTCTTGAAAGACGGCAGGAGCATTACAGAGACCAAAGGGCATCACTAGATATTCATAGTGGCCGTCCCGGGTGTTGAATGCAGTCTTCCATTCATCCCCTTGACGGATACGGACCAGGTTGTACGCCCCACGGAGATCCAGTTTGGTGAAGATTCTAGCCCCCCTCAGACGATCAAATAATTCTGGAATGAGCGGAAGGGGGTACTTATTCTTCACCGTGATCTGGTTAAGGCCTCTATAGTCTATACAGGGATGGAGAGAGCCGTCCTTCTTTTTTACAAAAAAGATTTCCGGATGAATCCCCTGGCCAAATTCTCCTCGATATATTCGGACATCGACCGGGTCTCAGCAGCGGACAATGGGTAAATACGCCCACGGGGAGGCGTAGTACCGGGTAACAGGTCGATAGGACAGTCGTATGGTCTGTGAGGGGGTAATGTCTCTGCCTCCTTTTTATTAAAGACATCAGCAAATGACCAATAGGGAATCGGAAGTCCAGGTAGATTAGTTGGAGTAGGAGAAGGACGGACGGGATGAACAGGAACCAAACACGTCTTATGACAATCCTGTCCCCAGCGAAGGACCTCTCCGGTCTGCCAGTCGAGCACGGGTGCATGTCTCTGGAGCCAAGGTAGACCCAGTAAGAGGGCGTGAGAGAGTCCAGGCAGAACATGAAAGAGATGCTCTCAGAATGCAGCATTCCCACCTGCAGAGTTATGGATTCGGTGATGAGTTGGATGGGACGTGGTAAGAGGCCCCCATCCACAGCAGCGACAGATAATGGTACAGCCAAAGGTTTGGTGGGAATGCGGTATTTTTCTACCAGGGACTGTGAAATAAGATTCCCGGCTGCTCCAGAGTCAAGTTGAGCTAGTTCGAAATAACGGTTCTCCCCGCAGAGAATTGAGACTGGCAGCAGCAGAGATGGAGAGGATTTAGCCTTGTCTAGGTCGACCTCTCTGAGCGAACCTAGACACAGGCGTTTCCCGACCTCTCCGGGCAGGTACGGATCCGGTGCTCCATACTGCCACAGTAGAAGCAACTCCCCTCGGCACGGCGTAAGTCCTGACGGGTTTTGACCATCTTGGTCTGGTCGACCTGCATAGGCTCAGGAGAGTGTACTTGGGGAGAAACGGAGGGAGTGACGGGTTTCTGAAAGGTAGGAGCTAGACGTGGAAACCTCCTCTCACGGGTGACCTCTTTGGTACGCTCCTGGAACCGTAGATCAATCCGGGTGGCAAGAGTTATTAGGTCATCGAGAGTGGTAGGAATGTCCCGACCGGCGAGTTCATCTTTAATACGACCGGACAGACCCTCCCAGAAGACAGATACCAGAGCGTCGTTATCCCAGGCCAGCTCTGAGGCAAGGGTACGGAACCGGATGGCATATTGGCCCACGGTGAGACTTCCCTGACGGAGGCGTAGCAGAGATGATGTGGATGAGATCTTCCGTCCGGGTTCGTCGAAGACCTTCCGGAAAGCCGAGAGAAAGGCAGGCAGGTCGGACACCAGGGGTCTCCTCTCTCCCAAAGAGGATTTAGCCAGGCCAGGGCCTCCCCGGTGAGATGGGACATGATGAAGGCAATTTTGGCCCGATCGGAGTTAAACTGGTGGGACAGGAGTTCAAAGTGCAGGGTGCACTGATTAATGAAGCCCCGAGCCTGAGCGGGGTCGCCTCCGAAGCGAGGAGGTGCAGAAAGCCGGGGTCCGGGACAGGAAACCATGGAATTGGTGGGCAGCGGAGCTGCCGGGTTGCGGGTCATGGCACTAGCGGTGGTAGCTGGTGGAGCAGTCAAAGTGTCCAGGCGAGAATTGACATTCCGCAGGTGACCCAGGATGGACTCCTGTTGGGACCTCTGACGGGACAGTTCATGACACAGGTCCGAGAGCGAGGGAGCCTGGGTGCCACCTGGTTCCATGGCCCAAGCAAACTGTAACGGGTCTGGGAGGCGGAACCTCTGAGCTACTATACAAGGGGGCGGTCCTTGTAAGGGAGCGGGTGGCGACCAGGGTAGACGGGCAGACAGTCACAGCAGGTAACCGGGGCAGTCTCTGGATGAACGGGCAGGAGGTCACGGCAAGTGATCGGGGAAGTCTCTGGATGAACGGGCAGGAGGTCACGGCAAGTGACCGGGGCAGTCTCTGGGTAAAGGTAGATACGACCTGTGATGGCTGAGCCTCCCGGTAGGCTAGCAGGCAGATAGCAGATGAGCGCTCCCAGGTGAGCGGGCGAGAGTCTCTGGAATAGCAGGTGGTCACAGCACGTGACGGCAGGACCTCCCGGTAGGCTAGCAGGCAGGTAACAGGTGAACGCTCCCAGGTGAGCGGGCAGGCTGGTCCATAGACAGACTGACAGGTGATGGTGGGCAGACTGTCGGACGGCGGAGCCTCCAGGTAGGCTAGCAGGCAGGTAACAGGTGAGCGCTCCCAGGTGAGCGGGCAGGCTGGTCCATAGACAGACTGGCAGGTGATGGTGGACAGACTGTCGGACGGCGGAGCCTCCAGGTAGGCTAGCAAGCAGGTAAGCGGAATATCAGGCAGGAACAAACAGCAAACTGGCAGGAATCTGGCAGGTAACTGGCAATGGAACCTGAGGGCTGAAGCAGAGTAGTGAACAGTGCAACAACATTGCTCGGGCACCTCCATTTTGGAGGAAGTGCCTTATATATGGTGAAGTCCTCCAGCCATTGGCCGGGGACTCCTTAGGACGGCGCACGCGGCCCCATTAAGAGGGAGGGAGCGCGCGCGCCCTAAGCACAGTGGCCGGGAAGGAGCGCGCGCTGCCAGCAGAGCGGAAGGAGGACGCCGGGCTCGGAGCAGAATGGTGAGGGGAACAGCATCCCTGCCTAGCAGAGGGCAGGGACGCCGACGCTACATTACCCTTAGGAAATTAAAAATTGGGGTGAAAAGATCATTTTTGTGGAAAAAATATGATTTTTCAATTTTACAGCTCTAAGTTATAAACTTGAGTGAAGCACTTGGGGGTTCAAATTGCTCACCACAGATCTAGAAAAGTTCCTTAGGGGGTCTAGTTTCCAAAATGGGGTCACTTGTGGGGTGTTTCCACTGTTTAGGCACATCAGGGGCTCTCCAAATGCAACATGGCGTCCAATCTCAATTCCAGCCAATTTTGCTTGGAAAAAGTCAAATGTTGCTCCTTCCATTCCGAGCTCTGCCGTGCACCCAAACAGTGGTTCCCCCCCACATATGGGGTATCAGCGTACTCAGGACAAATTGGACAACAACTTTTGTGGTCCAATTTCTCCTATTACCGTTGATAAAATAAAAATTGGTGACTAAAAGATAATTTTTGTGGGAAAAAAATAGGATTTTTTATTTTCATGCCCGGGCATTAAAAACTTTTGTGAAGCACTTGGGGGTTCAAAGTGCTCACCACAGATCTAAATAAGTTCCTTAGGAGGTCTAGTTTCCAAAATGGGGTCACTTGTGGGGGGTTTCCACTGTTTAGGCTCATCTGGGGCACTGCAAACGGAACATGACCCCATCAACGTCTGCATTCCAAAACATTACTTCCTTTCCAAGCCCTGCCGTGCACCCAAACAGTCCCCCCCCCACATTTGGGGTATCAGCATACGCAGGACAAATTGGACAACAACTTTTGGGGTCCAATTTCCTTGGGAAAAATAAAAAATTTGGGACTAAAAAATCATTTTTGTGGAAAATTGTTTTTTTTTTCACACCCAGGCATTATAAACTTTTGTGAAACACTTGGGGGTTCAAAGTGCTAACAACAGATCTAGATAAGTTTCATAGGGGGTCTAGTTTCCAAAATAGTGTCACTTGTGGGGGTTTCCACTTTTTAGGCGCATCAGAGGCTCTCCAAACGAGACATGGCATCCAATCTCAATTCCAGCCAATTTTGGTTTGAAAAAGTCAAACGGCGCTCCTTCCCTTACGAGCTCTGCAGTGTGCCCAAACAGTGGTTTTTCCCCACATATGGGATATTGGCATACTCAGGAGAAATTGCACAACAACTTTATCTGTCCATTTTCTACTTTTACCCTTGTGAAAATAAAAAAAAGTTTGTAAAAGATCATTTTTGTGACTAAAAAGTTAAATATTCATTTTTTCCTTCCACATTGCTTCAGCTCCTGTGAAGCACCTGAAGGGTTAATAAACTTCTTGAATGTGGTTTTGAGTACCTTGAGGGGTGCAGTTTTTAGAATGGTGTCACTTTTGGGTATTTTCTGCCATATAGACCCCTCAAAGTGACTTCAAATGTGAGGTGGTCCCTAAAAAAATGGCTTTGTAAATTTTGTTGTAAAAATGAAAAATCGCTGGTCAACTTTTAAACCCTTATAATTTCATAACAAAAAAAAATGTTGTTCCAAAATTGTGCTGATGTAAAGTAGACATGTGGGAAATGTTATTTCTTAACTATTTTGTGTGACATATTTCTCTGTTTTAAGGGAATAAAAATTCAAAGTTTGAAAATTGCAAAATTTTCACCATATTTGCGTTTGTTTCAAAAATAAACGCAAGTTATATCGAAGAAATTTTACCACTAACGTGAAGTACAATATGTCACAAGAAAACAATCTCAGAATCGCGAAGATCCCTTGAAGCTTTCCAGAGTTATAACCTCATAAAGAGACTGGTCAGAATTGTAAAAATTTGCCCGGTCATTAATGTGCAAACCACCCTTGTTGGTGAAGATTTGCCTATCAATTTGATAAATCCATGATTAATTTCCTCGACCTGACTTTATTAGGGGACACTAACAAGAAGACTATAATAGTCTCACCTTATTCAAAACCTACAGCATGTAATTCTGTCCTAGCAGCAGACTCTTGCCACCCCAGACATGTTATTAATAATTTACCGTATGGAGAATTAATTAGATTAAAACGCAATTGCACAGAAGAAGCTACCTATGCTAAAGAAGTGACAAAAACTGAGAAAAAATTTTTCAATCGCGGTTATTCGCATTCGATCATAAAAAAAGCAACTAATAAAGCCAAGTATCTAAATAGGAAAGATCTTTTGTCACAGAAAGCCAAAGATAACACAATGCGCAAGAACCACATAGCTTTTACCACGCAATTTAGCAAAGAATATTCGCAAATTACTGCTATCATTAAAAAATATCTCCCGGTATTAAATTCTGATCCCCTTCTTAAAGATATTATGTCTAACAATAATATTCTTTTTTCAGCTAAAAAAGCACCTACTCTTCAGAACTTATTATCACCTAGTTTTTTTTCTAGTAAGGATACTACATCTCATACAGATAATTGGTTAAATATAAAAGGCTTTTACAAGTGTGGTGCGAATAAATGCAAAGCCTGTATATATGCAAATAGAACTAAGAACTTTACCTCAGTGCTAGGAGACAAAACATACCAAATTAATAACTACATTAATTGTAATACTACGTACGTAGTTTATTTAATCGCTTGCACTAAATGCGATGTATTATATGTAGGATGTACTTCATGTCCCCTAAAAATACGCATCAGACGGCATTTATCAGATGCGGTTAATTCTTCAGCGCATTCATCCTCGCTGTGTCGAAACATTTTTTGCGGGAACATAAAGGTGATGTTAGTTCATTTAGATTTAATGGCATAGAAAAAGTATCACAACCGCATCGAGGTGGAGATCATAAACGCAAACTGCTCAAGAGAGAGTCTTTTTGGATCTTCACCTTAGGCACTAGATCTCCAGCAGGCTTAAATGCCAGATGCGATTTAATTAAACAATATTAATTTGAATTTATAAGTTCACTATGTAGGGTGTTATTAGTTGTGGAGTTAACATTTGTCAATGTGTGTATATGTATTGTTTTTCATGTCGTTTTTATCAGTTTATTCACTGCAGCTATTTCTTGCAGTTATATCTAATTGTTTTCACATGATGGCCACACCGGGAGTTCTTCCCCAGGTGTAGTGCGTTACTATTATAAATAACGCTCAGCCTCAGTCAGAGTTAGATCTTGAGAAAGACTTAACGTCGAAACGCGTTGATCGCTCTGTTACATTTTTGTGGACCTGTACTGCTTGTATTTTGCTGTCTATTTTTTATCGCATTTATTAAAGAATTGAACTTTTTATTACTTCTACTCTACGCTGGATTTTTCTTTTTTTCGTTCTCATCTGCTCTGGTTGCTCTGCCATATCCGTGCGAGGAGTGAAGATCCACATGCAATGTGAAGATTGGGGTAAGCTGACTCCATTTGTTTCTTTTTTGCCTATGAACCCAGACTGAGGTTGAGAAAGATTAACCCCTGACATGACCAGGCCAGGAAATGGGAAAATAGGACTCAAAACCCGGTCTGGATCATGATAAAGTGTTTAGAAACCAATAAAAATGTACTTGATAAATAAAAGAAGGGTTTAAATTCGTCTAAGCAGAATCATGAATATCATATATCAGATCACGGCCCAGATCAGATCGGCTGCTCCCTGAGATAACGAACATTGATGTGTGTGGTTATAAGTTGTTAAGGGCCTGCGGAACGCACCTAATAGATATTAAGGAGAGGTGCGTTCGCAGCCCAGGGTCCACCGTGCAGGCAGAGCCAGCTGCTAGTAACATGGCGCAAATAGGCAGTATGAGCGAACTCTGTTATCCCGCAGAGTCGCAGATGTAAACGCCGTAGCACTATATGGCGGTATGGGCGAACTCTGTTATTCCACAGAGTCGCTAACTAAAATGCTGTAGCGCTATATGGCGATATAAGCGGACTCTTAATTCACAGAGCCGCTGTGACAAAGACTGTGTCCTGTTCGACTCACAGGAGACACAGATGACTGCTAAGCAGATTGCAGTCTGTGGTCATGCAATCAGAAAACAAGCAATAATCTCCTCACCGGAGTAGCCGGTATTCTAATGGCGTTTTCAGCCGAGCCCTGAACACGTGCATACAAAACTCCTCACGGGAGGTGCCGGTATTCTAGGGGCTTATTTCAGCCGGACCTAACCACATGCATACATGACCACACTGGCGCAAGCACGTAACAGATTTGATACTAGCGCACAGCCATGCGGTTATGCCACCTTTTTGTAGTAGCAGCTACAGGACCTTCCAGAAAAGGACCAATGAGAAACTGCTTCAGAACACAAGCACTTTCAGGACCTTCCTGGCGGACCAATGGGAGTCGCTGCTGTAACCGAGCATGTGACCCCTGATCTCCATTGGGAGATCTTGCCCTGGGAATGCTCAGATGGAGAAAGCGAGGACTTTGTCCCAGGACTGCCTGCTCCAGCACTGGTTATAATAGAGGAACCAGGAGAGGCAGCAACAAGCCTCTGCACAGCATTAGACCGAGCGAGACGCTGGGACCGACGTCTCTGCTGAGCAGGCTCCACTGCGGCGGAGATGGATGGGGGACCGCAGTGGGACTGGTTCGAGATTCCCCATGTACAGCAGCAGGAACTCGATCCCTAACATTCCCCCCCCAACCTAGGGCCCCCCTTCTTTGGGCCTCGCTGCGTTCAAAGGCAGCGATGAGCTGCGGAGCGTGATCGTGCTCGGCAGGCTCCCAGGACCTATCCTCAGGCCCATAACCCCTCCAATCCACCAAATAAAATTTTTTGCCGCATACCACCTTACACCCTACGATGGCATTCACCTCATGATCGTCCGTAGACTAACCCGATGACTCGGAAAACCGGGACATAAGCACGGGTTTCAGGAGGGATACGTGAAAGGTGTCAGAGATACCCTGGCGTGGTGGAAGGGCCAAACGGTATACCACGGGGTTAACCTGCTCGAGGACTTTGAAAGGACCCAGGTAGCTGGGTGCCAACTTGGTTAACTCAACTCGCAGCCTGATGTTACGGGCGGAGAGCCATACCAAGTCCCCAGGAGCAAATGTCGGAGCGGGGCGCCGATGTGCATCGGCGGAGGACCTCATCCTCTCCTTGGACGCCTGAATGGCTTCCTGGGTACGATCCCAAATGTCCCGTGCCTCCACAGCCCAGTCTGCCACCCTGGAGTCGGCGGAAGACACGGGCATGGGCACCAGAACCTGCGGATGCTGACCATAGTTTAGTAGGAATGGAGTCTGTCCGGTGGAGTCAGCCACAGCATTATTTAGTGCAAACTCAGCCCACGGTAGCAAGGATGCCCAGTCATTCTGCCTGGCTGAGACAAAATGTAGATAGGTGACCAAGGTCTGGTTGGCCCTCTCTACCAACCCATTCATCTCGGGATGATACGCAGAGGAGAGATTTAACTCAATGCTGAGTAGCCGACACAGCTCTCTCCAGAACCGACTGGGGACCTCGATCACTAACGACTTTGTCTGGCATACCGTGTAAACTGAAAATATGCCTAATAAATAATGCTGCCAAGGCCCGTGCAGACGTAACCGTGGTAACGGCACCAAGTGCACCATTTTGGAGAAGTGGTCGGTTATCACCCAGATGATGGTGCAGCCCCGAGACTTGGGTAAGCCCACCACAAAATCCATCCCGACAATCTCCCAAGGCCTGTCTGCCACCGACAAAGGAAAAAGTAACCCAGCCGGCCGTTGTCGAGGGTACTTATTCTTGGCGCAGGATACGCACGCCTGAACATATACCCTGACGTCACGGACCATATGTGGCCACCAGTATGTCCTCGCCAGCAACTCAGATGTCCTTTTTGTCCCGAAATGTCCACCCACCCTGGAGGAATGTGCCCAAGAAAGTACTTCCGGTCACAAATTGGTGGGTACAAGTCTTGCCCGGAAGCACAGACACAAGCGAAACCGAAGCCACAGTTCTTAGGCTCTCACAGGGGACAATAAGCCGAGGCTCCTCCTCCACCTCCTCAGAGGATACGACGGAGCGAGACAGAGCATCGGCCTGAATGTTCTTCTCACCGGAGAGGAAATGGAGGGTGAAATGGAACCGGGAGAAGAACAGGGACCATCTGGCCTGGCGGGAATTCAGCCGCTGGGCTGTTTGCCACCAAGTTTTTGTGGTCCGTGAGGACTTGGAAGGGAAAGCGAGCCCCCTTCAGAAGATGTCTCCACTCGGAGAAGGCCAACTTCATAGCCAGTAACTCCCTGTCCCCGATGGAATAATTCCACTCTGCTGGTGTAAAGGTTTTAGAAAAGAAGAAGCAGGGATGCTTCCGACCTTGAGCATCCTTTTGATAAAGGACTGCTCCAGCACCAACAGAAGAGGCGTCCACCTCTAAAATAAACGGCTTATCAACATTGGGGCGATGTAATATGGGAGCACTGGCAAAATGCGACTTGATGGAAGAGAACGCCTTGGAAACCTCCTCAGACCACAACTTGGGATTTGCTCCCTTCTTGGTGAGGGCTACCAAGGGAGCTACCAAAGTCGAGAAATGGGGAATGAACTGGCGATAATAATTAATGAACCCCATAAAGCGCTGCACCGCTTTAAGAGAATGAGGTTCTTGCCAGTCCATCACAGCCTGTAGTTTGGCAGGATCCATAGCCAATCCCTGGGCGGAGATGATATAGCCCAGGAAAGGTAAAGACTCCTGCTCAAACATGCATTTCTCCAACTTTTCATAGAGGGAATTCGCCCATAAAAGGTCGAAGACTTTGCAGACATCCCTCCGGTGAGAGTCAATATCTGGAGAAAAAATGAGAATATCATCCAGATAGACTACTACAGAGGTGGAAAGCATATCCCGGAAGATGTCATTGACAAATTTTTGGAAAACAGCTGGGGCATTACAGAGCCCGAAGGGCATCACCAGGTATTCATAATGCCCATCCCCGGTATTAAAAGCCGTCTTCCATTCGTCCCCTTCACGGATGCGAATCAGGTTATAAGCACCACGCAGATCTAATTTAGTGAATACCCTTGCTCCCTGGAGCCTATCAAAGAGCTCAGAAATCAGGGGCAACGGGTGCTTATTCTTAACAGTGATGGCGTTAACACCCCTGTAATCTATACACGGATGTAATTCTCCATTCTTCTGCACGAAGAAGAACCCCGCCCCTGCTGGTGAAACCGACTGCCTAATGAACCCTCTTGCCAGATTCTCCTGGATATATTGAGACATAGCCTCCATCTCAGGAAGAGAGAGGGGATAGACCCTTCCCCTAGGAGGTTCTGCTCCAGGCAAGAGGTCAATAGGACAGTCGTAGGGACGATGGGGCGGAAGAGTCTCCGCAGCCTTCTTAGAGAACACGTCTGCATATGACCGATAGCACTTGGGAAGAGGAGTAAGATCTGCGGGTAACTGTAGTGGTAACCTGAATGCACTCCCTGACACATCTGCCCTTACATGTCTCACTCCAACCCAGTATCCTACCGGAGGTCCACTCAATATGAGGGGAGTGGAAACGGAGCCAGGGTACTCCCAGTAGGATTTTGTCTATTCCCTCGGGAAGGACGAGAAGGGAAATAATTTCCTGATGGGAAGGGGATACACACAAAGTAAGGGGAACAGTCTGATGTGTAATTTGCGCGGGCAATGTCAACCCATTCACTACCCGGACAGTCACTGGTTTGTCGAGCGCTACCAGATGTATTGCGTGGTGACGAGCAAAGGTGGATGACATGAAATTCCCCTCTGCCCCCGAGTCCACACAAAGCTCGACTGTAAGAGTGGAAGAGCCTACAGTGACTTTAAATGTCATCTTGGAGGAAAATGCAGCTATCTCCAGTGAACCTCCTCCCAGGGTCACTAGACGCGATCGCTTCCCCGATCACTGTGGACATCTGTTAGCATAGTGTCCTGTCTGCTGACAATGTTAGAACCCTCTTGTTAGATTTTGTTTCAGTTTGCTGTCACATGACCTTTTTTCCCTATTTAGTCTGGCTCCGCCCTTCTGGCTTTGCTGGACTTCATTGTATTATCTACTCTTAAGCTTGCCAGGTGCTTAGGTGCCTTACTCTGTCAGTTTTGCTTGATCTTAGGATCTCTTAGTATTTGTTTTCTGTTTTATATTCCCTGCTACACTTTCTGTTAGGAGGTGTCCATCTTTTCACCCAGTCCCTAGATCTTGTAGGGATTCCTTCCTCGCAACTATAGGTCTTCGTTCAGACTAGCTGAGGACTTTAGCGGGTCTGGTCGCAGGATCAGGTCCCCTGTTACATCGTAGGGATCCAGCTCAGTCCTATTGTAGGGACAGAATTCCCACCTTTCCTTAGTGCTTGTAGCAGATCATAACAGTAAGTCCAGCCCAAAGAAAAAAAAAAATCTCTAAGGAAAGATTTTCAGTTTCTATTATGGTGTCGGTTCAGGATTTGGCTCAACACCTGCAGCGACTCTCTCTGGAGGTGGCTGAAATCCAGCAACATGTGAGTAGTTGTCCTGGAGCTGATTTCGTGGAGCCAAAGGTACGTTTGCCTGATTTATTTTTTGGTGAACAACAAGATTTTTTTTACTTTTAAAAATGCTTGCTTGTTGTATTTCCGTTTGAGACCCAGATCCTCTGGTGATGAATCACAGCGCATAGGGTTCATAATGTCCCTTTTGCGCAAAGAACCTCAGGACTGGGCCTTTTCTCTGCAGCCTAGTGATCCATGCTTTAGATCAGTGGATAGTTTTTTTTCTGCTTTGGGGTTATTGTATGACGATCCGGATCGTGTTTCATCAGCTGAGACAGAATTGAGACGTTTGAGACAGGGATCAGGTAATGTGGAAAAATATTGTACTCACTTCCGAAGGTGGTCCGCTCAGGTGGGCTGGAACGATTCAGCTTTGAAAAGTTTATTTCTTGCAGGGTTAAGTGAAAGGGTTAAAGATTTGCTGATTGCTTATCCCATACCTGGTAACTTGCAAGAGGCTATGCAATTAGCCATACGGGTGGATAGGAGACTGCGTGCAAGGGTTAATGAGAGTAAATCTGCCTTGTCAGCTCCAAGTTTGGAGAAGGAATGTACTGACATTGCAGAGCCGATGGAAATTGGAGCAATGACACCTCACTCTCGAGAAAAAGAACGCAGATTTGCTCAAGGTTTGTGTTTCTACTGTGGTAAATCTGAGCATTTCATTAAGAACTGTGCGCTTCGAATGAATAAAGAGAGAAAAAAAAATGAGGTCAGTTTTGCCCGCATAGCTTGTTTAAACAATAAAGGTGTCTTTCTTTCTGCTACCACTGCTGTTGAGGAGGAATTAATGGAGTTTCGAGTATTTGTGGATTGTGGTTCAACTCTCAATGTGATTGATGGGAAATTTTTGGAAAAACTAAAATTAAAACCCAAACTTCTATCTTCTCCTATTAATGTGGTGTCTGTGGATGGTTCTCACTTGAAAAATGTTACTCACCATATCTGTGAATTTCCTCTTACTATTAATGGTGTTCATCAAGAGAATTTGGATTTGGTAGTTTTGAATAATTTACCTTCTCCGGTCATTTTGGGGTTACCCTGGTTAAAATTGCACAATCCGGTACTGGATTGGTCTACCAATGAAATTAAGTCCTGGAGTCCTAAGTGTTATGACAAGTGTTGTAACGGGCGTATTGCTGCTGTAGTTAAGGGGGAGTTACCTGTACCTATTCAGGATTTTTGGAAAGTTTTTTCTGATAAAGAATCGCAGGTATTGCCTCCTCATAGAGATTATGATTGTGCAATTGAATTTGTCCCTGGAGCGACTCTTCCTAAAAGTCGTTTATTTAATTTGACTATTCCTGAGAGAAAGGCTTTGGAGGAATACATACAGACAAGCTTGGCCGCCGGTCACATTAGGCCTTCCAAATCTCCTGTGGCGGTTGGATTTTTTTTTGTTAAAAAAAAGGACGGCGGTTTACGGCCTTGTCTAGACTTTCGTGAAATTAATAAGATTACTGTACGCAATCCTTACCCACTGCCATTGATTCCTGATTTGTTTAATCAGTTAGTGGGGCCAAGTGGTTCTCGAAGATTGATCTTCGAGGGGCATACAATTTGTTGCGCATGAAGGAGGGGGATGAATGGAAGACTGCGTTTAACACTCCACTGGGTCATTTTGAGAATCTGGTCATGCCCTTTGGACTTTCCAGTGCTCCGGCATTTTTTCAGAATCTTATTAATGACATCCTTAGACCTTGATCGGCAGAAGTGTGGTTGTGTATTTGGATGACATTTTGATTTATTCACCGGATTTGGAGTCTCATTGGAGGAGTGTGCGTGAAGTATTACAGTTACTGAGTGATAATTCACTTTTTGCCAAACTAGAAAAATGTGAGTTCGCTGTACAGAAACTTAGTTTTTTGGGCTACATTGTCTACTGTGAAGGTTTTGAGATGGACCCGGTGAAAGTGCAAGCTGTGCAGGATTGGCCTAGACCTATTGGTGTGAAATCAATACAGAGGTTTTTGGGGTTCGCCAATTATTATAGAAAATTCATAAAAAAAATTTCTGTGATTGCCAAACCTCTGACCGATCTCACCAGGAAAGGTGCTGATGCGGTTCAGTGGACTACTGAGGCCATTGAGGCTTTTGTGTTGCTAAAGGAGAGGTTCAGCTCTGCTCCCATCCTTACGCAGCCTGATGTGACTAAACCATTTTTGATTGAGGTTGATGCTTCTTCTGTGGGGGTCGGCGCGGTGTTGTCTCAGGCAAAGACGGATGGAGTACATCCCTGTGCTTTTTTTCAAAGAAATTTTCTGAGTCTGAACTAAATTATGATATCGGTAATCGGGAATTGTTGGCAATTAAACTCGCATTTGAACACTGGCGTCATTTTTTGGAGGGAGCGGAATTTCCCGTTCAAGTCTTCACCGATCATAAAAATCTGATCTACCTTGATGCTGCCAAACGCTTGAATGCCCGTCAGGCTAGGTGGGCACTGTTTTTCTCACGGTTTAATTTTACCGTTACTTACATCCCAGGTACTAAAAATGTTAAAGCTGATGCTTTGTCTCGCAGCTTTTCTCCTATGGTGGGTACTGAGGAGGAGGAGGAAAACATCTTGCAAGAGGGGGTTGTTATTGCTGTTTTGGACTCCGTGTTGGAAGATGAGATTCTTAAAGCACAGGAGAATGCCCCATCTAACACGCCGCATGGAAGGTTGTTTGTGCCTGGTACCCTGAGGAGAGATTTGTTTGATGAATGTCATGACTCTCGGTTGGCAGGTCATCCTGGAATCTCTGAGACCAAGAGACTTGTGGGTCGCAGTTTTTGGTGGCCAGGATGGCAGAAGGAAGTCATTAAGTGGGTGCGCCAATGCACTGTGTGTGCTAGATCTACGTCTTCTCATTCTCCTGCTGCGGGGTTGCTTTGCCCTTTGGAGGTCCCTAGTGCACCTTGGACACATTTGGCTATGGACTTTATTACTGACCTTCCCCCCTCTGAGGGTTTCACTGTCATCTGGGTGGTCGTGGACCGTTTTAGCAAGATGTGTCACTTGGTTCCTTTCATCAAACTGCCCTGCGCTAAGACTCTCGCTAAGGCCTTTGTCAAGGAAATAGTCAGACTACATGGTGTTCCCACTGACATTGTTTCTGATAGGGGACCTCAGTTTGTGGCTCGTTTTTGGCGCGCCTTTTGTGACAGGTTGGGAGTTCATTTGTCGTTTTCATCCGGATATCATCCTGAGTCTAATGGCCAGACAGAAAGGAAAAACCAGGATGTTGAGCAGTTCTTGCGTTGTTTTGTGACTGATAATCAAGAGGGTGGTCTGAGTTTCTGCCACTTGCTGAGTTTGCTCTTAACAATCATACATCCGCTTCTGCTGGTTGTTCGCCTTTTTTTTTGTTGTACTGGGAGACATCCGTCTTTTGGGTCATTTTCCAAGTTGGGATCGACTGTACCTGAAGAGGAGAATTTTTCTGGTGTTTTGGAGAGAGTTTGGACTGATGTATGTGGTAATCTTCAGGAGGCTAACAAAAGATCCAAAGTGTATTTTGATAGAAAACGACAAGAGGTTTTGTTTGCTATTGGTGACATGGTTTGGTTGTCCTCTAAGAATCTGCGCTTGAGGATTCCGTCTAAGAAATTGGGTCCCAAGTTTGTAGGGCCCTTTAAGGTGCTTCAGGTTATTAACCAATCTGCTGTTAAGTTGGAGCTTCCTACCTCCTGGAAGATTAATCCGTGTTTCATGTTTCTCTCTTGAAAAAAGCTGAGGTCTCAGATGGAGACGTCTCGGCCACTGTTCCCCTGGTGGTGGAGGACGGGCAATATGAGATTTCCCGCATCCTAAATTCTAGACGGTATAGAGGGAGTTTGCAGTACCTCGTCGCTTGGAAGGGTTATGGACCCGAGGATAACTCATGGGTGAGGGCGGATGATGTTTCTGCGTCTAGACTTGTCAGAGCGTTTCACAAGAGGCTTCCGGATAAGCCTAAGTCCTAGGGGATCCGGAGGATCCTCTTAGAAGGGAGGGTACTGTTAGAACCCTCTTGTTAGATTTTGTTTCAGTTTGCTGTCACATGACCTTTTTTCCCTATTTAGTCTGGCTCCGCCCTTCTGGCTTTGCTGGACTTCATTGTATTATCTACTCTTAAGCTAGCCAGGTGCTTAGGTGCCTTACTCTGTCAGTTTTGCTTGATCTTAGGATCTCTTAGTATTTGTTTTCTGTTTTATATTCCCTGCTACACTTTCTGTTAGGAGGTGTCCATCTTTTCACCCAGTCCCTAGATCTTGTAGGGATTCCTCCCTCGCAACTATAGGTCTTCGTTCAGACTAGCTGAGGACTTTAGCGGTTATGGTCGCAGGATCAGGTCCCCCGTTACATTGTAGGGATCCAGCTCAGTCCTATTGTAGGGACAGAATTCCCACCTTTCCTTAGTGCTTGTAGCAGATCATAACAGGCAAAGATTACAGACCACAGGTAGTCGAGCGGCCCAAGACTTAGGTCCCTCACGAGGAACCTCCGTGGCCTTTTGGGGTTCGGAGGCCTGAACGGGGGATTCGAGTGGTTTGGAAAAGGTGGGAGCCAACCGAAACCTGTGCCTACACTGGGTCAGCTCCAACCTCCGCTCGTGAAAATGGAGGTCAATGCGGGTAGATATGGAGATAAGCTTCTCCAGTGTGGCGGGAATCTCCCTGGTAGCCAAAGCGTCTTTAATATGGTCAGCCAGTCCTCTCCAGTAGACCAGAATGAGAACTTTATCCGACCATTCTAGCTTAGAGGCCAGAGTCCGAAATTGGACAGAAAACTGACTGACCAAAGACGAACCCTGTGCCAATGCCAGCAGCTGGAGCGCCGCATCGTGGGTGACCTGTGGTCCTAAAAAGACCTTTTTAAGAGCCTCCAAGAAACGAGGAGCACTCCGCACCACACGATCGTCGCGCTCCCGCAGAGGCGTTGCCCACTCCAACGCTCTGCCCGAGAGTAGAGACAATACAAAACCCACTTGTGCCCGATCCGTGGGGAAACGTGTAGCTAGAAGCTCGAGCTGTATAGAGCACTGACTCATGAATCCCCGACATTGCTTGCTGTCACCGGCAAACTTATCAGGAAGCTGGAGGTGGGATAATGTAGGGGCAGAGGTGGTAGAGGACAAACTGGCTGCAGCCGCGCTAGCAGCCTGAACAGCGATTCAGGTAACATCCACAGCTGAGGTTGTGCGCTCAAGAGCCGCCAACCTACCCTTCAGCTGCTGGATGTACTGTGGTAGACGCTGGTCATCAGCCATTTTACTAGCCAGACCCTGGCGCTAGTATATTATAGTTAAGGGCCTGCGGAACGCACCTAATAGATATTAAGGAGAGGTGCTTTCGCAGCCCAGGGTCCACTGTGCAGGCAGAACCTGCTGCTAGTAAGATGGCGCAAATAGGCAGTATGAGCGAACTCTGTTATCCCGCAGGGTCGCAGATGTAAACGCCGTAGCACTATATGGCGGTTTTTAGCAAACTCTGTTATTCCACAGAGTCACTAACTAAAATGTCAATGTTAATGTTAATTCACAGAGCCGCTGTGACAAAGACTGTGTCCTGTTAGACTCACAGGAGACACAGATGACTGTTAGGCGGATTGCAGTCTGTGGTCATGCAATCAGAAAACAAGCAATAATCTCCTCACCGGAGTAGCCGGTATTCTAATGGCGTTTTCAGCCGAGCCCTGAACACGTGCATACAAAACTCCTCACCGGAGGTGCTGGTATTCTAGGGGCTTATTTCAGCTGGACCTAACCACATGCATACATGACCACACTGGCGCAAGCACATAACAGATTTGATACTAGCGCGCGGCCGTGCGGTTATGCCACCTTTTTAAGTAGCAGCTACAGGACCTTCCAGAAAAGGACCAATGAGAAACTGCTCCAGAACACAAGCACTTTCAGGACCTTCCTGGCGGACCAATGGGAGTCGCTGCTGTAACCGAGAATGTGACCCCTGATCTCCAATGGGAGATCTTGCCCTGGGAATGCTCAGATGGAGAAAGCGAGGACTTTGTCCCAGGACTGCCTGCTCCAGCACTGGTTATAGTAGAGGAACCAAGAGAGGCAGCAACCAGCCTCTGCACAGCATTAGACCGAGCGAGACGCTGGGACCAACGTCTCTTCTGAGCAGGCTCCACTGCGGCCGGAGATGGATGGGGGACCGCAGCAGGACTGGTTCGAGATTCCCCTTGTGCAGCAGCGGGAACTCGATCCCTAACATAAGTATCACTTATATGACAAGAAGGATGCACTAGAACATATTCCATCCACCGTCATCAAACTGACTAATATCTATTTCCCACAAGTTATTATTCACTAATAGGTACTATGTATCTGTCAGCAATGATGCAACTGCACCTGTTTGGCAAACCCATGAATATGCAGCATGTCAAAAGTTTATTGGAAACAACAGGAAGATATTCCAGAGTGGAAACCAAGGAGATAATTCACATAAGTGTGTTCCTGCTTCTGCATTACAGGAGACAATAAGACCAGAAAAGGTACATTCGAACACTGCCAGATATAAAGTCTCTTATGGCTGTAGCTGATTTATATAGTTTTTGCATTTTGCTTTTAATGTTTTAGCATAAAAAAATAATCATTGTAAGGTGGCTGTTAGACACATAGTGGATGGGAGATAAGCCTGAAGTAATGCTTTAGTGAACTGAAAGAGTTTAAATGACCATGATAGTTTGAGTGTAAGCTGCTAAAGAGTTGGAGAGACAGCTGCTCACCATATCTCCATCGCTGGGTGTAGTTCACTTGGTAAAATGAGACCTGTTAGTCTCACACATACTGTGTGTATGGAGGTGTGCAGATCTCCTGGATTGAGTGCCTTTGCTAAAGTACTAAGAAACTGGACTCTAAGGCTACTTTCACACATCCGTTTTTTTTAATCAGGCGCGATCCGGCGTATTTGTAAAAAAACGGATCCGGTACCGGATGTGTTTTTTTAGCATTGACTTACATTAGCGCCGGATCACGCCTGATGTCACTGCGTTGCATCCGTTTTTGGCCGGATCCGTCGGAAATGTACATTCCGGCGGCCGGACAAGACGCTTGCTGCAACGTTTTTTTTTTTTTCCGGAGCCGCCTGACAGTGCCTGAATCGGCAGGTGGCCGGAAACAATGCAAACCTATGGAGCCGGACCAGTATTTTGACAAATCCGTCAGAAAACTGATCCGGAGTCCAAGGTCTCTCTCTCTCTCTCTCTTTTCTCTCTCTCTCTCCTCGGTCCGGACATTCAAGCCTGCATTTTCAACATGGAAATTTTATATTTCCGGGTTGAAAAGGTCAGGACGGATCAGGCAAAAAGCCTGATCAGTTGCATCAGTTTTTTAACCCCTCTCTGCCATCAGACGTACTATTCCGTCCATGTGACCCTGGACCTAATTCCCATGGACGGAATAGTACGTCATAGGCGATCAGCTGCGCTCCCGGGGGAGCGTAGCTGATCGCCGCCGGGTGTCAGCTGTATATCACAGCTGACACCCAGCACTATGTGTCAGGAGCGGTCACGGACCGCTCCCGGCACATTAACCCCTAGCACACCGCGATCAAACATGATCGCGGTGTGCCCAGGGCACAGGGGAGGATCGCGCAGGCAGGGGCTCCCTGCGCGCCCCCCTGAGACCCTCAGAGCAGCGCGATGTGTCGCGCTGTTCCAAGGGTCCGTCCTCCCTCCAGGTCCCCGGATCCTAGATGGCGCCGGGGTCCTGCAGGGAGGCGGCTTCCTCAGTGCCTGCTGAGAGCAGGCGCAGAGGAAGCCTGCAGCGATGCCAGAGCGATCGCTGGTGTGACAGAGTGCTGTGCACACTGTCACACCAGCGATCTGCTAAAATACTGTGATGTCCCACCCTGGGACAAAGTAAAAAAGTAAAAAAAATAAAAATAAAAAGTGGTAAATAAAATCATCAAAAAAAAAATATTCCCCAATAAATTCATTTCTTCCTGTAAATAAAAAAAAACAAAACAATAAAAGTACACATATTTGGTATCGCCGCGTCCGTAACGACCCCCCCTATAAAACTGTCCCACTAGTTAACCCCTTTAGTGAACCCCTTAAAAAAAAAAAAAAAAACTAAGCAAAAAATCAATGCTTTATCATCATACCGCCGAACAAAAAGTGGAATAACACGCGATCAAAAAGACAGATATAAATAAACATGGTACCGCTGAAAACGTCATCTTGTCCCGCAAAAAACGAGCCGTCATACAGCATCATCAGCGAAAAAATAAAAAAGTTATAGCTCGCAGAATGAAGCGATGCAAAAATAATGATTTTTTATATAAAATTGTTTTTATTCTATAAAAGCGCCAAAACATAAAAAAATGATATAAATGAGGTATAGCCATAATCGTACTGACCCGAAGAATAAAACTGCTTTATCAATTTTACCACACACGGAACGGTATAAACGCCTCCCCCAAAAGAAATTCATGAATTGCTGATTTTTGTTCATTCTAACCTCCCAAAAATCGAAATGAAAAGCGATCAAAAATGTCACGTGCTCAAAAATGGTACCAATAAAAACGTCACCTCGTCCCGCAAAAAATAAGACCTCACATGACTCTGTGGGCCAAAATATGCAAAAATTATAGCTCTCAAAATGTGGTGATGCAAAAAACTACTTTTTGCAATAAAAAGCGTCTTTTAGCGTGACAGCTGCCAATCACAAAAACCCGCTATAAATAGTAAATCAAACCCCCCTTTATCACCCCCTTAGTTAGGGAAAAATAATAAAATTAAAAAAATGTATTTATTTCCATTTTCCCATTAGGGTTAGTGTTGCGGCTAAAGTTAGGGTTAGGATTGGCGCTAAAGTTAGTATTAGGGTTATGGTTGGGATTAGGGTTAGGGGTGTGTTAGGGTTAGGTTTGTGGTTAGGGTTGGGACTAGGGTTAGGGGTATGTTGGGGTTAGGGTTGGAGTTAGAATTGGGGGTTTCTGCTGTTTAGGCACATCAGGGGCTCTCCAAATGTGACATGGTGTCTGATCTCAATTCCCGCCAATTCTGCATTGAAAAAGTCAAACGGTGCTCCTTCACTTCTGAGCTCTGCCATGCGCCCAAACAGTAGTTTACCCCCACATATGGGGTATCAGCGTACTCTGTACCCCAAGAGTTATTGTGCAATTTGTCCTATTTCTTCTGTTACCCTTGGGAAAATAAAAAACTGGGGGCAACAAAATCATTTTTGTAAAAAAAAAATGATTTTTTGTTTTTTTAACGGCTGTATGTTATAAATTTTCTGTGAAGCACTTGGGGCTTCATAGCGCTCACCACACTTCTAGATAAGTTCCTTGTGGGGTCTATTTTCCAAAATGGGGTCACTTGTGGGGGGTTTCCACTGTTTAGGCGCATCAGGGGCTCTCCAAATGCGACATGACGCCCCCAGACCATTCCATCAAAGTCTGCAATCCAAAACGTCACTACTTCCCTTCCGAGCCCAGACGTGCACCCATACAGTCGTTTTCTCACACATGCTGGGTATCAGCGTACTCAGGACAAATTGGACAACAACTTTTGGGGTCCAATTTCTCCTGTTACCCTTGTGAAAATAAAATATTGGGGGCGAAAAAAATCATTTTTGTAAAAAAAAAAAAGGATTTTTTATTTTTATGGCTGTACGTTATAAACTTCTGGGAAGCACTTCGGGGTTCAAAGTGCTCACCACACATCTAGATAAGTTCCTTGTGGGGTCTATTTTCCAAAATGGGGTCACTTGTGGGGGTTTCCACTGATTAGGCACATCAGGGGCTCTCCAAATGCGACATGACGCCCCCAGACCATTCCATCAAAGTCTGCAATCCAAAACGTCACTACTTCCCTTCCGAGCCCCGACGTGCGCCCATACAGTAGTTTACTCCCACATATTGGGTATCAGCGTACTCAGGACAAATTGGACAACAACTTTTGGGGTCCAATTTCCTTGGGAAAAATCAAAAATTTGGGACTAAAAAATCATTTTTGTGGAAAATTGTTTTTTTTTTTTTCACACCCAGGCATTATAAACTTTTGTGAAACACTTTGGGGCTCAAAGTGCTCACAACAGATCTAGATAAGTTCCTTAGGGGGTCTAGTTTCCAAAATGGTGTCACTTGTGGGGGGTTTCCACTGTTTAGGCGCATCAGTGGCTCTCCAAACACGACATGGCGTCCAATCTCAACTCCAGCCAATTTTAGTTTGAAAAAGTCAAACGGCGCTCCTTCCCTTACGAGCTCTGCCGTGTGCCCAAACAGTGGTTTTCCCCCACATATAGGGTATTGGCGTACTCAGGAGAAATTGCACAACAACTTTATCTGCCCATTTTCTCCTTTTACCCTTGTCAAAATAAAAAAAAAGTTTGTAAAAGATCATTTTTGTGGCTAAAAAGTTAAATATTAATTTTTTCCTTCCACGTTGCTTCAGCTCCTGTGAAGCACCTGAAGGGTTAATAAACTTCTTGAATGTGGTTTTGAGTACCTTGAGGGCTGCAGTTTTTAGAATGGTGTCACTTTTTGGTATTTTCTGCTATATAGACCCGTCAAAGTGACTTCAAATGTGAGGTGGTCCCTAAAAAAATGGCTTTGTAAATTTTGTTGTAAAAATGAGAAATCACTGGTCAACTTTTAACCCTTATAATTTCCGAACAAAAAAAAAATTTTGGTTCCAAAATTGTGCTGATGTAAAGTAAACATGTGGGAAATGTTATTTCTTAACTATTTTGTGTGACATATTTCTCTGTTTTAAGGGAAAAAAAATTCAAAGTTTGAAAATTGCAAAATTTTCAAAATTTTCGCCATATTTGTGTTTTTTTTCAAAAATAAACGCAAGTTATATCGAAGAAAATATACTTCTAACGTGAAGTACAATATGTCACGAGAAAACATTCTCAGAATCGCGAAGATCCGTTGAAGCGTTCCAGAGTTATAACCTCATAAAGAGACAGTGGTCAGAATTGTAAAAATTGGCCCGGTCATTAACGTGCAAACCACCCTTGGGGTGAAGGGGTTAAAATCAGCGCCGGATCCGTCCTATCAGGCATAGGACGGATTATGCCTGATTCAAAAAAACTGATGTGTGAAAGTAGCTAAGGAGAGAGAGAGAGAGAGAGACCTCCGGATCAGTTTTCTGACGGATTTGTCAAAAATCTGGTCCGGCTCCATAGGTTTTCATTGTTTCCGGCCGCCTGAAGTGCCGATTCAGGCACTGTCAGGCCCTCCGGAAAAAAAAAAAAAACGTTGCATCAAGCGTCTTGTCCGGCCGCCGGAATGTACAATTCCGACGGATCCGGACAAAAACGGATGCAACGCAGTGACATCAGGCGCGATCCGGCGCTAATGTAAGTCAGTGCTAAAAAAACGCATCCGGTACCGGATCCGTTTTTTTAAAAACACGCCGGATCGCGCCTGATTCAAAAAGCCTGATGTGTGAAAGCAGCCTAAGCCAGGCGGGCTAACCAGCACTATTGTATGGACTTGATACTTGATGTTTCACTTTGTGCTGGATAAGGGCTATATTTAAGACAGTGATTTGTCTTTTTCAGACATGCACAAAAATGAGGCAGACCTCTTTGTGTGCAGATCTGAAAAAGATGGACTTCTAAGGACAGAGGCGAGAGAGTGTCCAAAGTGACTCTGTTAACCATATAAGAGTGAATGGCTCCATTGGAGCTCTGTTGAGTTTTCCACCAGGAACCTTGTTTTTGAGGATTCCGACTGAAGCCCTGATCCAGGGTTCAGCGGAGAGCAATGCATATTTGTGAGCCGAACCTTATAGATATTTTCATTGCCCACAGATGTTGTAAAATCTGTAGATATTTTCAGAATTGTTGTTTCACTGAGGGCTGCTGCCTTTTTGATGCTTCTTCCTAATATCTTTTTGGGTATCAGGCATTGTATACAACTCCTCAGACTGAAATAACTTGAGTTCCATAACTCCTTTTAGGGCATGTGCACACGTTGCAGATTTGCTATGGATTTGCCGCTGCAGATCCGCTGCAGATTTCCTAGTGATTTACAGTACAATATAAATCTATGGAAAAAAAAAAGCTGTGCAAACGCAGTGGTTTATTTTCCGCAGCATGTCAATTCTTTGTGCGGATTCCGCAGCATTTTTACATCCATTCAATTATAGGAATACGCAGGTGTAAAAACTCATGCTAAATCCTCTCTAAATCCGCAGGAAAAACGCGCGGATTTTGACCTGCGGATTCTGCCAAAAATAGCAGATTACACGAGGTTAATTCCGCAACGTGTGCACATACCCTTAACGTCAATGGAAATTAAAGGAATTTTCCTTTTTTTTTGCTGAATTAGTAGAGAATCTGGCCAGAGTTTACTATATTTAGCATATTAAATAGTAAATTCTGATATTTTGTTTTTACTTTGCTGTTTATGTTAATTCTATATGCTAAACAGTTAAATATGAGCAAGGGTTAGGGAGCGAACTGACAGCTTCCGTGTGTAACATGACTAGTGTTGTCTTTGTGCTATCATTCATGATCTGTACTTTCTGTCTTCCAGAACATCACCTGAGCTCCATAAGTCTGTCTTACCCTCAGGGGTTTCTCCCAGTGACTGTTGCTGGCACTCCCTGTGATAAATGGAAAAGTATTTAGCAGAGAAACTTTCACAGTGTGACATAATCACCTGCATTTACATTTCACTGGATGCGATACCATTGCTATGAGAACTGGCTCTTCTTTCTGTATGTGCCTTTTTCACCTTTCTCTGATGTCTTGAGAGTGAATACATTGGTGTATTTAATTCAGTAGATCTCTTTCATTACTCATTCATTATCCATTTAATATTATTATTTACTTTCATCAGACATACCCATTTTAACCACTTTAACCCCTTAGTGACAGAGCCATTTTGCAGCTTAATGATCGGGCCAATTTTTACAATTCTGACCACTGTCACTTTATGAGGTTATAACTCTGGAACGCTTTAAACGAATCCAGCTGATTCTGAGATTGTTTTTTCATGACATATTGTACTTCAAGTTAGTGGTAAAAACATTTTTATATGACTTGCTTTCATTTATGAAAAAAACGGAAATATGGCGAATATTTAGAAAATTTCACAATTTTCAAACTTGAAATTTTTATGCCCTTAAATCAGAGAGATATGTCACACAAATTTCTTAATAAATAATATTTCCCACATGTCTACTTTACATCAGCACAATTTTGGGAACAAAATTTTCTTTTGTTACGAAGTTTTAAGGGTTAAAAGTTGACCAGCAATTTCTCATTTTTACAACACCATTTTTTTTTTGGGACCACATCACATTTGAAGTCACTTTGAGGGTATATATGATAGAAAATACCCAAAGGTGACACCATTCTAAAAACTGCACCCCTCAAGGTGCTCAAAACCACATTCAAAAAGTTTATTAACCCTTCAGGTGCTTCATAGGAGCTGAAGCAATGTGGAAGGAAAAAATTGAAATTAAACTTTTTTTGCAAAAGCTTTACTTTGGAACCAATTTTTTTTTATTTTCACAAGTGTTAAAAGAAAAAATGAACCACAAAATTTATTGTGCAATTTCTCCTGAATACGCCGATACCCCATATGTGGGGGTAAACCACTTTTTGGGCGTACGGCAGAGGTAGCAAGGGAAGGAGCGCCGTTTGACTTTTTCAACTCAGAATTGGCTGGATGCCATGTCGCGTTTAGAGAGCCCCTGAAGTGCCTAAACAGTGGAAACCCCCAAAAAGTGACCCCATTTTGGAAACTAGACCCCTTAAGGAACTTATCTAGATGTGTGGTGAGCACTTTGAACCTCCAAGTGCTTCACACAAGTTTATAACGTAGAGCCGTGAAAATAAAAAATCATATTTTTTCCACAAAAATTATCTTTTCACCCCAATTTTTATTTTCCCAAGGGTAACAAGACCCCAAAAGTTTTTGTGCAATTTGCCCTGAGCATGCTGATACCCCATATGTGGGGGTAAACCACTGTTTGGGTGCATGGCAGAGCTTGGTAGGGAAGGAGCGACGTTTGACTTTTTCAACGCAGAATTGACTGGACGCCATGTCGCGTTTGTAGAGTCCCTGATGTGTCTAAACAGTGGAAACCCCCCACAAGTGACCCCATTTTGGAAACTAAACCCCCTAAGGAACTTATCTAGATGTGTGGTGAGCACTTTGAACCCCCAAGTGCTTCACAGAAGTTTATAACGCCAGGGCGGGAAAATAAAAAATCATATTTTTTTCCACAAACCTGATCGTTTAGACCCAATTTTTTATTTTCCCAAAGGTAACAGGAGAAATTAGACCACAAAAGTTGTTGTCCAATTTGTCCTGAGTACGCTGATACCTCATATGGGGGGGACCACTGTTTGGGCGCACAGCAGGGCTTGGAAAGGAAGTAATAACGTTTTGGAATGTAGACGTTGATGGGGGTCATGTTCCGTTTGCAGTGCCCCAGATGTGCCTAAATCCCCCACAAGTGACACCATTTTGGAAACTAGACCCCCTAAGGAACTTATTTAGATCTGTGGTGAGCACTTTGAACCCCCAAGTGCTTCACAGAAATTTATAAATGCAGAACAGTGAAAATAAAAAATCATTTTTTTCCTCAAAAATGATTTTTTTAGCCAGCTATTTTTTATTTTCCCAAAGGTAACAAGAGAAATTAGAACCCCAAAATTGGTGTGCAATTTGTCCTGAGTACGCTGATACCCCATATGTTGGGGTAAACCACTGTTTGGGCGCACGGCAGGGCTCGGAAGGGAGGGAGCGCCATTTGACTTTTTGAACGCCACGTCGTGTTTGGAGACCCGCCGATGTGCCTAAACAGTGGAAACCCCTCAATTCTAGCTCCAACCCTAACCCCAACACACCCCTAACCCTAATCCCAACCCTAATCCTAACCCTAATCCCAACCCTAATTCCAACCCTAATTGTAACCCTAACCCTAATTGTAACCCTAACCCTAATTATAACCCTAACCCTAAGGCTAGGTTCATTTTGCGTTTTACCAGCCCGTTCAACACATAGCGTTGGCAGGCTGGTAACGGTATAGCATAACGCGATCGCGTTATGCTATACCCGCTAGCGCAGAGGAATCAGCGGATGATTCATCTGCGCTAGCGGTGACGGAGCCCAGACGCTGCAGGCCGGATCATGTTCTCTGGGTCTCGGCTACCCCCGGCAGCCGAGACCCCGGAGAAGACTGCCCAAGCCCCCCCAGCACATCGCGGCGGGCGCACTGAGCATGCGCCTGACATTTTCTCGGCCTCAAAGATGGTGGCACCCACCGGGGACACCGGAGGGCCCGGGGGCCACATGGAGGGTATCGGGGGCCACAAGGGGGGGATCGGGGACCCTTTTTCTCTCTCCTCTGATGTCCGATCACATCAGAGGAGAGAGAAATTAAATGGCACATTTTTTTTTTTTTTGTTGCAATCGCCGTTATAGGGTTAATAACGGCGATCGCAACACTGGGGTCGGTAAAAACCCCCGGTAGCCGAGACCCCGGAGAAAATGCGACAGCGGGGGGCGCTATTCAGTTTTTCCACAGCGCCGTTAATTAACGACGCTGTGGTTTAAGTACCCTTAATGACTGCCGTGAAAAGGCGTATCGGCAGTCGTTAAGGGTTAATGGCTGCTTTCTATAGGGGAAGTAGTTACGATTTATACATTTTCAATGCAGTGACCGCATTAGTATAAAATAAATGGCCGCCATATAATAGAAGGAAAGACCAGGTAAATAGTTCTAATCTATTAAATTGATTATATGGATTGATCTTTTCTTAGGGTCCCGTCACACTCAGCGACGCAGCAGCGATCTCGACAACGATACGACCTGGCAGGGATCGTTGCTGCGTCGCTTTGTGGTCGCTGGTGAGCTGTTACATAGGCAGACTCACCAGCGATCAGAACCAGCGAGCACGCTGGTATCCAGTGTAAACAGCGGGTAACTAAGTGCCGCGCGGCACCTAGTTACCCGATATGTACCCTAGATACCGGCTCTCAGCACTCTACAGCAGAAGCTGGGAGCCGGTATCCAGGGTACATATCAGGTAACTAGGTGCCGCGCGGTGCTTACTTACCCGATATGTACATTGGATACCAGCTCGCGCTGGCCAGCGGGAGACCAATGATCAAAAAATGGTCCAGGACATTCAGCGACGATCAGCGATACCCAGCAGGGTGGCTGATCGTCGCTTCATGTCACACATAGCGAGATCACTGGCTAGGTCCCTGTTGCATCACAAAATCGGTGATGCTGCAGCGATCTCGCTTAGTGTGACGGGGGCTTTAGGTGCAATTACACTGCGTGATTATCCAGTTTCTTGATAACAATCAGTGTAACCATACTGCTAATCACCCTATGTGCGGACAAAACTCTCATTTCTTGGGTGAAATGTACAGCGTTCAAATGTAGATCATCTTATCTGTAATCTTGTACTTTCTGGTAACATCTAGATACACATTTTTGATTATGCAATATTCTTTTCATGTACAGTAACTGCCCATAGTCACATGCAGATGTTAATGGAGATAGAAATGTTCAGTTTTTCTCTAAATGCCAAAGTGTTTACAGAAAAAAGGCACTGATTATCATAATTGTGCAAGATGGCATTAGAAAAGTCTGTTTTTCTCCAGTAGTATTAATATAGAAACTTGTGGAGTTAGCAGTCACAATCGGACCTCTGCTCCCGAAGGCAATGGATCTGCAATGTTATATCAGAAACACAACGGCAAACTAGTTAGTCGGGATGTAGGAGTAATGACTTGTTCTTGATGCCTTTTAATGTTTTCATGCTGTATAGAAATAATTCTAAATCACTAAAAATACATTTGTCTGTCCAAGAACCTGCAGTCATTTTGAAATACAAGAACATAGAAATAACTGCTAGAACAACAAACTGGTCTTAACATATGTTCACTTGGCTGATCCTGCTGAATTTGTAGGAACTGGTCAACTATCTGTGTGTATGGGCTACTCATCCCCCCTTGATGGCACATATTAGGAGAAAGAAGGCTGGAATACTGTGTTCAGTTCTGGGCACCACATTTTAAAAAAGACATTGAAGAATTGGAGTAAGTTCAGAGAAGAGCTACCAGGTTGGTGAGCAGAGTGCAAAGTATGTCCTACGGGGAACAGTTAAAAAATCGGGTAATGTTTAGCTTACAAAAAAGAAGTCTAAGAAGAGACTTAATAGCTGTCTACAAATATCTGAAGGATGTCACAGTGTAGAGAGATCATCCTTATTCTCATTTGCACATGGAAACACGAGATGCAATGGAATGAAACTGAAAGGGAGAAGATACAGATTAGATATTAGTAAAAACTTTTTGACAGTGCCGGTGATCAATGAATGGAACAGGCTGCCATGAGAGGTGGTGAGTTCTCCTTCAATGGAAGTCTTCAAACAGAGGCTGGACAGACATCTGTCTGAGATGATTTAGTGAATTCTGCTTTGAGCAGGGAGTTGGGCACGATGACCCTGGAGGTCCCTTCC
>JARQOD010000006.1:248683453-248705152 GCA_033576555.1 Oophaga sylvatica
TTTGTTGAGCAATTTCTCCTGATTGCACCAATAACCTGCTTGTAATCGGGACTACTTTTCAGGCACAGTACAGAGATTTGAAGGGAAGGAGAGCCATATTATAGTGCATATTTTACTGTTATGGTCTTTGGGTGCCATGACCCACTGGAAGAGCCCCTGAGGTGCCAGAACAGCAGGATTCCCCCATAAGTGACCCTATCTTAAAAACGACATCTCTCAATGAATACATCTTGGGGAACAGTGATCAAATTGAAACCACAGGTGTGTTATAAAATTTTATACCATTGGGCAGTGAAAAAAATAATTACCGTCCATTTTTACCACAAAAATGTCGTTTTAGCCCCAGATTTTGCATTTTCTCACAGGGAAATGGGAAAAATTGCATCAAAATTTGTCACAAAATTTCTGCTGAACGAGCAGCTGTGGCTGTATAGTACTGCTTAGCCACACAGCGAGACTTGGGAGAGAAAGAGTGCTATTTGCTTCCCGGAGCGCAGATTTTTCTACAATAGTTTGCGGACTCCATATACAGAACCCCTAAGTGCTAGAAGAGCAGAATATCCCATATTGAAAAATATACCTTGCCAAATTATATATTGCCAAACGTGGATGCTAAATGTGATTAAGGCACATTGTGGGGCTCAAAGGTGAGCAGGCATTTAGATTTGAGAGCACAGAATTTGCTGGATTTCTTTTCGGGGGCGATGAGCTATAGCGCTTTTCCAGAGCATTTGTACTACCAGTAACATGGAAACCCCTATATTTAAGTTAATAGACGATGGACCCGAGTGGGGACTTCCTTTTTTTGTGGATTGAGATGAAGTTTTTAATGGAAACATTTTAAATAACGTTTGGGATCACATTTATCCTGTGCACTACATTGAGCACTTACATCTGGGTTTCCATCTAAATCTCAGAGTAATGCTATTCAGATGAATCCCCCAAGGGATCCATTCACTATAATGAGGCAGCAAAGTTACTCTGGAATCTGTCTGGCCTCTGTTCAGTGGTGTCCTTTTCAGAAGTTCACAAAACTATGGCAGACTGCACTCTTATGCACTCCTAAAACGACGGACTTCGCCGGACCATAGGCCAGACAGCATCCACAGTGACTCCATCTGCCTCATTATAGGGAATCTTCCGCTGGAGCTTCCGTCTGAATCACGTATTTACCACTGTGTAAGCGCTCAGCGTAGAGCATAGGATAAATGTGAGCCGAGCCTTATTGCGATCTTTGGGAGGCTGAATGAACAAATCAACAGCAGGTGAAGAATTGGTTATATTTATTTTTTACACTGTTCCTTGTGCGTTATAAATGATTAGACGACTCTATTCCTCAGGTCGTTGTGATTACAACAATACCAAATTTATATGAGTTTATGTTTGGCTGCTGTCACATACTAAAGGTGCTTTTTTTGTTTTTTTTGTTGCAAAAAAACATTTTGAGAGCTTTAATTTTTCCATATTTCTGCTGATAGAGTCATGTGAGAGCTAGTTTTTGCAGGACGAGTTGACATTTTATTTTTGGGCACATAACATTTTTTGATCGCTTTCTATTCCAATTTTTGGTAGGCAGAATGAAAACTTTTTTTTATGGCGTTCACTGAAAATTTTAACTGGTGTCACACTTTTATAGATTAGGTCATTCCGGACGTGGCAAATCCAAATATGTGTACTTCTTTGGTTTATTTATATTTTTACATAAAAATGTGTATTTATTAATGTAATACGTGTATATACAGTGGGTACGGAAAGTATTCAGACCCCTTTAAATTTTTCACTCTTTGTTTCATTTCAGCCATCAAAAAAAGTTCATTTTTTTTCTCATTAATGTACACTCTACACACCATCATGACTGAAAAAATAGAAATGTACAAATTTTTGCAAATTTATTAAAAAAAGAAAAGCTGAAATAACACATGGTCATAAGTATTCAGGCCCTTTGCTCAGACACTCATATTTAAGTCACATGCTGTCCATTTCCTTATGATCTTCCTTGAGATGGTTCTACTCCTTCATTGGAGTCCAGCTGTGTTTAATTAAACTGCTAGGACTTGATTTGTAAAGGCACACACCTGTCTATTAAGACCTCACAGCTCACAGCGCATGTCAGACCAAATGAGAATCATGAGGACAAAGGAACTGGCCAAGGAGCTCAGAGACAGAATTGTGGCAAGGCACAGGTCTGGCCAAGGTTATAAAAGAATTTCTGCAGTACTCAGAGTTCCTAAGAGCACAGTGGCCGCCATAATGGAAGAAGTTTGGGACCACCAGAAGTCTTTCTAGACCTGGCCATCCAGCCAAACTGAGCAATCGTGGGAGAAGAGCCTTGGTGAGAGGTAAAGAAGAACCCCAAGATAACTGTGGCTGAGCTCCACAGATGCAGTAGGGAGATAGGAGAAAGTTCCACAATGTCAACTATCACTGAAGCCCTCCACCAGTCGGGCCTTTATGGCAGAGTGGCCCGACGGAAGCTTCTCCTCAGTGCCAGACATGTGAAAGCCCGCATAGAGTTTGCTAAAAAAAACACATGAAGGACTCCCAGACTATGAGAAATAAGATTCTCTGGTCTGATGAGACGAAGATAGAACTTTTTGGTGATAATTCTAAGCAGTATGTGTGGAGAAAACCAGGCACTGCTCATCACCTGCCCAATACAATCCCAACAGTGAAATGTGGTGGCAGCATCATGCAATGGGGCTGTTTTTCAGCTGCAGGGACAGGACGACTGGTTGAAATTGAAGGAAACATGAATGCGGCCAAGTACATAGATATCTTGGATGAAAACCTCTTCCAGAGTGCTCTGGACCTCAGACATGGCCGAAGGTTCACCTTCCAACAAGACAATGACCCTAATCACACAGCTAAAATAACAAAGGAGTGGCTTCAGAACAACTCTGTGACCATTCTTGACTGGTCCAGCCAGAGCCCTGACCTAAACCCAATTGAACATCTCTGGAGAGACCTGAAAATGGCTGTCCACCAATGTTCACCATCCAACCTGACGGAACTGGAGAGGATCTGCAAGGAAGAATGGCAGAGGATCCCCAAATCCAGTTGTGAAAAACTTGTTGCATCATTCCCAAGAAGACTCATGGCTGTACTAGCTCAAAGGGTGCTTCTACTCAATACTGAGCAAAGGGTCTGAATACTTATGACCATGTGATATTTAAGTGTTTCTTTTTTAATAACTTTGCAAAAATTTCTACATTTCTGGGTTTTTTTCAGTCAAGATGGGGTGCAGAGTGTACATCTGAAACAACGGATACTGGAAGCATGTGCTAGCATTTCTTCTGTGGTGTTGCTATCAGTGTGTCAAGAGTGGGAGAAAAGGGTTGCATTGACAATCCAACACAATGGGCAGCACTTTGAACACATTTTATAAGTGGTCATAAACTTGTAGATAACTCATAAAAGAATAAAACTAGGTTAAAACCAAGCACACCATTGTTTTTCTTGTGAAATTCTCAATGAGTTTGATGTGTTCTTCCCACTGAAAAAAATAAAGTTGGATCCAAAATGGTCGACTTCAAAATGGCCACCATGGTCACCACCCATCTTAAAAAGTTTCCCCCCCTCCCATATACTAATGTGCCACAAACAGGAAGTTGATATCACCAACCATTCCCATTTTATTTAGGTGTATCCATATAAATGGCCCACCTTGTATATTTGACATTTAATGTATTATTTTTTTACTTTGGTTCAGAAATTATTTCTTTATGTGTGAATGAATTCTACAATGCCTTTCTATGTGACTTTTTCACTCAAGGGGATCAGTAACAATACAGTGTGTCATATTTGTGCCCCCAAGAGATAAAGTATTATGATGTGGCATGCACCATATTTAAAAAAAACACCACGTCTTCAAATACATTACAGCTACAGTCACACGTGCGAGACTCTCTCATGAACACCCGGCACTGACGCCGGCACTCGGATCGGAGCGTGCAGCTGCATGTATTTCTATGCAGCTGCACGCTCCGGTCCGAGTGCCGGCGGTAGTGCCAGGTGAATCGTTCAAGTTTCTCGCATGTGTGATCCCAGCCCAAAGGCAAAGAACTGAGATGGACTATAAGCTGCTATACGTGCAAAGTTTAAGAGCATGTTCACATTGTGGCCATTTCATAGAGAAAGCCCATGGAAAAAAAAACACAAAAATGAGCAGATACATTACAACAAGTAAATCAGTAAAGGGTAGTAGTACATGTAAATAACAAAGGGTTAAAGCTATTCAGATAAAAAAAAGGCATCCCACCACCTCAAGGTGTACCCATCAGGACGGCCCTACCCTGTATGTATACAGTACAGACCAAAAGTTTGGACACACCTTCTCATTCAAAGATTTTTCTGTATTTTCATGACTATGAAAATTATAGAATCACACTGAAGGCATCAAAACTATGAATTAACACATGTGGAATTATACATTACACTTTACAAAAAGTGTGAAACAACTGAAAATATGTCTTATATTCTAGGTTCTTCAAAGTAGCCACCTTTTGCTTTGATTACTGCTTTGCAAGCAGAAAAGGTGAACGGATGGACTCTACATGCCTGGTTCCCACCGTGAAGCATGGAGGAGGAGGTGTGATGGTGTGGGGGTGCTTTGCTGGTGACACTGTTGAGGATTATTCAAAATTGAAGCGGTGAGCGGTCCAGCTCACCTCAAACTGCTCGATTGGGTTCAGGTCTGGTGACTGTGGAGGACAGGTCATCTGGCGTAGCACCCCAATACTCTCCTTCTTGGTCAAATAGCCCTTACACAGCCTGGAGGTGTGTTTGGGGTCATTGTCCTGTTGAAAAATAAATGATGGTCCAACTAAACGCAAACCGGATGGAATAGCATGCTGCTGCAAGATGCTGTGGTAGCCATGCTGGTTAGTATGCCTTCAATTTTGAATAAATCCCCAACAGTGTCACCAGCAAAGCACCCCACACATCACACCACCTCCTGCATGCTTCACGTGGGAACCAGGCATGTAGATCCATCCGTTCACCTTTTCTGCGTGCAAAGCAGTAATCAAAGCAAAAGGTGTCTACTTTGAAGAACCTAGAATATAAGACATATTTTCAGTTGCTTCACACTTTTTTGTAAAGTGTAATGTATAATTCCACATGTGTTAATTCATAGTTTTGATGCCTTCAGTGTGATTCTACAATTTTCATTGTCATGAAAATACAGAAAAATCTTTGAATGAGAAGGTGTGTCCAAACTTTTGGTCTGTACTGTATGTGCAGGGAAGTGGTGGACATATCTTTAGTAAACTTATTTTACAGTCCATTCCATCCCTTTTTGCTCTAAGTTTGGAATAGTTTGTTGAAGTTTCATTTGGTGCCTAGAAATAGTAAAAACTGACAATGTGATATTCCTATTTCTGATTTGTTGTTTTGTGATATGGGCATAAGCTGCAGATGTTTTACAAAAATTTCTGAAATTGGGATTCTGTTCCACATATCTAATTGGGATTGTTTCAGTAACATGTTCAATGATTTTTAGAAATAACTTAAGATCTATGGAATGCTCACAGAAATGCTTGCAACAAAGCTGCATGTGAAGAATCACCCTTATGCATTGTTATTATTTTACTCACTTGTAATGCACCATTAATTCCACAGCACTTTACTGACATCATCACTGTTCCCACTGGGGCTCACAATCTGAGTTTCCTATCAGTATGTCTTTGGAGTGTGGCAGAAAACCGGAGAACCTGGAGGAACCCACGCAAACACGTGGAGAACATACAAACTCCTTGAGAGGGAAGTGGTCCTTGACACACCAGGACATGAAAGCCTTATCTCGTGGTCACGTTATATAGATGATGTATTTTCCATCTGGCAGGAGTCCACGTCACGCCTCGACACTTTTCTTAACAACCTTAATACTAATAACGTGAAGATAAAACTTAATTGGAAATACAGTAAAACTAGGATGGAATTTTTGGATGTCTTTATTTTTAAGAAAGCGGATGGCATGTTGGCCACTGATATATACCGTAAAAGCACAGCAACAAATGTGCTTCTGCATGCGGACTCCTCCCACTTGCAACAACTTAAGCGATCTACACCGGTCAGCCAATTTTTAAGAACACGGCATATTTGTACTGAAAACTACATTTATCATCAACAAGCAAAGACTCTTACAAACAGATTCAGAGAAAGAGGCTATAAATATAGGGACATCCAAAAAGGCTATATTACGGCCACCAATACCAACAGACAATTAGAGTTGAGCGATACTTTCCGATATCCAAAAGTATCGGAATCGGAATGGTATCGCCGATACCCAAAAAATATCGGCGATACCCGATACCGATACCGGAAATCCAATGTAAGTCTATGGGAACAAAATATCGAATTAAAAAAACCCCATTCTTGCCTTGTTGGTTAATTGTACATGAAAGAAAACAACAAAGAGTAATGTAGAATGTATTGGGGAAGGTTGAGGAGACATTAAAGGCATAGATGTTTAACCCAATCAAATGGAATAGCATAAATATTTTTTTTTTTTAAAGATGTTCGGATTGACGAAGAAATTGACAATGTTGTTAACGTTTTTTCTATTTTGGCAAATATGTATATTTCACAACTTCCATGCTCTTCACCTTTTTAACTTTTGACACACTTTCTCCTTCATAATCTTCAGCAGCATCATCTTTTTCATCAAATTATTCTTCATCTTCACCTTCTTTATCTTCTTCTTAAACTTCTTGCTATTCATCTTTTTGTCAACATTACTCATATTCTTCTTATTAAACTATTATTCTTATTCATATTGTACTTCATCTTCTTCATCATATTCTTATTTGTGACAGAGATTCCTGTACTTGTAATCTGTCAAAGTATGAATTTTTCATCCTTCCGTTCTTGCTGTCACAAAAGATTTAAATTACAACAGTATTTGTCCGTGTTCAGTTTAGCCTGCAGCAGCAGGCATTTTCCAGGGGCACCACGAGGAGGAACGGACTCACCCCCATACACTGCTTAGTCTTCTTCTGCTTATAATTTAGAGCATATATTTTGCTCTTCATTTTGGTCTTATACTTCATGTTCTTCTGCTTTTTGATCTTCTGCTTATTGTTCTTCAGTCTCTTGTTCTGTATCTTGTAGTTTGTCTTAATCTTCTTAGTCCTGTTGGGTAATCTTTTATTTCTTCTTGACGTTTGGATGGTGTTTAGCTGGTTGGCTGATGCTCGTCGTCCTTATGGACCACAGACTTCTTCGGGTGGTATCAGGGTCGTGTCTTCATTGTGAGATCCAGAGTGATTCCAAAAAACCATTTAACAGAATCTTAAATTTGTAAATGTAGCAGAAGGTACAAGAGCCAATGCAAGTAATGAGGACCAGCTGACTGTGCTGGAACCCGGAGGGCAGCAGAAGGAAAAGAGCCAATGGCACAACCGAGGACCAGCTGACGTTACTGGGACACGGTTACTAAGCAGGAGGTACCTGTGCTCCAAAGCACTACCAAGGACCAGCAGACGTTGCTGGAACTCGGATACCGAGATGGAGGCACCTAGACCAAAGGCACTGCGGAGAACCAGTTGACGGTACTGGAACCCGAACGGGTAGCAGAAGGTACAAGAGCCAATGCAAGTAACGAGGACCAGCTGACTGTGCTGGAACCCGGAGGGGCAGCAGAAGGAAAAGAGCCAATGGCACAACCGAGGACCAGCTGACGTTACTAGGACACAGTTACTAAGCAGGAGGTACCTGTGCTCCAAAGCACTACCAAGGACCAGCAGACGTTGCTGGAACTCGGATACCGAGATGGAGGCACCTAGGCCAAAGGCACTGCGGAGAACCAGCTGACGGTACTGGAACCCGGACGGGTAGCAGAAGGTACCCATGGAAATTTAAGTTGACAAGCCGCGAGCCGGCCGCAGTTACCGAATCCCACAGTACTACAGTGGGTGATTGTCCTATTGTCACAACGGAAACAGCCTTTATTTCCATATCCCGCAGCACACATAGGAAGCACCTAAACTCCAGGCACCATAGAGTCGGCTAACCCGACCGCAACACGACAGGACAACTTATTGGAGGCTAAGTGACGTTTACACTGACAGGAAACAGATGGCGTGCTGTAACCAGTCTGGGCAGGAGTGAGTACCCGTGCCAATGACACTTCCGAGCAACAACTGTCGGTGTTGGAGCCCAGGGATGAGAAGAGAACCGGTTGGAGGCAGCAGGACTTTTTGCCGTTCACACAGCAGGGAAACAGCTGACATTACTGAACCCCAGTAACACAGGAGCAAGTGTTGACTGTGCTAACAGCACTTCCGAGCAACAACTGGCGGTGTTGAAGCCCAGGGATGAGAAGAGAACAGGGTGGAGGCAGCAGGACTTTTTGCCGTTCACACAGCAGGGGAACAGCTGACATTACTGAACCCCTGTAACACAGGAGCAAGTGTTGACTGTGCTAACAGCACTTACAGGCAACAACTGGCGGTGTTGGAGCCCAGGGTCAAGGAGGATGTTTAAATACTAGATCAAGTAATTTCCTTGTTACCTGTCAATTTTAAATGTTATACTTCAAACAAGAGAAAGATAACCTTTACTACCATAAGATGATGATTTCATTTAAACTAATATCGAGATAAATAAAGAATTGACAAACATAAACACATACATTAACATGTTGAACAGCAATGCAAACCACAAAATAAATTAGTTATGGAATCTGCTATACGGTTGTACATAAAAGCATACAAGTACATATTTGAATCCATTAATGATGGATAAGTAACATATGTACACCATTTTTATTGTATAGACAATGAATGTCTGACTTCAAAACATCATCAGCATTACAAGTTATCTGTGACATTACTAAAATGTTACATTTGCTGAATAATGTCACTAAACAGTTTATACAAAATTATACAATTTCCATCATGTAATACTCATAATATGTGGCAATAATCATTTTTATTAACAAACATAACCTTTAAAAAGTGCATAGTGCATAGTGAAAATTGCTATTTATGCCTGACTGTCGACTTGCAAGCATGACAACGGATAGATAAGGTATATTATAGATGAGACTGCATAGCCACAGATGGTGAATGGCGATGTAATACTGTACCTCAATAAAGTGTGCGTCACTACTACATAATTTTTTTTATATAGCTTTATAAACAGGGTACGTGGATATATGCTTGCGCCTTTGTTTTGACGCACAGACTGCCTTCCTGCTGAGACGCGTTGGGTAGTGAACAGTTGTGTGCAGTGTTCACTGCAGTCTCTGCAGAATAACCACACTTAGGCCTTATAACTTTTCAGACTTTCTTTATCAATCTATCAAGATGAAGAAGGCAGGGAGTAAGGCACGTGGTCGTGGCCGTGGAGTTTCTTCAGGGAGAGGACGTGGGGATTCTGTGGCTGCTGCGGCCCCCAGTGACACAGCATCCACCAGTTTTCCCCGTGAGCGTTCCTTTATGCGCACTTTTGTAGGAGCTCGGAGTACCCCCCTGCTGCGGGAAGAACAAATTGAAGCCGTTGTTGGTTGGATGGCAGCCAATGCATCGACTTCAATTGCTTCCACCTCCTCTCAGGACCACAGCACTGTTGAGCAACCATCTGTCTCTTCACCGCCTGGCAAATCGAGTTCTGTACAGGAGCCAGCATGAGTGTCTGCTTCTGTTCTCAGAATCTATTGGCTTGCAAACAGGGGCCCAGCCAAGCAGCATTCTGTAATGTGAAGAAGAGGAAGTATGCAGTGATGCGCAACAGCTGTGTCTCTCTGAATCTGAAGAGGCGGGTGAGACAGTGCCGATGGTCAGCACACCGCAGAACGCATCTGATGATGATGAGACTCAGGTGCCAGTTTCTGTTGAGCATGGTGCTGGCCAGACCACCCAACAGCAGCAGGTGTTGGAAGAGGGTAGTGGAGATGATGAGGTCCAAGACCCAACATGGCGTGAGGAACAGGAAGGTGGTGGGAGCAGCTCAGAGGAATCCTAATAATAATAATATTAATTTATATAGCCCATCATATTACGCATCGCTTTACAGTTTTGCAGTTTAAGAACACAAGTCATAAGTAACAACGTTAACAATACAATAATTTAAGCTAAATAAGTCGCCCCTGCTCGTGACAGCTTACAATGTACAATGAGGTGGGGGAGATACAAAGTATAGGTGTTTATATACAATGGTGCATTTACAATGATGTCCAGCCATCTTAAGGAGTGAGGGATGGAGATAGTGAATGGGCTAGAGACACACACACACATACACACTTACACAGAATACATAGAATGACTTTGATTAGTGAATGTGATAGGCCGCTCTGAACAAATGTGTTTTGAGGGAGCGCCTGAAACCATGCAAATTGTGGATAGTCCTAATTTGTTGGGGTACAGCATTCCAGAGGATTGGCGTAGCGCGGGAGAAGTCTTGGAGTGGGGAGTGGGAGGTACGTATTAGTGCAGAGGTTAGTCGAAAGTCGTTTGCAGAGCGCAGCAGTCGGTTAGGCCGATAGATAGAAATGAGGGAGGAGATGTAGGAGGGGTGCTGCACTGTGGATAGCTTTGTGGCTGAGAACCAGTACTTTGGTTGAAAGCTGGGAGAGGCCTAGAGAAGTGGTTAGTGATAGAAGGAAGATAGAGGAAGACATTGCCCCAACGGTACAAACAGGAGGGAGAGTTAGGCTGCAGACTCGGTTGCCTGTAGCCTCCAGTTTGTCACCTGTTCGGAGCAGTTGTCTTCCAAAAGTCAAAACGTGCGCTCCCAGGACTTGCACTGCGTGGTCCTTTTTTCACACACTTGCACATGATATTTGCTATGTCAAATGCAAGCTGTCTAATCAAAAATTAAAAATAGCTAAAAGTGTCAGTCACCTCAATACCACAAATATGTGGAAACATGTGCGGACAAAGCACGTAGTTGAGTTACAAAGACACACTGGAGATGTAGGCCAACCTACAGCAGCACCTACATCTTCAGGTTGTGTTGAAGCCTCTTCATCGAGCTCACACACAGCTGTTTCTGCTTACTCACAGGATCGCCATGGAAGAACCTCGGTCACTGTTGTCCAGAGACAAAGTGTTATTCCACACACAGCAGCAAGTTCCCTGTCATCCTCACACTCCCAGGCCACAAAACAGCCATCGGTAGCACAGGCATGGGATAAAAGATGGCCATACTCCCCAAACCATGCACGAGCACAGGCTCTGAATGCTGGCATTGCAAAACTCCTGTCCCTTGAAATGCTGTCATTCAGGCTGGTGGAGACAGACAGTTTCCGTAACTGAATATCATTGTCAGTCCCACAATACAATGTGCCAAGCCGATTTCATTTCAGCAGGCAAGCCGTCCCTGGTCTGCAAAAGCATGTTGAGGGAAAAATTAAACATGCGCTACTAAACGCCCTCAGTAGCAAGGTCCACCTGACCACCGATGCGTGGACCAGTACCCATTGTTAGGATCTGCTACAACCAGTAAGGAAAGAAGGGAATTCTGTCCCTACAATACAACTAAGCTGAATCCCTACGATGTAACGGGGAACCTGATCCTGCGACCAGACCCGCTAAAGTCCTCATCTAGTGTGAACGAAGACCTATAGTTGCGAGGGAGGAATCCCTACAAGATCTAGGGACTGGGAGAAAAGGTGGACACCTCCTAACATAAATTGTAGCATGGATAATTAAACAGAAAAAAAAATACTTTGCGATCCTAACATCAAGCAAAACTGACTGATTAAGGCACCTAAGCACCCGGCTAGCTTAACAGTAGATAATACAATGAAGTCAAGCAAAGCCAGAAGGGCGGAGCCAGACTAAATAGGGAAAAAAGGTCATGTGACCAGCAAACTGAAACAAAACCTAACAAGAGGGTTCTAACACCCATGGCCAGGGACAATACCTTTCCCTCACTGCCCATTGGGTCAATGTTGTGTAGCCGGGTACTGATCTTGCGAGTGGCGCTGTACGTGTTCTGCCAACTCCAAGGATTGCAGGAATCAAGTCTGTACACATTGACTCCTCCTCCTACTCCAGTTCCTCAGAATCATCGCTGCAGGAGCCGTCACGGTCTACCTCCACATGGACCCGTGAACGTTTACCTGTTGCGACCGATATGAGCACAGCCGTGTCCAAATGTCAACAGGCCGTCCTGAAATTAATTTCCATGGGGAATCTTAGCCACACAGCGCAGGAGCTCTGTAATGCCGTAAAGCAGGAGAGCGACGTGTGGTTTTTGGAAGCGAATCTACAGGCAGGCTTGGTAGTGTGTGACAATGGCCGAAATCTGGTGGCAGCTCTGGGCCTTGGCAACCTCACTCACATACCATGTCTGTCATATGTGCTCAACTTGGTCGTGCAGAGTTTTTTGAGGGACTATCCGGATCTTGATGCACTGCTGCACAAGGTCCGCCTAGAGTGCGCTCACTTGCGACGTTCCAGCATGGCCAGATCGCTGATTGCAGCTCTGCAACGCAGATTTCGCCTTCATGAACATCGCATCATATGTGACGTACCCACCAGGTGGAATTCCACGTTACATATGTTGGAGCGGTTGTGTGAGCAGCAGCCAGCAGTAATGGAGTATCAGCTGCATCAGGCGCAATCAACTCGCAATTTGCGCCGTTCACACTTCACCACTACTGAGTGGGCCTCTATAATAATAATAATAATAATAATCTTTATTTATATAGCGCCATAATATTCCGCAGTGCTTTACATTTTAACAGTTTCAAAACACAAGTCATAAGTAACAACGTTAACAATACAATAATTAAAGCAAAATCAGCCGCCCCTGCTGGTGAAAGCTTACAATCTACAATGAGGTGGGGGAGATACAAAGTACAGGTGTTTATATACAATGGTGTTTTTACAATGATGGTCCAGCCATTTTAAGGGAGTGAGGGATGCATGGAGATAGTGAATGGGCTACACACACAGACTTACACATAGAATGACTTTGATTAGTGAATGTGATAGGCCACTGTGAACAAATGTGTTTTGAGGGAGCGCCTGAAACCATCCAAATTGCGGATAGTCCTAATTTCTTGGGGTAGAGCATTCCAGAGGATTGGCGCAGCGCGGGAGAAGTCTTGGAGTCGGGAGTGGGAGGTACGGATTAGTGCAGAGGTTAGTCGAAGGTCGTTTGCAGAGTGCAGCAGTCGGTTAGGCCGATAAATATAAATGAGGGAGGAGATGTAGGGGGGTGCTGCACTGTGGAGAGCTTTGTTGGTGAGAACCAGTAATTAGAATTGGATCCTATAATGAATGGGCAGCCAGTGTAATGAGTGGCGAAGGACTCTATGAAGGACATCTGCCACGTTTTGCGTGCGTTTGATGAGTCAACGCGGATGGCGAGTGCAGATGATGCACTAGTCAGCCTGACTGTCCCCCTTATCTGCCTGCTTCAAAAAACACTGCAAGCACTAAGGCATGAGGTTTTGGAAGAGGTGGAGGATGAGGAGTCACAAATTCCATCACTTTCTGGACAGTCAGCGCAACGTGGTTCCTCACAAAGGGCTGGAGGACTTTCAAAGTACCATGCTGTATCAACAATTGAACCTCCAGAGTCGCTGTCTATATTTTCATAACCATTCCAAACTTTTAATGTATTTACAAAGCACATAATGTACAGTTTTTGTCTATCCTTTTGTAATGCTATTGTGTTTCCATAAAGTGATGTTACAGAATTATGATACAATGTTTTTAAATTTTATGAGTTTTAAATTTTGTAAATTTTTATGTATTTGAGAACTTTGTGAGGAGGATGAGGAGGAGTCAATGGAGGAGGAAGACATCGCTCCAGAGGGAGGTACACAACGCTCTAGTCAGTATGTAGAGCGAGGGTGGGGTGATGCAGAGCAGGCAGAGATGACGCCTCTTGCAGGGGACTGCGTTTCTTGGCCAGTTGGGAGTCTGCAGCACATGGTTGATTTCATGCTGCAGTGCCTGAGAAACGACCGCCGCATCGAACACATTCACACCACGTCTGATTATTGGGTGTACACCCTCCTAGACCCTCGCTACCGGGACAACTTTCAAAGCCTCATCAGACCGTTGAACCGGGAGCGTAAAATGCGGGAGTAACAAGACACACTGCTGCAATTATTATTATTATTATACATTTATATAGCGCCATTTATTCCATGGCGCTTTACATATGACAAGGGAAAAATATAGACAGGTACAATAAAGATGTGCTGGACAAGGGACACACAAGTACAGAAGGAGAGAGGACCCTGCCCGCGAGGGCTCACAGTCTGCAGGGATGGGTGAGAATGCAATAGGAAAGGTGAGCTGGTCGTACGATGGTTGAGTACACTGAGGATCATTGTAGGTTGTAAGCTTGTCGGAATCCATAATGTTCTCCATTCCAGCCGAGAGCACTGCTGCTGCTACAGCTTTACAAAGCAGCGCTGTGCGTTGAGGCAGTGGAGACAGCTCTGCAACAAGCTCTGCACCAGGGCAAGACCAGTATGTTCCAAATGTGGTGAAGTTTTGTGGCAGCGCCACCAATGTCTACACCATCCGAGACGGCTCCAGTCAGCAGGAGGCAACGTTTCCGTAAGATGGTGACAGACGACATGTCTTGCCCACTCAGTGTACTCCCAGATGGCTCTTCCCCATTCAAGTTTTGAGTCTCTAAGCTGGATACATGGCCAGAGCTTAGCCAGTATGCATTGGAGGTGCTGGCTTGCCCTGCTGGCAGTGTATTATCGGAGCGCGTCTTTTGTGCTTCAGGTGGTGTACTAACAGACCGTCGCATGCGACTATCCTCCGATAATGTAGACCGGCTTACTTTGCTGAAAATGAACAAGGCATGGATCACGCATGAATTTGCCTGTCCTGTTTCCGATTAAATAACTGGTTGGCAACGTTATACATGTATCCTGTTATGTTCATCTTTCTACCACCTGAACTGTATAGTCATGGCCAAAAGTTTTGATAATGACACAAATATGATATTTTCACATGATCTGCTGCCCTCTGGTTTTTATGTGTGTTTGACAGATATTTTTATCACAGACAGAAATATAATTGCAAACATATGAGTAACAAAAGCTTATATTGACAGTTAGAATGAGTTAATGCAGCAAGTCTAATTTTGCAGTGTTGACCCTTCTTCTTCAGGACCTCTGCAATTCTCCCTGGCATGCTGTCAATCAACTTCTGGACCAAATCCTGGCTGATAGCAGTCCATTCTTGCACAATCAATGCTTTCATTTTGTCAGAATTTTTAAGTTTTTGTTTGTCCACCCGTCTCTTGATGATTGACCACAAGTTCTCAATGGGATTAAGATCTGGGGAGTTTCCAGCCCATGGACCCAAAATCTCTATGTTTTGTTCCCTGAGCCATTTTGTCACTCCATAACTTAGGCAAATCAAACTCACATCATGCCTCAAAAGCTGCAATGTTGGAAGTGCATAATGTGGGTTGAACTTTGACAACAGCTGCAGTGCGAATGTTTGCCTTCATTGTTCTTGGCTTTTAAATAAAAGCATACAAGTAAATATAATAATACCTGAAAACCTCAGACTACAGTGAACACTTCACACAACTGTTCAATAGCTGTGAAAGCCTCTTTGTGTAATTCTATATTCTTTGCAACCAATGTATTGGATACGGATGGAAGCATGTCACACTAATAGATTTTAGTAATTGAAAATAGAATAAAGCAGCACCAATTTTAGAAAAATGACAAGGATGAGCCAGTGACAGACACTCAGCAGAGTACACGCAGCGGTGGTTGAAGGAAGTGAGCGGGATCTATACTCCTACCAAAAATTTAAACCTCAGACTAGAGTGAACACTGAACACAACTGTTCACTTGCTGTGAAAGGCCTTTTTGTGGACTTCTATTATGTTTGCAAGCAATGTATTGTATTTTGATGGAAGAGCGTCACACTAATAGATTTTAGTAAATTGAAAATAGAATAAAGCAGCACCAATTTAGAAAAATGACAAGGATGAGCCAGTGACAGACACTCAGCAGAGTACACGCAGCGGTGGTTGAAGGAAGTGGAGCGGGATCTACACTCCTACCAAAAATTTAAACCTCAGACTAGAGTGAACACTGAACACAACTGTTCACTTGCTGTGAAAGGCCTTTTTGTGGACTTCTATTATGTTTGCAAGCAATGTATTGTATTTTGATGGAAGAGCGTCACACTAATAGATTTTAGTAAATTGAAAATAGAATAAAGCAGCACCAATTTTGAAAAATGACAAGGATGAGCCAGTGACAGACACTCAGCAGAGTACACGCAGCGGTGGTTGAAGTAAGTGGAGCGGGATCTACACTCCTACCAAAAATTTAAACCTCAGACTAGAGTGAACACTGAACACAACTGTTCACTTGCTGTGAAAGGCCTTTCTGTGGACTTCTATTATGTTTGCAAGCAATGTATTGTATTTTGATGGAAGAGCGTCACACTAATAGATTTTAGTAAATTGAAAATAGAATAAAGCAGCACCAATTTTAGAAAAATGACAAGGATGAGCCAGTGACAGACACTCAGCAGAGTACACGCAGCGGTGGTTGAAGTAAGTGGTGCGGGATCTACACTCCTACCAAAAATTTAAACCTCAGACTAGAGTGAACACTGAACACAACTGTTCACTTGCTGTGAAAGGCCTTTTTGTGGACTTCTATTATGTTTGCAAGCAATGTATTGTATTTTGATGGAAGAGCGTCACACTAATAGATTTTAGTAAATTGAAAATAGAATAAAGCAGCACCAATTTTAGAAAAATGACAAGGATGAGCCAGTGACAGACACTCAGCAGAGTACACGCAGCGGTGGTTGAAGTAAGTGGAGCGGGATCTACACTCCTACCAAAAATTTAAACCTCAGACTAGAGTGAACACTGAACACAACTGTTCACTTGCTGTGAAAGGCCTTTTTGTGGACTTCTATTATGTTTGCAAGCAATGTATTGTATTTTGATGGAAGAGCGTCACACTAATAGATTTTAGTAAATTGAAAATAGAATAAAGCAGCACCAATTTTAGAAAAATGACAAGGATGAGCCAGTGACAGACACTCAGCAGAGTACACGCAGCGGTGGTTGAAGTAAGTGGAGCGGGATCTACACTCCTACCAAAAATTTAAACCTCAGACTAGAGTGAACACTGAACACAACTGTTCACTTGCTGTGAAAGGCCTTTTTGTGGACTTCTATTATGTTTGCAAGCAATGTATTGTATTTTGATGGAAGAGCGTCACACTAATAGATTTTAGTAAATTGAAAATAGAATAAAGCAGCACCAATTTTAGAAAAATGACAAGGATGAGCCAGTGACAGACACTCAGCAGAGTACACGCAGCAGTGGTTGAAGTAAGTGGAGCGGGATCTACACTCCTACCAAAAATTTAAACCTCAGACTAGAGTGAACACTGAACACAACTGTTCACTTGCTGTGAAAGGCCTTTTTGTGGACTTCTATTATGTTTGCAAGCAATGTATTGTATTTTGATGGAAGAGCGTCACACTAATAGATTTTAGTAAATTGAAAATAGAATAAAGCAGCACCAATTTTAGAAAAATGACAAGGATGAGCCAGTGACAGACACTCAGCAGAGTACACGCAGCGGTGGTTGAAGTAAGTGGAGCGGGATCTACACTCCTACCAAAAATTTAAACCTCAGACTAGAGTGAACACTGAACACAACTGTTCACTTGCTGTGAAAGGCCTTTTTGTGGACTTCTATTATGTTTGCAAGCAATGTATTGTATTTTGATGGAAGAGCATCACACTAATAGATTTTAGTAAATTGAAAATAGAATAAAGCAGCACCAATTTTAGAAAAATGACAAGGATGAGCAGTGACAGACACTCAGCAGAGTACACGCAGCATTAGTTGAAGAAGTAACTGGAGCGTGATCTGCATTTAAAAAAAAAAAAAAAAAATACCTCACAGACTGCAGTGAACACTGAAACACAACTGTTCACTATCTGTGAAAGGCTCCTTTCTGTACTTCTATAGTGTTTGCAACCAATGTATTGTTTACGGATGGAAGCGCATCACACTATAATTTCTATTGAATGGAGCAGCTAGAATTACACTAAAGAAAAAAAAAAAGAGTCAGTGAGTGACACGTGGATGCAGAGCAAACTGCAGCGTCACCTGCACTCTCACACACACACCTTGCACAGAGCTGTTAAAACAACACTGCAAGGCAAAAGGAAGCTTTACACAGCGGTTGGTAAACTAGCCTGCCTAAAGCAAAGTACACAAAATCGCAATCTCTAACTGTCCCTCAGAGTCAGCAGAGCAGCGTTCTGTCCCTAACTGAGTTCACAGCACAGTGACGCTAAAATGGCGGCGGCGCCTTTTATAGTGCATTCTGACATCATTTCAGCAGCCAATCACAGCCATGCCATTAGTTAAGATGACCGCAGCATTACAGGATGTGCCCACACTTCATAGGATTCCTCATTGGCTGACTAAAATCACAGTGCCTCTCAAAGAATTATGGAACTTCCGATTCCGGTATATGATATAGGAAAAATATCGAACTAAGTATTGGAATTCCGATACAGCGAATATCGGCCGATACCCGATACTTGCGGTATCGGAATGCTCAACACTACAGACAATCCTTTCTGGTCTACAAATCAGCTCAACATAGTTCAAGTAATGTTGATGTGAAACCATGTTTCATATCTACTTTCAACTCTAACTGGATGCATGTCAAGGAAATTCTTTTTAAAAATTGGCCCATACTACTCACAGACAGAGACAATATCATTTACCCCAGTTCCCTCTATTACATGGCGCAGATCACGCAACCTCAGGGATATTCTAACAAAAAGTCACTATGTTCCACCTAAAACCAATCAATACTTATTCGGCAGTAAAGGGCCACCTTGGGGATCGTTCTCGTGTGGAGCATGCTCAATATGCAAATACATTCCTAAAAGCACACAATTTGCCAATGCCGAAGGAAATAAAAGTTTCAAAATCGTTCATCATATCACCTGCAATACTGAATCGGTGATTTACCACCTGACATGTCCCTGTAACCCAGGGGTGAACCTAGCCTCTCTGCTGCCTGAGGCGAACTGCAAAACGGCGCCCCCTCATTGTAAAATCAATACAAATAAATCTGGTTTACTCTTACTAGCCTAACCTGACGCACATGTGAAATACATACACTTTTAGGATATGTGCAGACATTGCAGAATCTGCTGTGGAATTTTCCGTGCAGATTTTGCTAAATCCGCAGGTAAAATGACCTGCGTTTTACCTGAGGATTTGCCGCGGTTTTTGTGCGGATTTCCCCTGCGTTTTGAGACCTGCGGATTCCTATTTAGAGCAGGTCTCAAAACACTGCGGAGCTGCACAAAAGAAGTGACATGCTGCGGATTTAAATCCGCACCAAATCTACGCGGAAAAATCAGCAGCATGTGCACTACGTTTTTTTTATTTCCATTGAATATAATGGTACTGTACATCACTTGCAGTTCTGCTGTGGATCTGCGGCGGCAAATCCGCTGTGGATCCGCAGCAAATTCCGCAACGTGTGCACAGACCCTTAGGGCCTGTGCACACGTTGCGGATTCTTAGCGTTTTTGCCGTGTTTTTTTCGCGGCGGAAACGCTTACACAACACAACTCATTATAGCCTATGGGATTCCGCAATGCTGTGCACATGCTGCGTGTTTTTCCACGGCGGAATCGCATCGCGGAAGAATCCGCAGCATGCTCATTCTTTTTTGCGGAATCGCGGCGATTCCACCGCCATAGGAATGCATTGAACCGCTTACTTTCCGCATGTGGCTATGCCCACCATGTAAAAAAGTAAGCGGTTCATGTGCGGATGGTACCCAGAGTCTGGAGGAAAGGAGACTCTCCTCCAGGCCCTGGGTAACATATCCTTGTTAAAATAATAATTAAAATAAAAAATAATGATATTGTCAGCTTCCGTCATCTGGGGGTCATTGTCGCAAAGGACGCCTGGGAACGGGATTGGCCGGGAGCGTCGCTGTGAGGCAGGAAGGCTGCGGGGGCCGCCGGAAGGTGAGAATAGCACGATTTATTATTTTTTTTAGTATTTTTAACATTAGATCTTTTTGCTATTGATGCGGCATAGGCAGCATCAATAGTAAAAAGTTACTCACACTTGTCAAACACTACGTGTGACTCGTGTGAGCAACCTGTCAATCAGTTTTCCAAGCGATGCTACAGATCGCCTGGAAAACGCTAGCATTCTAATTACGCTTGCAAAATGCTAGTTTCTGGCAGGAATATGCATACCTATAATATGCGTATTTCCCGCGGCAGGGAGGTGCGGGATTGCTGCGGAAATTTCCACGGCAATTCCGCAACGTGTGCATAGACCCTTAAATAGGAATATGTTTGAAACATCGATTTTTATATTTGTTAACGTTCTGTATAAGTAGTACACCTTGTAAACACATGGCTCCACTCCGTAAACCTTGTACACATGCGGCTTTGGACCATACATCTCATACACATGTGGTTCCGCTCCGTACACATGCGGCTCCACTCCGTACACCCCGTACACACATGGCTCTGCTCCGCTCCGTACACACACGGCACAAGCACGGAGCCCTGTGTGTACGGAGCTGAGCGGCTCAGCTCCGTACACTTCGTACACACAGGGCTCTGTTTCGTACGCCCCGTACACACACAGCACTGCTACATCCACCTCGTACACACACTGCTCCACTTCGTATACACACGGCTCCGCTCCGTACACTTCGCACATACACAGCTTCGCTCCATACACCTCGTACACACGGCTCCACTCCGTACACCTCGTACACACACGGCTTCACTCCGTACACCTCGTACACACGGCTCCGCTCTGTACACCTCGTACACACACGGCTTAGCTCCGTACACCTCGTACACACACAGCTCCGCTATGTACACTTCGTACACACACGGCTCCGCTCCGTACACCTCGTACACACACGGCTCCGCTCCGTACACTTCGTACACACACGGCTCCGCTCCGTACACTTCGCACACACACAACTTCGCTCCGTACACACACAGCTCCGCTCCGTACACTTCGTACACACACGGCTTCACTCCGTACACACACGGCTCCGCTCCGTACACTTCGTACACACACGGCTCCGCTTCGTACACTTCGTACACACACGGCTCTGCTCCATACACCTCGTACACACACGCTCCGCTCCGTACACCTCGTACACACAAGGCTCCGCTCCGTACACCAAGTACACACACGGCTCCGCTTCGTACACTTCGTACACACACGGCTCTGCTCCGTACACCTCGTACACACACGGCTCCGCTTCGTACACTTCGTACACACACGGCTCTGCTCCGTACACCTCGTACACACACGGCTCCGCTCCGTACACCTCGTACACACAAGGCTCCGCTCCGTACACCTCGTACACACATGGCTCTGCTACATCCACACTGTAAACCCCTCCTAATCCCACACATAAACTTACCTTCATCCAGCACCATGACAACTAGGACAGCAGACCTGCACACAGGGAGCCTGACCATGTGACCCACTGACTCCTCCCCCCTCCTATGACCTCATCACAGGTCCTGCTGGCACATAAGAGGACGGCACAGCAACGGACCTGGCTGCCAGAAGGTGAAGTGGAAAGGTGGGAGGGTCAGGAAGTGGTGCATGGGGGGCAAGGCTTCTTCTCACTGCGGGACACATAGCACAGTGCACAGGAGTGTTAGACTCAGCAGGGATTAAGGAGAGCTGC
>JARQOD010000006.1:248705252-248760186 GCA_033576555.1 Oophaga sylvatica
ACCACACCACGTGTTCTGAGTTCTGCTCTGCCGCCCCCTAGCTGCCGCCGCCTGAGACAGAAGGCTCAACTCGCCTCATTAAAGGTGCGCCACTGCTGTAACCTTATATATACAGGTATGACTACTAGACCCCTAAAAATTCAGATTCAAGAACATATCAGGGCATAGTTAATGCAAAAAAAGAACAAGATTTTGAGAAACTTAAGAGTATCCCCAGACATTTCCATGATCAACAGAACAACAGCCCAAAAGGTCTAAAAGTGTGTGGGATAGAGCGAGCATATATGGGAATAAGAGGAGGAGATCTCAAACAAAAACTGTTACAACTAGTAGATGGTAAAATGAATGGTGTCATTTAAAAGTACAACTCATCCTGCAAAAAAAAAGCAAGCCCTCATATGTCTATGTGGCCAGAAAAATAAAAAAGTTATGGCTCCAGGAAGGGATGAAAATGGAAAATTGGAAATTGGCCGTGGCATGAAGGGTTAAACGACAACTGATCTGTAAAGATTACAGATCGGCAGTTATTTAATAGCCTGGGGGCCCGTGTAAGTGAACTCTAAGTCTGGGCTCAGACAACCATACTAAAACTAGTACCATGATTATTCTCCGTGTGCAGCCTTGTGTGCTTGTCCACATAACAAATGAGCACAGGAACTGCCTGTTATTCACATGCATAAATCGGACGTTGCATTGGACCATGTGAACAATCACTGATGCACTGTGCAGGGAGAGCACACTGTCTGAAAATATGGCTGTCTTAACAAGCTAAAATTGGAGTAGGGACTGGGGCGACATGATGAGTATGTATGGAAGAAGACAGAAAGTACATTGAGAAACCAGGGCCAGCACACCTGTTAGTATAAGTGTGATCTATAGGTGCACGTGTACACTGTGACCATAAACAAATAAATGTAAGCAGCTAGAATAAAAACATAACGCGTGGGCATTATGTTTTTATTCTAAAGGTACTGCCACACTAAACAATCCCGCTAGCGATCACGATAAAGACGCATACTAATGCGATCGCTAGTGGGATTGTTTCTATATCGCTAAGTGCGGCTTAACTTAGCGATATAGTTAACGACGCTATCGCGGTTAGCGATCTTCTTAACGACTTTAGCGGTACAAAAGTACCGCTAAATCGCTAAGAAAAGGTGCCACACTTAGCGATATATACTTACCTGCGGGGCGCCGACGATCTAAATAGGGTCCGGAACGATGTCAGCGATGAGCGAGATCACAGCAGGATCACAGCAGGGAGCTCGTCGCTGACAGATGCCGCACACAACAACATCGCTAACGGGATCGCTAAATAGTGACGTTTTTTAGCGATCCCGTTAGCGATGTTGTTTAGTGTGGCATACCCTTAAGTTACACAAGACAGAAAGTGCCACAAGACAATATCAGGGGACTGACCAGGGCTGGGCAATTTTATACCTTACACATATAATTACAGCCAGTGCATGTTATCTATGAGTCATCATGTTTAACAGTATTATTTTCCTTCTTAGGATTTCCTCTTGTAATTATTTACATACTTCAGGTCAGTATCGCTAGTGACTTTTACTGAGTGCCAAAAGCCTTAAAAGGGGTTCATGGTCATAAATATGTAAAATTGCAATAACAAGTAACCTTGCATTTACGTCTGATTAAAAATCCCCTCCATTATCAAGAACAAAGGTTCTTTAATTTCATAGTTTAATGCTCGTTGCCTAGGTTATCGACCACAGCTGCAGTCTATCAGTGTTGGCTTGTTTCCTAGGTAAGGAACATAGCACTATCAAGCTCTTTGCTATACAGATTGTAAGTACTGCTCTGAAGCTTGTTGGTTCCGGTAGGCTTCAATGTCTTTGTGCTCTTCCTGATCGTAGTTGTCACAGGTTTACCGCAACAGAGAGGAGACAGAAGGCTGCAGCTTCTGATTTCATGTACTCCTGCACTAATTAGAAGTACTTCCCTTTTATATTCAATGGTGCAGGTTTCTGTTAGCAGTGAAGGGGTTAAACAGTCTCTGAAGCCTTCCTGCTTGGTTGATCTCAGCTGTTCAGTATTGACCACTTCTCACTTATCGCTTTTTCGATATTTTTTGATTTTGACTGCTGGAGGCTTTTATGCTTTGCTGGTTAAAAAAATGACAACTATGTTTTTTTCTATATGTTTCTATTCTAGGGTATATTTTATTTTAATGGCTACAGTGTATTTGTGCTCCTACACAGTACACTCATATTACCAGGTGTGCTGCCCCTTTGTTTTGGTTTTGCTGACATATTGCCTGTCAATCAGCTCTAATTCCTCCCCCATGCCCCTACTGTAAGTTCACACTACGTTTTTTTCATACACCCAAAAAGATACATTTTTAAAGAGTAAGACTCTTCATGAAACTCTCCTTTTCTCTGTCAGTTTGTAAACCTGAAATCAGGGCCGGCTCCAGGTTTTTATGGGCCCCGGGCGAAAGAGCCTCAGTGGGCCCCTTTAACACAGACCACGATTCATGATGCACAGATACGGCAGAGAAATATGGGTATAGTACTATGCCAAACACTTCTTTTCTTCCATTACATGACTGATATCTATTGTAAATTGTACAATAGCTCAAAAACCGCCAAATCCTCACAGCGCACAGTACAGACTGGACAGTACAGTCCTCCATACAATATTATGGGCACCACAGTCTCCCCTCATCACCCATATAATACCCCATGCAGGATGTCACCCCCCATATAATGCTCCATACAGAATACTGGACCCAAAATAATGCTCCATACAGGATACTGGACCCAAAATAATGCTCCATACAAAATATGGATCTCTCCTCTGTGCTGTACTGCGTTCTGCACTGTTACGGCTCAGGAAAGGGCGCTGTGGAAAGACTCCCCATTATCATCATGATTGTCTCCCCATCATCATCATTGCCTCCTTATCATCATCATTGCCTCCCCATCATCATCATGGCCTCCCATTATCATCAATGCCTGCCCATCATCATCATCTCCTCCCCATCATCATCTTCTCCCCATCATCAATGCCTGCCCATTATCATCAATGCCTGCCCATTATCATCATCTTCTCCCCATCATCATCAATGCCTCCCCATTATCAGCAATGCCTGCCCATCATCATCTCCTCCCCATCATCATCAATGCCTGACCATCATCATCTTCTCCCCTTCATCAATGCCTGCCCATTATCATCAATGCCTGCCCATTATCATCATCTTCTCCCCATCATCAATGCCTCCCCATTATCAGCAATGCCTGCCCATCATGATCATCATCTCCTCCCCATCATCATCAATGCCTGCCCATGATCAATGCCTGCCCACTATCATCAATGCCTGCCCATTATCATCATCTTCTCCCCATCATCATCAATGCCTTCCCGATTATCAGCAATGCCTGCCCATCATCATCTTCTCCCCATCATCAATGCCTGCCCATTATCATCAATGCCTGCCCATTATCATCATCTTCTCCCCATCATCATCATCAATGCCTCCCCATTATCAGCAATGCCTGCCCATCATCACACACAGACAGCACACAAGCACTCTCTCACATACATACACACACACACATACATACACACACAAAGCACCGCACTACATACACACAGAGACACACACACACACGTCTTACCTGTCCGGCGCTTCCTCTCACAGCAGAGCTGCTGTGAGAGGAAGCGCTGGCGCCCCCTGGAGCCCGGAACTGCGGCAGCGGAGGCACGGGAGAGGTAAGTATTGTGCCAGCTGCTGCCGGGGCCCTGAGCAAGCGGGGGTGCCAGACTGCGAATGGGCCCCCCCGCCTGCTCAGGGCCCCGGCACTTGCCCGGGTGTGCCGGGTGCTGACGCCGGCCCTGCCTGAAATGTCCTTTTTATAGTGATTTTTGGTTGTTTCCTGAGTGCTTTCACCATTGGTAGCATTTTTGAGCTTTTTTCCTGAGCTTTTCAGGCATCTTTTGTTCTGACACTTTCTTGAATATTTTTTTAACTCCATTTAACAATGAAGAAACCACCAGTGGATTTTGAAGACTTTGAAGCAAAAATGCTGACAAAATCCTCAAAAACTTGCCCATGTGTCCTCTGGGCAATGTGGGCATCTTTTGAGCCTTCTCATTGACAAGTTTAATCAAATAGAGAGCATGTGAGAGTAGAAGATGCCGGAAGAATTATCTACTCACTTCTTTTAGCCGCTTGACGTCTTTGAAAATTGAAGCAGTTAAAACACACTTAAAAGCCTGAACATACAGGTCCTTCTCAAAAATTAGCATATAGTGCTAAATTTCATTATTTTCCATAATGTAATGATTACAATTAAACTTTCATATATTTTAGATTCATTACACACCAACTGAAATTTGTCAGGTCTTTTATTGTTTTAATACTGATGATTTTGGCATACAACTCCTGATAACCCAAAAAACCTGTCTCAAAAAATTAACATATTTCAACCGTCCAATAAAATAAAAGTGTTTTTTAAAAACAAACAAAAAAAACATCAAATAATAATGTTCAGTTATGCACTCAATACTTGGTCGGGAATCATTTTGCAGAAATGACTGCTTTAATGCGGCGTGGCATGGAGGCAATCAGCCTGTGACACTGCTGAGGTGTTATGGAGGCCCAGGATGCTTCGATAGCGGCCTTAAGCTCATCCAGAGTGTTGGGTCTTGCGTCTCTCAACTTTCTCTTCACAATATCCCACAGATTCTCTATGGGGTTCAGGTCAGCAGAGTTGGCAGGCCAATTGAGCACAGTAATACCATGGTCAGTAAACCATTTACCAGTGGTTTTGGCACTGTGAGCAGGTGCCAGGTCGTGCTGAAAAATGAAATCTTCATCTCCATAAAGCATTTCAGCCGATGGAAGCATGAAGTGCTCCAAAATCTCCTGATAGCTAGCTGCATTGACCCTGCCCTTGATGAAACACAGTGGACCAACACCAGCAGCTGACATGGCACCCCACACCATCACTGACTGTGGGTACTTGACACTGGACTTCAGGCATTTTGGCATTTCCTTCTCCCCAGTCTTCCTCCAGACTCTGGCACCTTGATTTCCGAATGACATGCAAAATTTGCTTTCATCAGAAAAAAGTACTTGGGACCACTTAGCAACAGTCCAGTGCTGCTTCTCTGTAGCCCAGGTCAGGCGCTTCTGCCGCTGTTTATGGTTCAAAAGTGGCTTTACCTGGGGAATGCGGCACCTGTAGCCCATTTCCTGCACACGCCTGTGCATGGTGGCTCTGGATGTTTCTACACCAGACTCAGTCCACTGCTTCCTCAGGTCCCCCAAGGTCTGGAATCGGTCCTTCTCCACAATCTTCCTCAGGGTCCGGTCACCTCTTCTCGTTGTACAGCGTTTTCTGCCACATTGTTTCCTTCCAACAGACTTCCCATTGAGGTGCCTTGATACAGCACTCTGGGAACAGCCTATTTGTTGAGAAATTTCTTTCTGGGTCTTACCCTCTTGCTTGAGGGTGTCAATGATGGCTTTCTTGACATCAGTCAGGTCGCTAGTCTTACCCATGATGGGGGTTTTGAGTAATGAACCAGGCAGGGAGTTTTTAAAAGCCTCAGGAATCTTTTGCATGTGTTTAGAGTTAATTAGTTGATTCAGAAGATTAGGGTAATAGGTCGTTTAGAGAACCTTTTCTTGATATGCTAATTTTTTGAGACAGGTTTTTGGGTTATCAGGAGTTGTATGCCAAAATCATCAGTATTAAAACAATAAAAGACCTGACAAATTTCAGTTGGTGTGTAATGAATCTAAAATATATGAAAGTTTAATTGTAATCATTACATTATGCAAAATAATGCTAATTTTTTGAGAAGGACCTGTATTTACAAGGTATTGCCATATTAATACTAACCCATAGAATTAAGTTAAAAACAATGACGGAATTACTGCTTTTTATAATTCTTCCACAGAAAGAATTAAAGAGAAGTTAATATAAGAAAATAATCTATAGTTTAACTCAAGTGTTTATGTTGCATGTATTTTTCATGACATGATCTTTACTAAAAAAAAAAAATAGTAATCTTGAAATGTTTACACTGTCCATTGTTTTGACTCATACTTCTTATCATATCAGAAGACTTTTCAGCAGGTTTCATTTTATCAGAGGCAGGATTACAATGACAGCTACACCTCATACACAGTTGATAACAAAGGAGTAGTGTTGAGCATTCCGATACCGCAAGTATCGGTATCGGCCGATATTCGCTGTATCGGAATTCCGATACTTAGTTCCGATATTTTTCCAATATCGTATACCGGAATCGGAAGTTCCCATAATTCTTTGAGAGGCAATGTGATTTTAGTCAGCCAATGAGGAATCTTATGAAGTGTGGGCACATCCTGTAATGCTGCGGTCATCTTAACTAATGGCATGGCTGTGATTGGCTGCTGAAATGATGTCAGAATGCACTATAAAAGGCGCCGCCGCCATTTTAGCGTCACTGTGCTGTGAACTCAGTTAGGGACAGAACGCTGTTCTGCTGACTTTGAGGGACAGTTAGACATTGCGATTTTGTGTACTGTGCTTTAGGCAGGCTAGTTTACCAACCGCTGTGTAAAGCTTCCTTTTGCCAGTGTTGTTTTAAACAGCTCTGTGCAAGGTGTGTGTGAGAGTGCAGGTGACGCTGCAGTTTGCTCTGCATCCACCGCTGTTTGTAGGCATCTGCACGTGTCACTCACTGACTCTTTTTTTTATTTTATTTTGTGGAATTGGTGCAGCTCCATTGTATTTGAAAAAAATCTAATCTATTAGTGTGACGCGCTTCCATCCGTATACAATACATTGGTTGCAAACACTATAGAAGTACAGAAAGGAGCCTTTCACAGATAGTGAACAGTTGTGTTTCAGTGTTCACTGCAGTCTGTGAGGTTTTGATTTTTTGAGTGCAGATCACGCTCCAGTTAGTTCTTCAACCACTGCTGGTTGTAGTCTGCTGAGCGTGTGTCACTGCCTCATCCTTCACATTTTTCTCTAATTGGTGCTGCTCCATTATATTTGAAAAAAATCTAATCTATTAGTGTGACGCGCTTCCATCCGTATACAATACATTGGTTGCAAACACTATAGAAGTACAGAAAGGAGCCTTTCACAGATAGTGAACAGTTGTGTTTCAGTGTTCACTGCAGTCTGTGAGGTTTTGATTTTTTGAGTGCAAATCACGCTCCAGTTAGTTCTTCAACCACTGCTGGTTGTAGTCTGCTGAGCGTGTGTCACTGCCTCATCCTTCACATTTTTCTCTAATTGGTGCTGCTCCATTATATTTGAAAAAAATCGAATCTATTAGTGTGACGCGCTTCCATCCGTATACAATACATTGGTTGCAAACACTATAGAAGTACAGAAAGGAGCCTTTCACAGATAGTGAACAGTTGTGTTTCAGTGTTGACTGCAGTCTGTGAGGTTTTGATTTTTTGAGTGCAGATCACGCTCCAGTTAGTTCTTCAACCACTGCTGGTTGTAGTCTGCTGAGCGTGTGTCACTGCCTCATCCTTCACATTTTTCTCTAATTGGTGCTGCTCCATTATATTTGAAAAAAATCTAATCTATTAGTGTGACGCGCTTCCATCCGTATACAATACATTGGTTGCAAACACTATAGAAGTACAGAAAGGAGCCTTTCACAGATAGTGAACAGTTGTGTTTCAGTGTTCACTGCAGTCTGTGAGGTTTTGATTTTTTGAGTGCAGATCACGCTCCGGTTAGTTCTTCAACCACTGCTGGTTGTAGTCTGCTGAGCGTGTGTCACTGCCTCATCCTTCACATTTTTCTCTAATTGGTGCTGCTCCATTATATTTGAAAAAAATCTAATCTATTAGTGTGACGCGCTTCCATCCGTATACAATACATTGGTTGCAAACACTATAGAAGTACACAAAGGGGCCTTTCACAGCTACTGAACAGTTGTCTGCAGTGTTCACTGTAGTCTGTGAGCTTTTCATTTTTTGAGTGCAGATTACGCTCCAGTTAGTTCTTCAACCACTGCTGGTTGTAGTCTGCTGAGCGTGTGTCACTGCCTCATCCTTCACATTTTTCTCTAATTGGTGCTGCTCCATTATATTTGAAAAAAATCTAATCTATTAGTGTGACGCGCTTCCATCCGTATACAATACATTGGTTGCAAACACTACAGAAGTACACAAAGGGGCCTTTCACAGCTACTGAACAGTTGTCTGCAGTGTTCACTGTAGTCTGTGAGCTTTTCATTTTTTGAGTGCAGATTACGCTCCAGTTAGTTCTTCAACCACTGCTGGTTGTAGTCTGCTGAGCGTGTGTCACTGCCTCATCCTTCACATTTTTCTCTAATTGGTGCTGCTCCATTATATTTGAAAAAACTCTAATCTATTAGTGTGACGCGCTTCCATCCGTATACAATACATTGGTTGCAAACACTATAGAAGTACACAAAGGGGCCTTTCACAGCTACTGAACAGTTGTCTGCAGTGTTCACTGTAGTCTGTGAGCTTTTCATTTTTTGAGTGCAGATTACGCTCCAGTTAGTTCTTCAACCACTGCTGGTTGTAGTCTACTGAGCGTGTGTCACTGCCTCATCCTTCACATTTTTCTCTAATTGGTGCTGCTCCATTATATTTGAAAAAAATCTAATCTATTAGTGTGACGCGCTTCCATCCGTATACAATACATTGGTTGCAAACACTATAGAAGTACACAAAGGGGCCTTTCACAGCTACTGAACAGTTGTCTGCAGTGTTCACTGTAGTCTGTGAGGAATAACCACACTTAGGCCTTATAACTTTTCTGACTTTCTTTATCAATCTACCAAGATGAAGAAGGCAGGGAGTAAGGCACGTGGTCGTGGCCGTGGAGTTTCAGCAGGGAGAGGACGTGGGGATTCTGTGGCTGCTGCCGCACCCAGTGACACAGCATCCACGAGTTTTCCCCGTGAGCGTTCCTTTATGCGCACTTTTGTAGGAGCTCAGCGTACCCCCCTGCTGCGGGAAGAACAAATTGAAGCCGTTGTTGGTTGGATGGCAGCCAATGCATCGACTTCAATTGCTTCCACCTCCTCTCAGGACCACAGCACTGTTGAACAACCATCTGTCTCTTCACCGCCTGCCAAATTGCCCAGGCAGTCAGAGAGTTCTGAACTGGAGCCAGCTGAGTCTCTGCTTCTGTTCTCAGAATCTGTTGGCTTGCAAACAGGGGCCCAGCCAAGCAGCATTCTGGAATGTGAAGAAGAGGCAGTATGCAGTGATGCGCAACAGCTGTGTCTCTCTGAATGTGAAGAGGCGGGTGAGCCAGTGCCGATGGTCAGCACACCGCAGAACGCATCTGATGATGATGAGACTCAGGTGCCAGTTTCTGTTGAGCATGGTGCTGGCCAGACCACCCAACAGCAGCAGGTGTTGGAAGAGGGTAGTGGAGATGATGAGGTCCAAGACCCAACATGGCGTGAGGAACAGGAAGGTGGTGGTAGCAGCTCTGAGGAAGAGATTTCCCCAACGGTCCAAACAGTAGGGAGAGGTAGGCTGCAGACTCGGTTGCCTGTAGCCTCCAGTTTGGCACCCGTTCGTAGCAGTTCTCTTCCAACAGCCAAAACGGGCGCTCCCAGGACTTGCACTGCGTGGTCCTTTTTTGACACACTTGCAGATGATATTTGCTATGTCAAATGCAAGCTGTGTAATCAAAAAGTAAAAAGAGGTAAAAGTGTCAGTAACCTTAATACCACAAATATGTGGAAACATGTGCGGTCAAAGCACGTGGTTGAGTTACAAAGACACACTGGAGATGTAGGCCAACCTACAGCAGCACCTACATCTTCAGCTCGTGTTGGAGCCTCTTCCTCCAGCTCACACACAGATGGTTCGGCTTCCTCACAGGATCGCCATGGAAAAACCTCTGTCACTGTTGTCCAGAGACCCAGTGTTATTCCACCCACAGCTGCAAGTTCCCTGTCATCCTCACACTCCCAGGCCACAAAACAGCCATCGGTAGCACAGGCATGGGATAAAAGACGGCCATACTCGGCAAACCATCCACGAGCACAGGCTCTGAATGCTGGCATTGCAAAACTCCTGTCCCTTGAAATGCTTTCATTCAGGCTGGTGGAGACTGACAGTTTCCTTAACTTAATGGCATTGGCAGTCCCACAATACAATGTGCCCAGCCGATTTTATTTCAGCAGGCAAGCCGTCCCTGGTCTGCAAAAGCATGTTGAGGGAAAAATTAAACATGCGCTACTAAACGCCGTCAGTAGCAAGGTCCACCTGACCACCGATGCGTGGACCAGTACCCATGGCCAGGGACGATACCTTTCCCTCACTGCCCATTGGGTCAATGTTGTGGAGCCGGGTACAGATCTTGCGAGTGGCGCTGTACGTGTTCTGCCAACTCCAAGGATTGCAGGAATCAAGTCTGTCCACATTGACTCCTCCTCCTACTCCAGTTCCTCAGAATCATCGCTGCAGGAGCCGTCACGGTCTACCTCCACATGGACCCGTGAACGCTTACCTGATGCGACCGATATGAGCACAGCCGTGGCCAAACGTCAACAGGCCGTCCTGAAATTAATTTCCATGGGGAATCGAAGCCACACAGCGCAGGAGCTCTGGAATGCCATCAAGCAGGAGAGCGACGTGTGGTTTTTGCCAGCGAATCTCCAGCCAGTAGGTAGTGTGTGACAATGGCCGAAATCTGGTGGCAGCTCTGGGCCTTGGCAACCTCACTCACATACCATGTCTGGCACATGTGCTCAACTTGGTCGTGCAGAGTTTTTTGAGGGACTATCCGGATCTTGATGCACTGCTGCACAAGGTCCGCCTAGAGTGCGCTCACTTGCGACGTTCCAGCATGGCCAGATCGCGCATTGCAGCTCTGCAACGCAGATTTCGCCTTCCTGAACATCGCATCATATGTGACGTACCCACCAGGTGGAATTCCACGTTACATATGTTGGAGCGGTTGTGTGAGCAGCAGCCAGCAGTAATGGAGTATCAGCTGCATCAGGCGCAATCAACTCGCAATTTGCGCCGTTCACACTTCACCACTACTGAGTGGGCCTCTATGAAGGACATGTGCCACGTTTTGCGTGCGTTTGATGAGTCAACGCGGATGGCGAGTGCAGATGATGCACTAGTCAGCCTGACTGTCCCCCTTATCTGCCTGCTTCAAAAAACACTGCAAGCACTAAGGGATGAGGTTTTTGAAGAGGTGGAGGATGAGGAGTCACAAATTCCATCACCTTCTGGACAGTCAGCGCAACGTGGTTCCTCACAAAGGGCTGGGCAGGGCTCACTTTGTGAGGAGGATGAGGAGGAGTCAATGGAGGAGGAAGACATCGCTCCAGAGGGAGGTACACAACGCTCTAGTCAGTATGTAGAGCGAGGGTGGGGTGATGCAGAGCAGGCAGAGATGACGCCTCTTGCAGGGGACAGCGTTTCTTGGCCAGTTGGGAGTCTGCAGCACATGGTTGATTTCATGCTGCAGTGCCTGAGAAACGACCGCCGCATCGCCCACATTCTCACCACGTCTGATTATTGGGTGTACACCCTCCTAGACCCTCGCTACCGGGACAACTTACAAAGCCTCATCACACCGTTGAACCGGGAGCGTAAAATGCGGGAGTACCAAGACACACTGGTGCAATCCATAATGTTCTCCATTCCAGCCGAGAGCACTGCTGCTGCTACTGCTTTACAAAGCAGCTCTGTGCGTCGAGGCAGTGGAGACAGCTCTGCAACAAGAGGGAGCACAAGCAGCGCCTCTTCAAAAGGCAAGACCAGTATGTTCCAAATGTGGCGAAGTTTTGTGGCAGCGCCACAAATGTCTACACCATCCGAGACGGCTCCAGTCAGCAGGAGGCAACGTTTCCGTAAGATGGTGACAGACTACATGTCTTTCCCTCTCAGTGTACTCCCAGATGGCTCTTCCCCATTCAAGTTTTGGGTCTCTAAGCTGGATACATGGCCAGAGCTTAGCCAGTATGCATTGGAGGTGCTGGCTTGCCCTGCTGCCAGTGTATTATCGGAGCGCGTCTTTAGTGCTGCAGGTGGTGTACTAACAGACCGTCGCATGCGACTATCCTCCGATAATGTAGACCGGCTTACTTTTCTGAAAATGAACAAGGCATGGATCTCGCCAGAATTTGTCTGTCCGTTTTCAGATTAAATAACTGGTTCGCAACGTTATCCATGTCTCCTGTTATGTTCATCTTTCTACCACCTGAACTCTACTCCATGGGCTACAACACTGCCAGTTGCTGCTCAGAAGTGTCGTGTCCACAGACCAATACACAAGCTATAGTATTAGTGGGGTTCAGTAACGCTAGCTGTTCCCCTGCTGTGTAAGGTTCTTTGTCTCTGTTGACATGTTCCTTGAAACTCAGTTTTCCGTCGGCCATTTTGCTTTCTGTCTTTCTGCAGCTCTTGCCCTCAGTTAATATGGAGTTTCCAGTTTTCATGTTCCCGCCCTGATTCTTCCCTCTTGCTTCTTAAGCAGCCTCAGCTGAACAATCAGTGCTCCTGAATCAAGCCTCAGTCAGTCTGTGACCTGACTCCTGGAAGCCTTGGACTTGTACTCCAGCTATTCCTACTGAGGAACCTTGGAACACTTTTGGACTCTGGAAACCTGCTGTTTGGTGAATCCATGTTTGCAGAGGAATTACGGTACAGAGAAGAGATCCTGAACCTGCTTTGGAGATTTACTGTAGTGCTTGAAGTTACTCTGGCCTGCTGTGTCTCCTGTCGCTGTTCCTGCAAACTGTGTGAACTTTTCAGCATGCTTGTATGAAGTAATACAAGTCATTTCATTTCAACCTATGTCTCCTGTGTTTTCCTCGCACCCAAGCACAAGACGCTATAGGAACTGTACACTATACATGACAAGATTCAGGAGCCAATGTTTAGTGTCTGCTGGGTCTGGGAAAGCCGTGTCTGCTGTGACTGTGGATATCAGATGTCCGTTTAATACCTTATGTGATGACAGTGGTTGTGACTTCTCACAACCATTCCAGGTGAGTGCATTCCCTTAAAATTTTACTCTGGAGTGTTACCACAGGTAAACACTATTGTTTTTTTTTTTTTTTCCTTTCCTCTTCTCCTTCCAGCACCTCTGCCTTAAAAGATCTGGAAGATGGAGGCCCGCATAAAGGAACTTTGCGGAGTGACTGATACAATCCTTTCAGATGTACAGACTTTAAAAACCCGTTTTGCAAGCCTACAGGACCTCACTAATCATAATTTGCAAGTGTTTGGACAGACTACCCAGGAATTGCGAGCCAGGATTGAGGCTCTAGAGGAACGAGCCCAGGCTCCTGCCATAACCCCAAGTTCTGGGATCCGAAATTACCTCCTTTTCGTTTTGGCGGTGAACGTGAGAAATTCAGGGGATTTATTAATCAATGCAATTTATTTTTCTCTGCACATGCTTCACAATTTCCCACTGAACGATCCAAAGTGCTTACTATAATCATGTTGCTTACCAATAAGGCTTTGATGTGGGCAAACCCTCTGATTGAGACTGAGGATGATTGTTTGAATCACCTTGATGCTTTTATTTCAGCCATGGGGCAGGTGTTTGATGACCCCAATCGAGGTGCAACAGCTGAAGCAGCCATGTTAACTTTGCGCCAAGGTAAGCGTTCAGTAGCCGAATATGCCCTGGATTTCAGGAGATGGGCTCTTGATACCACTTGGGACTAGAGTTGAGCGATACTTTCCGATATCCAAAAGTATCGGAATCGGAATGGTATCGCCGATACACAAAAAATATCGGCGATACCCGATACCGATACCGGAAATACAATGTAAGTCTATGGGAACAAAATATCGGAATTAAAAAAAACCCAATCTTGCCTTGTTGGTTAATTGTACATGAAGGAAAACAACAAAGAGTAATGTAGAATTTATTGGGGAGGTTGAGGAGACATTAAAGGCATAGATGTTTAACACAATGCAATGGAATAGCATTAATATTTCTTTTTTTGAAATACGTTTGGATTGACGAAGAAATTGACAATGTTGTTAACCTTTTTTCTATTTTGTCAAATATGTCTGTTTCACAACTTCCATGCTCTTCACCTTTTTAACTTTTCACACACTTTCTCCTTCATAATCTTCAGCAGCATCATCTTTCTCATCAAATTATTCTTCATCTTCACCTTCTTAATCTTCTAAAACTTCTTGCTATTCATCTTTTTGTTAACATTACTTATATTGTTCTTATTAAACAGTTATTATTCTTCATATTCTACTTCTTCATCTTCTTCCTATTCATCCTTTTCATCATATTCTTATTTGTGACAGACATTCCTGTACTTGTAATCTGTAAAACTCTGAATTTTCATCCTTCCGTTCTTGCTGTCACGAAAGATTTTAATTACAACAGTATTTGTCCGCGTTCAGTTTAGCCTGCAGCAGCATCAGGCATTTTCCAGGGGCACCACGAGGAGGAACGGACTCACCCCCATACACTGCTTAGTCTTCTTCTGCTTAGAATTTAGAGCATATATTTTGCTCTTCATTTTGGTCTTATACTTAATGTTCTTCTGCTTTTTGATCTTCTGCTTATTGTTCTTCTGTCTCTTGTTCTGTATCTTGTAATTTGTCTTAACCTTCTTTGTCCTGTTGGTGATGGTACAAAAGCCAATGGAAGTAACGAGGACCAGCTGACTGTGCTGGAACCCGGAGGGTCAGCAGAAGGAAAAGAGCCAATGGCACAACCGAGGACCAGCTGACGTTACTGGGACACGGTTACTAAGCAGGAGGTACCTGTGCTCCAAAGCACTACCAAGGACCAGCAGACGTTGCTGGAACTCGGATACCGACATGGAGGCACCTAGGCCAAAGGCACTGCGGAGGACCAGCTGACGGTACTGGAACCCGGATGGGTAGCAGAAGGTACAAGAGCCAATGAAAGTAACGAGGACCAGCTGACTGTGCTGGAACCCGGAGGGTCAGCAGAAGGAAAAGAGCCAATGGCACAACCGAGGACCAGCTGACGTTACTGGGACACGGTTACTAAGCAGGAGGTACCTGTGCTCCAAAGCACTACCAAGGACCAGCAGACGTTGCTGGAACTCGGATACCGACATGGAGGCACCTAGGCCAAAGGCACTGCGGAGAACCAGCTGACGGTACTGGAACCCGGATGGGTAGCAGAAGGTACCCATGGAAATTAAAGTTGAGGCAGCAGGACTTTTTGCCGTTCACACAGCAGGGGAACAGCTGACATTACTGAACCCCAGTAACACAGGAGCAAGTGTAGACTGTGCTAACAGCACTTCCGAGAAACAACTGGCGGTGTTGTAACCCAGGGATGAGAAGAGAACATGGTGGAGGCAGCAGGACTTTTTGCCGTTCACACAGCAGGGGAACAGCTGACATTACTGAACCCAGTAACACAGGAGCAAGTGTTAACTGTGCTAACAGCACTTCCGAGAAACAACTGGCGGTGTTGTAACCCAGGGATGAGAAGAGAGCATGGTGGAGGCAGCAGGACTTTTTGCCGTTCACACAGCAGGGGAACAGCTGACATTACTGAACCCCAGTAACACGGGAGCAAGTGTTAACTGTGCTAACAGCACTTCCGAGAAACAACTGGCGGTGTTGTAACCCAGGGATGAGAAGAGAACATGGTGGAGGCAGCAGGACTGTTTGCCGTTCACACAGCAGGGGAACAGCTGACATTACTGAACCCCAGTAACACAGGAGCAAGTGTAGACTGTGCTAACAGCACTTCCGAGCAACAACTGGCGGTGTTGTAGCCCAGGGATGAGAAGAGAACAGGGGAGGCAGCAGGACTTTTTGCCGTTCACACAGCAGGGGAACAGCTGACATTACTGAACCCCAGTAACACGGGAGCAAGTGTTAACTGTGCTAACAGCACTTCCGAGAAACAACTGGCGGTGTTGTAACCCAGGGATGAGAAGAGAACATGGTGGAGGCAGCAGGACTTTTTGCCGTTCACACAGCAGGGGAACAACTGACATTACTGAACCCAGTAACACGGGAGCAAGTGTTAACTGTGCTAACAGCACTTCCGAGAAACAACTGGCGGTGTTGTAACCCAGGATGAGAAGAGAACATGGTGGAGGCAGCAGGACTGTTTGCGTTCACACAGCAGGGGAACAGCTGACATTACTGAACCCCAGTAACACAGGAGCAAGTGTTGACTGTGCTAACAGCACTTCCGAGCAACAACTGGCGGTGTTGTAGCCAGGGATGAGAAGAGAACATGGTGGAGGCAGCAGGACTTTTTGCCGTTCACACAGCAGGGGAACAGCTGACATTACTGAACCCCAGTAACACAGGAGCAAGTGTTGACTGTGCTAACAGCACTTCCGAGAAACAACTGGCGGTGTTGTAACCAGGATGAGAAGAGAACATGGTGGAGGCAGCAGGACTTTTTGCCGTTCACACAGCAGGGGAACAGCTGACATTACTGAACCCCAGTAACACAGGAGCAAGTGTAGACTGTGCTAACAGCACTTCGAGCAACAACTGGCGGTGTTGTAGCCCAGGGATGAGAAGAGAACAGGTGGAGGCAGCAGGACTTTTTGCCGTTCACACAGCAGGGGAACAGCTGACATTACTGAACCCCAGTAACACGGGAGCAGTGTTAACTGTGCTAACAGCACTTCCGAGAAACAACTGGCGGTGTTGTAACCCAGGGATGAGAAGAGAACATGGTGGAGGCAGCAGGACTTTTTGCCGTTCACACAGCAGGGGAACAGCTGACATTACTGAACCCCAGTAACACGGGAGCAAGTGTTAACTGTGCTAACAGCACTTCTGAGAAACAACTGGCGGTGTTGTAACCCAGGGATGAGAAGAGAACATGGTGGAGGCAGCAGGACTGTTTGCCGTTCACACAGCAGGGGAACAGCTGACATTACTGAACCCCAGTAACACAGGAGCAAGTGTTGACTGTGCTAACAGCACTTCCGAGAAACAACTGGCGGTGTTGTAACCCAGGGATGAGAAGAGAACATGGTGGAGGCAGCAGGACTTTTTGCCGTTCACACAGCAGGGGTACAGCTGACATTACTGAACCCCAGTAACACAGGAGCAAGTGTAGACTGTGCTAACAGCACTTCGAGCAACAACTGGCGGTGTTGTAGCCCAGGGATGAGAAGAGAACAGGGTGGAGGCAGCAGGACTTTTTGCCGTTCACACAGCAGGGGAACAGCTGACATTACTGAACCCCAGTAACACAGGAGCAAGTGTAGACTGTGCTAACAGCACTTCCGAGCAACAACTGGCGGTGTTGTAGCCCAGGGATGAGAAGAGAACAGGGTGGAGGCAGCAGGACTTTTTGCCGTTCACACAGCAGGGGAACAGCTGACATTACTGAACCCCAGTAACACGGGAGCAAGTGTTAACTGTGCTAACAGCACTTCCGAGAAACAACTGGCGGTGTTGTAACCCAGGGATGAGAGAGAACATGGTGGAGGCAGCAGGACTTTTGCCGTTCACACAGCAGGGGAACAGCTGACATTACTGAACCCCAGTAACACGGGAGCAAGTGTTAACTGTGCTAACAGCACTTCGAGAAACAACTGGCGGTGTTGTAACCCAGGGATGAGAAGAGAACATGGTGGAGGCAGCAGGACTGTTTGCCGTTCACACAGCAGGGGAACAGCTGACATTACTGAACCCCAGTAACACAGGAGCAAGTGTAGACTGTGCTAACAGCACTTCCGAGCAACAACTGGCGGTGTTGTAGCCCAGGGATGAGAAGAGAACAGGGTGGAGGCAGCAGGACTTTTTGCCGTTCACACAGCAGGGGAACAGCTGACATTACTGAACCCCAGTAACACGGGAGCAAGTGTTAACTGTGCTAACAGCACTTCCGAGAAACAACTGGCGGTGTTGTAACCCAGGGATGAGAAGAGAACATGGTGGAGGCAGCAGGACTTTTTGCCGTCACACAGCAGGGAACAGCTGACATTACTGAACCCCAGTAACACGGGAGCAAGTGTTAACTGTGCTAACAGCACTTCCAGAAAACAACTGGCGGTGTTGTAACCCAGGGATGAGAAGAGAACATGGTGGAGGCAGCAGGACTGTTTGCCGTTCACACAGCAGGGGAACAGCTGACATTACTGAACCCCAGTAACACAGGAGCAAGTGTTGACTGTGCTAACAGCACTTCCGAGAAACAACTGGCGGTGTTGTAACCCAGGGATGAGAAGAGAACATGGTGGAGGCAGCAGGACTGTTTGCCGTTCACACAGCAGGGGAACAGCTGACATTACTGAACCCCAGTAACACAGGAGCAAGTGTAGACTGTGCTAACAGCACTTCCAAGCAACAACTGGCGGTGTTGGAGCCCAGGGTCAAGGAGGATGTTTAAATACTAATCAAGTATTTTCCTTGTTACGTGTCAATTAAAAATGTCTATACTCCAAACAAGAGAAATATAACCTTTAGTACCATAAGATGATGATTTTACTTTAAAAAATAATGTAAATTAATAATTGACAAACATAAACGCATACATTAACATGTTGAAAAGCAATGCAAACCACAATAAAAATGGGTTAAATAATCTGCTATACGGTTTTAAATAAAAGCATACAAGTACATATCAGAATCCATTAATGATGGATAAGTAACAGTATGTACACCATTTTCATTTGCTGAATAATATCACTAAAAAGTTTTTAAAAATATCTAAAATTTCCATCATGTAATACTAATAATATGTGCCAATCATTTATATTAACAAAAAAAACCTTTAAAAAGTGCATAGTGAAAACAGCTATTTATGCCTGACTGTGGACTTGCAAGCATGACAACGGATAGATAAGGTATATATAGATGAGACTGCATAGCCACAGATGGTGAATGGCGATGTAATACTGTACCTCAATAAAGTGTGCGTTACTACTACATCCTTTTTTTTATATAGCTTTATAAAAGGGTACGTGCATGTATGCTTGCGCCTTTGTTTGGACGCACAGACTGGCTTCCTGCTGTGACGCGTTGGGTATTGGAGCGTCTGTGCGTCTTATGACGCAGACTAACATTCACGGTGCGCATCGTTCATCATCGCAAGCGTACCGACAACACAAAGGCGTTGTCATGACTGCTTTACTCAGTAAACATGCACCTATGATGAAACATACACGCATGTGCCCTATTACATAACAAGCTACAAGAAAAATGCGTGTGAGGTGTGACAGCTGTTTTGTTAAGGTACAGTATTATATCGACATTGTACAGGTGTCGCTATTCAGTCTGATAAATAGATATCATTCACCTATTCTATCAGTTGTCGTTCTTTCAGCACCACTTACAGGTATATATTTTGCTATTGTGACTATGCACTATTGACTTTACCAAGGTAATGCATGATTTTTGTTAGCGATTATCATGTTTACATGAAGGACCTTTATGATATGGGCTGTTAACTTTCTAATCAAATATGTATTTTTTAAAATGACACAAATATAAGTAATGTTGAAGAGGACTATTCCTACATGCATTGTTTGCACAATATTACAGGTGTACATCACGTCCCTTAATCAACATTGGATATTATATTTACTTGTATGCTTTTATTTCAAAGGCAAGAACACTGAAGTATAACCTTCGCACTGCAGCAGTTGTCAAAGTTCAACCCACATTATGCACTTCCAACATTGCAGTATTTGAGTCATCATGATGTGAGTTGGATTTGTCTAAGCTATGGAGTGACAAGGTTGACCATCAGTATCCTATAGCATAAGTAGGCTTTTGTGTTTGCATTTGTTTTCGACATGTGCATATCTGTAATAATATGTCACAATTATTTTTTTACAGATTTGTGACAAAGACAAATCATTTTATGGTTTGAAAGTTGACGTTTCAAATGTTTACAGCTTAGAAATCATGGTGTAGCCTCATATCTATGTGTAGCACTAGACACTTTGAGATGTCATGTTTTTTTTCACCATGATTAGGTAGCTAGCAGTAATTTTTGCCGGACACACAGCAGGGGAACAGCAGGCGTTACTGAACCCCACAAACACATCAGCGATTGTTTTCATCTGTGCATCTAACACTTCTGAGCAGCAACTGGCGCTGTTGAAGCCCAGGGTCAAGGAGGGAGTAGGCAGAGGCCTAGTATGAGACGTTTGAAGTTGAAGTTGTAGTTAGCAGCAGTAATTTTTGCCAGACACACAGCAGGGAACAGCAGGCGTTACTGAACCCCACAAACACATCAGCGATTGTTTTCATCTGTGCATCTAACACTTCTGAGCAGCAACTGGCGCTGTTGAAGCCCAGGGTCAAGGAGGGTGTAGGCAGAGGCCTAGTATGAGACGTTTGAAGTTGAAGTTGTAGTTAGCAGCAGTAATTTTGCCAGACACACAGCAGGGGAACAGCAGGCGTTACTGAACCCCACAAACACATCAGCATTGTTTTCATCTGTGCATCTAACACTTCTGAGCAGCAACTGGCGCTGTTGAAGCCCAGGGTCAAGGAGGGTGTAGGCACAAAATATTGAGTTATTGCCTTGTTACGTGGCCATTGCAAATGTATGTACTTCAAACAAGAATAAATGAAGTTTTACTACGACAATAAAATGATGAATTTCAATTACAAGAATAGAAAAATATTTATACTTGACAGTCCTCTGTGGTTGATAACGTTTAATGCTAACTGAAAATATGGTAACAAATTCAAAGCTTTCGAGACTACTCAGGTGTCTTCATCAGGCTAAGAGTAAAGCCAAAAATGAAGAATCACATATTTCTACACACAACAGGACACAGGAATAGCTAAGACAAGTGAGGGAGGGACAAGTGAGGGAGACCGGCAACAAAAAGGAGAAAAAGGATGAATTATCAGCGCCACACAATCACAGATAAATTAATGAATTTACCTGTGGCAAAAGACTTTTGTATGCCCGGTCATAGCATCATGGATATGGAATTACTGGTATTAAAATATAACTTCAAATATGAGAAACTTACAAAGGTTTCAGAATATAAGCTCATCATGACCTTTGATACTGTTAGTGATGGAATGAATAGATCACATGGATTTATGTCATTCTATATCAATTAAGGAATCTGCGTCTATGCCCTTCCAGGGTCATGAAAACCCAAAAAAAGACGCCAATGAGAGGGCAATCAAACTTTCTAATCCTTATCTAGGAACTGTTCCAATATTTATGTTCATCCCTGTGAGATAATGACAGTTCTGATACACGTCACTTACTTGTCTTACCTATTGCACTATTCCTGTGTCCTGTTGTGTATAGAAATATGTGATGCTTAATTTTTTTATTTAGTCTTTGCCTGATGAAGAGACGTGAGTAGCCTTGAAAGCTTGCAATTTGTTTCCATCTTTTCAGTTATCCATTAAAAGGTATCAACCACTGCTGACTCTGAAGTCTAAATATTTTTCTATCTACTGGCTAACACGGTACAAAGATACACATGTTTTCTAATTTCAAGAAGGAAAAATAAAGAAAATACAAATATAAACGCATATATGCACATGCCAAAAATAAATGGAACAACACAACACCCAAAAAATTGGTAACAAAATATAGTGTTGTAAATTTAAGAATAAAAGTCCTTTTTTTTTTTATGAATAATGCTTAAGGAACGCTATGTTAAACCATAACATAGTGAAGACAATGGATTTTGTAATAGTCACTCATCATCATCATCGCAAATTTTATGTGACAGTCACAGACATTTCAATTATTTAAGTTCATAAAATCGTAACTTTCTATAGCATGTATGACATGTCCAGCATGGACTCATCAATGTGATTGATGACACAATAATGTACGATAAAAAATAACCATTTAAAAAAACATTAGGCATTGTTTGTCACAATTTAAGTGTGTGCCTGCAAGTGTAGGTGAAACAAAGGCTACGGATAGCAAAGGTATATTCTATGTCTGTATCAGACAGTGGACAGCCTCTGATGGGTAATGCCGATGTTATACTGTACGTCAATAAAGTCTGCGGCTGAAATCATGCATTTTTTGCTTGTAGAGTGTTGAAGAGGGTAAAAGAATGTCTGGTTGCGCAAAGCTTTATCCGTCAACACTACCTTCCTACTGTCACGCGTAGGGTAGGGTAGCGTGTGGCAATTAGCTGACTATCAAATGTGAGGTTAGGCTGCGTTATTGCGCACTAGGGACGCAAAAAAAAATACAGCAGTAATAATTTAATGTGTAATACTCCACCTATGACAAACAAAAAAATTACGTTCCCTCTTTAACAATGTACAAGACTAACAAGCCTAATGGTTGACGCTGACTTAATTGAGATACAGTATTACATCAACATTGTCCATGAGTAACTATGCACTGTGATACCTATATACCAGTATTAATTTATATCTCTTGTGGTTGTTTCAACAGCACTTGCAGGTATAACTACCTATTGTCAGTATGCATGATGCACTTTCTAGATGTAATAATTATTATTGGACATTATTACCATGTTTACATGCTGGCCATTTCATATATGGTGTTTGAAGTTACAGTTGGCATCAGTATGTGTATTTTATAATGTCTGTCATAAATAAAACTCGTGATGATGATGATGAGGATTTAATGATTCGTACATCCATTGACTGCATTATCTTACAGGTACAGATAAAATTCCTTAAAAAGCATTAATTCATAAGTCTGAAATGTACTTTTATGCATTAATTTCAAAATGTGAAGAGTAGACTGTTTTATTTTTTGTTACCATTTCTAATAGACATGTGCAGATATGTGCTGTGATGACAAATTATTATTTGTCCATATTTGTCATAAAAATTTATCATTCTAGGCCTGCAAAACTTCACAATTTCATGTTTTCAGCATAACAAGCAGGGTGACGGCTCTTCCTATTTGGAGCATGTTGGTCATGTGTTTTTCTGTCCATGTGTCGGGAACAGGAGACTTCTTGCCGTTCACACAGCAGGGGAACAGCTGGCGTTACTGAACCCCACTAACAGTAGAGCTTGTGTTTTGTTCTGTGGACACGACACTTCTGAGCAGCAACTGGCAGTGTTGGAGCCCAGGGAGTAGAGTTCAGGTGGTAGAAAGATGAACATAACAGGAGACATGGATAACGTTGCGAACCAGTTATTTAATCTGAAAACGGACAGACAAATTCTGGCGAGATCCATGCCTTGTTCATTTTCAGAAAAGTAAGCCGGTCTACATTATCGGAGGATAGTCGCATGCGACGGTCTGTTTAGTACACCACCTGCAGCACTAAAGACGCGCTCCGATAATACACTGGCAGCAGGGCAAGCCAGTACCTCCAATGCATACTGGCTAAGCTCTGGCCATGTATCCAGCTTAGAGACCCAAAACTTGAATGGGGAAGAGCCATCTGGGAGTACACTGAGAGGCAAAGCCAAGTAGTCTGTCACCATCTGACGGATACGTTGCCTCCCGCTGACTGGAGCCCTCTCGGATGGTGTAGACATTTGTGGCGCTGCCACAAAACTTTGCCACATTTTTAACATACTGGTCTTTCCCTGTGCAGAAGCACTGCGTGTGCTCCCTCTTGTTGCAGAGCTCTCTACACTGCCTCGACGCACAGAGCTGCTTTGTAAAGCAGTAGCAGCAGCAGTGCTCTCGGCAGTAAGGTAGAACATTAGGGATTGCACCAGTGTGTCTTGGTACTCCCGCATTTTACGCTCCCGGTTCAACGGTGTGATGAGGCTTTTGACGTTGTCCCGGTAGCGAGGGTCTAGGAGGGTGTACACCCAATAATCAGACGTCGTGAGAATGTGGGCGATGCGGCGGTCGTTTCTTAGGCACTGCAGCATGAAATCAACCATGTGCTGCAGACTCCCAACTGGCAAAGAAACGCTGTCCTCTGCAAGAGGCGTTATCTCTGCCTGCTCTGCATCACCCCACCCTCGCTCTACATACTGACTAGAGCGTTGTGTACCTCCCTCTGGAGCGATGTCTTCCTCCTCCATTGACTCCTCCTCCTCATCCTCCTCACAAAGTGAGCCCTGACCAGCCCTTTGTGAGGAACCACGTTGCGCTGACTTTCCAGAAGGTGATGGAATTTGTGACTCCTCATCCTCCACCTCTTCCAAAACCTCATCCCTTATTGCTTGCAGTGTTTTTTGAAGCAGGCAGATAAGGGGGACAGTCAGGCTGACTAGTGCATCATCTGCACTCGCCATCCACGTTGACTCATCAAACGCACGCAAAACGTGGCACATGTCCTTCATAGTGGCCCACTCATTAATGGTGAAGTGTGGACGGCGCAAATTGCGTGTTGATTGCGCCTGATGCAGCTGATACTCCATAACTGCTGGCTGCTGCTCACACAACCGCTCCAACATATGTAACGTTGAATTCCACCTGGTGGATACGTCACATATGATGCGATGTTCAGGAAGGCGCAATCTGCGTTGCAGAGCTGCAATGCGCGATCTGGCCATGCTGGAACGTCGCAAGTGAGCGCACTCTAGGCGGACCTTGTGCAGCAGTGCATCAAGATCCGGATAGTCCCTCAAAAAACTCTGCACGACCAAGTTGAGCACATGTGCCAGACATGGTATGTGAGTGAGTTTGCCAAGGCCCAGAGCTGCCACCAGATTTCGGCCATTGTCACACACTACCAAGCCTGGCTGGAGATTCGCTGGCAAAAACCACACGTCGCTCTCCTGCTTGATGGCATTCCAGACCTCCTGCGCTGTGTGGCTTCGATTCCCCATGGGAATTAATTTCAGAACGGCCTGTTGCCGTTTGGCCACGGCTGTGCTCATATCGGTCGCATCAGGTAAGCGTCCACGGGTCCATGTGGAGGTAGACCGTGACGGCTCCTGCAGCGATGATTCTGAGGAACTGGAGTAGGAGGAGGAGTCAATGTGGACAGACTTTATTCCGGCAATCCTTGGAGTTGGCAGAACACGTACAGCGCCACTCGCAAGATGTGTACCCGGCTCCACAACATTCACCCAATGGGCAGTGAGTGAAAGGTATCGTCCCTGGCCATGGGTACTGGTCCACGCATCGGTGGTCAGGTGGACCTTGCTACTGACGGCGTTTAGTAGCGCATGTTTAATTTTTGCCTCAACATGCTTTTGCAGACCAGGGACGGCTTGCCTGCTGAAATAAAATCGGCTGGGCACATTGTATTGTGGGACTGCCAATGCCATTAATTCACGGAAACTGTCAGTCTCCACCAGCCTGAATGACAGCATTTCAAGGGACAGGAGTTTTGCAATGCCAGCATTCAGAGCCTGTGTTCGTGGATGGTTTGCCGAGTATGGCCGTCTTTTATCCCATGCCTGTGCTACCGATGGCTGTTTTGTGGCCTGGGTGTGTGAGGATGACAGGGAACTTGCAGCTGTGGGTGGAATAACACTGTGTCTCTGGACAACAGTGACAGAGGTTCTTCCATGGCGGTCCTGTGAGGAAGCCGAACCAGCTGTGTGTGAACTGGAGGAAGAGGCTCCAACACGAGCTGAAGATGTAGGTGCTGCTGTAGGTTGGCCTACATCTCCAGTGTGTCTTTGTAACTCAACAAAGTGCTTTGACCGCACATGTTTCCACATATTTGTTGTATTAAGGTTACTGACACTTTTACCTCTTTTAATTTTTTGATTACACAGCTTGCATTTGACATAGCAAATATCATCTGCAACTGTATCAAAAAAGGACCACGCAGAGCAAGTCCTGGGAGCGCCCGGTTTGGCTGTTGGAAGAGAACTGCTCCGAACGGGTGCCAAACTGGAGGCTACAGGCAAGCGAGTCTGCAGCCTACCTCTCCCTACTGTTTGGACCGTTGGGGCAATCTCTTCCTCAGAGCTGCTCCCACCACCTTCCTGTTCCTCACGCCATGTTGGGTCTTGGACCTCATCATCTCCACCACTACCCTCTTCCAACACCTGCTGTTGTTGGGTGGTCTGGCCAGCACCATGCTCAACAGAAACTGGCAACTGAGTCTCATCATCATCAGATGCGTTCTGCGGTGTGCTGACCATCGGCACTGGCTCACCCGCCTCTTCAGATTCAGAGAGACACAGCTGTTGCGCATCACTGCATACTGCCTCTTCTTCACATTCCAGAATGCTGCTTGGCTGGGCCCCTGTTTGCAAGCCAACAGATTCTGAGAACAGAAGCAGAGACTCAGCTGGCTCCTGTACAGAGCTCTCTGACTGCCTGGGCAATTTGGCAGGCGGTGAAGAGACTGATGGTTGTTCAACAGTGCTGTGGTCCTGAGAGGAGGTGGAAGCTATTGAAGTCGATGCATTGGCTGCCATCCAACCAACAACGGCTTCAATTTGTTCTTCACGCAGCAGGGGGGTACGCTGAGCTCCTACAAAAGTGCGCATAAAGGAACGCTCACGGGGAAAACTGGTGGATGCTGTGTCACTGGGTGCGGCAGCAGCCACAGAATCCCCACGTCCTCTCCCTGCTGCAAATCCACGGCCTCGACCACGACCACGTGCCTTACTCACTGACTTCTTCATCTTGGTAGATTGATAAAGAAAGTCAGAAAAGTTATAAGGCCTAAGTGTGGTTATTCCTCACAGACTACAGTGAACCCTGCAGACAACTGTTCAGTATCTGTGAAAGGCCCCTTTGTGTACTTCTATAGTGTTTGCAACCAATGTATTGTATACGGATGGAAGCGCGTCACACTAATAGATTAGATTTTTTTCCACTAAAATGGAGCAGCACCAATTAGAGAAAAATGTGAAGGATGAGGCAGTGACACACGCTCAGCAGACTACAACCGGCAGTGGTTGAAGAACAAACTGGAGCGTAATCTGCACTCAAAAAATGAAAAGCTCACAGACTACAGTGAACACTGAAACACAACTGTTCAGTAGCTGTTAAAGGCCCCTTTGTCTACTTCTATAGTGTTTGCAACCAATGTATTGTATACGGATGGAAGCGCGTCACACTAATAGATTAGATTTTTTTCCACTAAAATGGAGCAGCACCAATTAGAGAAAAATGTGAAGGATGAGGCAGTGACACACGCTCAGCAGACTACAACCGGCAGTGGTTGAAGAACAAACTGGAGCGTAATCTGCACTCACAAAATGAAAAGCTCACAGACTACAGTGAACACTGAAACACAACTGTTCAGTAGCTGTTAAAGGCCCCTTTGTCTACTTCTATAGTGTTTGCAACCAATGTATTGTATACGGATGGAAGCGCGTCACACTAATAGATTAGATTTTTTTCCACTAAAATGGAGCAGCACCAATTAGAGAAAAATGTGAAGGATGAGGCAGTGACACACGCTCAGCAGACTACAACTGGCAGTGGTTGAAGAACAAACTGGAGCGTAATCTGCACTCACAAAATGAAAAGCTCACAGACTACAGTGAACACTGAAACACAACTGTTCAGTAGCTGTTAAAGGCCCCTTTGTCTACTTCTATAGTGTTTGCAACCAATGTATTGTATACGGATGGAAGCACGTCACACTAATAGATTTGATTTTTTTCTAATATAATGGAGCTGCACCAATTCTACAAAATAAAATAAAAAAAAAAAAGAGTCAGTGACACGTGCAGATGCCTACAAACAGTGGTGGATGCAGAGCAAACTGCAGCGTCACCTGCATTGTCACACACACACCTTGCACAGAGCTGTTAAAACAACACTGGCAAAATGAAGCTTTACACAGCGGTTGGTAAACTAGCCTGCCTCAAGCACAGTAGTACACAAAATCGCAATATCTAACTGTCCCTCAGAGTGAGCAGAGTAGCGTTCTGTCCCTAACTGAGTTCACAGCACAGTGACGCTAAAATGGCTGCGGCGCCTTTTATAGTGCATTCTGACATCATTTCAGCAGCCAATCACAGCCATGCCATTAGTTAAGATGACCGCAGCATTACAGGATGTGCCCACACTTCATAAGATTCATCATTGGCTGACTAACATCACATTGCCTCTCAAAGAATTATGGGAACTTCCGATTCCGGTATACGATATTGAAAAAGTATCGGAATTAAGTATCGGAATTCCGATAACGCGAATATCGGCCGATACCCGATACTTGCGGTATCGAAATGCTCAACACTACTTGGGACACTTCCGCTAAAAAATCTGTTTTTCGGAAAGGGTTGTCTCCACTGATTAAGGATGAACTTGCTCGTGCTGACCCTCCCACTGCGTTAGGTGACTTTATCAACTATTGTATCCGTATTGATGCTCGTCTGACTGAACGCAGACAAGAGAGATGGTTCGAAAATAATCGCACTAACCTTTTACTACCTCCCTCCTCAGCTAAGGAACCTTTGAGTAGGATCACAAGGGAACCAGAACCTGAACCCATGCAGGTGGACTCTTTGCAAAGACGGGTTAGTGATACACGCAAAGAACATCGTATAAAGGAAAATCTATGTTTCTACTGTGGTAAGTCAGGGCACTTCATTATAAACTGCCCCAGCCGTTCTCGTAAGACTACTGCAGCAGTCATTCACTGTGAGTGTTGCGAGAGGAGCTCTGTCATGTCCGAGCCTCAGGCTCCAGAGAGATCTGCTGCAAGAGATCTTGATTTCTCGGACTTAAACTCTGTTAGTTCTGGGGACGATGACGGTATAAACGCTGCAATTTTTCAAGTTTCCTCAGCGGTGTCCCAGCTGAGTTGTAAAAGAAACAATTCTCATTGCTTCCTTTCCATCAAACTCTGGGTTGACTCAGTCTGGGTGTCTAGCTCTGCTATGATCGACTCAGGAGCAAGTGGAAATTTTATGGATATCTCCTTTGCTCTGAAACAGGGGATACGTTCAGTGAGGAAGGCTACTCCAGTACAGATGGAGACTGTGGATGGCTCTCTACTGACTTCTGGACCAGTGGATCAAGAAACAGAGCCTTTGAGGGTCCTTATGGGTAAAGATCATCAGGAGAAAATGTCTTTTTTGCTTATCTCTTCTCCCCACTTTCCCATCATTCTAGGGCTACCATGGCTGCAGGCGCAGAATCCTACGATTAACTGTTAGACCAAGGAATTACACTTTCCGGAGAAACAGATGAGTCAAGGAGTTTCAGCTTTCTCTGTTCCTAAAGGAACCATGTCAGTCCCTGAACTACCAGCTGTATACCAGGACTATGTGGATTTATGTGACAAGAAGAACGCTGATCAGCTTCCTCCTCACCGTCCATATGATTGTCCAATTGAATTATTGCCCGGAGCCGAGATACCTTTTGGTAAGATCTACCCCCTAGCGGGGCCCGAGCTAAAAGCTTTGAAGGATTATATAGACCAAAATTTAGCCAAGGGCTTCATACGCCCCTCTTCATCTCCTGCAGGTGCACCCATCTTCTTTGTGAAGAAGAAAGATGGATCTCTGAGACCCTGCATAGACTATAGGGAACTCAATAAGGTTACTATTAGAAACCGTTATCCATTGCCTTTAATCCCTGAGTTGTTGGAGAGAGTGCGGCATGCCAAAATTTTCTCTAAACTAGATCTCCGTGGGGCCTATAACTTGGTCCGTATTAGACCTGGGGATGAATGGAAGACTGCTTTCAGGTCACGCTATGGACACTTTGAATATCTAGTTATGCCTTTTGGTCTGAGTACTGCCCCAGCCACTTTCCAACACTTCGTGAATGATATCTTCAGGGATCTCCTAGATACATTTGTGGTGATTTATCTGGATGATATTCTAATTTTTTCTAACTCCACAGAGGAACATCATGGACATGTGAGAATGGTCTTAGAACGCCAAAGACAAAACCATCTCTACATCAAGCTTGAAAAATGTGAATTCCATAGGACCGAAATTCAATTTCTGGGGTATGTACTATCTACGCAAGGGATTAGTATGGATGGAAGCAAGACCCAAGCCATCAAGGATTGGCCAATTCCTAGAAATGTGAAGGAGGTGCAGCGTTTCATCGGGTTTGCCAACTTCTATAGACGTTTCATTAAGAATTTTTCTGAGGTAGTGTCACCTATCACCCAACTTACCCGGAAACAGTCTAGGTTCTCCTGGACCCCGCAAGCTCAGGAAGCATTTTCCTGTTTAAAGGATAAATTTACCACCGCACCTATCTTAGTACATCCCAACCCCGAGCTTGCCTTCATAATAGAGGTGGATGCTTCAGACTGTGCCGTTGGAGCTATACTCTCTCAGAGAACAGGTGAGAAGAATGTCTTGCATCCCTGTGCCTTCTTTTCCCAGCAGTTGTCTTCGGCTGAGAGGAACTACGATGTGGGCAATAGAGAATTGTTGGCCATTATTGCCGCCTTCAAGGAATGGAGACACCTTCTACAGGGAGCTGCACAGCAAATAGTCGTCCTGACAGACCATCGTAACCTTGAATTTATCAGGTCGGCTAAGTGCCTGACTCCTCGCCAGGCTCGCTGGAATCTTTTGCTAAACCAATTTAATTTTGTCATTTCTTATAGACCAGGATCGCGCAATGGAAAGGCTGATGCACTCTCTAGGATTCATTCAGCAGAGACACGTCCACTTACTCCTCCTAAGACTATTCTTCCTGACTCTAGATTCCTGGGAGTGATTCATAATCAAGACCTACTTAAGGACATCAAGGAAGCATACCATGCGGATTCTTTGTTGGCTCAACCCCCAAGGGACGTAAGTCTTGTCTTTAAGAATGGTGTGTGGATTCAGGGACAACGTCTGTATATACCTGAAACAGTCAGATTGAGAGTATTGCAACTCATCCACGATTCCAAGATAGCCGGGCATAGGGGAATTCTAAAGACACAAGAATTTCTTTCTCGTTTCTTTTGGTGGCCCACTTACAGGAAAGATGTCTTAAACTATGTCACTTCATGTGAAGTCTGTGCAAGATGCAAAACACCTCGCTCCTCACCAACTGGTCTGTTGCAACCTCTTCCCACCCCGTCCCGCCCGTGGGGATCCATTTCTATGGACTTCATTGTGGAGTTACCAACCTCTCAAGGGAAGAACACCATTCTAGTGGTGATTGACCGTCTAACAAAGGCAGCTCATTTTATCCATTGTGTCGGCTTACCCACTGCAAAACAGACATCAGACTTGATGATTAAGAATGTGTTTCGCTTACATGGAGTACCGGATGAGGTCATTTCGGATCGAGGGGTGCAATTCACTTCAAGGTTTTGGCAAAATTTCTGTGCAGCATTGGACATTAAAGTAAACCTTTCTTCTGCTTTTCATCCCCAGACTAATGGACAGACAGAACGAACCAATCAGACCCTGGAGCAGTATCTCCGCTGTTTTATCTGCCACCTACAGGATGATTGGGTGGATCTACTTCCACTGGCTGAGTTCTCTTATAACAACTCTCAGAGCGCCTCCACTAAGCAGTCTCCTTTTTACTCCAATCTAGGTTATCATCCTAACATTCTTCCTCGATTTCCCATAGATACGCCCTTGCCGGCAGTGGCTGAAAGAATCACTTCTTTACAAAAGAATATGGATCTTCTAAAGGAAAATCTAGAATTGGCTCAGGAAAGGTACAAGAAAGCAGCAGATAAATTTTGTAAACCTGCACAGCTTTCAAGGTAGGAGATTTGGTCTGGCTGTCAACCAGAAATCTTAAATTACAGATTCCATCGTCTAAATTGGGACATAAGTACATTGGACCTTATAAGATCAATAAGATTATAAGTGGTGTTGCTTGTCGTCTTCAACTGCCCAGAACTATGAGAATCCACCCTGTCTTTCATGTATCCCTACTAAAGGCTGCAACACCCAATACGTTTCCTGGACGTTCTTCTCCTTGCCCTGACCCAGTGCTGGTCGATGGTCAGGAAGAATTTATGGTGGAAAGGATTCTAGATTCCAGGTTGTACAGAAATCAGTTGCAATATTTGATTAAATGGCAGGGCTACCCAGTGGAGGACAACTCATGGGAACCAGTCAATAATGTAAATGCTCCTCGCCTGCTCCGCCAGTTTCATCAGAGGTACCCTGACAAGCCTGGTCTGAGGTCATCCGGAGGTTGTCCCTAAGGGGGGAGTAATGTAAGGTTCTTTGTCTCTGTTGACATGTTCCTTGAAACTCAGTTTTCCGTCGGCCATTTTGCTTTCTGTCTTTCTGCAGCTCTTGCCCTCAGTTAATATGGAGTTTCCAGTTTTCATGTTCCCGCCCTGATTCTTCCCTCTTGCTTCTTAAGCAGCCTCAGCTGAACAATCAGTGCTCCTGAATCAAGCCTCAGTCAGTCTGTGACCTGACTCCTGGAAGCCTTGGACTTGTACTCCAGCTATTCCCTACTGAGGAACCTTGGAACACTTTTGGACTCTGGAAACCTGCTGTTTGGTGAATCCATGTTTGCAGAGGAATTACGGTACAGAGAAGAGATCCTGAACCTGCTGTAACATTTCAGGGGATATAGCTCTGAGATCGCTGTCTGGGTAGACAGAATGGCCCGGAAACAGTTCATTCAGACAGCAATTCTGGTAAAAACTGGCCGCAACCAGCTTTATTAAAGTCCACAGCAAACAGATAAAACAAAGCATAAACAGAAAACCTAGGCTTGTCTAGCCACTAATTACACATAAATCGATTGCCCTGTCTATCCGGGTCCCGGCTCTACCAGCCTGACCCAAAGCAACACATATGATATATGTTACCAGTATGGAGTTTCACAGATACTCCTCCTTGTGTCTGAAGGCACCTTCAATGTCCAGACTTGAGAGAGATCCACTCCTGTTCAGCCGCTATTCACACGGATTCTCACTGAGGCTACTCCTGTGTCCGGGGTACTTCCTGCACCCAGACTGAGATAGCTCAAACTTCCTGGAGACACCTTCTGTGCCTGGACCCCTTGTCCAGACTGAATGAGCTCTCTGACTGTGTTTCAACACACCTACTTCTGGTCTCCTAATTAACACCTGAGTGATTTCAGGCCTGAGCTGCAAGTGTGTGCTGAATGTGAGGTGTAGTGACCTTTCTCTACCACTAGGTTTACAAAGCCACACATTTCCCTTATACCATACAGCACAGTACTAGGTGAAATGTACACCCCATTCAACACATATTCCTTCACTGTCTCACATATCCCCTCCCTCTTCTCCAGACCGGAGGGCTGGTCATCCAGACCGGAGGGCTGGTCAACAATCCAACAGAGACAGTGAACTCTGGACCAGTCATGGCCCTCATCAGCTTCATCTTCATCTGAAGCATCCGCACTACTCTGTACCCTCCCAGGCCTATGCTCTCTGCGGGCCTCGGGTATCCTGCACGGTTTCATCTTGACCTTAGGGCCGGGCTCAGTTTCGATATAGTGCCTGGCCAGAGAAGTACGACCCGGTACATCAGAACACTTCTGCTGACTCTTCCTCAGAAACTCACGTACCTCCTGTCCCTGGTGCACTGACCATGTGTCACCAACTATCACAGAAGGTATAGGGGGTTTTTCACTTTTCTCCAGTTCCCCTCCTTCAGGCTCTTCTGGCAGGACATGCCCAGAAGCCCTACCGTCAGTCCTACACTCTACTTCTTCAGTCACATCACTTTGGTCTCCAATATCTCCATGTATTCCAGCCTTCAAGTTCTCCTTGATAGCGGCATCTTTATACTCAGAACCCGCCGGATTCTTCTCTTCCACCACGTTCTGCATCCCATCTGGGCTCCCGTGTGTCTGTAGCGGCAACGGAGTGACACATCGCTTTTCCCATTTGTTGGGACGTGGCTCCGATGTAGCCTCCTGAAAGTGCGCTTGAGCTCACCAATGCCAGCTACTGATCCGGACCGTAACCCATCCACGCCGCTGTCTTCGGCAGAAACAGATTCCTGGACAGAGTCAGTCCCCATATCTTCAGTCTTGTTCCTCACAGCTTCACTTGAAACCTCAGCTTCTGATGAGGCATCTGGCTTGGTGACCACCACTTCCATGGCTTTTTCCCCCTCTGCAGCATCACCTTCAGAGTCCTTGGCATGATGCAGATCCACACCACACACCGACAACTTCTCATCTTCAACAGCATCCACTTGTGCTGTGTTCAGTTTCAGAGTCCTGCCTTTAAAGCTCAGCTCTCCTCCTTTCACCTTAGTCTTCGCCAGGGAACCGGACAACTGTACAACATCTTCAGATGCCATCTTCTGTCTGGCTGTAAGGTCAGCATCAGCTTTCTTCTCAGGACTCTCAACCTCCTCTGCTACCATGCCTTCCTCATTTGCACTGGTTGCTTTATGGTCATCAGATGATTCACTATCACTATCTGACCCCTTTTTCTCAGCCACATCTGGCTCACTGTCAGGGCTATACACTTCATTTTCATTCACATCCTGCTCACTGTCAGGGTTATACAATTCATTTTCATTCATATCCTGCTCACTGTCAGGGTTATACAATTCATTTTCATTCACATCTTGATCTGGAACCTTAGTTAACATGTCATCCACAACATTAACTTCACCATCTGGTCCCTCAAGTATGTGACTATGTGACAACCCCAGCACTATACTTCCATATAGCTCAGGTACTAGGAGCTGACTCACGACCTCTCCCTGGACTTTAGTGTCCCTATACAATAGGTTATTGTTCATGGCAGCATGAGGAAACCTCTCCTCAGAGCCAGGCTCTTGGGGAACCTCATTCAGAACAATTACATTTTCCTGTGCCGTTTTAAGAGTGGGGTCTCGCACCGGCTCACTCCCAAAATTGTCACAGGACACAGGCAGGTCAGGGACACTCGGTTCCCGAGAACCACCATCCTCGTCTCCCAACATCACCTGCAAAGGAATTTCATCTTTATCATGATCATCATCAGTATCATCACTATTATGATTAGCATCATCATCATTATCATGATCATCATTATCATTATCAATATCAGCATCATTATCATGGTCATCATCATTATCATGATCATCATCATTATCACATAATTTTAATGGCCCACTAGCATTGTGTTCCGCCCCTCGGGACTGCGCACCCTCAATAGGAGCTTCATCACACTGTCCATCAGAACCACCCTTCCCCCAGAGATCCTTAGACCGGGGAAAGTCATTACCCAATATGACGGGTTGCACCAGGTTCTTCACTACCCCCACTTCATATGAAACCTCCCCGAGTTTGGGGACCAAGTCCACGGCAGTCTCTGGGTAGACTTTGGTGTCTCCATGGATGCACACCATACTCAGGTGCTTATCAGGGATGAAGTCCCTTTCAATCAGGCTGTCACATACGGAAGTCACTGGACTCTCTGAGTCCAAGAGGGCCTGAACCCGCTTATCAGCATACCCCATGTCCCCAACAGCTGGAACGCTCTTACCGGGAGAGTTCGGCGTCCGGGAACTCTGAAGTGACGACCTCTCAGACGGCTGTACCTCAGGAGGACATGCTCGGGTGTAGCGGTTCACTATCACCTTTTCAACTCCATAATCAAGCCTACTGACTGCAGACTCCCAACTGCATCTCCAGTCATGAACTCCTCTGGCACGGGCTGTCACCGTAACACCCAGCCGGGTACGACTCTCCGCTTTCAGATTGGCATAGTCTTGGCTGTCCTGCTCGCTCAGGTCAGCATAGGCCACCTGGGGCACTCCAATCAGATAGGGTGCGACCATCATGGCCCACTCAGATAGGGGCAGATTCTCCTTCTCTGCCAGTTCCTCAAACTTAGTAAGATATTCCTCCACATCATCACGAGGTGTCATCTTTTTCAGGGACCGTCTTACCGCCTTCTTTACAGCGGGCAAGGCAGGTGCCTTCACAACATTACTCTGGGACGAGGTGCTGAGAGCTGCAATCTGCTCCCTCAGCAATCGGTTAAACTCCTGCTGCTGCTGCCAGCTCTGCAGGTGTTTCTTAACAAGCTCCTCCATACTGCTGGACTTATCTGTCTCAACCACGGCAGTCTTATGTTGCACATTAACTTGCGCCATTTGTTCAAACAGCGCCTCCATGCTGTCATCCATGCTGTCAGACTTCTCTGTCTTAACAACGGCAGTCTTCACTCAAGACATACACACTCTACAGTCTTTTCCATAGAAAAATTCGGCTCTGCTGTGCAGACACTTTTTTTTTTTTTCTTTGCAAACTCTATTAGGGCCACTGTCTCTCCAAGACTGCTCCACTAGACGTTTCTCTTTTGCTGCTGCACACTCCAGCACTAACTGTACCGGCCCCTGCGCTGCCCTAGCATTCTCCGCCAATTGTAACATTTCAGGGGATATAGCTCTGAGATCGCTGTCTGGGTAGACAGAATGGCCCGGAAACAGTTCATTCAGACAGCAATTCTGGTAAAAACTGGCCGCAACCAGCTTTATTAAAGTCCACAGCAAACAGATAAAACAAAGCATAAACAGAAAACCTAGGCTTGTCTAGCCACTAATTACACATAAATCGATTGCCCTGTCTATCCGGGTCCCGGCTCTACCAGCCTGACCCAAAACAACACATATGATATATGTTACCAGTATGGAGTTTCACAGATACTCCTCCTTGTGTCTGAAGGCACCTTCAATGTCCAGACTTGAGAGTGATCCACTCCTGTTCAGCCGCTATTCACACGGATTCTCACTGAGGCTACTCCTGTGTCCGGGGTACTTCCTGCACCCAGACTGAGATAGCTCAAACTTCCTGGAGACACCTTCTGTGCCTGGACCCCTTGTCCAGACTGAATGAGCTCTCTGACTGTGTTTCAACACACCTACTTCTGGTCTCCTAATTAACACCTGAGTGATTTCAGGCCTGAGCTGCAAGTGTGTGCTGAATGTGAGGTGTTGCGACCACGCACCACAATTGTGGATACCAGGGCTATGGGGTACTCGGAGCCGAGCCCATGGGCATCTATGGGAGTTGTCACTGGTAGCGGTGGCTCGGTCCGTGGCCCTGGCGGTCGTGCAATGGGGGATATTTACAGGGGATTATTAGGATAGTTCGTGACGCCACCTGTGGTTTCTGGTAATTGTACCAGCGCTGCTGAATAGAACTCTGAGGGGATGTTATAGCAGCTAGGTGTTGGGTCCCCCACAGGTGGGACTGTCCCTCTGAGTCTATGGTTATAATGATGTAGGGTGCAGTTAAATTAATCAGTCTCACACCATCCAGCGTCTTTCCATACCTTTTACTTGTCAGATGTTTAGGCAGGTCCCGGGGAGCTGGTCGGGGTGGAGAATGTGCTTCGAGGTAACAGCTGAGCAGGTTAGAGGCCTCCTTAACTTCCAATATGTAGGTGAGTCCAACTTGCATGAAGCGTAGTTAACTCCGAATACTCCAGCTAACTCTATAGCTGTACTGCCCGGTCAGTATTGTGGTGAAGCCTTCTAGGTGATGGAACTAAGTCCTTACTTTTGCTTGGCCTAGCTCAAAGTCCCTGTTCCACCTGACTCCGGTTACGTACCGACACTTCAAGGGCTGCTTTCTGCGACCTAAGGTCCAGTAAGACTCTGGTTGTTCCGTTACTATGCGTGAAGCGATAGCAACACTTCGGTCCCCAGTGACCGGCTAATAGTGCAGATAATCCAATATCTAAGGCACTTCTCTAATTCTTTCCACTGCGCCCTTCGCCCTGCTCGCGCTCTTAACATAAGCACTCCACACTTCCTATGGTAGTACAAGTCAATCCTTTCTTACTTCTTCCTTGGAGCTCGCTGACAGATTCTCAGTATTCTCCTAGTTCAGGAACACATCAACTGAACTTCACTGTCCTTGGGACAGGCGACTGAAGTTTCTGTTGCTAACTCTTCTTTCTCATCAGGTGAGCTACCCTGCTTCACTGACTGACTGATCTCCACTGATCTGAGCTCTTCTCAGACAGGAAACAGACTCCACTGTCCTCAGACAGGAAACAGACTGAACTCTGCTGCCTGTCACTACCTTATATACCCTATGGGTGTGTCCAAGTGTGTGATGGAGTGAATGGATATCAAGCATTAAACTGTTACCTCTCCGCACATCCTCCAGGATTTTATGTGTGCCTTACATACCAGGGCTACACATCCCCCCTTGGTAAAACACAGCACTCCCGGGCTGTAAAATAGAAAAAGAAAGACATTTTTGTTTTGCATTAACAATAAACATTACAACTCTTCCCATCCGGGAGGTACGAATTTCTTGAACGTTACAATATGTACAGTAAGAAAATACAAAAGTATCAAAACATCAAGACACTTCAATAAATACACAGTATTCTTGTGAAGGACCCGCACCAAACCTTCCACGTGGGTCCTGGGTGGGCTGCAGGACATCCGAATGTAGACCTCGCTCAGTGCCACACCATACGGGTTTTATGTTCAGAGGTAGTTGTGTACTAGTGGCTTCGTGTAAAACCAATATAATGCACCGAAGCGCAACTATGTACAAAGATAAGTTCTGGGCTGGCACAGTCCTCAGCCTCTCAGTCCATGGCATGGTTAAGGACACATATATATTTTCACTTCAATATTTACATTATATATCTATATATATACTTGTTTTAACTTTAATTTCACTTTACCCAACCAGGGTATTTGATGCAAAACTATGCAAAATTGGTAAACATCATTTTTCTTAACTTTTCTTTCTGGTACCCAGCCGGGTATTCTACTCATTATATGAAAACATAGATACATCTCATCATCATACATTTAACATAAGCACTCCACACTTCCTATGGTAGTACAAGTCAATCCTTTCTTACTTCTTCCTTGGAGCTCGCTGACAGATTCTCAGTATTCTCCTAGTTCAGGAACACATCAACTGAACTTCACTGTCCTTGGGACAGGCGACTAAAGTTTCTGTTGCTAACTCTTCTTTCTCATCAGGTGAGCTACCCTGCTTCACTGACTGACTGATCTCCACTGATCTGAGCTCTTCTCAGACAGGAAACAGACTCCACTGTCCTCAGACAGGAAACAGACTGAACTCTGCTACCTGTCACTACCTTATATACCCTATGGGTGTGTCCAAGTGTGTGATGGAGTGAATGGATATCAAGCATTAAACTGTTACCTCTCCGCACATCCTCCAGGATTTTATGTGTGCCTTACATACCAGGGCTACACAGAGGTGTAGTGACCTTTCTCTACCACTAGGTTTACAAAGCCACACATTTCCCTTATACCATACAGCACAGTACCTAGGTGAAATGTACACCCCATTCAACACATATTCCTTCACTGTCTCACACTGCTTTGGAGATTTACTGTAGTGCTTGAAGTTACTCTGGTCTGCTGTGTCTCCTGTCGCTGTTCCTGCAAACTGTGTGAACTTTTCAGCATGCTTGTATGAAGTAATACAAGTCATTTCATTTCAACCTATGTCTCCTGTGTTTTCCTCGCACCCAAGCACAAGACGCTATAGGAACTGTACACTATACATGACATGCTGTGTGTCCGGCAAGAAGTCTCCTGTTCCCTACACATGCACAGAAAAACCCATGTCGAACATGCTCCAAATAGGGAAGAGCCGTCACCTGATTGTTATGCTTAAAACAGGAAATTGTGAAGTTTTCCAGGCCTAGAATGATAAATTTTTATGACAAATATGGACAAATAATAATTTGTCATCACAGCGCATATCTGCACATGTCTATTAGAAATGGTAACAAAAAATAAAACATAGTCTTCACTTTTTGAAATTAATGCATAAAAGTACATTTCATACTTATCAATTAATGCTTTTTAAGGAACTTTATCTGTACCTGTAAGATAATGCAGTCAATGGATGTACGAATCATAAAATCCTCATCATCATCATCACGAGTTTTATTTATGACAGACATTATAAAATACACATACTGATGCCAACTGTAACTTCACACACCATATATGAAATGGCCAGCATCTAAACCTGGTAATAATGTGCAATAATAAATTTTATTACATCTAGAAAGTGCATACTGACAATAGGTAGTTATACCTGCAAGTGCTGTTGAAACAACCACAACAGATATAAATTAATAATGGTATATAGGTATCACAGTGCATAGTTACTCATGGACAATGTCGATGTAATACTGTACCTCAATAAAGTCAGCGTCAACCATTATGCTTGTTAGTCTTGTAGATTGTTAAAGAGGGAACGTTCTTTTTTTGTTGGTCATAGGTGGAGTATTAGACAGTAAATGATTACTGCTGTCGTATTTTTGGCGTCCCTAGGGCGCAATAACGCTGCGTAACGTCACATTTTATAGAGTCATCTAATTGACACACGCTACCCTACCCTACGCGTGACAGTAGGAAGGTAGTGTTGACGGATAAAGCCTTGCGCAACCAGACATGCTTTTACCCTCTTCAACACTGTACAAGCAAAAAATGCATGATTGCAGCCGCAGACTTTATTGACGTACAGTATAACATCGCCATTACCCATCAGAGGCTGTCCACTGTCTGATACAGACATAGAATATACCTTTGCTATCCGTAGCCTTTGTTTCATCTACACTTGCAGGCACACACTTAAATTGTGACAATGCATTATGTTTTTTTAAATGGTTATTTTTTATCGTACATTATTGTGTCATCACATTGATGAGTCCATGCTGGACATGTCATACATGCTGTACAAAGTAACGATTTTATTAACTTAAATAATTGAAATGTCTGTGACTGTCACATCTAAATTGCAATGATGATGATGATGAGTGACTATTACAAAATCCATTGTCTTCACTATGTTATGGTTTAACATAGCGTTCCTTAAGCATTATTCATAAATACAAAAATGGACTTTTATTCTTAAATTTACAACACTATATTTTGTAACCAATTTTTTGGGTGGTGTGTTGTTCCATTTCTTGTTGGCATGTGCATATATGCGTTTATATTTGCAGTGTCTTTATTTTTATTCTTGAAGTTAGGAAACATGTGTATCTTCGTACCGTGTTAGCCAGTAGATAGAAAAATATTTAGACTTGAGAGTCCGCAGTGGTTGATACCTTTTAATGGATAACTGAAAAGATGGTAACAAATTGCAAGCTTTCGAGGCTACTCACGTCTCTTCATCAGGCAAAGACTAAAACAAAAAATGAAGCATCACATATTTCTATACACAACAGGACACAGGAATAGTGCAATAGGTAAGACAAGTAAGTGACGTGTAGCAGAACTGTCATTATCACAGAGGGATGAACATAAATATTGGAACAGTTCCTAGATAAGGATAGAAAGTTTTATTGCCCTCTGATTGGGGTCTGGTTTTGTGTTTTCATGCCCCTGGAAGGGCAGAGACGCAGATTCCTTAATTGATATAGAATGACATAAATCCGTGTGATCTATTCATTCCATCACTAACAGTGTCAAAGGTCATGATGAGCTTATATTCTGAAACCTTTGTATCTTTCTCATATTTGAAGTTATATTTTAATACCAGTAATTCCATATCCATCATGCTATGACCGGGCATACAAAAATGTTTTGCCACAGGTAAATCCATTATTTTTTCTCTTATTGTGTGGCGCTGATAATTCATCCTTGTTCTCATTTTTGTGCCGGTCTCCCCTCACTTGTCCCTCCCTCACTTGTCTTACCTATTCCTGTGTCCTGTTGTGTGTAGAAATATGTGATTCTTCATTTTTTGTTTTAGTCTTAGCCTGATGAAGAGACCTGAGTAGTCTGGAAAGCTTGGAATTTGTTACCATATTTTCAGTTACCCATTAAACGGTATCAACCACAGAGGACTCTCAAGTATAAATATTTTTCTATTCTTGGAATTGAAATTCATCATTTTATTGTCCTAGTAAAACTTCATTTATTCTTGTTTGAAGTACATACATTTGCAATGGCCACGTAACAAGGCAATAACTCAATATTTTATGCCTACACCCTCCTTGACCCTGGGCTTCAACACCGCCAGTTGCTGCTCAGAAGTGTTAGATGCACAGATGAAAACAATTGCTGATGTGTTTGTGGGGTTCAGTAACGCCTGCTGTTCCCCTGCTGTGTGTCTGGCAAAAATTACTGCTGCTAACTACAACTTCAACTTCAAACATCTCATACTAGGCCTCTGCCTACACCCTCCTTGACCCTGGGCTTCAACACCGCCAGTTGCTGCTCAGAAGTGTTAGATGCACAGATGAAAACAATCGCTGATGTGTTTGTGGGGTTCAGTAACGCCTGCTGTTCCCCTGCTGTGTGTCTGGCAAAAATTACTGCTGCTAACTACAACTTCAACTTCAAACATCTCATACTAGGCCTCTGCCTACACCCTCCTTGACCCTGGGCTTCAACACCGCCAGTTGCTGCTCAGAAGTGTTAGATGCACAGATGAAAACAATCGCTGATGTGTTTGTGGGGTTCAGTAACGCCTGCTGTTCCCCTGCTGTGTGTCCGGCAAAAATTACTGCTAGCTACCTAATCATGGTGAAAAAAACATGACATGTCAAAGTGTCTAGTGCTACACATAGATATGAGGCTACACCCTGATTTCTAAGCTGTAAACATTTGAAACGTCAACTTTAAAACCATAAAATGATTAGTCTTTGTCACAAATCTGTTACAAAATAATTGTGACATATTATTACAGATATTGCACATGTCGAAAACAAATGCAAACACAAAAGCCTACTTATGCTATAGGATACTGATGGTCAACCTTGTCACTCCATAGCTTAGACAAATCCAACTCACATCATGACTCAAATGCTGCAATGTTGGAAGTGCATAATGTGGGTTGAACTTTGACAACTGCTGCAGTGCGAAGGTTATACTTCAGTGTTCTTGCCTTTTAAATAAAAGCATACAAGTAAATATAATAATCCAATGTTGATTAAGGGACGTGATGTACACCTGTAATATTGTGCAAACAATGCATGTAGGAATTGTCCTCTTCAACATTACTTATATTTGTGTCATTTTAAAAAATACATATTTAATTAGAAAGTTAACAGCCCATATCATAAAGGTCCTTCATGTAAACATGATAATCGCTAACAAAAATCATGCATTACCTTGGTAAAGTCAATAGTGCATAGTCACAATAGCAAAATGTATACCTGTAAGTGGTGCTGAAAGAACGACAACTGATAGAATAGGTGAATGATATCTATTTATCAGACTGAATAGCGACACCTGTACAATGTCGATATAATACTGTACCTTAACAAAACAGCTGTGTCACACCTCACACTCGTTTTTCTTGTAGCTTGTTATGTAATAGGGCACATGCGTGTATGTTTCATCATAGGTGCATGTTTACTGAGTAAAGCAGTCATGCCTTTGTGTTGTCGGTACGCTTGCGATGATGAACGATGCGCACCGTGAATGTTAGTCTGCGTCATAAGACGTACAGACGCTCCAATACCCAACGCGTCACAGCAGGAAGCCAGTCTGTGCGTCCAAACAAAGGCGCAACCATACATGCACGTAACCTTTTATAAAGCTATATAAAAAAAAGGATGTAGTAGTAACGCACACTTATTGAGGTACAGTATTACATCGCCATTCACCATCTGTGGCTATGCAGTCTCATCTATATATACCTTATCTATCCGTTGTCATGCTTGCAAGTCCACAGTCAGGCATAAATATCTGTTTTCACTCTGCACTATGCACTTTTTACATTTTTTGTTTGTTAATATAAATGATTGGCACATATTATCAGTATTACATGATGGAAATTTTAGATATTTTAAAAAAAATTTTAGTGATATTATTCACCAAATGTAAAGTTTTATGAATGTCAAAGATAACTTGTAATGCTGATTATGTTTTTAAGTCAGCCATTCATTGTCTACACAATAAAAATGGTTTGTACATACTGTTACTTAGCCATCATTAATGGATTCTGATATGTACTTGTATGCTTTTATTTTAAACCGTATAGCAGATTATTTAACCTATTTTAATTGTGGTTTGCATTGCTTTTCAACATGTTAATGTATGCGTTTATGTTTGTAAATTATTAATTTACATATATTTTTTTAAGTAAAATCATCATCTTATGGTACTAAAGGTTATATTTCTCTTGTTTGGAGTATAGACATTTTTAATTGACACGTAACAAGGAAAATACTTGATATAGTATTTAAACATCCTCCTTGACCCTGGGCTCCAACACCGCCAGTTGTTGCTCGGAAGTGCTGTTAGCGCAGTGAACACTTGCTCCTGTGTTACTGGGGTTCAGTAATGTCAGCTGTTCCCCTGCTGTGTGAACGGCAAAAAGTCCTGCTGCCTCCACCATGTTCTCTTCTCATTCCTGGGCTACAACACCGCCAGTTGTTGCTCGGAAGTGCTGTTAGCACAGTGAACACTTGCTCCTGTGTTACTGGGGTTCAGTAATGTCAGCTGTTCCCCTGCTGTGTGAACGGCAAAAGGTCCTGCTGCCTCCACCATGTTCTCTTCTCATCCCTGGGCTACAACACCGCCAGTTGTTGCTCGGAAGTGCTGTTAGCACAGTGAACACTTGCTCCTGTGTTACTGGGGTTCAGTAATGTCAGCTGTTCCCCTGCTGTGTGAACGGCAAAAAGTCCTGCTGCCTCCACCATGTTCTCTTCTCATTCCTGGGCTCCAACACCGCCAGTTGTTGCTCGGAAGTGCTGTTAGCACAGTGTAACACTTGCTCCTGTGTTACTGGGGTTCAGTAATGTCAGCTGTTCCCCTGCTGTGTGAACGGCAAAAAGTCCTGCTGCCTCCACCATGTTCTCTTCTCATCCCTGGGCTACAACACCGCCAGTTGTTGCTCGGAAGTGCTGTTAGCACAGTGAACACTTGCTCCTGTGTTACTGGGGTTCAGTAATGTCAGCTGTTCCCCTGCTGTGTGAACGGCAAAAAGTCCTGCTGCCTCCACCATGTTCTCTTCTCATTCCTGGGCTCCAACACCGCCAGTTGTTGCTCGGAAGTGCTGTTAGCACAGTGAACACTTGCTCCTGTGTTACTGGGGTTCAGTAATGTCAGCTGTTCCCCTGCTGTGTGAACGGCAAAAAGTCCTGCTGCCTCCACCATGTTCTCTTCTCATCCCTGGGCTACAACACCGCCAGTTGTTGCTCGGAAGTGCTGTTAGCACAGTGAACACTTGCTCCTGTGTTACTGGGGTTCAGTAATGTCAGCTGTTCCCTGCTGTGTGAACGGCAAAAAGTCCTGCTGCCTCCACCATGTTCTCTTCTCATCCCTGGGCTACAACACCGCCAGTTGTTGCTCGGAAGTGCTGTTAGCACAGTGAACACTTGCTCCTGTGTTACTGGGGTTCAGTAATGTCAGCTGTTCCCCTGCTGTGTGAACGGCAAAAAGTCCTGCTGCCTCCACCATGTTCTCTTCTCATTCCTGGGCTACAACACCGCCAGTTGTTGCTCGGAAGTGCTGTTAGCACAGTGAACACTTGCTCCTGTGTTACTGGGGTTCAGTAATGTCAGCTGTTCCCTGCTGTGTGAACAGCAAAAAGTCCTGCTGCCTCCACCATGTTCTCTTCTCATCCCTGGGCTACAACACTGCCAGTTGTTGCTCGGAAGTGCTGTTAGCACAGTGAACACTTGCTCCTGTGTTACTGGGGTTCAGTAATGTCAGCTGTTCCCCTGCTGTGTGAACGGCAAAAAGTCCTGCTGCCTCCACCATGTTCTCTTCTCATCCCTGGGCTACAACACCGCCAGTTGTTGCTCGGAAGTGCTGTTAGCACAGTGAACACTTGCTCCTGTGTTACTGGGGTTCAGTAATGTCAGCTGTTCCCCTGCTGTGTGAACGGCAAAAAGTCCTGCTGCCTCCACCATGTTCTCTTCTCATTCCTGGGCTCCAACACCGCCAGTTGTTGCTCGGAAGTGCTGTTAGCACAGTGAACACTTGCTCCTGTGTTACTGGGGTTCAGTAATGTCAGCTGTTCCCCTGCTGTGTGAACGGCAAAAAGTCCTGCTGTGTAATGTATGTAGTACAGTTCATATAGCGTCTTGTGCTTGGGTGCGATGAAAACACAGGAGTCACAGGTTTGATATAGAAAAGTCCTGTATTACTTCATACAAGTTGGCAGAAATAGTCACACAGTTTGCAGACACAGAAACAGGAGACACAGCAGGCCAGAGTAATCCAAGCTCAGCAATCACTCTCCAATACAGATTCAGGATCTCTTCTCTGTTACCGTAAGTCCATGCAAACGTGGGTCTTTCAAAGAGCAGGGTTCAGAGTCCACAAGTGCTTCAGAGTTCCTCAGTAGGAATAGCTGGAGTACAAGGTCCAAGGCTTACAGGAGTCAAGTCACAGGTTCACTGCAGGCTAGATTCTGAAGCACTGATTGCTCAGCTGTGGCTGCTTAAGAAGCAAAGGAGAGAATCAGGGCGGGAACATGCAAGCTGGAAACTCCATTTTGACTGAGGGCAAGATAGCTGCAGCAAGACAGAAAGTAAAATGGCTGACGAACAAACTGAGTTTCAGGAATATATACATAGAACCTTACATTACTCCCCCCTTAAGGACAACCTCCAGATGACCTTAGACCAGGCTTGTGTGGGTACCTCTGATGAAACTGACGGAGCAAGCGAGGAGCATTAACGTTATTGACCGGTTCCCATGAGTTGTCCTCCACTGGGTAGCCCTGCCATTTAATCAGATATTGTAACTGATTTCTATACAACCTGGAATCTAAAATCCTTTCCACCACAAATTCTTCCTGACCATCGACTAGCACTGGGTCAGGGCAAGGAGAGGAACGTCCAGGAAACGTATTGGGTGTCGCAGCCTTTAGTAGGGATACATGAAAGACAGGGTGGATTCTCATAGTTCTGGGCAGTTGAAGACGACAAGCAACGGCACTTATAATTTTACTGATTTTATAGGGTCCAATGTACTTATGTCCCAACTTAGACGATGGAATCCTTAACTTAAGATTTCTGGTTGACAGCCAGACCAAGTCTCCTACCTTGAAAGCTGGTGCAGGTTTACGAAATTTATCTGCTGCTTTCTTGTACCTTTCTTGAGCCGATTCCAGATTTTCCTTTAGAAGATCCATATTCTTCTGTAAAGACGTGATTCTTTCAGCCACTGCTGGTAAAGGCGTTTCTATGGGAAATCGTGGTAGAATGTTAGGATGATAACCTAGATTAGAGTAAAAAGGAGACTGTTTAGTGGAGGCACTCTGAGAGTTGTTATACGAGAACTCAGCTAATGGAAGTAGATCCACCCAATCATCCTGTAGGTGGCAGATAAAGCAGCGGAGATACTGCTCCAGGGTTTGATTGGTTCGTTCGGTCTGTCCATTAGTCTGGGGATGAAAAGCAGAAGAAAGGTTTACTTTAATGTCCAATGCTGCACAGAAATTTTGCCAAAACCTAGAAGTGAATTGCACCCCTCGATCCGAAATAACCTCATCCGGTACTCCATGTAAGCGAAACACATCTTTAATCATCAAATCTGATGTCTGTTTTGCAGTGGGTAAGCCGACACAAGGGATAAAATGAGCTGCCTTTGTTAGACGGTCAACCACCACTAGAATGGTGTTCTTCCCCTGAGAGGTTGGTAACTCCACAATGAAGTCCATAGAAATGGATCCCACGGGCGGGACGGGGTGGGAAGAGGCTGTAACAGACCAGTTTGGTGAGGAGCGAGGTGTTTTGCATCTTGCACAGACCTCACATGAAGTGACATAATTCAAAACATCCTTCCTGCAAGTGGGCCACCAAAAGAAACGAGAAAGAAATTCCTGTGTCTTTAGAATTCCTCTATGCCCAGCTATCTTGGAATCGTGAATGAGTTGCAATACTCTCAATCTGACTGTTTCAGGAATATACAGACGTTGTCCCTGAATCCACACACCATTCTTAAAGACAAGACTTACGTCCCTTGGGGGTTGTGCCAAAAAGGAATCCGCATGGTATGCTTCCTTGATGTCCTTAAGTAGGTCTTGATTATGAATTACTCCTAGGAATCTAGAGTCAGGAAGAATAGTCTTAGGAGGAGTAATTGGACGTGTCTCTGCTGAGTAAATCCTAGAGAGTGCATCAGCCTTTCCATTGCGTGATCCTGGTCTATAAGAGATGATAAAATTAAATTGGTTTAAGAAAAGATTCCAGCGAGCCTGGCGAGGAGTCAGGCACTTAGCCGACCTGATAAACTCAAGGTTACGATGGTCTGTCAGGACGACTATTTGCTGTGCAGCTCCCTGAAGAAGGTGTCTCCATTCTTTGAAGGCGGCAATAATGGCCAACAACTCTCTATTGCCCACATCGTAGTTCCTCTCAGCCGAAGACAACTGCTGGGAAAAGAAGGCACAGGGATGCAAGACATTCTTCTCACCTGTTCTCTGAGAGAGTATAGCTCCAACGGCACAGTCTGAAGCATCCACCTCTATTATGAAGGCAAGCTCGGGGTTGGGATGTACTAGGATAGGTGCAGTGGTAAATTTATCTTTTAGACGGGAAAATGCTTCCTGGGCTTGGGGAGTCCAGGAAAACCTAGACTCTTTCCGGGTAAGTTGAGTGATAGGTGACACTACCTCAGAGAAATTTCTAATGAAACGTCTATAGAAATTGGCAAACCCGATGAAGCGCTGTACCTCCTTCACATTTCTAGGACTTGGCCAATCCTTGATGGCTTGGGTTTTGCTTCCATCCATACTAATTCCTTGTGTAGACAGTACATACCCCAGAAATTGAATTTCGGTCCTATGGAATTCACACTTTTCAAGTTTGATGTAAAGATGATTTTGTCTTAGACGTTCCAAGACCATTCTCACATGTCCATGATGTTCCTCTGTGGAGTTAGAAAAAATTAGAATATCATCCAAATAAATTACCACGAATGTATCTAGGAGATCCCTGAAGATGTCATTCACCAAGTGTTGGAAAGTGGCTGGGGCGGTACTCAGACCAAAAGGCATAACTAGATATTCAAAGTGTCCATAGCGTGACCTGAATGCAGTCTTCCATTCATCCCCAGGTCTAATACGGACTAAGTTATAGGCCCACGAAGATCTAGTTTAGAAAAAATTTTGGCATGTCGCACTCTCTCCAATAACTCAGGGATTAAAGGCAATGGATAACGGTTTCTAATAGTAACCTTATTGAGTTCCCTATAGTCTACGCATGGTCTCAGAGATCCATCTTTCTTCTTTACAAAGAAGATGGGTGCACCTGCAGGAGATGAAGAGGGGCGTATGAAGCCCTTGGCTAGATTTTCATCTATGTAATCCTTTAAAGCCTTTAGCTCGGGCCCCGCCAGGGGGTAGATCTTACCAAAAGGTATCTCTGCTCCAGGCAATAATTCAATTGGACAATCATATGGACGGTGAGGAGGAAGCTGGTCAGCGTTCTTCTTGTCACATAAATCCACATAGTCCTGGTATACAGCTGGTAGTTCAGGGACTGACATGATTCCTTTAGGAACAGAGCAAGCTGAAACTTTTGGACTCATCTGTTTCTCTGGAAAGTGTAATTCCTTGGTCTCCCAGTTAATGGTAGGATTCTGAGCCTGCAGCCATGGTAGCCCTAGAATAATGGGAAAGTGGGGAGAAGAGATAAGCATAAAGGACAGTTTCTCTTGATGATCTTTACCCATAAGAACCCTCAAAGGCTCTGTTTCCTGATCCACTGGTCCAGAGGTCAGCAGGGAGCCATCCACAGTTTCCATCTGTACTGGAGTAGCCTTCTTCACTGAACGTATTCCCTGTTTCAGAGCAAAGGAGACATCCATAAAATTTCCACTTGCCCCTGAGTCGATCATAGCAGAGCTAGACACCCAAGCTGAGTCAACCCAGAGTTTGATGGAAAGAAAACAATGAGAATTGTTTTTCTTACAACTCAGCTGGGACACCGCTGAGGAAACTTGAAAAATGGCAGCGTTTACACAGTCAACGTCCTCAGAGGTAACGGAGTTTAAGTCCGAGAAATCAAGATCTGTTGCTGCAGATCTCTCTGGAGCCTGAGGCTCGGACCTGACAGATCCCCTCTCGCAACACTCACAATGAATGAGTGCTGCAGTAGTCTTACGAGAACGGCTGGGGCAGTTTATAATGAAGTGCCCTGACTTACCACAATAGAAACATAGATTCTCCTTAAAACGATGTTCCTTGCGTGCATCACTAACCCGTCGTTGTAAAGAGTCTACCTGCATGGGTTCAGGTTCAGGTTCCCGTGTAATCCTACTCAAAGGTTCCAGGCTGGAGAGGAAGGTAGGAAAAGGTTAGTACGATTGCTTTCGAACCATCTCTCTTGCCTGCGTTCAGTCAGACGAGTATCAATACGGATGCAGTAGTTAATAAAGTCACCTAACCAGTGGGAGGGTCGGCACGAGCAAGTTCATCCTTAATCAGTGGAGATAACCCCTTTCGAAAAATAGATTTTTTGGCGGAACTGTCCCAGGTGGTATCAAGGGCCCATCTCCTGAAATCCAAGGCATATTCAGCTACCGAGTGCTTACCTTGGCGCAAAGCTAACATGGCTGCTTCAGCTGTTGCACCTCGATTGGGGTCATCAAACACCTGCCCCATGGCTGAAATAAAATCATCAAGGTGATTCAAACAATCATCCTCAGTCTCAATCAGAGGGTTTGCCCACATTAAAGCCTTGTTGGTAAGCAACATAATTATAGTAAGCACCTTAGATCGTTCAGTGGGAAATTGTGAAGCATGTGCAGAAAAAAAAAGATTGCATTGATTAATAAATCCCCTGAATTTCTCACGTTCACCGCCAAAACAAAAAGGGGGCAACTTGGGAATCCCAGCACTCGGGGCTACGGCAGGAGCCTGGACTCGCCCCTCTAGAACCTCAATCCTGGCTCGCAAATCCTGGGTAGTCTGTCCAACCACTTGCAAATTGTGATTATTGAGGTCCTGTAGATTGTAAAACGGGTCTTTATATTCTGCAAATCTGCAAGGATATTATCAGTCACTCCGCAAAGTTCCTTTATGCGGGCCTCCATTTTCCAGATCTTTTAAGACAGGATTACTGGAAGAAGAGGAGAGAAAAAAAACAATAGTGTTCACCTGTGGCAACACTGCAGAGAGAAAAAAAATTAAGGGAACTGCTCACCTGAATGGTTGTGAGAAGTCACAACCACTATCATCACAGAAAGTTTCAACCAGACATCTGATATCCAGAGTTACAGCAGACAAAAAAGAGAAAAGAAAGAAAAAAAACAATAGTGTTTACCTGTGGTAACACTGCAAAAAGAAAAAACTTAAGGAATTGCTCACCTGGAATGGTTGTGAGAAGTCACAACCACTGTCATCACAGAAAGTACAATCGGACGTCTGATATCCACAGTACAGCAGACACAGCCTTCCAGACCCAGCAGACACTAACGTTTTGGCTTCAGAATCTTGTAATGTATGTAGTACAGTTCATATAGCGTCTTGTGCTTGGGTGCGATGAAAACACAGGAGTCACAGGTTTGATATAGAAAAGTCCTGTATTACTTCATACAAGTTGGCAGAAATAGTCACACAGTTTGCAGACACAGAAACAGGAGACACAGCAGGCCAGAGTAATCCAAGCTCAGCAATCACTCTCCAATACAGATTCAGGATCTTCTTCTCTGTTACCGTAAGTCCATGCAAACGTGGGTCTTTCAAAGAGCAGGGTTCAGAGTCCACAAGTGCTTCAGAGTTCCTCAGTAGGAATAGCTGGAGTACAAGGTCCAAGGCTTACAGGAGTCAAGTCACAGGTTCACTGCAGGCTAGATTCTGAAGCACTGATTGCTCAGCTGTGGCTGCTTAAGAAGCAAAGGAGAGAATCAGGGCGGGAACATGCAAGCTGGAAACTCCATTTTGACTGAGGGCAAGATAGCTGCAGCAAGACAGAAAGTAAAATGGCTGACGAACAAACTGAGTTTCAGGAATATATACATAGAACCTTACATGCTGCCTCCACCATGTTCTCTTCTCATCCCTGGGCTACAACACCGCCAGTTGTTGCTCGGAAGTGCTGTTAGCACAGTGAACACTTGCTCCTGTGTTACTGGGGTTCAGTAATGTCAGTGTTCCCCTGCTGTGTGAACGGTAAAAAGTCCTGCTGCCTCCACCATGTTCTCTTCTCATCCCTGGGCTACAACACCGCCAGTTGTTGCTCGGAAGTGCTGTTAGCACAGTGAACACTTGCTCCTGTGTTACTGGGGTTCAGTAATGTCAGCTGTTCCCCTGCTGTTGTGAACGGCAAAAAGTCCTGCTGCCTCCACCATGTTCTCTTCTCATTCCTGGGCTCAAACACCGCCAGTTGTTGCTCGGAAGTGCTGTTAGCACAGTCAACACTTGCTCCTGTGTTACTGGGGTTCAGTAATGTCAGCTGTTCCCCTGCTGTGTGAACGGCAAAAAGTCCTGCTGCCTCCACCATGTTCTCTTCTCATCCCTGGGCTACAACACCGCCAGTTGTTGCTCGGAAGTGCTGTTAGCACAGTGAACACTTGCTCCTGTGTTACTGGGGTTCAGTAATGTCAGCTGTTCCCCTGCTGTGTGAACGGCAAAAAGTCCTGCTGCCTCCACCATGTTCTCTTCTCATTCCTGGGCTACAACACCGCCAGTTGTTGCTCGGAAGTGCTGTTAGCACAGTGAACACTTGCTCCTGTGTTACTGGGGTTCAGTAATGTCAGCTGTTCCCCTGCTGTGTGAACGGCAAAAAGTCCTGCTGCCTCCACCATGTTCTCTTCTCATTCCTGGGCTACAACATCGCCAGTTGTTGCTCGGAAGTGCTGTTAGCACAGTCAACACTTGCTCCTGTGTTACTGGGGTTCAGTAATGTCAGCTGTTCCCCTGCTGTGTGAACGGCAAAAAGTCCTGCTGCCTCCACCATGTTCTCTTCTCATTCCTGGGCTACAACACCGCCAGTTGTTGCTCGGAAGTGCTGTTAGCACAGTCAACACTTGCTCCTGTGTTACTGGGGTTCAGTAATGTCAGCTGTTCCCCTGCTGTGTGTACGGCAAAAAGTCCTGCTGCCTCCACCATGTTCTCTTCTCATCCCTGGGCTCCAACACCGCCAGTTGTTGCTCGGAAGTGCTGTTAGCACAGTCAACACTTGCTCCTGTGTTACTGGGGTTCAGTAATGTCAGCTGTTCCCCTGCTGTGTGAATGGAAAAAAGTCATGCTGCCTCCACCCTGTTGTCTTCTCATCCCTGGGCTTCAACACCGCCAGTTGTTGCTCAGAAGTGTCATTGGCACGGGTACTCACTCCTTCCCAGACTGGTTACAGCACGCCATCTGTTTCCTGTCAGTGTAAACGTCACTTAGCCTCCAATAAGTTGTCCTGTCGTGTTGCGGTCGGGTTAGCCGACTCTATGGTGCTTGGAGTTTAGGTGCTTCCTATGTGTGCTGCGGGATATGCAAATAAAGGCTGTTTCCGTTGTGACAATAGGACAATAACCCACTGTAGTACTGTGGGATTCTGTAACTGCGGCCGGCTCGCGGCCTGTCAACTTAAATTTCCAGGGTACCTTCTGCTACCCGTTCGGGTTCCAGTACCGTCAGCTGGTTCTCCGCAGTGCCTTTGGCCTAGGTGCCTCCATCTCGGTATCCGAGTTCCAGCAACGTCTGCTGGTCCTTGGTAGTGCTTTGGAGCACAGGTACGTCCTGCTTAGTAACCGTGTCCCAGTAACGTCAGCTGGTCCTCGGTTGTGCCATTGGCTCTTTTCCTTCTGCTGCCCCTCCGGGTTCCAGCACAGTCAGCTGGTCCTCGTTACTTGCATTGGCTCTTGTACCTTCTGCTACCCGTCCGGGTTCCAGTACCGTCAGCTGGTTCTCCGCAGTGCCTTTGGCCTAGGTGCCTCCATCTCGGTATCCGAGTTCCAGCAACGTCTGCTGGTCCTTGGTAGTGCTTTGGAGCACAGGTACCTCCTGCTTAGTAACCGTGTCCCAGTAACGTCAGCTGGTCCTCGGTTGTGCCATTGGCTCTTTTCCTTCTGCTGCCCCTCCAGGTTCCAGCACAGTTAGCTGGTCCTCGTTACTTGCATTGGCTCCTGTACCTTCTGCTACCCGTCCGGGTTCCAGTACCGTCAGCTGGTTCTCCGCAGTGCCTTTGGCCTAGGTGCCTCCATCTCGGTATCCGAGTTCCAGCAACGTCTGCTGGTCCTTGGTAGTGCTTTGGAGCACAGGTACCTCCTGCTTAGTAACCGTGTCCCAGTAACGTCAGCTGGTCCTCGGTTGTGCCATTGGCTCTTTTCCTTCTGCTGCCCCTCCGGGTTCCAGCACAGTCAGCTGGTCCTCGTTACTTGCATTGACTCTTGTACTTCTGCTACATTTACAAATTGAAGATTTTTTCAATGCTTTTTTGGGTAATCACTCTGGATCTCCAACAATTAAGACGACGACCCTGATGGACCACCCCGAAGAAGATGAGGACCACAAGGACGACGAGCATCAAGCCAACCAGCCTAAACACCATGACAAAGAAGAAATAAAAGATTACCCAAACAGGACTAAGAAGGTTAAGACAAACTACAAGATACAGAACAAGAGACTTAAGAACAATAAGCAGAGAAGATCAAAAAGCAGAAGAACATGAAGTATAAGACCAAAATGAAGAGCAAAATATATGCTCTAAATTATAAGCAGAAGAAGACTAAGCAGTGTATGGGGGTGAGTCCGTTCCTCCTCGTGGTGCCCCTGGAAAATGCCTGCTGTGCAGGCTAAACTGAACACGGACAAATACTGTTGTAATTTAAATCTTTTGTGACAGCAAGAACGGAAGGATGAAAAATTCATACTTTGACAGATTACAAGTACAGGATTCTCTGTCACAAATAAGAATATGATGAAGAAGATGAAGTACATTTGAATAAGAATAATAGTTTAATAAGAAGAATATGAGTAATGTTAACAAAAGATGAATAGCAAGAAGTTTAGAAGAAGATAAAGAAGGTGAAGATGAAGAATAATTTGATGAAAAAGATGATGCTGCTGAAGATTATGAAGGAGAAAGTGTGTCAAAAGTTAAAAAAAGTGAAGAGCATGGAAGTTGTGAAATATACATATTTGCCAAAATAGAAAAAACGTTAACAACATTGTCAATTTCTTCGTCAATCCGAACATCTTTAAAAAAAAAAATATTTATGCTCTTCCATTTGATTGGGTTAAACATCTATGCCTTTAATGTCTCCTCAACCTTCCCCAATACATTCTACATTACTCTTTGTTGTTTTCCTTCATGTACAATTAACCAACAAGGCAAGAATGGGGTTTTTTTAATTCCGATATTTTGTTCCATAGACTTACATTGGATTTCCGGTATCGGTATC
>JARQOD010000006.1:248767533-248893660 GCA_033576555.1 Oophaga sylvatica
GTGAAACTATTGTTTATGAAATCAAAAAATTGTAGTACTTGATTCTAGGGCATGAAAGCATTTAGGATATGTCACGACACAGCTGTTGGTATTGGGGGACCAGGGGCCCTTTCCCTTTGCCCTAACACAGGGGGCCTTAGCTCAATACTCCCCAGGATATTTCCCAAAAGGTGAAACCCGGCCCTCCCCCCTTGTTTTAACTCCTAGTTACCCCCGTTGTGCTCTTCCCCCATCCGGGAAAAAGGGGCATTACTGTGCACCGTGTCCCCCCAACCCACAAAAAGGGTTAACAAAAAACTCCGGCATAAAAAATATTCACTCACATAAAAACAGGTAATGCCCCGGGCGTAAAGTGGGGGAATACACCAAAATGAGAAAGATAAGGAATTAACACATACAAACCAAGCAACGTCACTAATAACCCCTTCACTCTCCTTCTATTGTACCCCTCTCCCCCCCTTAGCCAAGAGCAAAATGCTACCGGGAAAGGATTTGTAACAGAGCCCGATTAAAAGGAAAAGGAGGGTAACCTAGACAGCAATGGGCACGGGGTTTCCAACATAGCTAATCAACCCTTTTCTGCCAGAAAGAATAAACACATTTAAAAAAGAAAAAAATCTTCTTCTCGCCCCGGAGTAGGGTAATGCGCGGTCTTTTTCTCCACACTGTTGCGGAAACCCCCCGGACAGGTATGAAAGACATTATGTTGATGGCAAGCAGTTTTTTTTTGTAAAAAAATTTTACTAAGGTTAAACATTTTGGGGTTTTCATTCACACACTGGGGAAATAAAAAAAAAACTAACATTTCATTCCCCAAACTTAAAAACCATGCAGTGAAATAAGAGAAATGTAGAAACATTCATCAAAAATTTGGGGTGCATCTTTTTTTCATTCAAAAAATTAAATTTCCCGACCCTATGAATAGCGTAGATTACCCTATTTAGGCCCATTTCTGGGTATTTGAAATAAATCTTTCAGCCTTGGGGGACCTCTTAAATTTCTCCCCAAACCCCCCGCTTTTCTACCACTTTTTTAAAATGATAAGAAAGCACAAATTTTTAAACAAGTTTGAAAATATTGTACAAATCTATTATGCATCATCATGTGCAACATTTTATGGAACTTCATTTGGGCTTATGAAAAAATAGCTTATGGTTTTTTAGCTTTTAAACAGTTTTTCAATTTTGTTTTATATTTGTTGAATTTAAATTGTTAGCATGCTGTGCATTCTGTTCAGGTATTTTTGTGGGGTTTTTTTTATCACTTTTTGTATGTTTTTGTGATCTTTGGAAACTTTCACACTCCAGTTTTTTAGGTAGTATTTTTAATCAATATTTCTAAGTTAAATCCAATAGTGGGTTTAAAACATGGAAAAGGTGCACAATATTGTGTTCCCTGTTCATGTAACACTCCTGATTTTGGCTTAAAGGGAATCTGTCACCCTAAATTGGCGGGATATTTAAATGATGGCAGTCAGGTCAGATGGGCGGTGTTTTGGGTACTTGCCTTAACATGTTGTTCGCCGCTGTCTCCATTATTTCTGGGAATTGTAGTCGTTGCCCTCCATATAACGCGCCTGCGCAGTACAATCTTGAATTGCGCACGCGCAGTATGTTTGCCCGCAGATTGCAATGCGCAGGTGCGTTATATGGAGGGCAACGACTACAATTCCCAGAAATAATGGAGACAGCGGCGAACAACATGTTAAGGCTAGTACCCAAAACACCGCCCATCTGACCTGACTGCCATCATTTAAATATCCCGCCAATTTAGGGTGACAGATTCCCTTTAAAAATTCCAAATGAAACATGCTTAGAGAGAACCTGTCAGCATGATTTTGTAATATACAGAAAAGACATGGCTGTAATGCCACTGTAATACTGATTATATTGATACCTTTGGTGAAAATATCCGCTTTGCTGTTCTTCTTTAACCCCTGGAGGTATTTTCATTTTTGCATTATCATTTTTCGCTCCCCTTCTACTCAGAGCCAATAACTTTTTTATTTTTCCGTCAATATGGCCATGTGAGGGCTTGTTTTTTGTGGAACGAGTTGTACTTTTGAACGACACCATTGGTTTTACCATATCGTGTACTAGAAAACAGGAAAAAAGGGCAATCCTACAGTTGTGTTTTTTTTTTTTTTTTTTTACCATGTTCACTAAATGCTAATAAAACTGACCTGCCATTATGATTCTCCTGTTCATTATGAGTTTATAGATAAAAAAAGGACCTAGACATGTTTGGTGTCTAAGTGGTGAAAAAAAATTCCAAAGCTTGTTGAAAAAAAAAATTGTACCATTTTCTAATACCCGTAGCATCTCAATTTTCCGTAATCTCGGGTTGGGCGAGGGCTTATTTTTTGTGTGTCGAGCTGATGTTTTTATTGATGCCATTTTGGTGTAGATACGATCTTTTGATCACCTGTTATTGCATTTTAATGCAATGTTGCGACGAACAAAAAAACGTATATATATAATTCTGGCGTTTTGCCTTTTATTCTCATTACACCATTTAGAGATCAGGTTAATTCTTTTTATCTTGATAGATCGGGCGATTCTGAACGCGGCGATACCTAATATGTGCATGATTGATTTTTTTTTATTGTTTTATTTTGAATGAGGCAAAAGGCCATGATTTGAACTTTTAGTTTTTAAAGTTTTTTATTATTTTTAAAAACATTTTTTTTTTACTTTTGGCATGCTTCAATAGTCTCCATGGGAGACTAGAAGTTGCCATAATCCAATCAGCTCTGCTACATACAGGCGATGATCAGATCGCCTGTATGTAGCAGAATTGCTCACTTGTTATGATGGCAATCTGGCAGTGATAATCATAAAGGTCTGCTGGAGACTTCTGTTTGTCATGCCAACCCATCGGCGACCCGTGGTCATGTAACAAGGGCACCGATGGGCGTGATTTCCGGCGCGCTTGCCGGAAGCGCGAGTTAAATGCCGCTGTCAGAGTTTGACAGTGGCATTTAAGTAGTTAACAGCTGTGAGTGGATCGTGATTCCACCTGTGGCTGTTAGATGCACATGTCAGCTGTTCAAATCAGCTGACATGTGCCGGAAAAATGTGGGCTCAGTGCCGCAGCCCACATCAAAGGGAGGGAGTCCGACATCGGCGTACTATTACGCCTGGTGTCGGGAAGGGGTTAATCACCATTTGAAGTTTTCTGCTAATTAGATTTTGGTGCACAGGGGCCAGACTGTGCACTGGGTCTTTTCCACTCTGTCTGTGATTCACATGTCCTTAAGCCTTCCTCCAGCCTGTAAATTACCTGCCTCCTCTATCTCTGAGCAGTGACCTGTCATTCCAAGACCGGAGGCAGGCGGAGGGGCCGGGGAATCATAGACAAGGAAGAGAAGACCCAGAGCACAGTCTGGCCCCTGTACTCCGAAATCTAATTATCAGTAAACCTCAAATGATGATTAAAGAAGAACAACAAGGCGAATTTCTTCTTCAAAGGCATCAATTTATTCATTATTACAACGCCATTAAAGCCATTTCTTTACAAAACAAAATGGTGCTGACAGCCTCTCTTTAGAGTGTGGCATTTTTTCATGCATGTTTTCATATTCTTCTCTATAGAGAAAAATTGTATTAAAAATAGTAATGTGTGTAAAGAAAAAAAACACAAAAGCACTATCTAAATACACATGAAAATCATGGCATTTTTTGCAAGGCAAAATACGCAAAAACATAATAAAATATGCAGCCAAAAAACTCTGTGCGGGAAGCCTAAGGCTGAAACTATATGAAGCCTGCAAGAGTCTGCCAGGTGCTGGTAGTATTTCTCTGTGCTGTAGCCAAGAAGAAAGAAATACCACCTGCTAACAGTGTTAAAAGTATGTAAGGCATGACTGTGAGTCATCAGTATAACTGGGTGAAAAGGGAACATTATTATTGTGACACTGGATATAACTTTGCAGTTATAACCAAATCACAAGCGTTCGAAGCTGAACTTAGATACAGTACAAATCCAATTCATGACCTCTTGCAATCATATATTATTTAGTCCCTTCTCTCAATAATGTCCTTACCACTTTACAGTCATGGCCAAAAGTTTTGAGAATGACACAAATATTATATTTTCACATGATCTGCTGCCCTCTGGTTTTTATGTGTGTTTGACAGATGTTTTTATCACAGACAGAAATATAATTGCAAACATATGAGTAACAAAAGCTTATATTGACAGTTAGAATGAGTTAATGCAGCAAGTCAATATTTGCAGTGTTGACCCTTCTTCTTCAGGACCCTTGCAATTCTCCCTGGCATGCTCTCAATCAACTTCTGGACCAAATCCTGACTGATAGCAGTCCATTCTTGCACAATCAATGCTTTCATTTTGTCAGAATTTTAGGTTTTTGTTTGTCCATCCGTCTCTTGATGATTGACCACAAGTTCTCAATGGGATTAAGATCTGGGGAGTTTCCAGGCCATGGACCCAAAATCTCTGTTTTGTTCCCTGAGCCATTTAGTTATCACCTTTGCTTTATGGCAAGGTGCTCCATCATGCTGGAAAAGGCATTGTTGATCGCCAAACTGCTCTTGGAGGGTTGGGAGAAGTTGCTCTTGGAGGATATTCTGGTACCATTCTTTATTCATGGCTGTGTTTTTAGGCAAGACTGTGAGAGAGCCGATTCCCTTGGCTGAAAAGCAACCCCACACATGAATGGTTTCAGGATGCTTAACAGTTGGCATGAGACAAGACTGGTGGTAGCGCTCACCTTGTCTTCTCCGAATGAGGCGTTTTCCTGATGTCCCAAACAATCGAAAAGGGATTCATCTGTGTAGCCCTGGTACACAATACCAGGAGGATGAGTGGAGAGGTAACAGTTAAGGTCTCTTCATGACATCATGTACACTTCTGACACACCCAGCAGGGGTGTGGAAGGGAGTGATTTTCTAGTCAGTCAGTTTCCTGTCCTTGGACAGAGTAGACGTGTCCAGTTTGAGCCTGTCATCAGTTCAGAACGTGGAGGCTGGTACAGGTGGTCTAATTCACCTTAGTCTAGTCAGAGCTGTGCCCCACTGGAAGAAAGACTGAACTAGCTATTAAGAGTCGAGCAAATCGAAGGGCAAAGTGGAAGGAAGATTATTGGAAAAGTGCGTTTGGCTTGGAAGAGTCCTGCACATTGCTACCGGTCACTGGGGACCGAAGAATCACTATTGTTACAAGCATAGTGAAGAGAAAACCAGAGATTTACCGGACCCTAGGTCGCGGCAAACAAGCCCCTTATAGTCAGTACGTAACTGGGGTCAGGGGAAGTGAAGACTTTGAGTTTCTGCAGGACAAAATAAGAATTCAGCTCCCTCATAGAAAGACTCCTAACACTAAATTGACTGGGAAGCACAGCTTTGGATAAGCTGGAATCATAGAGGGGACTACGCTTCAGGCTGGTCGTACTCATCTTCATTGGACAGTAAAGGAGGCCCCTAACTTGCTTAGCTGTTGCCTCAAAGCTCATCCTCCATCAACCCCATCAGCCTCCCTGGGACCTGCCTTACCATCTTGCAAGTAAAGGTATGGAAAGACGCTGACGGTGTGAGACTGAGTTATTATTGCATGCCTGCACAATCCCTACCTAACTACCGACCTGAGGGAAGAGTCCCACCTGTAGGGGACCCGACATCTAGCTGCCTCACCATCCCCTCAGAGATCTACAGCAGCGCTGGTACATATTACCAGAATACTACAGGTGGCGTCACGAACTGTATATAAACCTATCCCCTGTAAATATATCCCCAACATACGCCAGACCGCCAGGGCCACAGACCGAGCCACAGCTACCTGTGACAAATCCCATAGACTTCCATGGGCTCGGCTCTGAGTACCCCATTGCCCTGGTAACCCACAATTGTGGTGGCGGGTCGACACAAAAAACTTTGGCGTCACGAACAGGATACGAAACTTGCAGCATTGCGAGCCCTGTGTGCCTGTGGAGTGTTTTGGTGAAAAAGACTGTTGCTATTGTTTGGCGCCAAATACCGCCATATTTGCCGCCAGATTCGCGCCCTCAGGCGCTGGAGAAGAAGGTGGGCGTACCTGAAAGAGCGCGCAAAGTCTTGGACACGCCCCCGGCTCTGACTCAGCGGCAGGTCCTGCAACAGGAAGTGAACGCTCTGACATCAGAGCGCCTGCGACGAAGGTCCTGTTCCCACTGCGGTGCCTGTGAAATAGCAGCGTCTGAAACCGGTAGGCTCCGTTTAACCAAGGGGGCGCTATGATGTCACAACAACCGGCTGACAGTGCGGCCCCAGCCGGAGGCCCCAATCCCGCACCGTCTGGTATTGTAGCGCCAGATGGGGGCGCAGGCCCTGCACCCGGTCCGGTAGTCCCGATCATGCCACTAACGCTCCCATATATGCCTGGGGCGAAATGGCTTCCCCAGTACAGCGGTGAGCCAGGCACATTAGCAGGCTTCAAGCGGAAGTTATGCAGCATCCTAGAAATGTACTCCATGCCTGAGAGGCAAAAAGCTGCTGTGCTAATAGGGCAGCTAACTGGCGCTGCTGAGAGGGAAGTGGAGACTTGGGATACCGTTGATCAGGAGTCGGTACCTGCGATCTTCCTTAAGCTACATGCCATATTTGAAGACCGCACAGAAACGGATCTCCGGATGGCCTTCTATCACTGTTCACAACAGCCAGGTGACAGCATCCGGGACTACGCTTGCCGACTACAGGGAGCCCTGAAAGCACTCAAGCAAATTAACAATTTAAATGCTATCGACGAGAATAAAATGTTGAAAGAACAATTTATACAGGATTGAGATCCCCAGAGGAACGCAGAACTGTAAATTGGTGGTCCTTAGATCATCCGGATGCTACCTTTGATGCCCTAAAGGACATGGCAATAAAAGGGCTGCGGCCCCTGGGCAAACCTGAGGTGGCCACCCAACATCATCAGGCTGAAGTCACTCCGGAACCGGCAGTAACCCCCTTTTCCCCGCTAGTGGCTGAAGCCAAAGCGCAGGTGACACCTCCTAGTGAATTGGACTGTCTGCGCTCAGAGGTGCGCCAGCTGACTAAAAATCTGGCCGCTGTGATGAGTGCCCTACAGCTGCGGAAAGAGGAGGAAGGAAAGATCTTGTTAGCTGACTGCCCAGAAGACGTCCCGTGGATGCACCGGAGAAGAAAGAAGACGTCGCCCCCCCGGAGGAGGACAACGCCACCCCCAGGAGCAACCTCTGATCAACACCCTTCTCGTCGAGAGATCATCTGTTATCGCTGCAACCGGAAAGGTCATCTGTCTACACAGTGTCCTTTAAACGGGCAGAACCTGGGTCCAAGGGCCAACACCCAGGAGAATACCCGTCAGGCCCCCTAGACTGGAACCGCAGGTATGTGGGCGGGCGACCCTACCTGTCTATTATTCTAGATGGTATTGCTGTTCCAGCATTGTTAGACACTGGGTCGCAGGTGACCCTAATACCTGATGCTCTATATACCAAGTACTGGTCAATGGACAGTCTTAAACCTCCGAGCCTTGACTTTACTGTGTATGCTTCGAATGGTCTTCCTGTAGAAGTACTCGGAACAAAATGTGTAGATGTAAAGGTGGGCAGAGAGGAGTTGAAAGACCAAGGGCTTCTGGTAGTAAAGACTGTAAATGAGGAGAACGGTTTAAATATCATTTTGGGTACTAACATTATCGGTAATTGTTTGGGAGAAGTTGTGTTCTTACTCCAACAGCTCGCTGAGATTGCCCGACCAAGGCAGAGAGGAGTAATCCAAAGAGAGATCCGGGCCCTGGTGTGTCAGCAGCAAGCGAAGCTTACCGACGGCGAAATTGGTAATGTACGGGTCACTGACTCAGATCCTATTGTGATACCCCCAATGAGTGAAATGATCATTTGGTGCAGGCAGCCATAGGTCTGAGGGGACAGAATTACCAAGCTGTAGTAGAACCCCACCATTCAGAACATAGACCTACACTTATGACTGCTAGAGGAGTAGTAGAGGTGGTGAATGGAAGAGTACCGGTACGGCTTCTCAATTGGGGAGATGATGAGGTAAACTTACCCCGTTATGCAACCATTGCTAAACTTCATGCTGTTGATAATAATTCTATTCTCCCGGCTGAGTCCTTAGACTCCTGTCAAATAGAGGAGGACAATGACCCAGCAACTCAGGTGGCGGAATGGTGTCAGCAACTCCATGTTGGGACGGACACCACTCCCGCTCACCAGAAGCAAGGGGTATTACGGGTGGTGCAAGAGTACGCCCAAGTGTTTAGCAAAAATCCACTTGATTTTGGGACAATTAAGGGAGTACAACATCATATCCCTACTGGCAGTCATCCTCCCGTCAAAGAGCGGTATAGGCCCATACCTCCAGCTCATTATCAGAAAGCTAAAGAAATGTTGAATGATATGAAGAAAGCTGGGGTGATAAGGGATAGTTGTAGTCCCTGGGCAGCCCCTCTAGTTCTGGTTAAAAAGAAAGATGGTAGTATGAGAATGTGTGTGGATTACAGGCAGGTGAACCGCATAACACACAAGGATGCATACCCGTTACCACGTATAGAGGAATCATTAGCTGCTCTGAAAACGGCTAACTACTTTTCTACCCTCGATCTGACTAGTGGTTACTGGCAAGTGGCTGTGGCTGAGGAGGATCGTGAGAAAACGGCTTTCACCACCCCAATGGGGCTCTGTGAGTTCGACAGAATGCCGTTTGGGCTCAGTAGTGCCCCAGGAACATTTCAGAGAGTGATGGAAAACTGTCTGGGACATCTCAATTTTGAAACCGTGCTGCTATACCTAGACGACGTCATCGTGTATTCCAAGACTTATGAGGACCATCTGAAGCACCTGGCAGAAGTATTCGAGTCCCTGTCCAGGTACGGGATGAAATTAAAACCCTCAAAATGCCATCTACTCAAACAGAAGGTACAATACTTGGGGCACATCGTCAGTTCGGAAGGAGTAGCGCCGGACCCAGAGAAAGTCACTGCCATCCAGAAGTGGCCGGAGCCGAAGAACCTTAAGGAAGTGCGACAGTTCCTGGGACTAACGGGTTACTACAGGAGATTCGTGAAAGATTACACGAAGAAGGCAGCTCCTTTACAGGACCTCCTGGTAGGACAATCCTTAAAGAGCAGAAACCCTCCCTTTAATTGGGGTAAAGAACAGGCTGAAGCATTCCAAAAGATGAAAGAGATCCTGACAGGTGATGAGATCTTAACCTATCCTGATTACAGCCAACCGTTCCTGTTGTACACCGACGCCAGTAATGAAGGGCTGGGAGCGGTTCTCAGTCAGAAGCAGAATGGCCAAGAAAAAGTCATCGCTTATGCTAGCAGAAAACTCAGGCCAACGGAGAGGAATCCGGAAAATTATAGCAGCTTCAAGCTGGAGTTTCTGGCGCTGGTCTGGGCCATTACTGAAAGATTTAAGCACTATCTGGCCTCCAATAAGTTCACTGCGTTTACAGACAACAACCCGTTAACGCACCTGGAAACCGCCAAGCTGGGTGCCATGGAGCAGCGATGGATGGCTCGGTTGTCCAATTATCAGTTTACTATCAAGTACCGGGCAGGTCGAAAGAATGCTAATGCTGATGCGTTGTCCCGAATGCCGCATGACTCTGATACGGAAGAAGAATCGGACGACCTGGAAGAAATTGAGCTGCCTGCGTTCCATCGAAATGGGGTAGTCCACGAGCATCGAGTCCACAGAAAGCAGAATGGTGCAACATTAATCCTTTACCCCATCACAGCTGGAAAGAGACTCAGGACAGTGATCCAGTGGTCAGCCGCATCAAGGAGTTGTTAAGTCAGGAAGGCTCCTCTCTGGAAAAGGATGCACCTATGTCAGCCAAGCTCCTGTGGAACGAGAAAAGCAGGTTGTTCCTATACCGTGAGAAGTTGTGCAGGAGATACGTCAACCCCAGAACCCATGAAATGGTCTGGCAAATCGTGGTCCCCAAGGCAGACGTCCCAATGGTGCTGGAAGCATACCACGATCAAGCAGGACACTTTGGCTGGAGAAAGCTGGAGACCCTGTTGAGATGCCGGTTCTACTGGGTAGGGATGCGCAGCTCCATCGAGAGGTGGTGTCGGAACTGTGGACCCTGTGGTCTCAGAAGAAAGGACTACGGAAGTCAGAAGGCCCCCCTGCAACCTATCCGGACGACTCGTCCCCTGGAGATTGTGGCCCTGGACCACGTCAAACTGTCACCGAGTAGATCTGGATACTCATACGCCTTGACCATGGTGGACCATTACTCCAGATTTCTGGTAGTCGTTCCAGTGAAAGACCAGACCGCAGTGACGGCCGCGAAGACCTTTCAAGCAAGCTTCTGCAGACCGCATGGGTATCCCGAGCAAGTCTTAACCGATCAGGGACCTGCTTTTGAAGCCGATTTATTCAAGGAATTCTGTCATATGTACGGGTGCAAGAAAATAAGAACGACACCATATCACCCTCAAACCAACGGTCTTTGTGAAAAGATGAACCATATTGTCCTTGACTTGTTGAGATCCATACCGTTGGAAGACAGGAATCGATGGCCGGATTTACTACCTGATTTGGTTGATTTGTACAACCATATACCTGTAAGCTCAACTAACTGCACTCCAGCCTATCTTATGAGAGCAAGGCCCGGAAAACTACCAATGGATTTAGAACTTGGAGTGGTAGAACCGGAGGCAGACGATGCCGTGGAAAACTGGGACATCAATCGGCAAGAGCAATACAGAAGAGTACAAATCTGTGTGGAGGAAAGTCTCAATAAGGCACGGGAGAAACAGGAAGATGTTTACAACCGAAATGCTCCTGCCAAGCCTTTGATGCCTGGAGAGGTAGTATTAAAAAGAAAAAGGAAGATGCACAAATTGGATAATCAGTGGGAGCAAGAACCCTACGTCATACAAGATTCTAAATATGACAACAGAAAAGTTTGTGTCGTCAGTAAAGACGGAGGAAGAACAACAACCACTGTGTCCAGAGATCATTTGAAGTTGTGTCCAGAACACTTAAAGTGTTGTGAAAAGAACCCTGTCCTCAATCAAGGAGAAAGAAAGGAAGAGGTCCTACACACAGATCTGGGAGATTTTCCTGCGGATTGGCCCCGACTGGGAGATGCTGTGATAATTCCAGTGTTGCAGTTTTATCAGCCACAAGAGGAAGTTTTACCTCCAGTTGTGCCTGTGGTGCCAGTTGAGCCCGCTCAGGAGTTACCCATCCCAGCAACACCTCAACCTGTGGAACCTCAAGATGGATCATCTGAAGCAGCGCCCCATACTATGGGATCCCCTGGTGAAGCTGACTCACACCGCCCAGCCATCAGTACGCTTGCCAGATCCATAGAAAGATTAAGGCAGTTCTATAGTTTGCCGTTACGCAGTGCAGACAGATCGCAACTTGATATACCTGAAACTACACCACGTAGATCAGAGAGAATCACAAAAGGGAAATTACCCGTTAGATATCAGCAGTGATTATAACGAATTTATGTAAATATATTGTGAAAAGTCTATATATATAAATGTGTTTTTCCCTATTATGTCTTCGTTTAACAATGGACTCAGAGGCTGAGGACTGAGCCAGCCCAAAAACTGTATCCTGTAAATAGTTGCACTTTGTGCCTTTCTTTTTAATGGTTTCACATGAAACCTTGACTTACCTCTGAACCAAAAACCCGTGTGGTGTGGCACTGAGTGAGGTCTGCAATTGGATGTCCTGCAGCCCACCCAGGACCCACGTTGAAGGTTTGGTGCGGGTCCTTCACAAGTATACTGTATATTTATTGAATGCTATTTAATACTTTTGTATTTCTATATATAAAGTTATTGTTTGCAACGTTCAAGATATCCTCACCTCCTGGATGGGACGAATTACTGTTATTGTTAATGTTTTCATGCATAAACAAAATGTCTCTTTATATTTTACAGCCCGGGAGTGCTGTCGTTTACCATGGGGGAATGTGTAGCCCTGGTACACAATACCAGGAGGATGAGTGGAGAGGTAACAGTTAAGGTCTCTTCATGACATCATGTACACTTCTGACACACCCAGCAGGGGTGTGGAAGGGAGTGATTTTCTAGTCAGTCAGTTTCCTGTCCTTGGACAGAGTAGACGTGTCCAGTTTGAGCCTGTCATCAGTTCAGAACGTGGAGGCTGGTACAGGTGGTCTAATTCACCTTAGTCTAGTCAGAGCTGTGCCCCACTGGAAGAAAGACTGAACTAGCTATTAAGAGTCGAGCAAATCGAAGGGCAAAGTGGAAGGAAGATTATTGGAAAAGTGCGTTTGGCTTGGAAGAGTCCTGCACATTGCTACCGGTCACTGGGGACCGAAGAATCACTATTGTTACAAGCATAGTGAAGAGAAAACCAGAGATTTACCGGACCCTAGGTCGCGGCAAACAAGCCCCTTATAGTCAGTACGTAACTGGGGTCAGGGGAAGTGAAGACTTTGAGTTTCTGCAGGACAAAATAAGAATTCAGCTCCCTCATAGAAAGACTCCTAACACTAAATTGACTGGGAAGCACAGCTTTGGATAAGCTGGAATCATAGAGGGGACTACGCTTCAGGCTGGTCGTACTCATCTTCATTGGACAGTAAAGGAGGCCCCTAACTTGCTTAGCTGTTGCCTCAAAGCTCATCCTCCATCAACCCCATCAGCCTCCCTGGGACCTGCCTTACCATCTTGCAAGTAAAGGTATGGAAAGACGCTGACGGTGTGAGACTGAGTTATTATTGCATGCCTGCACAATCCCTACCTAACTACCGACCTGAGGGAAGAGTCCCACCTGTAGGGGACCCGACATCTAGCTGCCTCACCATCCCCTCAGAGATCTACAGCAGCGCTGGTACATATTACCAGAATACTACAGGTGGCGTCACGAACTGTATATAAACCTATCCCCTGTAAATATATCCCCAACATACGCCAGACCGCCAGGGCCACAGACCGAGCCACAGCTACCTGTGACAAATCCCATAGACTTCCATGGGCTCGGCTCTGAGTACCCCATTGCCCTGGTAACCCACAATTGTGGTGGCGGGTCGACACACATCAGAGAAAATAACTTTACCCCAGTCCTCAGCAGTCCACTGCCTGTACCTTTTGCAGAATATCAGTCTGTCCATGATGTTTTTTCTGGAGAGAAGTGGCTTCTTTGCTGCCCTCCTTGAGACCAGGCCTTGCTCCAAGAGTCTCCGCCTCACAGTGCGTGCAGATGCACTCACACCTGCCTGCTGCCATTCCTGAGCAAGCTCTGCACTGCTGGTAGCCCGATCCCACAGCTGAAACACTTTTAAGAGACGGTCCTGGCGCTTGCTGGTCTTTCTTGGGCGCCCTGGAGCCTTTTTAGCAACAATGGAACCTTTCTCCTTGAAGTTCTTGATAATGCGATAGATTGTTGACTGAGGTGCAATCTTTCTAGCTGCGATACTCTTCCCTGTTAGGCCATTTTTGTGCATTGTAATGATGACTGCACGTGTTTCTTTAGAGATAACCATGGTTAACAGAAGAGAAACAATGATGCCAAGCACCAGCCTCCTTTTAAAGTGTCCAGTGGTGTCATTCTTACTTAATCATGACAGATTGATCTCCAGCCATATCCTCATCAACACCCACACCTGTGTTAATGGAGCAATCACTGAAAAGAGGTTAGCTGGTCCTTTTAAGGCAGGGCTGCAATGATGTTGAAATGTGTTTTGGGGGATAAAGTTCATTTTCTAGCCAAATATTGACTTTGCAAGTAATTGCTGTTAAGCTGATCACTCTTTATAACATTCTGGAGTATATGCAAATTGCCATTAGAAAAAGTGAAGCAGTAGACTTTGTAAAAATTTATATTTGGGTCATTCTCAAAACTTTTGTCCATGACTGTACACTTGTGTAACCATGACTGACACTCTGCTCACGTGTCCATTTATCCTTTCTGTTTCCCTTTTAAAGCAGACAAGCAGAATAAGGCTTTGTTACATTCTGTTTCAGATGGAAGCAGGGTGGGCCATTGATTTATATGGGGTCTGTCTTTTTTCTGTTTGTTGCTTCCTCAGACACCTGAGGAAGCTTGTTTATAGGCGAAACGTTTTGTGTTTTAAATGCCATATTTTTACGGTTTTTAATAAACATTCCAGCTTTTTGTAGCAAACGCTTCACCACGGGTCATTCCTTAAACACTATTACCTCTGGTGAAAGCGCCTCAATCCTGGATTTTTGTTTCTGTTGCTTATTTTTTAGATTCTAATTCCTTGTGTCTGCACTAAATAAGCCAGACAAACGGAAGGGATAAACAAACGTGAGCACAGCCTTAAAGGGAACCTGTCACGTGAAAAAACGCTAATAACTTGCAGATGTGGAGTTAGTCTGCAGGTTAATAGCGTTCTGAACCTGCCTGGCACCAGCACTTGGAGCCCTGCTGCGGGAGGAAATTAACTATTCCTCCCGGGGTTTAGGTCCTCAGTCATGGTGGTTGTACTGGTGTAAGAATCTGCAGGTATGCAGGATGCAGTGACAGACAGGAGGCAGAGCAAGGGTTAACGGGTTTAATAACAGGGGTATACTCCACGCAGGGAGACAAAGGTTTAAACAGGGGACTAAACAATACAAAAGATAAAGGATATGGTGAGGTGAAGAACAACGATTCATATAGCGGCAGTATGGTTGTACTCTTGCCAGGAGTTCCTTAAACTATAACTCCTGCTGGAAACTCAATAGCGTAGGCGACAGCTGGTGCTGTGTCTTTTCCTGGAGTGTACTGTGGGCAACAAAGCCCCGTCTTCTGGTGACAGCGGTCGATCTCCAGTACCATCCGCTGCCCCTAATTTGTAAACTGTTGTGGCCAGAGGAGCATGGGCCACGGCACTGTCTGAGTCTGACATGGCCCCTGCACGACTCTCCTCACAGTCTCTGCCAGCGGTGGCGGTGGCGTTGCTTGGGCGAAGGCCTAAGCTGTATGGATGCTCTAGGACCGGGTTACACACTGGTCCCTGCTGCAATGACTGACAAAGGTACGGGACACAGTTCTGTACGAGCCCAACGTGGCTCAGCAAATCTAAATTGGCAAAGTCAGGGTGTAAGTCCCTGGGTTGATAATCACTAGCAAAGTCAGGGTGCAGATAATGGCCACGCACCCGGTTTCCTTCGGGCGGCACGCGCGCGGTACTCACGGACCCGAAGTGTCTGGCAACTTGCTTTATGGTAGTCACCAGGCTCACACTGCACTTCTCTTTCGCTCAGATCCACGCTGCCAGCGGCAGGAGAAAATGGGCACTGGCCTGCACACTGCTGGTGCTCTCAGGGTGGAGCACTCCTCTCTCTGACTGCTGCTCTGTGTGCACAGCTCTGCTTTGTGTGCACGGTTCAGCTCTGCTCTGTGTGCACGGCTCAGCTCTACTCTGTGCGTACGGCTCTGCTCTGCTTTGTCCTGCTGCAGAACACTCGGGCTGCTGCTGAGCACACTGCTCCCCTCAGCATAGCTGTCCCCTTGCAGACGATGGGGGACCTTCTCAGTGCGGCCTGTTGTGGCACCGGCACTCTGTGTGTGGAGGAAGAGCGGAGCGCGCCGCTTGCCTGACTAAGCGCTGTACTCCATTGGTGCCAAACTCCCATGCAGGGCGCGCTTCTTCCTTTTATGTGCCCGCTGCTGTGTGCGCTTTTCTCCTGACTCTCCCCACCTCCCTGGGTCAGCAGGAAGCTCCATCTCACAAGAGCTTCTCCCAGGCAAAAGGTGAAGGTCCGCCTAACTCAAGATTCCCAGCGGTGGCGGTGGCGTTGCTTGGGCGCAGGCCTAAGCTGTATGGATGCTCTAGGACCGGGTTACACACTGGTCCCTGCTGCAATGACTGACAAAGGTACGGGACACAGTTCTGTACGAGCCCAACGTGGCTCGGCAAATCTAAATTGGCAAAGTCAGGGTGTAAGTCCCTGGGTTGATAATCACTAGCAAAGTCAGGGTGCAGATAATGGCCACGCACCCGGTTTCCTTCGGGCGGCACGCGCGCGGTACTCACGGACCCGAAGTGTCTGGCAACTTGCTTTATGGTAGTCACCAGGCTCACACTGCACTTCTCTTTCGCTCAGATCCACGCTGCCAGCGGCAGGAGAAAATGGGCACTGGCCTGCACACTGCTGGTGCTCTCAGGGTGGAGCACTCCTCTCTCTGACTGCTGCTCTGTGTGCACAGCTCTGCTTTGTGTGCACGGTTCAGCTCTGCTCTGTGTGCACGGCTCAGCTCTACTCTGTGCGTACGGCTCTGCTCTGCTTTGTCCTGCTGCAGAACACTCGGGCTGCTGCTGAGCACACTGCTCCCCTCAGCATAGCTGTCCCCTTGCAGACGATGGGGGACCCTCTCAGTGCGGCCTGTTGTGGTACCGGCACTCTGTGTGTGGAGGAAGAGCGGAGCGCGCCGCTTGCCTGACTAAGCGCTGTACTCCATTGGCGCCAAACTCCCATGCAGGGCGCGCTTCTTCCTTTTATGTGCCCGCTGCTGTGTGCGCTTTTCTCCTGACTCTCCCCACCTCCCTGGGTCAGCAGGAAGCTCCATCTCACAAGAGCTTCTCCCAGGCAAAAGGTGAAGGTCCGCCTAACTCAAGATTCCCTCGGGAACAGGGGATGCAACCTCTTCAGTTCCAGACCCGGCATGCAGGTACCTGCGAGCCAGTCGTCCCCTTACACTGGCACGGGATTAGTGTTGAGCGATACTGCTCGATATCTAAAAATATCGGATCGGAATGGTATCGCCGATATCACTAAATATCGTCGATATCCGATTCCGATACCGGAAGTCCCATGTAAGTCTATGGGAACAAAATATCGCAACTAAAAAAACACTTTCTTTCCTTGTAAACACAAAATATACACACTTAGAATACATATATATATATATATATATATATATATATATACATGTCATTGTGACATATATATGTGTCCTGTGTGCTTTAATTGAACTGTTTTTTTGCTTGAGAATTGCAAAAATCATCATAGACTGTATTTGCCATTTTTCCGTCATATCTGCACCACGAGGCACAGGTGAAGAATAAGGGGGTGCTCTCGTGGGCGTACACTCACTCCGTGGCGCGAAAACGATGTCCGCACACTCTAAATGTTACTGCAATGTAAGATCGTGCCCCACAGCTCTGGAGTTCCGCCTCCTCATCCTCCTCAGTGGGCGTAAACGAACGCGAAGGTCCCGCCTCCCTACAAAAGATGTCACCTCTCCTGATGCTAATGACACATGTGACTTTGCTGAGATGGCGAATGGACGTGAGCAGAAGTGGGAAGGGATGGAGGAGTCAGAGCTCTCCCCCCACGGAAGCGACCCGATCGCCACGGAGCCACCTTTTGGCACCCGGCCTGGAAACCCTCCTAAGCTGGAAGAAGCGGAGGATACCCTGAGAGACCTGGCCCGGCACCGGGAGGAGGTCGCCAGGATGGAAGCGAGCTGGCGGGCCCTAAAACTACAATTGGAGCGGCGCCAATCCCTCTTACCCCCTGAAGTGTCTGTACCGGAAGGTGAGGCACCCGTTCCAGTACAGAAGGCCGTGCGGGCATCCCAGCCCTTGCAATCTGAACTGGTTGCCAGTATCTCAGTGGAGGCACCCGTTCCAGTACAGAAGGCCGTGCGGGCATCCCAGCCCTTGCAATCTGAACCGGTTGCCAGTATCTCAGTGGAGGCACCCGTTCCAGTACAGAAGGCCGTGCGGGCATCCCAGCCCTTGCAATCTGAACCGGTTGCCAGTATCTCAGTGGAGGCACCCGTTCCAGTACAGAAGGCCGTGCGGGCATCCCAGCCCTTGCAATCTGAACCGGTTGCCAGTATCTCAGTGGAGGCACCCGTTCCAGTACAGAAGGCCGTGCGGGCATCCCAGCCCTTGCAATCTGAACCGGTTGCCAGTATCACAGTGGAGGCACCCGTTCCTGCAGAAAACGCCGCACCAGCACCCCAGATCCCGCTGTCTGCCCCCGTCGCTGAGGCAGAAGAAGCGACACCCGTCCTCATGGAGGAGGCCGCGCAGGCACCAGAGCACTACCTGCCTGTACCGGAGCCCCGACCGTCATCTGTTCCAGAGCCGGCTGCTTCCGCCACAGGTGAGCGCCGCCAGGACTGGGGGGCGCCAGGAGAGCTGCCGCAAACCGGACATCGTAAGCTGGCATTTGATGGTGGAGACATGGAGCAGCTGGTGGAGGAGAATTACAACTGGCGTCAGGAGGAAGAGTGGAGACGTCGGGAGCGGGAAGCAGAGCGACAAAGGGAGCAGCGAGAATCCCAAAAGCTTCGGCAACGTCACCTGGAGAAGGACCTGGCAGAGAAGGCACGTATGAGAAAGGATAAAAGTACGGTGAGGGAGCCGCGGCGTAAGGGTGCAGTACGGAACTTTAAGTTAAAAGGTGGTTGGGGCTTCATCCAGGAGCCTGGACTTTATTTAGAAGTTTTTGTAACCCGGCGGGACGTGGAGGCTCACCTCCCAGAAGGACACCCGGGGAGGGACCTGTTGCCAGGAGACTTGGTGACTTACACCCGACACTGGGGTTACAATGGATGGTACACCCTAAATGTTACCAGGTGCGACCCCTACTCCCCAGAGTGTCAGGAAACTGACAGACCCTACGAGCCTTCAGCCTCCCCCAACCAGGCCTCTGCACAAGTGCCCACCCCACGCCGTAAATCTCCCCAGCCTCCCTCAGTGGTCTCCTCAGCAGCCCCAGCTATGGACATGATAATGATAGCTGGCCCTACCCGGCGCCTGTTAGGCCCCTGGGGTTCGTACAGTCCGGGACATAGGGTTCCAGACCCGGAGGGAGACGAAAGAGGTGGCCACACATACCCAGATAGCGGGTCACGACGTCACTGTACACGCCACACGACGTCATCAGGTCTGGGTGGACCCTCCTGTCACGGATGTTTGGCAAGCTCCACAACAGTACCAGGTGGTACCTGGAAGAGGCCAGCCAAAGAAGTCTAAATAACCCGGACAGGGTCTCTGTATGTAAATAGTTAAATTATTGATGTACCCGGACGGGTGAATGTTCATAAAAAGAAGTTTATTGTTGCCTTAATATACCCATGTTGGGTAATGGTTTCATGTACCCGGACAGGTGAATGTTCAGAAGAACAAGTTTATTTTTGCCTTAATATACCCATGTTGGGTAATGGTTTGATGTACCCGGACGGGTGAATGTTCAGAAGAACAAGTTTATTGTTGCCTTAATATACCCAGGTTGGGTAATGGTGTTTCACTGTAATGAAAATGTTCAACTTTGAAGCCATGAACTGTAGTGGCTCACAAATTTTTCTGTAAATAGTTGGCACTTCGGTGCTCCATTTTGGTTTTACAAAAAACTTTACTGTGCACTATTTTCAACTACCTCAGAAACTAAAAACCCGTTTGGTGTGGCCGAAAGTGAGGTCTGCTCAAGGAAAGTCTTGCAGCCCACCCAAGACCACAGTTGGAGGTTTGGAGCGGGTCCTCCACAAGCGCAAGTAAAGGACACTGTGAAGTTACCCGGTGGGGTTGTAGTCCTAAGAAGTCTCCACGAACTTCGGCACTAATGCTATTTGCACTTTTGTTGAATATGTATTTATTAACACACATGTATAACACATATCAAGGGTATCAACAGTAACAAAGCATGTCACATAATATAAGCCATTTGCACTTTTGTAATGTTATTATTAAAAATTTTATTATGCAACGTTTAACTTGAAGTGTTTCCTGCTTTCTTACTACGTCGCATAGTCCACTCTGCTACATCACTTTGCACCATTGCTCTATCTGCCCTGGAAGGATAGCGTGTTACCTGTAGAAGACTTTTCACCTACCTGCACTACACCATCCCTTCCAGAGGACCTGCACAGCAGCGCTGGACACCCTGACCAGGTACTACAGGTGGCGTCACGACAAACTACACGAACATTCTATCATCCCCTGGAAATATCCCACATTCCAGTGATCGCCCAGGTCACGGACCGAGCTGTGCTACTCGTGACATCCCCCATAGAAGTCGACGTGATCGGTGCCGAGTACCCCCAAAACCCCTGTCTCTGTGCGACTCAACTTCCCTCACTGTGCTGGCACTTTACATTTACAATGCCTCTGGGTTTTTTTTTGGGGGGGTGGGGAACATTCAGACTTTTGCTATGGGGCCCCATGATTTATATGTACGCCCCTGCTGCTGAGGAATGGTATTTAAGGCTGTTAAGGAGCCAACATACATGGACCTTGCCAGCCTGATAATACCAGGCCACAGCAGTTTGCTTAGCTTGGTTGGTTAACAAAAATAGGGGATCCCCTCGAAAAAAAAAAGGCGTAGGGGTCCCCCTATTTGTGTTAACCAGCCAAGTAAAATGCAGACTGCTGCGGCCTGGTATTAAAAGACTGTCAAGGCCCATGGATTTTGGCCCTCAACAGCCTGATAATACCAGGCTACAGCAGCCCCACATTTGGCGCATCAAAAGATGTGCCAATTGTGGCACTTTACCCGGCTCTTCCCACTGCCCTGTAGCGGTGGCAAGTGGGGTAATAAGGGGTTAATGTCACCGTTGATTGCACGGTGAGAATAAGCCCGGTTAATAATGGAGAGGTGTCAATAAGACACCGATCCATTATTAATCCCAAAGTTTTTAAATGTATAAAAAAAAAGACACAGCAAGAAAAAAGTATTTTAATGAAATAAAAGAGACAACACAGTTTTAATTTCTTTTATTATACTCTCATTCCTGTGACGCCATCGATCTCCTGTAAAAAAAGAAAAAAAAAAAACAACAGTATACCACCTGTCCGACGCAGTCCATAGTAACGACTGTCCCACGGCGATCCAGCTCGACGCAGCACAGCTGATTACCTGCTTCCCGGCGGTGACGTCATCGGACTGACTGCTTTACGGCCGGGATTACCCAGCAGTCACTGCAGTTATCGCGAGAAACTGCATGTGACCGCCGGGGAAAGATGATGGCGGCCATGAAGCAGTCCAGCCCGTGACCGCCGGAGATCTTCTGCCAGGTAAGTGCCGCTGACTCCTGACAGACCCGACCGACGGACACTGACAGTGACAGTGACAATCCCGATTCCGGTATCCGATAAGACGAAAATATCGGAACTAAGTATCGAAAGGCCGATAGAGCTAATATCGGCCGATACCCGATACTTGCGGTATCGTATCGCTCAACACTACACGGGATCAATCACCACTCTGTGTAAAGAGAGAGGCGGTTGTAACCGAGTCCCGGCACTGACTGACATCCGGCCCTATTGCTGATCCTGCTGTTAGTAAGTACCCACTGTGCTTTATATCTGCGCTGCATAAACTGATCTGTGGTGCGTGTTTGAAATCCACAACATGTCAATTTCTTTTGCGGGTTCGCTGAGTTTTATGTGCAGAGTTTCCCTTAAATTGCTAGGCCCCTTAAGGAACTTATCTAGATCTGTTGGGAGCACGTTCATCACCCAAATGTTTCACTAAAGTTTATAATGCCTGGGTGTGAAAAAAAAAATTCCACAAAATATGATTTTTTAGTCCCCAATTTTCCAATCTTTGATTTTTCACAAGGAAATTGGACCCCAAAAGTTGTTGTCCAATTTGTCCTGAGTACGCTGATACCCCATATGTGGGGGGGAAATACTGTTTGGGCGCACGGCAGGGCTCGGAAAGGAAGTAATGACATTTTGGAATGCAGACTTTGATGGGTGTCATGTTCAGTTTGCAGAGTCCCTGATGTGCTTAAACAGTGGAAACCCCCCACAAGTGACCCTATTTTGGAAACTAGACCCTGTAAGGAACTTATCTAGATCTGTGGTGAGCACTTTGAACCCCCAAGTGCTTCACACAAGTTTATAATGCCCGGGCATGAAAAAAAAAATCCTATTTTTTCCCACAAAAATGATCTTTTAGTCACCAATTTTTTATTTTCCCAAGGGTAAGGGGAGAAATTGGACCCCAAAAGTTGTTGTCCAATTTGTCTTGAGTACGCTGATACCCTATATGTGGGAGAAAACTACTGTGTGGGCGAACGTGGGGGCTCGGAATAGAAGTAGTGACATTTAGTAATGCAGACTTTGATGGAATGGTCTGCGGGTGTCATGTCGAGTTTGGAGAGCCCCTTATGTGCTTAAACAGTGGAAACCCCCCACAAATGACCCATTTTGTAAACTAGACCCCCAAAGGAACTTATCTAGATGTGTGGTGAGCGCTTTGAACCCCCAAGTGCTTCACAGAAGTTTATAACGCCCGGGCGTGAAAATAAAAAAATCATATTTTTTCCACAATCATGATCTTTTAGTCCCCAGTTTTTTATGTTCCCAAGGGTAACAGGAGAAATTAGACTCAAAAAGTTGTTTTCCAATTTGTCCTGAGTACGCTGATACCCTATATGTGGGAGAAAACTACTGTATGGGCACACGTCGGGGCTCGGAAGTGAAGTAGTGACGTTTTGCATTGCAGACTTTGATAGAATGGTTTGCGGGTCACATGTCGCATTTGGAGAGCCCCTGATGTGCCTAAACAGTGGAAACCCCCCACAAGTGACCCCATTTTGGAAACTAGATCCCCAAAGGAACTTATTTAGATGTGTGGTGAGAACTTTGAACCCCCAAGTGCTTCACCGAAGTTTATAACGTAGAGCCATAAAAATAATAAATCATATTTTTTTCCACAAAAATGATATTTTCACCCCCAATTTTTTATTTTCCCAAGGGTAACAGAAGAAATTGGACCCCAAGAGTTATTGTGCAATTTGTCCTGAGTATGCTGATACCCCATATGTGGGGGTAAACTACTGTTTGGGCACATGGCAGAGCTCAGAAGGGAAGGAGCACAGTTTGACTTTTTCAACGCCAAATTGGCTGGAATTGAGATCAGACGCCATGTCACATTTGGAGAGCCCCTGATGTGCCTAAGCAACTCTAACCCTAACTTTAGCCCCAACCCTAACCCTAATGGGAAGATGGAAAAAATACATTTTTTTAATTTTATTATTTTCCGGAACTAAGGGGCTGATAAAGGAGGGTTTGATTTACTATTTATAGCTGGTTTTTATGATTGGCAGCTGGCACACGCTAAAAGACGCTTTTTATTGCAAAAAGTAGTTTTTGCATCATCACATTTTGAGAGCTATAATTTTTCTATTTTCTATATAGAGTCATGTGAGGTCTTATTTTTTGCAAGATGAGGTGACGTTTTTATTGGTACCATTTTTGTACACATGACATTTTTTGATCGCTTTTTATTACGATTTTTGGGAGGCAGAATGAACTAAAAAACCAGCAATTCATGAGTTTCTTTTGGGGGAGGGGAGTTTATAGCGTTCCGCGTGTGGTAAAATTGATAAAGCAGTTTTATTCTTCGGGTCAGTACGATTACAGTGATACCTCATTTATATCATTTTTTTATGTTTTGGCGCTTTTATACAATAAAAACGATTATATATAAAAAATCATTATTTTTGCATCGCTTTATTCTGCGAGCTATAACTTTTTTATTGTTTCGCTGATGATGCTGTATGGTGTGGGTTTTTTTTGCGGGAAAAGATGACGTTTTCAGCGGTTCCATGTTTGTTTATATCCGTCTTTTTGATCACTGTTATTCCACTTTTTGTTCAGCGGTATGATGATAAATCATTGTTTTTTAGCCTTGTTTTTTTTTTTTTTTAAGGGGTTCACTAAAGGGGTTAACTAATGGGACAGTTTTATAGTACGGGTCGTTACGGATGCGGCGATTATAAATATGTGTACTTTTATTGTTGGGGTTTTTTTTACATTAAAGAAATGAATTTATTGGGGAATATTTTTTTTTTTTCATTAGGAATATTTTTTACAAATGTTTATTTTTATTTTTTTTACATTTTTACTTTGTCCCAGGGTGGGACAAAACTGTGCAGGGTCAGATCGCTGGTGTGACAGGGTGCACAGCACTCTGTCACACCAGCGATCGCACAGGCAGTGCTGCAGGCTTCCTCAGCGCCTGCTCTCAGCAGGCACTGAGGAAGCCGCCTCCCTGCAGGACACGGCGGCCATCTTGGATATGGGGTCCTGCAGTGAGGAGAGTCCCTCGGAACAGCGCTACACGAATTGCAATGTATCCATTGTGACAAAGTCACTGGTAATGTGCTGGAGGGAAGTTATGTGTCACTACGCTTAATGGCGTCAGTAATGTAAAACCCAGAGCAATTTCCTCCAGCACACTATGTGCTGTGAGGTTTAAGCTAAGTTCTGTAATGGGCTGGTTTTCATGTGGGCATCCATAGAGTGGGTTGGAGGGTGTCCACCTTATCTCCACCTGCAGAGCCGGCACCTCCATGTGCTGACAGGACCTGTGTGATGTCACAGTCATGTGTTCAGTCAAATGTGGGAAGAGTCACATGGTCTGGGGCTTAAATGGCTTGGCTCAAGAGGCAGTCTTTAGTCAGCAAGACTGGAGAGAGGATTCTTCAGTGGTTTGTGTCTTGTGGAGGAAAGACTGAACCTGTGTTGCTCCAGAGCGGGATGCTACCCGCAACATATGGACACTGTTACAGCATTTTATTTTCTTTGTTGTTTTCCTGTTTTACCTGAAGGGCTGTGTTTATTTTCCCCTTCTTGTTGGTTTATGCTGCCATGTAATAAACCAACTGAAGATGTAAAAAGACAGTGTTCCTGTTTTCCACCTCTGTGTACCGCTAATTGACTTGAACTACCACACCGTAAAGTCGAATGCTATACTGCGGCTCCATGTGGCATCAAATTTTTTTTTTGCACACCCATAGACCTGAATGAGTGAGTATTATCCAATTTACGGAAGAAACTACTGCATGCTGTGATTTTTTTTCACACTCAGATTTAGTCAGTGCATAAAATCGCTCATCTGCACTGCCTCATTGAATAACATTGATCCGAGCGTGGTCTGTTTTTTGCATGGACAGCACTCAGACCGAAAATACGGTTGAGTGAACGAGCCTTTTACGTAATTCTTCATACGTTTTTTTTTCCACCTAAAAATATCTTAGATTGTCTTCGAATTGAATTGTACAGATGATAGATGACGTTAAAGGTGGAAAAAGTGCTGAAATTATTCTTCTGTTTTACATAACAAAAACTTGGAATTTTAACAGGGGTGTTTAGACTTTTTATATCCGCTGAAGCTGGACTAGTTCAGCACAATGCAGAACATAAATATGCAAAATATTCTCTGGTAAAATGATGGAAACCATGACGAAAGTCTAATGGATCCCATTAAAGTTAATGGTGTCTTATTTAGTGCTGTTTTCCTTCTTTGTGCGACAGATTCAGCTCCTGCATTATTTTTATTGCTCGGTTCCTATCATGTAAAGGAACAATGAAAATAATTACATAGGTGTTAACATACTCTTCACGGAGAAACTCAATATGTCACCAGTCCATCAACTCCTCCATCAGAAAAGAAGCTTTCCCATGCTCCATCAGCAGTCACTTCAGTTTATATCTAACAAGAGAGGACACTATGTAATAAAGACAGGGGGCGCTATAAATAATCCGATATGTAAGGGACGGAGCTGTAAACAAGAGAGGGCGCTGTGTAATATGGGACAGTAATATACATACTAAGAGTAGACTATGTAAGATATACAGTATATACAGTTATATGAAAAAGTTTGGGCACCCCTATTAATCTTAAGCTTAATGTTTTATAAAAATTGGTGTTTTTGCAACAGCTATTTCAGTTTGATATATCTAATAACTATTGGACACAGTAATGTTTCTGCCTTGAAATGAGGTTTATTGTACTAACAGAAAATGTGCAATCTGCATCCAAACAAAATTTGACAGGTGCATAAGTATGGGCACCTCACCAGAAAAGTGACATTAATATTTAGTAGATCCTCCTTTTGCAGAAATAACAGCCTCTAGTCGCTTCCTGTAGCTTTTAATGAGTTCCTGGATCCTGGATGAAGGTATTTTTGAGCATTCCTCTTTACAAAACAATTCCACTTCAGTTAAGTGTGATGGTCGCCGAGCATGGACAGCCCTCTTCAAATGATCCCACAGATGTTCAATGATATTCAGGTCTGGGGACTGGGATCGCCATTCCAGAACATTGTAATTGGTTCTCTGCATGAATGCCTGAGTAGATTTGGAGCGGTGTTTTGGATCATTGTCTTGCTGAAAGATCCATCCCCTGCGTAACTTCAACTTTGTCACTGATTCTTGAACATTATTGTCAAGAATCTGCTGATACTGAGTGGAATCCATGCGTCCCTCAACTTTAACAAGATTCCCGGAGCCGGCATTGGCCACACAGCCCCAAAGCATGATGGAACCTCCACCAAATTTTACTGTGGGTAGCAAGTGTTTTTCTTGGAATGCTGTTTTTTTGACGCCATGCATAACGCCTTTTTGTATGACCAAACAACTCAATCTTGGTTTCATCAGTCCACAGGACCTTCTTCCAAAAAGAAATTGGCTTCTCCAAATGTGCTTTTGCATACCTCAGCCGACTCTGTTTGTGGCGTGCTTGCAGAAATGGCTTCTTTCGCTTCACTCTCCCATACAGCTTCTCCTTGTGCAAAGTGCGTTGTATAGTTGACCGATGCACAGTGACACCATCTGCAGCAAGTTGATGCTGCAGCTCTCTGGAGGTGGTCTGAGGATTGTCCTTGACTGATCTCACCATTCTTCTTCTCTGCCTTTCTGATGTTTTTCTTGGCCTGCCACTTCTGGCCTTAACAAGAACTGTCCCTGTGTTCTTCCATTTCCTTACTATGTTCCTCACAGTGGAAACTGACAGGTTAAACATCTGAAACAGCTTTTTGTATCCTTCCCCTGAACAACTATGTTGAATAATCTTTGTTTTCAGATCATTTGACAGTTGTTTTGAGGAGCCCATGATGCCACTCTTCAGAGGAGATTCAAACAGGAGAACAACTTGCAAGTGGCAACTTTAAGTAGCTTTTCTCATGATTGCATACATCTGGCTATGAAGTTCAAAGCTCAATGAGGTTACAAAACCAAAAAAAGTGCTTTAGTAAAGCCGGCGTCACACACAACTACAAAAAAATCGGTCCGTTTTAGTCGGTCGATTGTCGGATCAAAATGCAAACATCACACATCCTTCTGTCATCCGATTTTCCTTCAAAGATGCGATTTAGTCGCATGTGTGTGTACCTTGTAACATCCGATTTTCATCCGACTTGAGAGAATTTCTCGCAGGCTTGCAAAACTGACATATAATGGATCCAAAAGAATAGTATTTCAATCACAAAATAAAGAATAGATATATACACATAGAACACATATGTATATATATATACATGTCATTGTGACATGTATATATATATATATATATATATTTATAGTTCCTAGACTTCTACATACTGTAATAGCCGCTAATTCAATTGCCGGCTTTTGTGAAATCACAGAAGCCGACATGAAATGATACATTGTTTCCACACAGTTAACCATGTCATTTCCTGTATTTTGATATTTGTTTAGAACTTACAATTACATGAGTGTATTTGTGCAAAATTTCAGACATGTAGGGGTTAATTAAAGGTGTAAATTCGTTGAAAAAAAATGCGTGGGCTCCCGCTGTATTTTCTCCACCAGACAGACAAAGCAAGCGAGTGGGGCAGATAATAACAGCCTAGGGAGGGTACATTTTTTTTGTGCCCCCCCTGGCTACTAACATCTGCCCCCAGACACCCCAGAAAGGGCAAATCTATAATTAGATTCGCCCTTTCTGGCACTTTGCCCGTCTATTCCCATTGCCCTGTAGCGGTGGCGAATGGGTTAATAATGTCACCTTAATGTCACCTTAGTATTGAAAGGTGACCTTAAGGCAGGTTAATAACTGAGAGCTGTCAATTAGACAACTATCAATTATTAATCCTATTGTATGATAGAAAAATCAAACACACACAGTTTAATAAAAAAGAAGTTTAATGAAATAATCACACAGTTTTTGACCATATTTTATTTTCCTGCTAAAACCATTTCCTGTAATAAAAATAAAATAAAAAAGCAAAATGATTCTTACCAATCCGATGTACAGTCAGGTCCCACGGTGTAATCCATCAGAAAGGGTTAACAGGTTACAGGTCGCAGAGAGCTAATAATGCTGTCTCAGACCTGTATTCCCCTGAATGAATCAGTTACTCTCCCAGCGAAAGGAGAGGAATAGATTCATGAATGGAGCTTAATTGATTTATTGCCACTTTCACTTCAGTGACCTGACCTAACGTGAAAGTGGATACAATCAATTAAGCTTCATTCATGAATCACATCCTCTCCTGTCGGCAGGAGATAAGCTCATTCATTCAGGAGCTATCAGATGAGCACGCAGGATTACTTGCACTGCTTATCTGATTGCTAGTTAACACTTTGTGAAGGATTACATCGTGGGACGTGACAGATCGCCAGATAGGTAAGAATAATGTTGTTTTATTATTTTATATTTATTTTAGAAGAACAAGGGCTTCGAACGGATTAAGAGTGAAATAAAAGATGGTCAAAAATATGTGTTTTTATTTCATTAAAATTATTTATTCTTAAAGTGTGTGTGTTTTTTTATTTACTTCAATAGGATTAATAATTGATAGTTGTCTAATTGACAGCTCTCAATTATTAACCTGCCTTAAGGTCACCTTTCAATACTAAGGTGACATTAAGGTGACATTATTAACCCATTCGCCACCGCTACAGGGCAATGGGAATAGACGGGCAAAGTGCCAGAAAGGGCGAATCTAATTATAGATTTGCCCTGTCTGGGGGCAGATGTTAGTAGCCAGGGGGGGCACAAAAAAAAATGTACCCTCCCTAGGCTGTTATTATTTGCCCCCACTCGCTTGCTTTGTCTGTCTGGTGGAGAAAATACAGCGGGAGCCCACGCATTTTTTTTTCAACGAATTTACACCTTTAATTAACCCCTACATGTCTGAAATTTTGCACAAATCACTCATGTAATTGTAAGTTCTAAACAAATATCAAAATACAGGAAATGACATGGTTAACTGTGTGGAAACAATGTATCATTTCATGTCGGCTTCTGTGATTTCACAAAAGCCGGCAATTGAATTAGCGGCTATTACAGTATGTAGAAGTCTAGGAACTATAAATATATATATATATACATGTCACAATTACATATATATATATATATGTATTCTATGTGTGTATATCTATTCTTTCTATTCTTTATTAAAGCTGTCAGTGTGATTTTACAGTATAGCCGGGGATGAATTGCCGGCTTTTCTAAAGGACACCGATGCGATTTAATCGCAAGTCACACATGCGGTCCGTTTGTAATCAGATTTTTCATCCTCCCATAGACTTGCATTGGCGATAGTCGACCCACAATCGGTGACAATCGCAGCATGCTGCGATTGCACACGGACGTTTAAAACGGACCACAAAAAATCTGATACTAGGAGCTGCTCCATAGATTAACATAGGGCAGACTGCAATGCGATATTTCATCGTATTGCAGTCGTCCGATTCTGTCGCCAGTGTGACGCCGGCCTAAGTCAGTAAAAAGTAGGTAGGAGTATTTAAAACAAGAAAATGATAAGGGTGCCCATACTTATGCACCTGTCAAATTTTGTTTGGATGCAGATTGCACATTTTCTGTTAGTACAATAAACCTCATTTCAAGGCAGAAACATTACTGTGTCCAATAGTTATTAGATATATCAAACTGAAATAGCTGTTGCAAAACACCAATTTTTATAAAACATTAAGCTTAAGATTAATAGGGGTGCCCAAACTTGATTTTCAATACTGTATATACAGCTCTGAAAATAAGAGACCACTGCAAATTTGCAAATTTGTTAGATTTTTCTTCTTAATGGTATATTTGAGATAAATGTAATATTGTCTTTTATTCTATAAACTACTGACATGTCTCCGAATTTCCAAGCAATAAATTTTGTATTTATTTTCAGAAAATGAGAAATGGTCAAAATAACAAAAATATGCAGTGCTTGTAGACCTCAAATAATGCTAAGAAAACAAGTTCATAATCATTTAGAAACAACAATACTAATGTTTTAACTCAGGAAGAGTTCAGAAATCAATATTTTGTGGAATAACCATGATTTTTATTCACAGCTTTCATGTGTCTTGGCAGGCTTTCCACCAGTCTTTCACACTGCTTTTGGGTGACATTATGCCACTCCTGGTACAAAAATTTAAGCACTTCTTTGTTTGATGGCTTGTGATAATTCAACTTCCTCTTGATTACATTCCAGAGGTTTTCAATGGGGTTCAGGTCTGGAGATTGGGCTGGCCATGACAGGGATTTGATGTGGTGGTCCTTCATCCACACATTGACTGACCTAGCTATGTGGCATGGGGCATTGTCCTGCTGGAACAACCAGTCTTCAGAGTTGGGGAACATTGCCTGAGCAGAAAGAATCAACTGTTTTTCCAGGATAACCTTTTATGTGGCTTGATTCATACGTCCTTCACAAATATTAACCTGCCCAATTCCAGCCTTGCTGAAGCATCCCCAGATCATCACCGATCCTTACCAAATTTCACAGTGGGTGTAAGACACTGTGTCTTGTATGCCTCTCCAGGTCTCCGACTAACCATTAGACGACCAAGTGTTGGGCAAAGGTGAAAATTAGACTCATCAGAGAAGATTACCTCTATGGTCCAATCTTTATGGTCTTTGGCAAACTTCAGCCTGGCTCTCCTTTGCTTCTCATTGATAAAAGGCTTTTTTCTAGCTTTACATGACTTGAGCCCTGCCTCTAGGAGCCTGTTACGAACCGTTCTTGCTGTGCACTTCACCCCATCTGCCATTTGCCATTCCTTTTGTAGGTCACTTGATGTCATCCTGCGGTTGCTGAGTGACATTTGAATAAGATGATGGTCATCCTGGTTAGTGGAGGGTCTTTTTCGCCATTCTGCCGGTCTGTAGCTTTGTTGTCCCCAATGTCTGCTGCTTGACCTTGTTGTAATGGACTGCCGTCTTAGAAATTTTAAGGATGGAGGCAACATGACGCTCACTGTATCCCTCTGCTAGTAAAGCCAGAATTGAGCCCTTCTTTTCCTCACTCAAGACTTTTATTTTCAACTCCTTTGGCATGGTCAAAATATATTTTTTCATTTCTATTACTTTTGGGATATTACTAGCACTTGTTTTGCAAATCCGGCTTGTCCTATAGCAAGAGGATTGTGAACACCACAGCAGTATTTTTTATACTTTTCTTCGTTAAATAAGATTTGGTTCAGGTGATCATCTAATCAGAAGCACATTAAGCAGAATGAGGTGTACTCTGGTTGGAGTTGAACTGACACTGGAATGAAATGGCTGTCAGACATGTAGAGAAGCTGATTTTTATAAAACTGTGCAGTGGTCTCTTAATTTTTTCCAGAGCTGTATATATATGGCAACATCTATTCTATTATTTCTAAACACTGTTTTTCGGTGATTACTTTGTATCTCCGTTCATACTGCACCCACACACACTTTGCCCCTTCAGCAAGAAAATAGCCAAACCACACATCCATGATTTGATCACAAAAAACTGTTTAAACATTAATTTTCATAACCCTGCAGTAAGAAAAAATGACCTGCAGGTGGCACCACACTACTCGAAACACACTACCACAAAGCTGCTTACAGAAATCACAAACAAATCCAAACATTTGCCTTGGGGGCTTTCCAGCTTGCTGAATTGCTTGCCCAGCCTATTTCAGCCAAATTGGAGGATTGCACCCTTCACTGCAGGTGAGTAACATATTCAACACATTTGTAAACATGCACTGTCTATTGAATTGCACACTTGCTCCGTTCATTCTCCACCCACACAAACAAATGATACACCATTTGAAAGGTCGAATGACCTGCAGGTGGCAGCACACTACCCCAAAGCACACTACCACAAAGCTGCTTACAGACATCACAAACAAATCCAAACATTTGCCTTGGGGTCTTTCCAGCTTGCCCAAGTGCTTGCCCAGCCTATTTCAGGCACATTGGAGGATTGCACAATTCACCGCAGGTGAGTCACATATGCAAACACATTTGTAAACATGCACTGCTTTTTCACTGATTACTTCGCCCCCCACACACAAATGGTGAGTCATATATGCAAAAACATTTGTAAACATGCACTGCTTTTTCGCTGATTACTTCGCCCCACACACACAAATGATACACCATTTGAAAGGTAAACTTGCTCCCTTCAGCAAGAAAAGAGCCAAACAAACCACACATTCACGATTCACTATAGACAGTTTAAACATTAATTTTCATAAACCTGCAGAAAGACACAATGACCTGCAGGTGGCACCTCAACCGGAAGACATTTTTTGGCTTCTACTTATCAAACCAATTTATTGTATTACCAAGTTACGTATATAAATACCTGTCTGTCTTCATCATCTCAGGAAATACATTTACATTTGACCAGTTAATTTTTTTGAAGTTGCCTGCGCCCCTGATGACCAATGTGCAAAAATTTTGCACGGGCCAAGCTAATGTGTGTGTATATATATATATATATATATATATATATATATATATATATACACTGTGAACATAATCACACAAAAATCATCAATGGAAATCACATTTTTGAACCAATAGAGGCCTGGATTTGGAGAGACACCCAAAACGAAAGTGGAAACAAGTCGAAATGAAAATCAAAACAAGACAAAAGTGGAAACAAGTCAAAATGATGCTCAGTATTGTGTGTGGCCTCCACGTGCCTGTATGACCTCCCTACAATGCCTGGGCATGCTCCTGATGAGGTTGTGGATGTTCTCCTGAGGGATCTCCTCCCAGACCAGGACTAAAGCATCCGTCAACTCCTGGACAATCTGTGGTGCAACGTGACGTTGGTGGATGGAGCGAGACATGATGTCCCAGATGTGCTTTGTCTCCGTAGAAGAAGGTGGTCCAAACACATTTCTTGCACAGGGACCCCAAGCTGTCAGTGTCCGCTCAAATAGGTGAATGTTGTTTTCCTCACTGTTGCAGGATATATAATTAGTGACCAATGTAGTTTTAAAATAATCCAAATAGTGATAAAAATCAGCAAGATTAGGATTGTCTTTTGCTGAACCTTATTTACTTTATGTACTTTTGTACGCTGTCAAAAACATGGATTTTTATTGTACCCTGTTATATCAGTACTGCCCTTTGAACCTCTGGAAAATGCACAGTAAAGAAAGCTAATAGAGTGCTCTCAGTGGGAGAAGCAAAATAGGAATCTTGTGGGTATACCTTTTAATGGCTAACAAAATATAGTGAATGATATTACAAAGCAAGCTTTCGAGACTGCTTACGTCTCTTCATCAGGCTGGTATAACAAAATATTTGAAGAAACCCAATTATATACAGTGAAAAGCACAGGCATGGTGTTATACATGGACATTTAAATAAACAAACACTGAGCTTAAAGAGAGAATCCTTAATTAATTAATTAAAGATTCTCCCTTTAAGCTTCTCCCATTGTCTTTAATGCTTGTCCCATAGTCTCCGGCACCGCAGCTCTTCCAGGTTTCAGCGGTCACATGGTACCGCTCATTAAAGTCATGAATATGCGCATATTCATGACTTTAATGAGCGGTACCATGTGATCGCTGAACACAGGCGCCAGAGACCATGGGAAAAGCAGGGGGCTGCAGAGACTGTGCCAGGAGGGGGTGAGTATATGTGACAGCCGCGCTCCCCCTCCCCTGGTATATGACTCGAGTATAAGCCGAGAGGGGCACTTTCAGCCCTAAAAAATGGGCTGAAAATCTCGGCTTATACTCGAGTATATAGGGGTAATTGTGTCTGCACTTTCAAGACAACTTGATCTTGTTTGATAGATGTGCTTAATAGGCAATCTGCATATTATTTTATTTAACCCCGAAGCCTGTTTTCACCTCTTTGACCGAGCCAATTTTTACAGATCTGACCACTGTCACTTTATGAGGTCATAACTCTGGAACGCTTCAACGGATCTCGGTGATTCTGAAACTGTTTTCTCATGGCATATTGTACTTTATGATAGTGGTGAAATTTCTTTGATATGACTTGCGAAATTTGCGAAAAATTTTGAAAGTTTTGCAATTTTCAAAATTTTTAATTTTCATGCCCTTAAATCAGAAAGTCATATCGCACAAAATAGTTAATAAATAAAATTTCCCACATGTCTATTTTACACACATTATCATAAAGTATAATTTGTCACGAAAAAACAATCTCAAAATCATTGGAATTTGTTGAAGCGTTCCAGAGTTATTACCATATAAAGTGGCACTGTTCAGATTTTTAAAATTTGGCTCTGTCACTAAGGGGCTAAATCTATGAAGTAGAGACATAAAATGAGAACATATTAAAATTCTGTGTAAAAGGAGATGGCCATAACCACTTGTTCCTTTAAGGTTCTCATTTTGAGATAGTTACACCATCGACTGCAAGACAAATAAGGCTAATTCAATCACCCCAATTATCACAACAAGCTGGCCCCTCCTGAAATAATTAATGATAAAATAATTTACACAAAACATATAAGAATGTATGTTCTCAAATTCAAAGTTATATTGTCATTTTTACTTTCATAAAAGAAACAATAAAATAATTCCCTAAAAATTTTGCAAAATGTCCCATTATTATAAGCAGAATAACAATGCCTTGGTAACAATAACGCAGCATGGTGGCTAGTTTCTCAAGGAATGGCTAATGTGTGTAATACATGACACAAATCAAAGGAAAACTCCAGCAGCGCATTCTTTTCAGTACATGAATGTGATAATTACGTCTTTTAAGACATGTTGTTTTTATTATTATTGTCTGGTGTCTCTCAGTGATTTATATGCAATTTAAACTTCTTAGCAGATATCAAATCTGGAGGAAGTAAGAGATTTTCTAAATGTAAAAATGATTTTGTGACAGCTGCTAGTTAAGGATTTCCAAAATAAAGTAATTATGACATTGAGGAGAAAAGAATCCCTCTTCCCCCAAAAAAGTATATAAAGTAGTCACAGAATATTCTGTAACAAATCTCCAACATTTGAATATATCTTTACATCAACTTTATGCACTTAGACTTTCACCTTTTTTTTCGGATTGAACCTTGGATTTTACCCGGGGCGTTTCATTGTTTTTACTGTTCATACCTAAGTTAAGATAATTTTTTGAACGGGACATTTTGAGTTACATCTACCTTATTTCTACTTGTTGTGGTTAGAACAAAGTATAGGGATTGATGTATCTGAATTGAATACAAGCAACTAAGCCTTTTAGGAACTGCTATCTACATTGACTACTAATGTTATTGCAACTTAGGCCTCTTTCACACTTCAGTCGTGCGACGTCAGTCAAAATCCGTCAAAATGTGAAAAAAACGGATCCGCCATTTTTTTTGGCGGATCCGTTTTTTTTCCATTGACTTGCATTAGTGATGGATTTTGACGGATGGTCGTCCGTTATGTCCGTTTTTTGACGGATCCGCCAAAAAATTGGCGTCCATCATTACAGAAAAACGTCCAATGCAACGTTTTTTTGGTCCGCGAAAATGGCGGACTACGGCGGATCCGCCGCATCCGCCATTTTGTATAATGGCCGCTGGCATCCGTTTTTGACGGAATCCGCCCGCGGATCCGTCGCCTCCATAGAAAAGCATTGAAAATCCAGACAACACTGTCCGGGGTCTCTCTCTCTCTCTCTCTCTCCTCGGTCCAGACTTACATTTCCGGAACGAAATTTTCATCATTTCCGGGTGAAATCTTCTTGGCGGATCCGTCAGAAAACTGACCAGTTTTGCATCCGTTTTTTCACTTTTCTGACGGATCCGCCATTTTCACACTTAGGCGGACGTCACACAACGGAAGTGTGAAAGAAGCCTTAGTAGGTCAAAAGTGGCTTCATGTCAGTAAAACAGACATATATATCCAAATGTAATCTTGCCTGAAGAAGGAGCCTCTGTGCTCTGAAAGCTAGCGAACATATATAATTTTCTGGTTAGCCAATAAAGGTATCACTCTAAGAATACTCTTGTCATCTTTGACGGAAAAGTATTCACATAGATATATCTGAAAAACTTTTTGGCTGAAAAAATAAAACTTCCACTCTATATCTTTAGCACTCTGTGTAACGCCCATAGGTGTCGCACGTGGCTTGTGGACCCATTGTGCCAGGAAGGGCCGTAGCTGATGTTCACTGGAGCTCCTAATGATGGAGACAGACTAGGCTGCAGGTAGCCACCACGTACCGCTCTAAGTTCACACTAGGCGTTTTTGCAGCATTTTTTTATGCTAATTTTCAGCTGCGTTTTACAGTAGCAGCAAGCCTATGAGATTTCAGAAATGTCTTGCACACACATTGTTTTTTAGGTCATCAGTATTTTATGCTTTGCATGTTTTTTTGAACATAGAGAATGTCACTTCTTTCAGCTTTTTTTCAGCATTTTTCACCCATTGACGAATGGGTGGTGAAAAAACGCTTAAAAAATGCAGAAATCATGTTTTCCTTCACTTTTTTTGTGCCAAAACCTGATCCTATGTAATAGTACTTTTTTTTCAACACTAAACTTTATCAGCATGCACAAAAAATAAATCTAGCATGCCAAAACTGCCGCAAAAAAAGCATAAAAAACACTGTAAAAAACGCAAGAAAAACCAAGGAAACATGCTTATTTTTCTGCAGCTTCTTTCCTGCAAAGTGATCAGAAAAAAACACCCAGTGTAAACTCACCCTTGGGCAGGCGCAGGTACTTCAGTTGTAGATTCCAGGGGTTGGGTTCACTGACATGGGGAGACGTGACCGAGGTCCCTACCAAGTAGGAAAGGGAAACTAATGGACTGTACGGAAAACTTCGGTGTTTAGGACCGGTTCTTGTTCACACACTGTAATGCTGGGTGATGGTGAACTGACCTACTGCTGGCCAGGAAGAGCAGTGTGTTGGTCACACTTGGCGCTAGCCATCGCACTGTCATACACCCTTTAGGGGCGTGTATATTATTCAACCGACTTCTGCTCCTGGCAAGAGGAAAGTAGCATGGCGGCTGTGACGGGACACACCATCAGCAGGCAGGGCAAACACACCAGAACCAAGAAACCGCATTGCAACTGCATGAACTAAGGTGAACATTGATAAACCAAGCACAGGCACCAATGAATGAACCTCCTCAGAAGCAAAGACACATTGACCTTAACCACCTACCAGAACTAAGAATAATCAGCAACAAAAGGAGGAAATGGCAGGTTTAAATCTGCCTCCCAGCAGTCATCTGACCATGCTGGGGCAACGTCCAATCTCAACCCTCAGACCACAGAGACACCGGAGGAGAGGAGAGAAGACTAGAGGGAACCTCCCACCATGTGACTCACCCAGCAGGTACGGCATCCCACACCCACTGGCAGCAGCTAACACCAGTAGACCCGGGTCCCCACACACAGCATAATCGCTGGGAGCAGCATATCCTATCTACTAGCAATAGCATTAGGAGTACATCTCCTAGAATACAATATCCGGACTGAGCAAGCATACATTCAAGCTCCGCCCCGGAGGTGACACCTCGCCCCTCATGGCCAGTGAAGGGCAACGGGTGTCCCACCAGAGAGCCGCAGCCCGCCCAGGAGTGAGAGAGGCCCGCTCAAGTATGGAACTACCATTCCTGACACACACATAGTTATCAGGAAACAGTTCTGGAGCTGTCTGCACTAGGACCAGGGACAATGCAAACAGGACTGGCCGCATCGGGACCAGGAGAATGGGTATAGGCACAAAGGAAGTAAACGCTAGCACAGCCTGAGGGTGAGGTGCCTCCGGTAGGTTACCAAACCGTGAGCTATGAGAAGAAAACCAGCCCTGACTTGCGGTGGACACCGCGTCCTGGCCAGCCTGACTGTCTCACCACTGGTCTCCTACTCTTGGGATTAGTCCCATTCACAGCATATCCTGCATATGGTCTTTCAACTTATCTTGTGATTAGTCCCAATCACTACATATCCTACATACGGTCTGTCTATTGTGTGTATTCACACTGTCGCTCCAGCATCTCTATTACTACTCTAGCACACTGATGAAGGTCTTATATAGACCGAAACGTGTGTGGCTATTGTATGTATTGCACAAATAAATACATTTTGTTTGCACTTTGGAGTGTGCCCGGTTTTCTTCTCATGGGTATAGGCACAGACACGGTTTTGAAATTAGGGTACTGTAGGGAGATGGACCGGGTCCATGACACTCCTCTCACATCTGGCCCGGAACTGTTGAGACTGACACCATTGTTACCGGGGGGAAGACATTCTAGCCTGGACCGACCTTTGCACCTGACTGCAGGGGGCGGATTGGAGATAAAAGGGGCAGAGCGCGGGAAAGCAGGGCTTTTGGCGGGAAGATAGAGCGCGCAGAAGGGGAAAGTTAACTCGCTCGCCTCACCTCAGCTCCTGCAAGCCAGGATGGACGGACGGATCTCCACACAAGCGCAGTCAGACTGTTTCTAGCATGTGAATCGTTATCGCTTCAACCCCTGACACTTCAGAGACATCCCGCACCGTGCCGCTGTCTGCTGGCGGTGCTTGTTGTGGACCAGACCTGGGAACGAACTTGGAGTCAACTGACTCCCTCCCGAGATCTCCCGTGCCTCGTGGCCCTTGCATTTCGGGGCCTTCAGCTTCCCCTCCGCAGAGACTTTGCACCGTAACCTTCAGAACACCTCCAGGAGTGTCAGGATGCGTCGCGACAGTCCGGAGCTAGTGTCTCACGTTCCTCCGGGACCAGGCCAGAGTCTTCACCCATCGCTTACAACGTCATCGCGGATCCTGTTCTCCTTCATCCCCTGAGAGCAACTGACGGATAAGTGCCAGTATTTATTGAACCCCTGTTTGCTGTTTAAACTTTGCCAACCGTTCCCCCAATTACTACCACCCTGCGTGGAGTATCCTTGTAATAAATCCCCCTGTTAACTCTTGATCTGCCTCCTGCATGTCACAGCATCCCGCTTACCTGCCTGTACCTTACAGTACCACCAAAGCAAACACAGGAACATGGACAAACTAGCACCTCCCAATTGAGGAGGGTGCCTTTTATACAAGATGCCTCCAAGCTATTGGCTGGATGACACCTTGCAGTTGATTATTTTAATTACATGGCTCCCAGCTGAGCATTTTGCCATGTGTGCCCGCTGCCCTTTTAATGCGTACTAGGTGCGCTACCAGAATACAGTGTGGTGTGCACAGCGGAGGAGGAGACAGTTTACGAGGACGCTGCTGCAGCTGAGGCTGTGAGTAAGTTAGAATCCTCGCATGGTGGGAGGAGGGGAACCATGTAGAGGCAACAACAGATGTTAAAGTACCCCCCTTTATGCCCCTATTCTTCATGAGTTCTTAGCCATGGAAGACCTTAGAGAAGGGGGTGAAAAATGTAGGTCAGCACATAGAAAGCAATTTTCTCCAAATTGAGTGCTTCTAACTGGAGCTGAACAGGTTCCATGACAACTTAAACAACTTCTGGTAGGTCCTTCCCTTCAATGGATGACACTCTCAGCGGATTCTGAAGGTGTCGAACAGGAATTTGAAACTGATCCATCACGGGCTGCTGTGCGAAATTTCCCCCCAAACCAAACTCAAGAAAGGCTGTTTCACTGAATTCAATTCCTCCACAGGACACAGAAAAGTTCAAAGTCTGTGATGAAGAATCTCCTCTCTTACCTAGAGAAGCCTCACCCATAGGCCCCAGGTTTAGGAGTTTAGACCTCTTGGAACAGTAACGAATAAAGTACCCTGCGCTACCGCAGCCGAAGCACACTCCCTTGGCACGACCACTTTCTTGTTGCTGCTCTGCCAGCCTAACATGATCGACCTGCATTGGTACTGTAAGGAAGCTGAGGAAAGAGTGGTCTTTGGATTGAAAGAGCCAGACAGGATAGTTTCCTTTCACGCTTCACCTCTTTGGTCCCTTCTTGGGACATGAAGTCGATCTGGATCACCAGAGAAATTTATTTGTCTAGAGAGGCTGGGATATCACATCCAGTCAACTTGTCCTTGATCCTTCCGAATTTCCCTTCCAGAAAGCGTCTACCAAAGCTTTGTCATTCCATCCAAGTTTGCAAGACAAGCTGCAGTACCAGATGGCACACTAGCTGAAGAACAATTTTCCCTGACGCAGTCTGAACAGGGAAGATGCAGTGGAGGAAGTATGACCAGGTTCATTAAAGACCTTCTGGAAGGCCACCAGGAAGGCCTATAGGTCCATGGTCACAGGATCCCCTCTCTCTCACAAGGGGTTAGTCAATGCTGAGGCTTCTCCTGCAAGGTGGGACATTAAGATTCCCACATTAACCAGATCAGTCGGGAACTGATGGGCAAAAATTTCACAGTGCAGGGTTTAGTAGTTCAAGAATCCACGGCATTTTTCAGGGTCTCCGCTGAATTGTGGAGTGAAGATTAGCTCCAGGAGTATATAGGTTGCAGGCAGAGTAAACTCACCCGTAGCTGCGGAAACTTGAGCTGGAGCGGAAGAAGCGGCGGTTGTCAGAACATCCAAGCAGGTATTTATGGTCCTTAAATATGACAATTTTTTTTCTTGCTGATCACGCTCATGGGAGAATTATTGGTACAGATGCGAGGCCTGGGGGATCATGGGATCAGCGGAATCCATGGCTTGAGAAAACTGTCATGCGCGCGGGTGGTGCACGTGATTTGTGGACCCACTGTGCCACAGGGCAGGACCTGCCTAGGAAGGGTTGTAGCTAAGTGGCTACCTGGTGTTTGCTGATAGCTCCTGATGGTGGAGACATACTGTGCTGCAGGTAACCGCCAGGTATCACTCCTAAGCAGGTGCCGGTACTGCAGCTACTGATCCCAGGGGTTGGATTCGTGGAGACGTGACCGAGGTCACTTACAAGCAGTTAGCTGAGACTGATCGACTGTATGGACAACTTGGATATTGAAACAGTCCTGGAGCTAGTCACACTAGGACCAGGGACAACAGAAACAGGATTGGTTGCACCGAGACCAAGAGATCGGGTATAGGTACCACAGACGCGGTTTCGTGATTAGGGGTACCACTAAAGAGGACACAGGAACACTGACAAACTATACTAGGCTAACGGGAACACAGGATATGAGAATGATTTCAGCAGACTAAGGATCGCGGAACTGGCAACATACAGTTGCACACACCAACACCACTAGGACTAAACAATAGGGGTTGCCCGGGCACCTCCCGTTTGGGGAGGGTGCCTTTTTATATAAGATGCCTCCCATCTATTGGCTGGGAGACATCTTGCAGGTGATAACTTTAACTTAATAACAGCTGCTAGCTGGGGGCATTTTACCATGTGCGCCCGCTGCCCCTTTAAGAGCAGGGGAGTGAAAGCATGCGCTTACTAGGTGCACCACCGAAATACAATGCAGTGCGCACAGTCGAGGAGGATACAGCTTGCTAAGATGATGCTGCGGCCTAGGTGGTGAGTAAGCCGGCGTCCTCACAAGGCGGGATGAGGGGAACCATGCGGAGGTGCCTGCAGACGTTACATTCTGTCTCATTCATATATCCAGAATTTTCTTAAAAAAGTACATTTGAATGTTAACTCTCTTGGTAATAAACAGTTTGTTTCTTCTACATTTGTTTGTCTTATTTTTTTCCTTCACAACACACTGTAAATAACGTAAAAACTTTTTCCACTGTTCAGTATGGTTATGGCAATACCAAAGTCATATTGGCTCTGATTGATCAAGACTGGTGATTTTTTTCTCGGCCTTGATGAGGGGACATTGTGGAGTCAGACACTCCTGATTCATGAAGAGACGCTTATGTCTTCATGAGTTGACTAGAGTTTTGTGCATCTCTGGAAAAAAGGACACTGCTGAACAGAGGCCAGACAGAGTCCCAGAGTAACTCTCTTTATGCCGAGATACCTTATACTGTTTATAGTTTTCCATATTGTTTAACTATACTAAAGCATTATGCGTTTGACATTCATTATCTCATGGTACACCGATTATCAAGGACAATGCAGTCACATGGCTCAGGCGATATTACTGTGACATTAAGTTAATATTTTAGTTGTGCTGGAGCCAAACAGTCACAGACACAATTAAAACTGCAAGTACCATGGATGAAAATGTGATACCACCAAACCGCAGAAGAATGTGGAATTCATTCTGAATCGCCCTAATATTCAAAATTTTTATCCTGAACAGCATTCAGGAAGTTGAAATATCTAAATATAAATTTTACCTCTACGACAACTATACAGTTGTGCTTGATAGTTTATTTTTGCATAAATTTGACATAAAACTGCATCAGATTTTCACACAAGTCCTAAAAGTAGATAAAGAGAATCAAATCCAACAAATCAGTCAACAATATTAGACTTTGTATTTTTTTAATAAGGAAAATTATCCAATATCACATATCTGTATGTAGCAAAAGTACATGAACTTTTATTAGCAGATAATTTGAAGGTGAAATTAAATTCTAATCTTTTCAATCAATTTCAATCAAAGTCTGATCCTCCTAATACATTTTCTGTGAAAGTGTATCATAGCATAAACGAAGGAGATTGCTGAAGACCTCAGAAGAAAACTTGTTGATGCTCATCTGGCTGGAAAAGTTTGCAAAACCACGTTTAAAGAGTTTGGACTCCACCAATCCACTGTCAGAGAGATTGAGCGCAAATGGAGGAAATTCGAGATCAATAGCAAGCCATATAATAGCCTGCAAGGTCACAAAGGAACCCAAGGTAACCTTTAAGCAACCAAAGTCCTCTCACATTAGCTAACATTAATGCTCATGAGTCCACCATCAGGATGACACTGTACAACAATTGTGTGCATGGCAGGATTGCAAGGAGAAAGCCACATGTCTTCAAAAAGATTATTGCTGACCATCTGCAGCTTGCTAAAGATCATGCAGACAAACTGGAAGGCTATTGGACACTGTTTTGTGGATAGAAGAGACCAAAAGAGAGCTTTTTAAATTTTCATTGAGAAATGTTATGTTTGTAGAATGAAAAACACTTCAATACAGCAAAAACTTCATACCATCTGTGAAACACAATGATGCTAAGATCGCCTGGACTGCTTACCATCATTGATGGAACAATGAATTCTGAATGTCATCAGCAAAAAAATAGTGTCCTTACATCTGTCTGTAAGCTGACTCTCAAGACAACATGTAACAGGAAAGATGTGTATCTTTGTACCGTGTTAGCCAGTAGATAGAAAAATATTTAGAGTTGAGAGTCCTCAGTGGTTGATACCTTTTAATGGCTAACTGAAAAGATGGTAACAAATTGCAAGCTTTCGAGACTACTCAGGTCTCTTCATCAGGCATAGACTAATACAACATCTGAAGAATCACATATTTATACACAACACAGCACAGAAACAATGCAATAGGTAAGACAAGTGACGTGAAGCAGAACTGTCATTATGGAAGATAGAGATGAACATAAATATTGGAACAGTTCATAGATTAGGAGTGTGAAAGTTTTATTGCCCTCTGATTGAGGTCTGGTAATGGGTAATACACTAAGACAACGACCCAAAGCACACAAGTTGTTCTACTAAAGAATGGTTAAAGAAAAATAGAATTAAACTTTTGTAATAGCCAAGTCAAAGTTCTGTTCTTCTTATTCGTATAGAAATGTTGTTGAATGACCTGAAGTGAGCAGTTCCTGGGAGAAAACCCACCAATAAAAATGAGCTAAAACTCCTGCAAGATAAAGTGTAGGACTGATCAATAATTACTGGAAACATCTAGATGCAGGTATTGCTACACAAAGGGGTTACACCAGATACTTTAGACAAAGGTTCACATACTTTTGCCACTCATAGATGTGATATTTTTTCCCTTAAAAAAGTTTACTTAAAAAAATAGACACTATTTAATATTTTGACTCATTTATTTGAGTTGGTTCTTTTCATCTATATTTAGGACTTGTTTGAAAATCTGATGTAGTTTTGATGTGAAATTTATGCAGAAATATTGAAAATTCTGAAGGGGTTCAAAGACTTTAAAGCACCTTTTATACACTGTTCGCAGGGAACTGAAAAGACCCTTTGACAAGTATGAGATCTGGTTTGGCTGGGTAAAAGGCATCCAGGAGGCATACGAAGCACCAGTCTTTATGAATTGGGGTCTTTTTTCTCAATTTAAGCCTTCAAACCTTAATGTTTATTGTTTATTAAAATGAATGGTCTTTGTCCTAAATCTCATAAATAATACAGTTTAACTTTATAACTATAGCCATCGCCAAACATTTATTACTCCTGCCTCCATCATAAACATATGTATATTTATTTCAATGGGGGGAGGGGAGTAAGTTACAAAAGCGCTAATGTCATATTTTATGTATTATTTCTGCCTGACTTTTTATCAAACACAACACCAATTTTACTACCAAGACTACTGTTTATTACACTCCATAAGGTGACAGAGTAGAGAACTTGCCATTGACTTTACATAAACACGGAGACATGGGAGCACATGTATTTTGTCTCCACACTGAACATGGTGATATATAACAAGGTGAGAGAACCCACAGGCTACAATTAGAAGCTACAGCCTGTTATCTGATCAGCATATTCATTAGAACATCTCGTCTCTACATTTCAGGCTATCTGGAGGCTAGGCATCGGCTTTTTATCTTTACGAATAGTATTTTACTGTAGGAAAGTCATTTTACCCTGGGCATTATGTTTCTTCTTTTTTACACTGGTTGAAATAATTCCAGATCATAAAATGTCGGAACTGTAAAACATTACAGAATATTCAAAATGTCCATATAGATTGGATCTGTAGCACTGAATAGAGAGAGCCCACCCCAGGCTCAGGTTTAAGATGTACTGTTGCGTGGAACATAAATGAAAAACTGGGTCTGAACTGAAAAAGTAAGTTGATGTGTATGCAAAATGTAAATGCATATCAAACACATGACCATTAAACAGAGAAAACAAAAAACAAGAAACAAATATCCTAAAATAAAACAAAATAAAAAATATATTGCAAAACATGCATGAAGTTGTAATAATAATAATAAGGGTATTTGGTAAACATAATTTTGATCAAAAGAATGTACAAGCCATCCCGCCACGTCAAGGCAACCCTTTGTGGGACAGTCCTACTCTAATATTAAAAACCTTTCACTTGTCAAGTGACGTAAATGTGAACAAGGCAGAGGGACTGAACCCACCAGTTGAAGCATAGGCCAGACAGGATGGATTTTTCAGCTCAAAAGCAGGGCGGTCACACCCTTATATGTACAAGATGCACTGAGAACTAAATGAAAAACTGGGTCTGAACTGAAAAAGTAAGTTGATGTGTATGCAAAATGTAAATGCATATCAAACACATGACCATTAAACAGAGAAAACAAAAAACAAGAAACAAATATCCTAAAATAAAACAAAATAAAAAATATATTGCAAAACATGCATGAAGTTGTAATAATAATAATAATAAGGGTATTTGGTAAACATAATTTTGATCAAAAGAATGTACAAGCCATCCCGCCACGTCAAGGCAACCCTTTGTGGGACAGTCCTACTCTAATATTAAAAACCTTTCCACTTGTCAAGTGACGTAAATGTGAACAAGGCAGAAGGACTGAACCCACCAGTTGAAGCATAGGCCAGACAGGATGGATTTTTCAGCTCAAAAGCAGGGCGGTCACACCCTTATATGCACAAGATGCACTGAGAACTAAATGAAAAACTGGGTCTGAACTGAAAAAGTAAGTTGATGTGTATGCAAAATGTAAATGCATATCAAACACATGACCATTAAACAGAGAAAACAAAAAACAAGAAACAAATATCCTAAAATAAAACAAAATAAAAAATATATTGCAAAACATGCATGAAGTTGTAATAATAATAATAAGGGTATTTGGTAAACATAATTTTGATCAAAAGAATGTACAAGCCATCCCGCCACGTCAAGGCAACCCTTTGTGGGACAGTCCTACTCTAATATTAAAAACCTTTTCACTTGTCAAGTGACGTAAATGTGAACAAGGCAGAGGGACTGAACCCACCAGTTGAAGCATAGGCCAGACAGGATGGATTTTTCAGCTCAAAAGCAGGGCGGTCACACCCTTATATGCACAAGATGCACTGAGAACTAAATGAAAAACTGGGTCTGAACTGAAAAAGTAAGTTGATGTGTATGCAAAATGTAAATGCATATCAAACACATGACCATCAAACAGAGAAAACAAGAAACAAATATCCTAAAAAAAAAAAAAAGAAAAAATTATTTTTTCAGTTCAGACCCAGTTTTTCATTTAGTTCTCAGTGCATCTTGTACATATAAGGGTGTGACCGCCCTGCTTTTGAGCTGAAAAATCCATCCTGTCTGGCCTATGCTTCAACTGGTGGGTTCAGTCCCTCTGCCTTGTTCACATTTACGTCACTTGACAAGTGGAAAGGTTTTTAATATTAGAGTAGGACTGTCCCACAAAGGGTTGCCTTGACGTGGCGGGATGGCTTGTACATTCTTTTGATCAAAATTATGTTTACCAAATACCCTTATTATTATTATTACAACTTCATGCATGTTTTGCAATATATTTTTATTTTGTTTTATTTTAGGATATTTGTTTCTTGTTTTTTGTTTTCTCTGTTGCGTGGAACATGCAGATTTTTATGCAGGTGCATTTTTAGGATATCAGATATTAGAAAAAAAAGCAAATGAACCGTAAAGAAAGGAAAACATGGAGGTGAATTGAGGTAACATACGTTTTCAGATTTCACTTATTTCAATGGAACTGCTGGCCCCTAACGATTGGCTTTTTCCAATTCACATCTGTCTAAGTGCTCACAGCCTTAGGGCACATGCAGAGTGTACAGAGAGCCATGACACTCATTGATAGCTTTATTGATAGGTCAGAATATGACATTCAAATTATTCCTCATGTGAAGAAGGTGACCAGGGCACATGCAGGCGGCTACTATATTACTGCATTTTATAACAGTCAGCTGGTACAAAGCCAAGATACGTGACTAACGTAATGACTGAAAGTGTTTGCACCCAATGTCTGCTGCTTGACCTTGTTGTAATGGACTGCCGTCTGGTTTTGAACCCAGGACCCCAGCGCTGCAGTGCTAACCACTGAGCCACCGTGCTGCCCTATGCCATTATTATAAATATAAAGCAGAGTAAAGTAATGTGATGACTTTCCAATAATAGTTTGGCAATCTTGAAACTTTTTATTAGAAAGTTTCAGAACTTTTCATTATATAATAGTTAAGGTTTATTTAAATAAGCCAAAAAATCCTTTAAATATATAGTGCGTTAGAAATGAGCTCACCTGAAATTGGATGCCAACCCTTCAACAACTTGACAGTGCCTGAAGCACTCCACAACACATTCTAATAAGGGAATATAAAAGAGTTCTGAGTACATATGGTAAAATATGTATTGTATAACAAGCCAGAATATTATAGAAAGATTCAAATATAGCTACACTTTGCTTAACTTGTCTTAGTGAATTAATTGGTCTGCTACCCCTATCCCCTCAAAAAAAGTCATATGAACATGCCCAAAGACAATAATGAGTACATTTTCTTTCAGTTAAAAACAAGGAGATAAATCATGTATGTTAAAAACAGATGTGTGAATGTTTATAGAACTCAAGCAGGGGGAGGTCTGCAGTAGACATCACATAGAAGATCCTGAAACTGATGTATATACACATCACATAGGAGACAAAGAGATTGCTGTGTATTCATCACATAGGATACACAGAGACTGCTGTTTATACAGCACATAGGAGACTTTGAGACTGCTATATACATCACATAGAATACACTGAGATGGATGTACAGTACAGACCAAAAGTTTGGACACACCTTCTCATTCAAAGATTTTTCTGTATTTTCATGACTGAAAATTGTAGATTCACACTGAAGGCATCAAAACTATGAATTAACACATGTGGAATTATACATTACACTTTACAAAAAAGTGTGAAACAACTGAAAATATGTCTTATATTCTAGGTTCTTCAAAGTAGCCACCTTTTGCTTTGATTACTGCTTTGCACGCAGAAAAGGTGAACGGATGGACCCTACATGCCTGGTTCCCACTGTGAAGCATGAAGGAGGTTGTGTGATGGTGTGGGGGTGCTTTGCTGGTGACACTGTTGGGGATTATTCAAAATTGAAGCGGTGAGCGGTCCAGCTCACCCCAAACCATCTCGATTAGGTTCAGGTCTGGTGACTGTGGAGGTCAGGTCATCTGGCGTAGCACCCCATCACTCTCCTTCTTGGTCAAATAGCCCTTACACAGCCTGGAGGTGTGTTTGGGGTCATTGTCCTGTTGAAAAATAAATGATGGTCCAACTAAACGTAAACCGGATGGAATAGCATGCTGTTGCAAGGTGCTGTGGTAGCCATGCTGGTTCAGTATGCCTTAAATTTTTAACAAATCCCCAACAGTGTCACCAGCACTGGAGGGAACTCGCCGAGTACTGTGCTGATCTTTTCCTCCACCTCTTCCACTGGCTGAGGAATGTCTTTGTCTTCAATCTTTTCCTTTAGTTGGTCAGGGCATGGTTTTAGATGATCCCTCGACACTGTCGCTGAGGTTTCTTCTCCATCTTTTCCGATGAGGCACACCTTGGTGTTATCAAAATCTGAAGGTAAAATGGTGTATGGCTCAGCCTACCACTGGTCGTATAGTTTGTGAACTCGTCTCTTCCTTTTGAGTACCTGTTCTCCAGGTGACAAGGGAACTGCAGGTGCATGATTATTATAATTTCTTTCCTGCCTCTGGCTTGCCTGGGACAAACTTTTCTCTACACATTCTTGCACTGCGGGGGCCCTTCTGGGGTTCCTGAGGAGGAGCGTTTCTCGTCGTCACTTGCTTCTGTGTGGAGAGGTGTATTGAATAATCTGAGTGCGATGGGGAACCGTTACAAACGTATGGCTGATAGGAGGAGAGTTTATGGTCCAGATCTGAATGTGAACGATCTGGTATGGTTGTCTACCAGGAATATAAAACTTAAAGTGCCCTCCTGGAAACTGGGTCCCAGATTCATCGGGCCGTACAGGATCAGTTCCATAATTAATCCTGTGGCATTTCGTCTGGACCTCCCTCCTACGTTTAAAATTCATAATGTGTTCCACAAGTCATTACTTAAAAGGTATGTGGCACCAGTCATACCGTCACCTCTACCTCCTCCTCCTGTGTTGGTCAATGGTAACTTGGAATTTCAAGTATCAAAGATCATTGACTCACGTCTGAATCGCCGGTCCCTTCAGTACTTGGTGCATTGGAAGGGGTATGGTCCAGAGGAGAGGACGTGGGTCCCTGCGTCTGATGTTAACGCAGATCGTTTGGTTCGGACCTTCCACAGAACTCACCCGGGCAGGCCTGGCCCTGAGGGTCCGGAGGCCCCTCGTAGAAGGGGGGGTACTGTCATGTGTGCATTGCCACGAAGATCGTCGCGGTTGCACATTTTGACTTCTCACAGCTGAGCTGCTGTTTCTTTGTGTTTGGCAGCTAGGGAGTTAATTCTGTCTGTGCTCGGTGCTGGGACTGGGTGCAGTTTCTCCCGGCTGCAATTGATTATTTGTTGATTGGTTTCCTTTAAATTCCTGGTTGTCTGCTTGGGGAGTTGCCAGTGAAACCTTCATGCAGACCACAGATAGGAATGAATCTGTATAGACTTTAGTTGTGAGCTCCTTAGTTGTTCTAAGCTCAACTTGGTTAGAGTTTATTTCCCAGACCATTTATGTTCCTTTGGTGTTTGAGTGTGTATGCAAGCGAGTGTTATCCTGTCTGTCTTATATGTCTAATCTGTGTATTTAGCTAAGATCAGCCCATATCCCTTTGGTGGTAGTCAGGATCCTTCTTAGGACTGATTACAGGGTTCAGGGTCTGATAGGAGACAGGGTTAGGTTGGAGACTTGGACCTCTGAACCATTATCAGTACCTCCAAGGTGAGGGATTAGTTAGGACCCCAGTTTAGAGTCAGGTTAGATCCCGGTCCACCTCTTTCCTGTTTCAGCTCATCAAGTCCTCAAGATTAACCCTGAGTTCAGCAGATATCGTGTCAGGTAAATCTATTCTATACTTACATGCTGATGTTGCTATACTAGTTGTTGTATAGAGTGTTGTTCCTGTATTAATAGTTTACTGACATTGTATACATATCATTAGACAGCGTGACATTTTCACTGGCCATAAAAATTATCTCCAGTTACCATGGATCCAGTAGCCCAGCTGGCTCTGCAGTTGCAGGGATTATCCATGGAGCTGACGGACATTAAGTCCAAAGTTTTGTCTCCCCTGGAGCAAACCAGAGTTGAACCTAAGGTTGCTCTCCCGGACAGGTTCACTGGTGGGCGAGACAAATTTTTCACCTTCCGGGAGGCATGTAAATTGTATTTTCGGCTTCGGCCTCGATCATCAGGGAGTGAGGAGCAGAGAGTGGGAATTGTTATCTCACTTCTGCAAGGGGACCCTCAATCCTGGGCATTTTCCCTTCCTCCGGGATCCCCGGCTCTACTGTCTGTAGATCAATTTTTTACTGCCCTGGGATTGGTATATGATGACCCAGATCGGGTCTCTCTTGCTGAGACAAAATTACGTAAGATACAGCAGGGAGATCGTCCGGCAGAGGAATTTGCTTCTGAGTTTCGTAGATGGGCCACAGATACTCAGTGGAATGACCCAGCTCTTAGGAGCCAGTTTTGTCATGGGCTTTCTGATAAATTAAAAGACGTTTTGGCTCAGTATGAGTCTCCTCCTTCTCTGGAGGCTGCTATGGCCTTAGCTATCCGTACTGATAGACGGCTTCGGGAGTGGGGTGAGGTAACCCCACTCCCTGTTGTTTCTCCACCTACCACTAAAGTCCCTTATGTTGAGGTTCCCCTTGTCTGTTCGGATGAGCCTATGCAGTTGGGAGGGACATCATTTCGTAGGAGGGGATTGGCGGTACGCCGCAGGACTAGAAGATGTTTTTTCTGCGGGAAAGAGGGACATTTTGTTGGAGAATGTCCATCCCGTGCCTTGTTGAGCCAAAAGTCGCCGGAAAACTGTTAATCCCAGGTTGTGTGGTGGACGACAACCTGGGAGTATGTATTTCATCCGCCAGTTCTTCTCAGTTCCTTGTACCAGTGGAGGTGGTAGTTGGTACGAGAGTGGAGAGATTGTCTGTTCTTCTTGATAGTGGTTCCGGGGCTAATCTGGTTGACGCTCAGTTTGCTCAGGCTCAAGGTATGCATCTGAGTGTATTGGTCAAACCGATCCCTATATTCTCCATTGACGCCAGGCCTCTCGGCCAAGGTAGCTTTGTTCATGAGGTTCATAACATTGACCTTCGGGTAGGGGCAATACATAGGGAACAATTATCTTGTTATGTGTTGGAGGGTCTACCTACTCCCATTGTGTTGGGACTTCCTTGGTTGGTTAATCATAACCCTGTGATTAATTGGCAGTCCAGAGAAATAAGCCAATGGGGTGAGTTTTGCAAAAGCAACTGCATGAACACAGTCATCAGTGCGGTCGTGCCTAGTACATTGCCTCCTTTTTTGGAGGATTTTGGGGATGTTTTCTCTGAGGAGGGGTGTCAGGAGTTGCCTCCTCATCGCGTGTATGACTGCTCTATTAATCTCCTTCCTGATGCTAAGTTGCCTAAAGCTAGGTTGTATAATCTTTCTGGTCCTGAGAGGCAGGCTATGAAAGATTATATTTCTGAAAGTCTGGCCAAAGGGCATATTAGACCTTCATCTTCCCCAGTAGCCGCGGGGTTCTTCTTTGTGAAGAAGAAAGATGGAGGCCTACGCCCTTGCTTGGATTTCCGCGAACTTAATCGGATTACTGTTCGAGATCCGTATCCACTCCCTCTTATTCCTGATCTCTTCAATCAAATTGTTGGCGCCAAATGGTTTTCTAAATTGGATCTCAGGGGGGCGTATAATCTGATTAGGATAAAAGAGGGGGATGAGTGGAAAACGGCGTTTAACACGCCGGAGGGACATTATGAGAACCTAGTCATGCCTTTTGGTCTGACTACTGCACCAGCAGTATTCCAACATTTTGTTAATGACATTTTTCGTCACCTTGTGGGGCTGTTTGTGGTTGTATATTTGGACGACATTTTAATTTACTCGCCAGATCTTGTGTCTCATCAGGAGCATGTGAGACAGGTGTTGCAGATCTTGCGAGACAATAAATTATACGCCAAACTGGAGAAGTGTGTATTTGCCGTACAGGAACTTCAGTTTTTGGGTTTTTTGGTGTCAGCCTCCGGTTTCCGTATGGACCCTGAAAAGGTGAGAGCAGTGCTTGAATGGGATCAGCCAGGGGATCTTAAGGCTCTGCAGCGTTTTTTGGGGTTTGCTAACTACTACCGGAAATTTATTTGTAATTTCTCATCTGTCGTCAAACCTCTCACTGACATGACAAGAAAAGGGACGGATTTTTCTAAATGGTCGGACAAAGCTTGCCAAGCATTTTCCTCTTTGAAGAAATGTTTTGCTTCGGCACCCGTCCTCATCCAACCAGATGCATCTCAGCCGTTCATTGTGGAGGTGGATGCGTCTGACGTAGGGGTGGGTGCTATATTGTCCCAGGGTCCGTCCCCTGGTAAATGGCATCCGTGCGCTTTCTTTTCTAAGAAATTGTCGTCCGCCGAAAGGAATTATGATATCGGCAATAGGGAACTTTTGGCCATTAAGTTAGCTTTTGAAGAATGGCGTCACTTTTTGGAGGGGGCAGTCCACCCGGTTACCGTTATTACTGATCACAAGAACCTGTTGTATTTGGAATCCGCTAAGCGTCTGAATTCCAGACAAGCTCGATGGTCGTTGTTTTTTACCAGGTTTAATTTTGTCGTCACTTATCGCCCGGGGTCTAAGAATGTAAAGGCTGATGCCTTGTCTCGCAGTTTCCCAGGGGCCGGGAAAACGGATGACCCGAGTCCTATCCTTCAGGAGGGGGTGGTAGTGTCGGCTGTATTTTCTGAGCTTGAGGAGGAGGTGTTAGAGGCTCAGGGGGACGCCCCTGCAGGACCTCCAGGGAGACTGTTTGTCCCAAATCTGTTGAGACAAAAGGTTATTGAGGCACATCATAATTCTGCTCTAGCAGGACATCCAGGGAGTAAGGCTACTTTAGATCTCCTTTCTCGCCGGTTTTGGTGGCCTAATGCTAATAAAGAGGTTATAACTTTTGTCGAGTCATGTGGGGTGTGTGCTCGCTCTAAAACCCCTCATACCCGTCCGTCTGGGACCCTTTTACCCTTGAAACTTCCGGAGCGTCCATGGACTCATTTATCTATGGACTTCATTACGGACCTTCCTCCGTCGTCAGGGAATACTGTCATACTGGTGGTTGTTGACAGGTTCAGTAAGATGGCACATTTTGTTGCTCTTCCTGCACTCCCTAATGCTAAAACTCTGGCGCAGGTGTTCATTAGGGAGATCGTTAGACTTCATGGGTTGCCTTCTGATGTGGTGTCAGATAGGGGGTCTCAGTATGTGTCCAAATTTTGGAGGGCATTTTGTTTACGTCGGGGGATGCAATTGTCATTTTCCTCGGCTTTTCATCCGCAGACCAATGGTCAGACAGAGCGTCTGAATCAGAGCTTAGAGACATATCTCCGGTGTTTTGTCTCAGAGAACCAAGAGGACTGGTCTTCTTTCTTGCCTCTGGCAGAGTTCGCTCTTAACAACAGGCGGAGCGAGTCCACTGGTAAGTCCCCGTTTTTTGGGGCATATGGTTTTCATCCCCAGTTTTGTACTTTCAATGGGGGGGGCCCTTCTGGGGTTCCTGAGGAGGAGCGTTTCTCGTCGTCACTTGCTTCTGTGTGGAGAGGTGTATTGAATAATCTGAGTGCGATGGGAACCGTTACAAACGTATGGCTGATAGGAGGAGAGTTTATGGTCCAGATCTGAATGTGAACGATCTGGTATGGTTGTCTACCAGGAATATAAAACTTAAAGTGCCCTCCTGGAAACTGGGTCCCAGATTCATCGGGCCGTACAGGATCAGTTCCATAATTAATCCTGTGGCATTTCGTCTGGACCTCCCTCCTACGTTTAAAATTCATAATGTGTTCCACAAGTCATTACTTAAAAGGTATGTGGCACCAGTCATACCGTCACCTCTACCTCCTCCTCCTGTGTTGGTCAATGGTAACTTGGAATTTCAAGTATCAAAGATCATTGACTCACGTCTGAATCGCCGGTCCCTTCAGTACTTGGTGCATTGGAAGGGGTATGGTCCAGAGGAGAGGACGTGGGTCCCTGCGTCTGATGTTAACGCAGATCGTTTGGTTCGGACCTTCCACAGAACTCACCCGGGCAGGCCTGGCCCTGAGGGTCCGGAGGCCCCTCGTAGAAGGGGGGGTACTGTCATGTGTGCATTGCCACGAAGATCGTCGCGGTTGCACATTTTGACTTCTCACAGCTGAGCTGCTGTTTCTTTGTGTTTGGCAGCTAGGGAGTTAATTCTGTCTGTGCTCGGTGCTGGGACTGGGTGCAGTTTCTCCCGGCTGCAATTGATTATTTGTTGATTGGTTTCCTTTAAATTCCTGGTTGTCTGCTTGGGGAGTTGCCAGTGAAACCTTCATGCAGACCACAGATAGGAATGAATCTGTATAGACTTTAGTTGTGAGCTCCTTAGTTGTTCTAAGCTCAACTTGGTTAGAGTTTATTTCCCAGACCATTTATGTTCCTTTGGTGTTTGAGTGTGTATGCAAGCGAGTGTTATCCTGTCTGTCTTATATGTCTAATCTGTGTATTTAGCTAAGATCAGCCCATATCCCTTTGGTGGTAGTCAGGATCCTTCTTAGGACTGATTACAGGGTTCAGGGTCTGATAGGAGACAGGGTTAGGTTGGTGACTTGGACCTCTGAACCATTATCAGTACCTCCAAGGTGAGGGATTAGTTAGGACCCCAGTTTAGAGTCAGGTTAGATCCCGGTCCACCTCTTTCCTGTTTCAGCTCATCAAGTCCTCAAGATTAACCCTGAGTTCAGCAGATATCGTGTCAGGTAAATCTATTCTATACTTACATGCTGATGTTGCTATACTAGTTGTTGTATAGAGTGTTGTTCCTGTATTAATAGTTTACTGACATTGTATACATATCATTAGACAGCGTGACATTTTCACTGGCCATAAAAATTATCTCCAGTTACCATGGATCCAGTAGCCCAGCTGGCTCTGCAGTTGCAGGGATTATCCATGGAGCTGACGGACATTAAGTCCAAAGTTTTGTCTCCCCTGGAGCAAACCAGAGTTGAACCTAAGGTTGCTCTCCCGGACAGGTTCACTGGTGGGCGAGACAAATTTTTCACCTTCCGGGAGGCATGTAAATTGTATTTTCGGCTTCGGCCTCGATCATCAGGGAGTGAGGAGCAGAGAGTGGGAATTGTTATCTCACTTCTGCAAGGGACCCTCAATCCTGGGCATTTTCCCTTCCTCCGGGATCCCCGGCTCTACTGTCTGTAGATCAATTTTTTACTGCCCTGGGATTGGTATATGATGACCCAGATCGGGTCTCTCTTGCTGAGACAAAATTACGTAAGATACAGCAGGGAGATCGTCCGGCAGAGGAATTTGCTTCTGAGTTTCGTAGATGGGCCACAGATACTCAGTGGAATGACCCAGCTCTTAGGAGCCAGTTTTGTCATGGGCTTTCTGATAAATTAAAAGACGTTTTGGCTCAGTATGAGTCTCCTCCTTCTCTGGAGGCTGCTATGGCCTTAGCTATCCGTACTGATAGACGGCTTCGGGAGAGGGGTGAGGTAACCCCACTCCCTGTTGTTTCTCCACCTACCACTAAAGTCCCTTATGTTGAGGTTCCCCTTGTCTGTTCGGATGAGCCTATGCAGTTGGGAGGGACATCATTTCGTAGGAGGGGATTGGCGGTACGCCGCAGGACTAGAAGATGTTTTTTCTGCGGGAAAGAGGGACATTTTGTTGGAGAATGTCCATCCCGTGCCTTGTTGAGCCAAAAGTCGCCGGAAAACTGTTAATCCCAGGTTGTGTGGTGGACGACAACCTGGGAGTATGTATTTCATCCGCCAGTTCTTCTCAGTTCCTTGTACCAGTGGAGGTGGTAGTTGGTACGAGAGTGGAGAGATTGTCTGTTCTTCTTGATAGTGGTTCCGGGGCTAATCTGGTTGACGCTCAGTTTGCTCAGGCTCAAGGTATGCATCTGAGTGTATTGGTCAAACCGATCCCTATATTCTCCATTGACGCCAGGCCTCTCGGCCAAGGTAGCTTTGTTCATGAGGTTCATAACATTGACCTTCGGGTAGGGGCAATACATAGGGAACAATTATCTTGTTATGTGTTGGAGGGTCTACCTACTCCCATTGTGTTGGGACTTCCTTGGTTGGTTAATCATAACCCTGTGATTAATTGGCAGTCCAGAGAAATAAGCCAATGGGGTGAGTTTTGCAAAAGCAACTGCATGAACACAGTCATCAGTGCGGTCGTGCCTAGTACATTGCCTCCTTTTTTGGAGGATTTTGGGGATGTTTTCTCTGAGGAGGGGTGTCAGGAGTTGCCTCCTCATCGCGTGTATGACTGCTCTATTAATCTCCTTCCTGATGCTAAGTTGCCTAAAGCTAGGTTGTATAATCTTTCTGGTCCTGAGAGGCAGGCTATGAAAGATTATATTTCTGAAAGTCTGGCCAAAGGGCATATTAGACCTTCATCTTCCCCAGTAGCCGCGGGGTTCTTCTTTGTGAAGAAGAAAGATGGAGGCCTACGCCCTTGCTTGGATTTCCGCGAACTTAATCGGATTACTGTTCGAGATCCGTATCCACTCCCTCTTATTCCTGATCTCTTCAATCAAATTGTTGGCGCCAAATGGTTTTCTAAATTGGATCTCAGGGGGGCGTATAATCTGATTAGGATAAAAGAGGGGGATGAGTGGAAAACGGCGTTTAACACGCCGGAGGGACATTATGAGAACCTAGTCATGCCTTTTGGTCTGACTACTGCACCAGCAGTATTCCAACATTTTGTTAATGACATTTTTCGTCACCTTGTGGGGCTGTTTGTGGTTGTATATTTGGACGACATTTTAATTTACTCGCCAGATCTTGTGTCTCATCAGGAGCATGTGAGACAGGTGTTGCAGATCTTGCGAGACAATAAATTATACGCCAAACTGGAGAAGTGTGTATTTGCCGTACAGGAACTTCAGTTTTTGGGTTTTTTGGTGTCAGCCTCCGGTTTCCGTATGGACCCTGAAAAGGTGAGAGCAGTGCTTGAATGGGATCAGCCAGGGGATCTTAAGGCTCTGCAGCGTTTTTTGGGTTTGCTAACTACTACCGGAAATTTATTTGTAATTTCTCATCTGTCGTCAAACCTCTCACTGACATGACAAGAAAAGGGACGGATTTTTCTAAATGGTCGGACAAAGCTTGCCAAGCATTTTCCTCTTTGAAGAAATGTTTTGCTTCGGCACCCGTCCTCATCCAACCAGATGCATCTCAGCCGTTCATTGTGGAGGTGGATGCGTCTGACGTAGGGGTGGGTGCTATATTGTCCCAGGGTCCGTCCCCTGGTAAATGGCATCCGTGCGCTTTCTTTTCTAAGAAATTGTCGTCCGCCGAAAGGAATTATGATATCGGCAATAGGGAACTTTTGGCCATTAAGTTAGCTTTTGAAGAATGGCGTCACTTTTTGGAGGGGCAGTCCACCCGGTTACCGTTATTACTGATCACAAGAACCTGTTGTATTTGGAATCCGCTAAGCGTCTGAATTCCAGACAAGCTCGATGGTCGTTGTTTTTTACCAGGTTTAATTTTGTCGTCACTTATCGCCCGGGGTCTAAGAATGTAAAGGCTGATGCCTTGTCTCGCAGTTTCCCAGGGGCCGGGAAAACGGATGACCCGAGTCCTATCCTTCAGGAGGGGGTGGTAGTGTCGGCTGTATTTTCTGAGCTTGAGGAGGAGGTGTTAGAGGCTCAGGGGGACGCCCCTGCAGGACCTCCAGGGAGACTGTTTGTCCCAAATCTGTTGAGACAAAAGGTTATTGAGGCACATCATAATTCTGCTCTAGCAGGACATCCAGGGAGTAAGGCTACTTTAGATCTCCTTTCTCGCCGGTTTTGGTGGCCTAATGCTAATAAAGAGGTTATAACTTTTGTCGCGTCATGTGGGGTGTGTGCTCGCTCTAAAACCCCTCATACCCGTCCGTCTGGGACCCTTTTACCCTTGAAACTTCCGGAGCGTCCATGGACTCATTTATCTATGGACTTCATTACGGACCTTCCTCCGTCGTCAGGGAATACTGTCATACTGGTGGTTGTTGACAGGTTCAGTAAGATGGCACATTTTGTTGCTCTTCCTGCACTCCCTAATGCTAAAACTCTGGCGCAGGTGTTCATTAGGGAGATCGTTAGACTTCATGGGTTGCCTTCTGATGTGGTGTCAGATAGGGGGTCTCAGTATGTGTCCAAATTTTGGAGGGCATTTTGTTTACGTCGGGGGATGCAATTGTCATTTTCCTCGGCTTTTCATCCGCAGACCAATGGTCAGACAGAGCGTCTGAATCAGAGCTTAGAGACATATCTCCGGTGTTTTGTCTCAGAGAACCAAGAGGACTGGTCTTCTTTCTTGCCTCTGGCAGAGTTCGCTCTTAACAACAGGCGGAGCGAGTCCACTGGTAAGTCCCCGTTTTTTGGGGCATATGGTTTTCATCCCCAGTTTTGTACTTTCAATGGGGGGGGCCCTTCTGGGGTTCCTGAGGAGGAGCGTTTCTCGTCGTCACTTGCTTCTGTGTGGAGAGGTGTATTGAATAATCTGAGTGCGATGGGGAACCGTTACAAACGTATGGCTGATAGGAGGAGAGTTTATGGTCCAGATCTGAATGTGAACGATCTGGTATGGTTGTCTACCAGGAATATAAAACTTAAAGTGCCCTCCTGGAAACTGGGTCCCAGATTCATCGGGCCGTACAGGATCAGTTCCATAATTAATCCTGTGGCATTTCGTCTGGACCTCCCTCCTACGTTTAAAATTCATAATGTGTTCCACAAGTCATTACTTAAAAGGTATGTGGCACCAGTCATACCGTCACCTCTACCTCCTCCTCCTGTGTTGGTCAATGGTAACTTGGAATTTCAAGTATCAAAGATCATTGACTCACGTCTGAATCGCCGGTCCCTTCAGTACTTGGTGCATTGGAAGGGGTATGGTCCAGAGGAGAGGACGTGGGTCCCTGCGTCTGATGTTAACGCAGATCGTTTGGTTCAGACCTTCCACAGAACTCACCCGGGCAGGCCTGGCCCTGAGGGTCCGGAGGCCCCTCGTAGAAGGGGGGTACTGTCATGTGTGCATTGCCACGAAGATCGTCGCGGTTGCACATTTTGACTTCTCACAGCTGAGCTGCTGTTTCTTTGTGTTTGGCAGCTAGGGAGTTAATTCTGTCTGTGCTCGGTGCTGGGACTGGGTGCAGTTTCTCCCGGCTGCAATTGATTATTTGTTGATTGGTTTCCTTTAAATTCCTGGTTGTCTGCTTGGGGAGTTGCCAGTGAAACCTTCATGCAGACCACAGATAGGAATGAATCTGTATAGACTTTAGTTGTGAGCTCCTTAGTTGTTCTAAGCTCAACTTGGTTAGAGTTTATTTCCCAGACCATTTATGTTCCTTTGGTGTTTGAGTGTGTATGCAAGCGAGTGTTATCCTGTCTGTCTTATATGTCTAATCTGTGTATTTAGCTAAGATCAGCCCATATCCCTTTGGTGGTAGTCAGGATCCTTCTTAGGACTGATTACAGGGTTCAGGGTCTGATAGGAGACAGGGTTAGGTTGGTGACTTGGACCTCTGAACCATTATCAGTACCTCCAAGGTGAGGGATTAGTTAGGACCCCAGTTTAGAGTCAGGTTAGATCCCGGTCCACCTCTTTCCTGTTTCAGCTCATCAAGTCCTCAAGATTAACCCTGAGTTCAGCAGATATCGTGTCAGGTAAATCTATTCTATACTTACATGCTGATGTTGCTATACTAGTTGTTGTATAGAGTGTTGTTCCTGTATTAATAGTTTACTGACATTGTATACATATCATTAGACAGCGTGACATGCACCTTGTGATATTGTTGCTGCCGCTCCGTATCCCAGTCTGCATCTGGTGATGTCGTCTCTGGTGTTAACCCCTCTCTGACATTAGACGTACTATCCCGTCCATAAAACCCGTGCCATTCTGCCCATGGACGGGATAGTACGTCATAGGCGATCAGCTGCGCTCCTGAGGGGAGCGCAGCTAATCGCCGCCGGGTGTCAGCTGATTATCACAGCTGACACCCGTGACTGTGTGTCAGGAGCGGTCACAGACCGCTCCCGGCACATTAACCCCTAGCACACCGCGATCAAACATGATCGCGGTGTACTGGGGGCACAGGGGAGGGTCGCGCAGGGTGGGGGCTCCCTGCGCGCCCCCCTGAGACCCTCAGACCAGCGCGATGTGATCGCGCTGTTCTGAGGGCTTCCTCCCTCCCAGGACCCGGATCCAAGATGGCGCCGGGGTCCTGGAGGGAGGCGGCTTCCTCAGTGCCTGCTGAGAGCAGGCACTGAGAAGTCTGCTGCACTGCCTGAGCGATCGCTGGTGTGACAGTGTGCTGTGCACACTGTCACACCAGCGATTTGATAAAAAACAGTGATGTCCCACCCTGGGACAAAGTAAAAAAGTTAAAAAAATAAAAATAAACATGTTATAAAAAAAAATCCAAAATAAATAAAAAAAAAAAAAAATATTCCCCAATAAATTCATTTCTTCCTGTAAATAAAAAAAACAAAACAATAAAAGTACACATATTTGGTATTGCCGCGTCCGTAACGACCCCCCCTATAAAACTGTCCCACTAGTTAACCCCTTTAGTGAACCCCTTAAAAAAAAAAAAAAAAAACGAAGCAAAAAATCAATGCTTTATCATCATACTGCCGAACAAAAAGTGGAATAACGCGCGATCAAAAAGACCGATATAAATAAACATGGTACCGCTGAAAACGTCATCTTGTCCCGCAAAATACGAGCTGCAATACAACATCATCAGCGAAAAAATAAAAAAGTTATAGCTCGCAGAATAAAGCGATGCAAAAATAATTATTTTTTATATAAAATTGTTTTTATTCTATAAAAGCGCCAAAACATAAAAAAATGATATAAATGAGGTATCGCCATAATCGTACTGACCCGAAGAATAAAACTGATTTATCAATTTTACCACACGCGGAACAATAAAAACGCCTCCCCCAAAAGAAATTCATGAATTGCTGATTTTTGTTCATTCTAACCTCCCAAAAATCGAAATAAAAAGCGATCAAAAAATGTCACCTGCTCAAAAATGGTACAAATAAAAACGTCAACTCGTACCGCAAAAAATAAGACCTCACATGACTCTGGGCCAAAATATGCAAAAATTATAGCTCTCAAAATGTGGCGATGCAAAAAACTATTTTTGCAATAAAAAGCGTCTTTTAGCGTGACAGCTGCCAATCATAAAAACCCGCTATAAATAGTAAATCAAACCCCCCTTTATCACCCCCTTAGTTAGGGAAAAATAATAAAATAAAAAAAATGTATTTATTTCCATTTTCCCATTAGGGTTAGGGTTAGGGTTGCGGCTAAAGTTAGGGTTAGGGTTGGCGCTAAAGTTAGGATTAGGGTTAGGGTTGGGATTAGGGGTGTGTTAGAGTTAGGTTTGTGGTTAGGGTTGGGACTAGGGTTAGGGTGTGTTGGGGTTAAGGTTGGAGTTAGAATTGGGGGGTTTCCGCTGTTTAGGCACATCAGGGGCTCTCCAAATGTGACATGGCGTCTGATCTCAATTCCAGCCAATTCTGCGTTGAAAAAGTCAAACGGTGCTCCTTCACTTCTGAGCTCTGCCATGCGTCCAAACAGTAGTTTATCCCCACATATGGGGAATCAGCGTACTCTGGACCCCAAGAGTTATTGTGCAATTTGTCCTATTTCTTCTGTTACCCTTGGGAAAATAAAAAACTGGGGGCGAAAATATCATTTTTGTACAAAAAAAATTATTTTTTTGTTTTTACGGCTGTACATTATAAACTTCTGTGAAGCACTTGGGGCTTCATAGCGCTCACCACAGACCTAGATAAGTTCCTTGTGGGTCTATTTTCCAAAATGGGGTCACTTGTTGGGGATTTCCACTGTTTAGGCGCATCAGGGGCTCTCCAAATGCGACATGACGCCCCAGACCATTCCATCAAAGTCTGCAATCCAAAACGTCACTACTTCCCTTCCGAGCCCCAACGTGTACCCATACAGTAGTTTTCTCCCACATATTGGGTATCAGCGTACTCAGGACAAATTGGGCAACAACTTTTGGGGTCCAATTTCTCCTGTTACCCTTGTAAAAATAAAATATTGGGGCGAAAAAATCATGTTTGCAAAAAAAAAAAGGATTTTTTATTTTTACGGCTGTGCGTTATAAACTTCTGTGAAGCACTTCGGGGTTCAAAGTGCTCACCACACATCTAGATAAGTTCCTTGTGGGGTCTATTTTCCAAAATGGGGTCACTTGTGGGGGGTTTCCACTGTTTAGGCACATCAGGGGCTCTCCAAATGCGACATGACGCACCCAGACCATTCCATCAAAGTCTGCAATCCAAAACGTCACTACTTCCCTTCCGAGCCCTGACGTGCGCCCATACAGTAGTTTTCTCCCACATATTGGGTATCAGCGTACTCAGGACAAATTGGACAACAACTTTTGGGGTCCAATTTCTCCTGCTACCCTTGTGAAAATAAAATATTGGGGGCGAAAAATTCATTTTTGTAAAAAAAAAAAGGATTTTTTATTTTTACGGCTGTGCGTTATAAACTTCTGTGAAGCACTTTGGGGTTCAAAGTGCTCACCACACATCTAGATAAGTTCCTTGTGGGGTCTATTTTCCAAAATGGGGTCACTTGTGGGGGGTTTCCACTGTTTAGGCGCATCAGGGGCTCTCCAAATGTGACATGACGCACCCAGACCATTCCATCAAAGTCTGCAATCCAAAACGTCACTACTTCCCTTCCGAGCCCTGACGTGCGCCCATACAGTAGTTTTTTCCCACATATTGGGTATCAGCGTACTCAGGACAAATTGGACAACAACTTTTGGGGTCCAATTTCTCCTGATACCCTTGTGAAAATAAAATATTGGGGTGAAAAGATCATTTTTGTGGAAAAAATATGATTTTTAAATTTTACGGCTTTACGTTATAAACTTGTGTGAAGCACTTTGGGGTTCAAATTGCTCATCAAAAATCTAGATAAGTTCCTTAGGGGGTCTAGTTTCCCAAATGGGGTCATTTGTGGGGGGTTTCCACTGTTTAGGCACATCAGGGGCTCTCCAAATGCAACATGGCATCCAAACTCAATTCCAGCCAATTTTGGTTGGAAAAAGTAAAATGGTGCTCCTTCCATTCCGAGCTCTGCCGTGCGCCCAAACAGTGGTTCCCCCCCACATATGGGGTATCGGCGTACTCAGGACAAATTTTACAACAACTTATGTGGTCCAATTTCTCCTGGTACCCTTGGGAAAATAAAAAATTAGTGACTAAAAGATAATTTTTGTGGGAAAAAAATAGGATTTTTTATTTTCATGCCCGGGCATTATAAACTTGTGTGAAGCACTTGGGAGTTCAAAGTGCTCACCAAAGATCTAGATAAGTTCCTTAGGGGGTCTAGTTTCCAAAATGGGGTCACTTGTGGGGGTTTCCACTGTTTAGGCTCATCTGGGGCACTGCAAACGGAACATGACCCCCATTAACGTCTGCATTCCAAAACGTTACTACTTCCTTTCCAAGCCCTGCCGTGCGCCCAAACAGTTTCCCCCCCCCACATATGGGTATCAGCGTACTCAGGACAAATTGGACAACAACTTTTGGGGTCCAATTTCCTTGGGAAAATTCAAAAATTTGGGACTAAAAAATCATTTTTGTGGAAAATTGATTTTTTTTTTTTTCAGACCCAGGCTTTATAAACTTTTGTGAAACACTTGAGGGTTCAAAGTGCTCACAACAGATCTAGATAAGTACCTTAGGGGGTCTAGTTTCCAAAATGGTGTCACTTGTGGGGGGTTTCCACTGTTTAGGCGCATCAGGGGCTCTCCAAACGCGACATGGCATCCAATCTAAATTCCAGCCAATTTTAGTTTGAAAAAGTCAAACGTCGCTCCTTCCCTTACGAGCTCTGCCGTGTACCCAAACAGTGGTTTTCCCCCACATATGGGGTATTGGCGTACTCAGGAGAAATTGCATAACAACCTTATCTGTCCATTTTCTCCTTTTACCTTTGTGAAAATAAAAAAAAAGTTTGTAAAAGATAATTTTTGTGGCTAAAAAGTAAAATATTCATTTTTTCCTTCCACATTGCTTTAGTTACTGTGAAGCACCTGAAGGGTTAATAAACTTCTTGAATGTGGTTTTGAGTACCTTGAGGGGTGCAGTTTTTAGAATGGTGTCACTTTTGGGTATTTTCTGCCATATAGACCCCTCAAAGTGACTTCAAATGTGAGGTGGTCCCTAAAAAAAATGGCTTTGTAAATTTTGCTGTAAAAATGAGAAATCGCTGGTCAACTTTTAACCCTTATAATTTCCTAACAAAAAAAATTTTGGTTCCAAAATTGTGCTGATGTAAAGTAGACATGTGGGAAATGTTATTTCTTAACTATTTTGTGTGATATATTTCTCTGTTTTAAGGGAATAAAAATTCAAAGTTTGAAAATTGCAAAATTGTAAAAATTTTCGCCATATTTGCATTTTTTCAAAAATAAACGCAAGTTATATCGAAGAAATTTTACCACTAACATGAAGTACAATATGTCACGAGAAAACATTCTCAGAATCGCGAAGATCCGTTGAAGCGTTCCAGAGTTATAACCTCATAAAGAGACAGTGGTCAGAATTGTAAAAATTGGCCCGGTCATTAACGTGCAAACCACCCTTGGGGGTGAAGGGGTTAAAACTCTCATGTCAAAGTCAATGGGTAACTTGCCAGGTCTTGCCCTCATCAGGTAGACGGGTGTACAGATGGTGAAGTTCACCAGGATGTGGTTATATAAGTCTACCAAATCCAGTAACTTCTCTGACCACAGGCTACGCTCTTCCAGGGGCAGAGTCTTCAACAGGTCTATTACTACCTGGTTCATTTTCTCGCATAACCCGTTGGTCTGGGGACGATACAGAGTGGTTCTTATTTTCTTACAGCCGTACAGGTTACAGAACTCCTGGAACACTTCTGCTTCAAAGGCTGGGCCTTGGTCGGGAAGCACTTGTTCCGGGTAACCGCGGGGGTGACAAAAGTGTTGTTGAAATTCTTTGGCTGCCGTCTTCGCCGTCTGATCCTTCACTGGCACTACTACCCGGAACTGGGAGTAGTATTCTACTATGGTGAGGGCGTAGACATAGCCTGACCAGCTTGGGGCCAGCTTCATGTGGTCAAAGGCTACCAGCTCAAGTGGTTGTTTGGTGACTATGGGCTGTAGGGGAGCCCTCTGGCTATCGCGGTCTTTCAGTCTCAAGTTGCATGGACCACATTCTCAACACCATTTCTCAATTGCTTTCCTCATGCCAACCAAGTAGAATCGCTCACGTAGCAGGACTTCCAACTTCTTCCACCCGAAGTGTCGTGCTCCATCGTGGTACGCTTCTAAGACCATTGGCGCATCCCGCTTCAGGACTACCACCTGCCAGACAAGTTCGTGGGTTTGGGAGTTGACACTTCTCTGACACAGCTTCCCCTCATAGATGAACAGCTTGTCCTTCTCCTTCCACAACTGTTGGGTCTCTTGTGGAGCATCTGGACCAGGGTGCGAATCAGCTTGTGACAGCAATTCCTTTACTAGGTGGACTGCTGGATAGCTGTCCTGCGTTTCTGCCCATCCATGGTGGGGCAATGGGTTAATCGTTGCCTCTTGCATGGCATAGCGCTTGTCCCTCATGCACTGGGAGCACTGGGCAGCACCGGGGCGGTGTAAGGCTGGTAACTCGATTTCTTCAAGTTCCTCCAGGTCTTCTCCCTCATCCTGCAAGTTGGGCGTCATGGACAGCGCATTAGCATTAGCGTTTTTATGTCCCGCCCGGTATTTGATGGTAAACTCATAGTTGGGCAGCCGAGCCATCCATCGCTGCTCCAACGCACCTAGCTTCGCCGTTTCAAGGTGGGTCAGCAGATTATTATCTGTATAAATGATAAACTTTGCTAAAGCCAGGTAGTGTTTGAAGCGCTCCGTTACCGCCCAGACTATGGTGAGAAACTCCAGTTTAAAGGAACTATAGTTGTCAGGGTTCCTTTCTGTGGGACGAAGCTTCCTGCTGGCATAGGCAATCACTCTCTCTCTGCCTTGCTGTACCTGGGACAGCACTGCTCCCAATCCCACGTTGCTGGCATCTGTATAGAATATAAAGGGTTGGCCATAGTCGGGGTAGGCCAGGACTAAGAGCCATCTTCAACCGAGTGAAAGATTCTTCTCTCTTTTACTCCACTCGAACGGAGGACTCGGGTTCTTGGCCAAGTTGGACTGGCCTATTAAGAGGTCCTTCATGGGTGAATCTTTGTGAAGCCCTTTATGAATCTCCTGTAGTAACCTACCAGCCCGAGGAACTGCTGCACTTCCTTGATAGTGGAGGGTCTTGGCCAGTCCTTGATCACGGTGACTTTTTCAGGGTCTGGTGCCACACCTTCGGCGCTTACTACGTGACCTAGGTACTGCACCTTGGGCTTCAACAGGTGGCACTTGGACGGCTTTACTTTCAGGCCGAAACCGGATAAGGCCTCGAACACCTCGGCCAGGTGCTCCAGGTGGTCTTCGTACGTCTTTGAGTAGACGATGACATCGTCCAGGTACAACAAAATGGTATAGAAGTTTTTATGTCCTAGGCAGCATTCCATTAACCGCTGGAATGTTCCCGGTGCATTGCAGAGCCCGAATGACAAGCAGTTGAACTCGCAGAGGCCCATTGGTGTCATAAACGCTATCTTCTCTCTGTCTGCTTCTGCCACGGGAACATGCCAATACTGTTATGAATGTGCTAGAGATGGTTTCTGAGCAGAGGCTCACATCCTCATTGTACCATCTTTCTTTCTAACGAGGACTAATAAAGCTGCCCAGTGGCTACAACTTTCTGATTACCCCAGCCTCCTTCATCTCCCGTAACATACTCTTGGCACATTGATAGTGAGCTGGGGGTCCAGGCCGGTATCTCTTTTTAATGGGCGGATGATCTCTGGTGGGAAAATGGTGTTGGACCCCTTTTACCTGCCCAAAGTCTAGAGGGTGTTTTCTAAAGACCCGCTCATATTCTCGAACCACGCGGTAAACCCCATGCTTTTGATGCGAATGATGCGAAGGGGTGGAGTCAGTACCTATGTGTAGCTTCTGACACCAATCCTCCAGCTGCCCCTCAGAGCCATTGTCCTCTGCCTGGTCGGACGGAAGCAAGGTTTCCATGGCTTTTATTGCATTATTACTGACAGTGAACAGCTTAGCAAGGGTGGCATACCAGGGTAAATGGACCTCTTTCGCCCCACAATTCAGGATGCGTATCGGTACCCTCCCCTTGCGGACATCTACTACCCCTCTGGCTGTCAGGATGGTGGGTCTACTATCAGAGTACAAGGGTTCTACCAGGGCCTGAAAATCTTGACCCCTGAGGCCTATTGCTGCCCGACAACAAATCAACATTTCACAACTAGGGAGTATTGCAATGGGGACTGGATCACTCACTCTGATACTGCTGCCGACTTCTCCACCAGACAGCTATACCTGTTGTCTCTGCATCAGAGCTCTGATTTCCTTTTGCAGGACATTCTGCTGACTGGAACTGGCGGTCTCGGCTACCTGTTGCAACAAAACAATAATTTCTCAAAGACAATTCTCTATTTCATTGGTGCCTAGAGTAATCATAGGATGGCATTCTTGTCTGTCAATATCAACTATAATCAAACCTTGCGACAGCAATTCTACTTGGCCAACCTTGATGGTCACCTCCTTATACCCTACCTGAGGCAAGGGCTGACCATTGCTGGCAAAAATGTTAAAGCGTTCATCTGGGCTGCGAGTAATGTCTGAATCAGCCCAGTACAGTTTAAAAAGGATATATGGCATTGTGGTCACCTTGGAGCCGGTGTCCAATTAAGCGTTCATTGGGATGCTATCAAGCACGACGGGCAGGACTGGCCATCCTACCAGGTACTTGTCTCAGTGGACGTGGTGTACATGGACTTTTCAAAAGCTTTTATACGGTGCCACACAAAAGGCTGATACATAAAATTAGAACAATGGGGATAGGTGAAAATATGTGTAAGTGGGTTAAGAACTGGCTCATGGATAGAAAACAAAGAGTGGTTATTAATGGAGCACACTCGGACTGGGTCACGGTTAGCAGTGGGGTACCACAGGGGTCAGTATTGGGGCCGCTTCTTTTTAACCTATTTATTAATGACCTTGTAGGGGACATACAGAGTAGTATTTCAATATTTACAGATGACACTAAACTCTGCACGGTAATCAATACAGAGGAGGACAATTTTATATTACAGGAGGATTTATGTAAACTAGAAGCTTAGGCTGATAAATGGCAAATGAGCTTTAATGGGGATAAATGTAAGGTCATGAACTTGGGTAGAACAAACAAGATGTATAATTATGTGCTTAATTGTAAAACACAGGACAAAACTGTCACTGAAAAAGACCTGGGTGTATGGGTGGACGACAAACTCACATTTAGTGGCCAGTGTCAGGCAGCTGCTGCGAAGGCAAATAAAATAATGGGATGCATTAAAAGAGGTGCTCATGAGGAGAACATAATTTTACCTCTATACAAGTCACTAGTGCGACCACACTTAGAATACTGTGTACAGTTCTGGTCTCCTGTGTATAAGAAAGACATAGCTGAACTGGAGCGGGTGCAGAGAAGAGCGACCAAGGTTATTAGAGAACTGGGGGGTCTGCAATACCAAGACAGGTTATTACACTTGGGGTTATTTAGTTTGGAAAAATTAAGGCTTAGGGCCGGGTGATCTTATTACAATGTATAAATATATGAGGGGACAGTACAAAGACCTTTCTAATGATCTTTTTACGCTTAGACCTGTGACGGGGACAAGGGGGCATCCTCTACATCTGGAGGAAAAAAGGTTTAAGCATAATCACAGACGCAGATTCTTTACTGTAAAAGCAGTGAGACTATGGAACTCTCTGCCGTCTAATGTTGTAATGAGTGATTCCCTACTAAAATTTAAGAAGGGCCTGGATGCCTTTCTTGAAAAGTATAATATTACAAGTTATATACACTAGTTTCCTAGATATTGCGTTGATCCAAGGAGCTATTCTGATTGCCGTATGTGGAGTCGGGAAGGAATTTTTTCCGCAATGTGGAGCTTACTGTTTGCCACATGGGTTTTTTTTTGCTTTCCTTTGGATCAACATGTTAGGGCAGGTTAGGATATGGTTGAACTAGATGTACTTAAAGTCTTCCTTCAACCTTAATAACTATGTTACTATGTTCCTATGTCTCGTCAGCTTTGTGGGCCCGGTCGTCTTACTCCTGGGGGTTGGCCCTCTGCCCCAGGGGTTGCTTGTTTAAATTACAGAATCTTGCGATATGCCATGCCTTGTTGCAGCGGCGACAGATGGGCCGTCCATCCTGGTCATGGAGGTCGTTGTCTCTCCCTCTGGTCGGTGGGATTCTCCTCTGCCGTCGCCACGGATCGTCATCTGGACTGGAGGCTAGCTGGATCTTCTCCTTTGAGGACACTTGCATGGACTGCACGCTTTTGGTTAGTGCAGTCACACTTTTGGTCAGCTCCTGGACCTGGAGACGTAGGCTTGCAGAGGAGTCATTATTTAGGGTCTGAGCATCGGCCTTCATGGGTACCGGGGAAAAGGACGCCGCCTCCAGGTGGTATGTGATAGCTGGGCCCTGGAGGGGTGCAGTGCCACTTGGGGTTGGTTCTCGCAGCACCCAGAAGGCCCAGTCTTTAAATCGTGCGAAGTCCAGGTCAGGGTTTTGCAGGTCCATAATGCGCAGCTGTGTCTGGTGAGCGGTAGACAGGAGCCCCTCAGTAAACTGCTCTGTTAGCAATCTGTCCTTGTCTCGCACACTGTCGGGGTCTACCTGTTGAATGGCCTGCAGCGCCTCTTGCAGGTTTAGGGCATAGTCCTGTACACTGTCCTGCGCCCTTTGTTTGCACCCGTAGAATTTCATTTTAATCTCCGCTGCTGTGCGAGAGTCAAAAGTATCCTTCAGCCGGGCCAGGATTTGCCTAACAGTTCTTTTGTTGGTGTCCGGCCAGGACTTCACCTCCCTCTGGGCCGCACCAGTTAGCTGGCCAATAAGGATGCTGACTTTTTGGCTCTCTGACAGGGGGTACACTTCAAATAAACTATGCAGTCTCTCCTTAAAGTTGCTCAGGGTGTGCGACTCCCCTGCGTACTGAGATAGCCAGGCCACCCCTGGGATATATGGCATGGATAAAGGCATTATGGTGGCTGCGGCCATGCCCGCCGCTGAATCCTCTCCTAGATTGGGCATCTCCTACCCTCCTAGTGAACCTCTGCCAGGCTCTGGGTATCGTTATCGTAGTAAGCGGCTGCTCCGCAGGTGGGATGGATTGAGCTCCCAGGGGTTTCCAAGTCGGGGTTTCCTGCTTTCTGCACGCCGTGTGGTGCAGTAATCGCGGGTGTTATGATTTAGTAGCTGAGGAGGACATGAGCAAAACACTGCCAAAGCAGCAAGACACCAGAGAGGCTGGAACCTAATGGGTTGCAGATCCCTAAACTAACCGCACAACTAGAAGTAGCCGTGGAGGGTACCTACGTTGATCCTAGACGCCTCGGCACAGCCAGAGAGTTAGCTACACCTGAAGATAGAAAGAGGAAAGCTAACTGCCCCAGAGTAAAGCCCCCAAAGAAATAGGAAGCCCCCAAACATGTAATGGCAGTTAGACAAGAGGAAAACACGAACACAGACAGAAAAATAGAATGAGCAAATGCTGGGGCCCAAATCAGTCTAGAAAGTAAAGTACAGGAGAGAAATTCTGTCTGCAACCCAGAAAAACCCTAATAAAAATACCAGCACTTCTGATTGCAAAAACCTGAGACCACACGATCTCGACCACCTATATCAGATCTCTGGTGTGACACACAGCTACCCAGCAAATAAAATATCAATGGAACAGAGAACAAGTGCAAATACAAAATGAGAACAGAGGGCAGCACAAGCCCCCAAAGGGGACTCGGCTGAAGTCCAAGGCAAGACTGCAAGAAGCAAGGGAAATTCAACCACAGAAAAATAAAACAGAAAGTCACTTATCTGAATGATAGCAGGAAAGCAAGCTGAAATTCCAACAAAGACCTGGAAGCAACAATTGATGACCGGCGAGGATCATGGGAGTTCAGCTCACTTATATCAGGCCAGTCATCTCCACCTGACACCCATTCCTTAATAGTTCAATACCCTTAGCAACCACCGGAGGAGCCTCAGCTCCGAAGTCGTCTCCAAGACATTCACAACAGTACCCCCCTTGAGGAGGGGTCACCGAACCCTCACGTGCGCAACCAGGTTGATCAGGATGAGCTCGGTGATAGGCACGGATAAGTCTCCTAGCATGGATGTCCGAAGAAAACACCCATGAATTGTCCTCCTGACCATAACCTCTCCACTTAACGAAATACTGGAGCCCCGCCTAGCAAAACGAGAATCCAATATTTTCTCAACCACATACTCCAAATTGCCCTCAACCAAAACAGGGTCGGGAGGCGCAGCCATAGGAACCACTGGCTCGACAAACCTCTTCAATAAGGATTTGTGGAATACGTTATGGATCTTAAATGTCCCTGGAAGAAGCAAATGGAAGGAAACCGGATTAAGAATTTCCATGATCTTGTAAGGTCCAATGAACCTAGGCTTAAATTTTGGAGACGCAACCTTCATAGGAATATTTTTTGAGGACAACCAAACTAAGTCTCCCACTTTAAAACAAGACCATCAGTCCTATGCCGGTTGGCTAACCGCTGGACCTTCTCCTGAGAGAGAGACAACCTCTCCACAACTTGGTCCCAAATCTGCTGCATTCGCTCCACAATAGAGTCAACACCCGGACAGACAGAAGCCTCCACCTGTCCTGAAGAAAATCAAGGATGAAACCCAGAATTGCAGAAAAAAGGAGACATCAAGGTGGCAGAGCTAGCCCTATTATTAAGAGCAAACTCAGCCAAAGGCAAAAAAGAGACCCAGTCATCCTGATCAGCAGACACAAAACATCTCAAATAAGTCTCCAAGGTCTGGTTTGTTCTCTCAGTTTGTCCATTGGTCTGAGGGTGAAACACAGAGGAGAAAGACAACTGAACACCAAGTTTAGAACAAAATGTCCTCCAAAATCTGGAAACAAATTGGACTCCTCTGTCAGACACAATGTTCTCTGGAATGCCGTGCAACCGAACTACATGCTGAAAGAATAAAGGCACCAATTCAGAGGATTAAGGCAACTTAGGTAGTGGCACAAGATGTATCATCTTGGAAAATCTATCACAGATCACCCAGATAACGGTCATTCTCTGAGAGACAGGGAGGTCGGAAATAAAATCCATAGAGATATGGGTCCATGGCCTCTTGGGCACAGGTAATGGCATTAACAAACCACTAGAGCGAGAGCAAGGTTTGGAACGAGAGCAAGTCCCACAGGACTGCACAAAGTCCCTGACGTCACGAGACAAAGTAGGCCACCAAAAGGACAGACTCACCAAATCTCTGGTACCAAAAATACCGGGATGACCAGCCAATGCGGAGCAATGAATCTCAGACATAACATTCTTCCTCCACTGGTCTGGGACAAACAATTTCCCAACAGGGCAGCATTCAGGTTTATCCTCCTGACATCCCTCCAGAGCCAGTCTCAAATTGGCGAGATAGCGGAAAGAACTACACCCTCTTTTAGAATAACAGCAGGCTCAGTTACCTCAGGAGAATCCGCAAAGAAAATCCTCGAGAGGGCATCCGCCTTAACATTCTTAGTGCCCGGGAGAAAAGAAACCACAAAATTAAAACGTGTGAAAAACAAGGCCCACCTGGCCTGTCTAGGTTTAAGTCACTTGGCTGATTCGAGATAAACCAGGTTCTTATGGTCCGTGAGGACCACCACCTGATGTTGCTGTTGTGAATGTCTTGGAGACTACTTCAGAGCTGAGGCTCCTTACGGTGGTTGCTGAGGGTATTGAACCTATTAAGGAATGGGTGTCAGGTGGAGATGACTGGCCTGATATAAGTAAACTGAAATTCCAACAAAGACCTGGAAGCAACTAATGATTACCGGTGAGGATCATGGGAGTTCAGCTCACTTATATCAGGCCAGTCATCTCCACCTGACACCCATTCCTTAATAGGTTCAATACCCTCAGCAACCACCGGAGGGAGCCTCAGCTCCGAAGTCGTCTCCAAGACATTCACAACATGCGGCTATTATACAGTTCAATAAAGACTATGGCACACAGTACACTGTAATACTGGGCTACCTGGTTGATCCTGCTCGTGACGCTAAGATGACACGCCCACCAGAGCCGTGGGGTACTCATAACAGGGTCGGACAGTTCTTTAGGGAAGTCACGGGGCCGTGACCTGACTCCGTGGCCTTGGCTGTGCCGTAAAATATGGAATATGTATATGGGATTTAACGTGATGCCACCTGCAGTGTTCGGCAACAGATGGCCGACGCTGCTAAAGGAGACCGCTGGGGCTGATGGTGATGCAGCCTGGATGGTTCGGCTCCCCACAGGTGGAGCGGGACCCCAGGGCTACCAACTCTGTTTATGTCAGGCTTCGTGTACCTTGTGGTGCAGGACTCAGGGCGCAAGTGATCACTGGGGTACACAAGGAATGTAGTTTTCTTTTCGTTTACTTGAAGGTTGATAGCACAGACCGGGGCACTGGTAACAGATCGTGATGGAGAGCCGGGCAGCCTGGAAGCAATTTTGGATACACCTGGCCAGGTAGGTACGGAGCCCTTCCTTCTGCGCTGTCCTCCCTTTTTTTCCTCGCTGTCTAACAGCTCACCCTCCTGCTGCTAACTGTCTCTCTCTCTTTTTTAAAAACAAACCGTTGCCCGCATGGCAGGCAGCTGGAACCTATCACAGGTGCCGCTCCTTTGTGTCGGCTTCAGGCTTTGGTATGCTGTTGTGCCGCCGGGTATTAGATCGGGCCAGGAGACCTGCAGCCCCCAGCCCTCCAGATTTAGCTACTGGGACTTCAGTACCCGTGCAACCACGGACTCTGGTATCTGGTCCCTAGCGCTCAGCTCTGAGGTGAGTTTAATCACAGCTCCACTCCCCAGGTTATGCTCGACTTCTCTCCTACTGACACCTGGTAAGGGGACCATTCCTTGCTTCCAGGCATGACATTCCTCCCTGTGAGGGAGGCAATGTCAATGTGGCAACCGGACTCCTGGGGTGCCACAAATACATCACATAGGAAACACTAAGACTGGTGTATATATATCCCATAAAATCACTGGTATTGGTGTATATGCATAACATAATATACATTGGGACTAGTGTATATATATCACTTATGATACAATGGAACTGGTGTATGTACATCACATAGAATACACCGGGACTGCGGCAGATACATCACATCACGTAGACTACACTGAAATTGGTGTATATACATCACATAGGATACACTGAGATTGGTGTATATACAGCATATAGAATACATTGGAATTGGTGTATATACACTGTGAGGCAGTGACCGGGATCGTTTACGAGGGATGTTATATTTCCCCCAGAATGTGTACAGAGACCTATTAAAACCATTGGAGTGCATTGCAGTCACACACACAGCTGCGGCTGCAATGCAGGAATGAAGGTGAGCAGTGACCTGGTCAGACTACCTGGCTAAGGCAGATTAAGTAAAGTCCGGCAGGGCCTTCATTTCTTGGAGGAGGTCACAGGAGGCAGTGGGGCGGCCTCCTCCCTCCAACCCGGGTTTTCCAGTGGCTTTTGCCACAGGTCTTTAAAACTCCTGCACTAAGGATTAGTGTGGTTCTATGTTTTGACCCTGCTAGGAGCATAGCAGGAAAACTACGCAGGATTGTGTGTAGCTGAACCCACACCTGGTGCGGCTCTGCACCTGTCAGGTTCTGTTCGGCCCGGCGCGGCCGTTGTTCCCGGCAACCATTGATTATGGACTGATGTTAACCCGGCTGCGTACCGGAGGACTTTTCTGTTTAACCCGTGAGTTGCTGAATAAAAGCTGTTTATATTGGACTTGCTTGTTGTGAATGGGTTTGAGATGAGTTCTGAGCAGAGCCTCCCTCTGGTGGTTACAAGCGGTACTAGTGAGGATTGTGAAGACTGGGAATCAGGTGTTACTGATTGGTCTTATTTAAGGGAATCATTTTCCCATCAGGGTTGCCGGTGATCAATTGTTCTGGTCTGAATCCTTCTTTCCAGTTTCCCTTGTAGCCTGCTGTGTCGTGTCTGCATCTCCTGCTATCAGATAAGACAATTTCTTATTTTGTGTTTTTGCTATATTTTTGCATTTGGTCCTGCACTTCTGTGGGGGCCTTCAGGGTCCCCTCCGGGGGCTTTTGCCCTCTCAGTTTAGTTCAGCCACTGTGTTTTGTACTTTTGCTTTTTCCAGTTTTTTCAGTGGCTGCTGTTTTTGTTACACCAGAGAACTAATTTAGGTGGTAGAGGTCGTGTGATCTCAGGTGATTTTGAAATTAGTAGAGTTGGTGTTTTTCAGGGTTTTCTGGGATTGCAGTAAGTACCCTTCCTGTCCTTTTCTGTTTAGATAGTTTGGGCCCCAGCGTTTGCTCATACTATTTTCTTTCTGTGTCAGTATTTCCTCTTGTCTAACCGCCATTACATGTTTGGGGGCTTTCTATTGTCTTTGGGGTTCTGCTCCGGGGCAGATAGCTTTCCTATTTCTATCTTTGGGTGTGGTTAGTTTCTCGGGCTGTGACGAGGCGTCTGGGACCAACGTGGGAACGCTCCACGGCTGCCTCTGGTTGCGGTGGTTAGTCAGGGTACTGCAATCTCATAGATTCCAACTGCTCTGGTGTATTTCCTTTTTTGCCTGCACTCCTCAGCTACCGTAACATAACAGTATCACCGGCCATAAAAATTGTATGGTACTCACAGAAGGGAAAAAATATTTTGAAGGAAGAAAAGTTGTCAGAGATATTTTCTGTTTGTTGCATTTTTTTTTTTTTTTTTCCCTCTGTATCTCTGGGTGCTGGGGAGGATCTTTTCTCCCAATGGAGTTTGCACAGTTGTCTGGCCGTGTGGATCAGCTTGCCACTGAGGTTCGGAGTATTGCTGCCTATCTTGCTAGGTTGCCTGTTGTGGAACCTAGGATCCCCATGCCAGATTTGTTTTTAGGGGATCGAGCTAAGTTTCAGAATTTCAAAAATAATTGTAAATTGTTTTTTGCCTTAAAATCTAAGTCCTCAGGAAACGCAGCGCAGCAGGTTCAAATTATCATCTCTCTCCTGCGCGGCGATCCTCAGGATTGGGCTTTTTCCCTGATACCTGGGGATCCTGTTTTGAGTGATGTTGATGCATTTTTTCAGGCTTTGGGGTTATTGTACGATGAGCCTAATGTCACTGATCAAGCTGAAAAAGCCTTGTTGGCATTAAATCAGGGGCTTGATGACGCTGAGTTATACTGTCAGAGATTCCGTAGGTGGGCAGTCCTGACCAAATGGAATGACGACGCTTTGGCGGCCCTTTTCCGGAAGGGTCTGTCGGATAATGTAAAGGATGTTATGGTGGGATTCCCTGTCCCCTCTGGTCTCAATGATTCTATGTCATTGGCGATTCAAATTGACAGACGTTTGCGTGAGCGGAGAAGTATGCGTGGAGTGGTGTTGCCTTGTGAGCCAGCTGCTGAGCCCATGCAGTGTGATGGAGTGGTGTCTGGGGCACAGCGTCATGAGTTTCGAAAGCGCAATGGGTTATGTTTCTACTGTGGTGATGCCTCTCATGCTATTTCAGTCTGCCCTAAGCGGGGAAGACATTTTGCACGCTCAGTTGTCTTGGGTAGTGTTCAGACTAAGTTTTTATTAACTGTCACTCTGATATGCTCTCTGTCCTCATTTTCTGCTCAGGCTTTCGTTGATTCTGGAGCAGCTATTAACCTGATGGATTATGATTTTGCTAAGCGTTGTGGGTTTTCCTTGATACCCCTACAGAAGTCTATTCCTTTACTGGGGATCGATTCTACCCCTTTGGCTGAGAATAAACCCCAGTTTTCTACTCAGGTGATAATGAGGGTTGAACCTGATCACCAGGAGTGCTGCAAATTTTTGGTTCTGTATAATCTGCATGACATTATAGTGCTGGGTTTCCCTTGGTTACAGTCTCATAATCCTGTTTTGGATTGGAAATCTGTGTCTGTAACCAGTTGGGGCTGCCAATGTGTTAGTGCCAACACTCCTGTTTTTTCTGCCTCCCCCCAGGCTGAGGATGTTCCTGACTTTTTGTTTGATTTTTCTGATGTGTTTAGCGAAAGTAAATCTGCATCCTTACCTCCCCATAGGAGCTATGACTGCGCTATTGAATTAGTGCCGGGTAGTAAATTCCCTAAGGGTCGCCTTTTTAACTTGTCTGTACCTGAACATGACGCTATGCGGTCTTATATCAAGGAATCATTGGAGAAGGGTCATATCAGACCATCCTCTTCACCCTTAGGTGCCGGTTTTTTCTTTGTGGCCAAAAAAGATGGTTCATTAAGGCCGTGTATTGATTATCGTCTCTTGTACAATATTACTGTGAAATATCAATACCCGTTACCCTTGATTTCTGACCTGTTTTCCAGGGTGAAAAACGCTACTTGGTTTACTAAGCTTGACCTCAGGGGGGCGTATAACCTTATTCGCATTAAGCACGGGGATGAATGGAAGACGGCATTTAACACCCCTGAAGGGCATTTTGAGTACCTTGTGATAACCTTTGGGCTCACTAATGCTCCTTCCGTCTTCCAGTCCTTCATGAATGACATTTTCAGGGATTTTGTGGACAAGTTTCTGATTGTTTATTTGGATGATATCTTGATTTTTTCTAATGACTGGGACTCTCATGTGAAACATGTTCGAACTGTATTCCAGATTTTGAGAGAGAATGCTCTGTATGTGAAGGGATCAAAGTGTCTTTTTGGCGTACAGAAGATCTCATTTCTGGGATTCATTTTGTCCCCATCTGTTATTGAAATGGACCCGGTCAAGGTTCAGGCCATCTGTGATTGGGTCCAACCTACTTCATTAAAGGCTCTTCAGAGATTTTTGGGTTTTGACAATTTTTATCGTAAATTTATTGGTAATTTCTCTGTTATTGTTAAACCATTAACTGATTTGACCAGAAAGGGTTCTGATGTGGTGAATTGGCCTCCTGAGGCAGTCTCTGCGTTTCAGGAACTTAAGCAGAGATTCACTTCTGCTCCTGTTCTACGGCAGCCTGATGTTTCTCTGCCATTTCAGGTGGAGGTTGATGCCTCTGAAATTGGGGCAGGTGCCGTTTTGTCCCAAAAAGATCCAGAGACCTCTAAAAGTAACCCTTGTGCCTTTTTCTCTCGAAAATTTTCTCCTACTGAACGTAATTATGACGTGGGTAATCGGGAGTTATTGGCCATGAAGTGGGCTTTTGAAGAGTGGAGACATTGGCTGGAGGGAGCCAAACATCAGGTGGTGGTCCTTACGGACCATAAGAATCTGGTCTATCTGGAATCTGCCAAGCGACTCAATCCTAGACAGGCCAGGTGGGCCTTGTTTTTCACACGTTTTAATTTTGTGGTTTCCTTTCTTCCTGGCACTAAGAATGTTAAGGCGGATGCCCTCTCGAGGAGTTTCCTTGCGGACTCTCCTGAGCTATCTGATCCCTCTGTTATTTTGAAGGAGGGTGTAGTTCTTTCCGCCATCTCGCCCAATTTGAGACTTGCTCTGGAGGGGTGTCAGGAGGATAGGCCCGAGCGCTGCCCTGTTGGAAAATTGTTTGTCCCAGACCAATGGAAAAAGAGTGTGATGTCTGAGATTCATTGTTCCGCATTGGCTGGGCATCCCGGAATTTTTGGTACCAGAGACTTGGTTAGTCGGTCCTTTTGGTGGCCTACCTTGTCTCGCGATGTCAGGGAATTTGTGCAGTCCTGCGGGACTTGCTCTCGCTCCAAGCCTTGCTCTCGCTCTAGTGGTTTGTTGATGCCATTGCCTGTGCCCAAGAGACCATGGACCCATATCTCTATGGATTTCATTTCCGATCTTCCTGTTTCTCAGAGAATGACCACCATCTGGGTAATTTGTGATAGGTTTTCCAAAATGATACATCTTGTGCCATTACCTAAGTTGCCTTCCTCCTCTGAATTGGTGCCGTTGTTCCTTCAGCACGTGGTTCGTTTACACGGCATTCCTGAGAACATTGTGTCTGACAGAGGAGTCCAGTTTGTTTCCAGATTTTGGAGGACTTTTTGTTCTAAACTGGGTGTTCAATTGTCTTTCTCCTCGGCATTTCATCCTCAGACCAATGGTCAAACTGAGAGAACAAACCAGACATTGGAGACTTATCTAAGATGCTTTGTGTCTGCTGATCAGGATGACTGGGTCTCTTTTTTGCCTTTGGCTGAGTTTGCTCTTAATAATAGGGCTAGCTCTGCCACTTTGATGTCTCCGTTTTTCTGTAATTCTGGGTTTCACCCTCGATTTTCTTCAGGACAGACGGAGGCTTCTGTCTGTCCAGGTGTTGACTCTGTTGTTGAGCGTATGCAGCAGATTTGGGACCAGGTAGTGGAGAGGTTGTCCTTCTCTCAGGAGAAGGCCCAGCGGTTTGCTAACCGGCATAGGACTGATGGTCCTCGGTTTAAAGTGGGGGACTTGGTCTGGTTGTCCTCAAAGAATATTCCTATGAGAGTAGCATCTCCTAAATTTAAGCCTAGGTTCATTGGACCTTATAAGATCATGGAGATTATTAATCCTGTTTCTTTTCGTTTGCTTCTTCCAGGGACATTTAAGATCCATAACGTGTTCCACAAGTCCTTGTTGAAGAGGTTTGTTGAGCCAGTGGTTCCTGCTGCTGTGCCTCCTGACCCTGTTTTGGTTGAGGGCAATCTGGAGTATGTGGTTGAGAAAATATTGGATTCTCGTTTTTCTAGACGAAGACTCCAGTATTTGGTTAAATGGAGAGGTTATGGTCAGGAAGATAATTCTTGGGTGTTTGCTTCGGACATCCATGCTAGGAGACTTATCCGTGCGTATCATAGAACTCATCCTGACCGACCTGGTTGCTCAAATGAGGGTTCGGTGACCCCTCCTCAAGGGGGGGTACTGTTGTGAATGGGTTTGAGATGAGTTCTGAGCAGAGCCTCCCTCTGGTGGTTACAAGCGGTACTAGTGAGGATTGTGAAGACTGGGAATCAGGTGTTACTGATTGGTCTTATTTAAGGGAATCATTTTCCCATCAGGGTTGCCGGTGATCAATTGTTCTGGTCTGAATCCTTCTTTCCAGTTTCCCTTGTAGCCTGCTGTGTCGTGTCTGCATCTCCTGCTATCAGATAAGACAATTTCTTATTTTGTGTTTTTGCTATATTTTTGCATTTGGTCCTGCACTTCTGTGGGGGCCTTCAGGGTCCCCTCCGGGGGCTTTTGCCCTCTCAGTTTAGTTCAGCCACTGTGTTTTGTACTTTTGCTTTTTCCAGTTTTTTCAGTGGCTGCTGTTTTTGTTACACCAGAGAACTAATTTAGGTGGTAGAGGTCGTGTGATCTCAGGTGATTTTGAAATTAGTAGAGTTGGTGTTTTTCAGGGTTTTCTGGGATTGCAGTAAGTACCCTTCCTGTCCTTTTCTGTTTAGATAGTTTGGGCCCCAGCGTTTGCTCATACTATTTTCTTTCTGTGTCAGTATTTCCTCTTGTCTAACCGCCATTACATGTTTGGGGGCTTTCTATTGTCTTTGGGGTTCTGCTCCGGGGCAGATAGCTTTCCTATTTCTATCTTTGGGTGTGGTTAGTTTCTCGGGCTGTGACGAGGCGTCTGGGACCAACGTGGGAACGCTCCACGGCTGCCTCTGGTTGCGGTGGTTAGTCAGGGTACTGCAATCTCATAGATTCCAACTGCTCTGGTGTATTTCCTTTTTTGCCTGCACTCCTCAGCTACCGTAACATAACACTTGCTTGGGTCACTGCTCAGTTACTGCACGGTGTGAACACCGCCACCTTACAGCTTGGTGGAGAATGCGGGCAGTGTGACTGAGGCATACCCACCGGCAGCTTCATGACCACAATCCGGCCGGCCACTTTTCAGCCTCACCCCGTGGACAAAATGGAAGAGCTGTTAAAGCAGCTGGTAATTACACAACAGCAGCAGCTGCAGTCTCAGCGACAACAGCAGGAGCAGTACCTGAGTCTCCAGCGGCAACAGCAGGAGCGGGAGAAACAGCACAATGAGCAACAGCAGCTATTGTACCAGCAGCAACAAAAAACAAACGAACTGCTGCTGCAACAGATTTCTGCCCTGTGGGAGACCTCGACGGCACCAGCCCCTGAACGTCGCGAGGCCCGAGACAGGGTTCGCTCAGCGTTGAGGAAGATGGGATCGGAGGACGATGTGGAAGCTTTCCTGACCGTTTATGAACGCACAGCGGAGCGGGAAAACCTACCAGCCGGCCAGTGGGCAGAAGTAGTGGCTCTGTTTCTGGTCAGCGATGCACAAAAGGCCTACTTCGATTTCAGTCGGGAGGACGCCCAGGACTACCAGAGGCTCAAAGGTGAGATCCTTGCCCGACTAGGGTTAATACATACGTGAGGGCTCAGCGTGTGTTTTCATGGGCTTATGTGGAGACACGACCCGCTCGGTCTCAGGCTTATGACCTCCTGCAGCTGGTAAAGAAGTGGCTCCAGCCAGAGACTTTGTCTCCAGCCCAGATGGTGGAGAGGGTGGTGACTGACCGGCTGGAAAGGACTCTGCCGGCTGCTATACAACGTTGGGTGGGGCAAGGCGACCCCGGCACGCTTGACCAGGTAGTCAGTTTGATCGAGCGCTACTCGGCCACTCAGGACTTCATTCGAGACTCCGCCCCCTCTCGGCTGTCACGCCTATCCCTGCCACCCCAGGAATTGGGAAAGGTGTCGCGTCCCTCTGCTGGGGACAGTCAGCACCGTGCCCGTGCTGAAGGGGAACCCCGGAGTGAGAGTGGCAGGAGACCGGTTCCCTCCCAAACTGTCATAAGACCTAACAGTACCTCCACCCTTAGGTGCTGGAGATGTCAGGGCCCGGGACTTGTGATGGCTAATTGTCCCCTGACTACGGAACCCATGGACTGCGGATATAGCCGCCGGGTTTTAATGTATGCCCAGACCGTCTGCACAGCGAGCCTCGACCCCCAGGACAGTGAACTACAACTATGCCAGGTACTGGTTAATGGGTACCCTACGGAGGCTCTCCTGGACTCAGGGAGCCTCGTGACTCTGGTACATGGGTCACTGGTGGCAGGAGACAACCCCAGCGGACGGCAGGTAGGGGTTGTATGTATCCATGGGGACCTCCGAGAGTATCCAACTACGGAGGTAGTTTTGTCTACGCCATGTGGAGACATAAAACATGTGGTGGGAGTGGTAAAAAATCTTCCCTATGGGTCTGTGTTGGGAAGAGATTTGCCCCTGTTCTGGACTCTGTGGAAAAACAAAATCCACTCTCCCCCAGTAAAATGTATTACAGATGCTGTACCCGACGAACCTGCCGTAGGGGTGTCCCACCTAGTGATAGAGTGTGACCCCGATAGGTGTCCCTTAGAGGTGCTGGCAGGAGAGGTTGAGGAGACCGTATTGATTTCCGAGCTGGAAGTGTCCAGGGCCACGTTTGGGACAGCTCAGCTACAGGATCCCACCCTAACTCAGGCACGGGAAAGGGTGCTAGAGGTAAACGGCGTAGCCCAACAGCCCAATGCAGATACGGTATTTCCACGCATGGTAGTCAGTGGTGAGTTGCTCTATAGGATAGATAAGATCAGGGACGTGGTCGTGGAACAGTTGGTAGCACCTCAGTCGTATCGTCGGATAATTCTAGATTTGGCACACTCACACTTGCTGGGTGGACACTTAGGGGAAAAAAAAACTCTAGAACGTATCTTGCAGCAGTTCTTTTGGCCTGGAGTTTACGTGGAGGTCAAAAGGTACTGCGAATCCTGCCCCGAATGTCAGTTGACCTCACCCACTGCAAGTTTCCGTAGTCCATTGGTACCCCTGCCAGTCATAGAGGTACCTTTTGAACGATTGCAATGGACTTGGTAGGGCCCATGGTAAAATCCGCCCGTGGCCACCAACATATACTGGTGGTCGTCGACTATGCCATCCGGTACCCGGAGGCTATACCACTACGCCACACCTCGGCAAAACTCATTGCCCGGGAACTGTTTGCCATGTTCTGTCGCCTGGGACTACCTAAGGAGATCCTGACGGATCAGGGGACCCCCTTTATGTCCAAGGTGACAAGAGAACTGTGCAAACTGCTAAAAATTAAACAATTGCGCACCTCAGTGTACCACCCTCAAACCGATGGGTTAGTAGAACGGTTCAATAGAACCCTCAAGTCCATGTTAAAAAAGGTGGTTTCTAAGGATGGAAGGGATTGGGACATGTTGCTACCCTATTTGATGTTCGCCGTCCGTGAGGTACCACAGGCTTCCACAGGGTTCTCTCCCTTTGAGTTATTGTACGGCAGACACCCTAGGGGTCTGTTGGACGTAGCCAAAGAGACATGGGAACAAGAGCCGACTCCACATAGGAGTATAATTGAACACGTGGCTAGTATGCAGGACCGGATCGCGGCGGTCATGCCCATCGTGAAAGAACATCTGTTAGATGCCCAGGCAACCCAGAGGCGCACATATAATAAAAGAGCCAGAGTCAGGTCTTTTAACAAGGGCGATCGGGTATTAGTACTGGTACCCACAGCCGAGAGTAAGCTCATGGCCAAGTGGCAAGGGCCATATGAGATTCGAGAAAAGGTGGGGGAGGTAAATTACCGGGTGTATCAGCCCGGAAGGAGGAAACCTGAGCAGATTTACCATGTAAACCTGCTAAAGCCTTGGAAAGATCGAGAGTGTTTAGTTACAGACATCACCCCGGGCATATCACCAGAGAGTTCTTTACCTTCAGCCAGGGAAGCGTCCAAGGCGGAGGTCAGGATAAGTGATGCCCTCACTAAACAACAGCGACGGGAGGCTCGCTCCCTGGTGCAACACAATACCGACGTGTTCTCAGAACTACCAGTAGAACTACGGTTATCCAACATGACATTGTCACTGAACCTGGGGTAAGGGTGCGAATAAGACCGTACCGGGTGCCCGAAGCCCGAAGGCAAGCCATCACTGCTGAGGTAAAACAAATGCTTCAGTTAGGCGTCATAGAGGAATCACGGAGTGAGTGGGCTAGCCCCATTGTACTGATTCCAAAGCCAGACGGATCATTACGCTTCTGTAATGATTTCCGGAAATTGAATGAAGTGTCAAAATTGACCTTTATCCAATGCCCCGGGTGGACGAGCTGATTGAGAGACTGGGGCAGGCCCAGTACTTTACCACGCTTGATCTCACCAAGGGTTACTGGCAGGTACCTCTCACAGATTCGGCGAAGGAAAAGACCGCCTTCGTAACTCCGGAGGGTCTATTTCACTATGTGGTCTTACCCTTTGGGTTACATGGGGCCCCGGCTACATTTCAGAGATTCATGGACATAGTGCTGAAGCCTCATCAAGAGTATGTGTACGGGTATCTAGATGATATTATCATATTTAGCTCCGACTGGCGAATGCACCTATCACAGGTACAAGCGGTGCTGGATTCTTTCAGAGCCGCGGGGTTAACGGCAAACCCAAAAAAATGTGCGATAGGACTAGAGGAAGCCCGATATTTGGGGTATGTGATAGGCCGAGGAGCTATCAAACCCCAAATCAATAAAATTGAGGCCATAAAAAACTGGCCTAAACCATCGAGTACAAAACAGGTGAAGGCGTTCCTTGGCATCCTTGGGTATTACCGCCGGTTTATACCTAATTTTGCTGGCGCAACGGCGGCCCTGACCGATCTCTTGAAAGGAAAAAAACGGTAATGGTTCGGTGGACCCCTCAGGCAGAAGAAGCCTTTCAGTCCATGAAATTGGCCCTGTGTGGACAGCCGGTCCTCATCAGCCCCAACTTCAATGAAACCTTCATTGTACAGACAGATGCCTCGGAGGTAGGCCTAGGGGCGGTGTTGTCACAAAAAGTGAATGGGGAAGAGCACCCGGTCACCTACTTGAGTAGAAAACTTGTCCCGGCAGAGAAAAATTATAGCGTGGTAGAGAAGGAGTGTTTGGCTATTAAGTGGGCCTTGGAATCACTACGGTATTATTTACTCGGGCGTCAGTTCCGCTTGGTGACGGACCACTCACCCTTGGTATGGATGAGGAATGCCAAGGAGAGGAATGCGCGAGTCACCAGGTGGTTCCTGTCACTGCAAAATTTCAGTTTCTCTGTAGAACATCGCCCTGGAAAGTTGCAAGCAAACGCGGATGCCCTGTCCCGGGCACCCTGTATGGTGACAAATGTTCAACCCCACAAGTTTGAACAGAGGGGGGGAATATGTGAGGCAGTGACCGGGATCGTTTACGAGGGATGTTATATTTCCCCCAGAATGTGTACAGAGACCTATTAAAACCATTGGAGTGCATTGCAGTCACACACACAGCTGCGGCTGCAATGCAGGAATGAAGGTGAGCAGTGACCTGGTCAGACTACCTGGCTAAGGCAGATTAAGTAAAGTCCGGCAGGGCCTTCATTTCTTGGAGGAGGTCACAGGAGGCAGTGGGGCGGCCTCCTCCCTCCAACCCGGGTTTTCCAGTGGCTTTTGCCACAGGTCTTTAAAACTCCTGCACTAAGGATTAGTGTGGTTCTATGTTTTGACCCTGCTAGGAGCATAGCAGGAAAGCTACGCAGGATTGTGTGTAGCTGAACCCACACCTGGCGCGGCTCTGCACCTGTCAGGTTCTGTTCGGCCCGGCGCGGCTGTTGTTCCTGGCAACCATTGATTATGGACTGATGTTAACCCGGCTGCGTACCGGAGGACTTTTCTGTTTAACCCGTGAGTTGCTGAATAAAAGCTGTTTATATTGGACTTGCTTGGGTCACGGCCTCAGTTACTGCACGGTGTGAACACCGCCACCTTACACACTGTACAGTACAGACCAAAAGTTTGGACACACCTTTTCATTCAACGATTTTTCTGTATTTTCATGACTGAAAATTGTAGAATCACACTGAAGGCATCAAAACTATGAATTAACACATGTGGAATTATACATTACACTTTACAAAAAAATGTGAAACAACTGAAAATATGTCTTACATTCTAGGTTCTTCAAAGTAGCCACCTTTTGCTTTGATTACTGCTTTGCACGCAGAAAAGGTGAACGGATGGGCTCTACATGCCTGGTTCCCACTGTGAAGCATGGAGGAGGAGGTGTGATGGTGTGGGGGTGCTTTGCTGGTGACACTGTTGGGGATTTATTCAAAATTGAAGGCATACTGAACCAGCATGGCTACCACAGCATCTTGCAGCAGCATGCTATTCCATCCGGTTTGCGTTTAGTTGGACCATTATTTATTTTTCAACAGAACAATGACCCTAAACATACCTCCAGGCTGTGTAAGGGCTATTTGACCAAGAAGGAGAGTGTTGGGGTGCAGCGCCAGATGACCTGGCCTCCACAGTCACCAGACCTGAACCCAATCGAGATGGTTTGGGGTGAGCTGGACCGCTCACCGCTTCAATTTTGAATAAATCCCCAACAGTGTCTCCAGCAAAGTACCCCCACACCATCACACCACCTCCTCCATGCTTCATGGTGGGAACTAGGCATGTAGAGTCCATCCGTTCACCTTTTCTGCATGCAATCAGTAATCAAAGCAAAAGGTGGCTACTTTGAAGAACCTAGAATGTAAGACATATTTTCAGTTGTTTCACACTTTTTTGTAAAGCGTAATGTATAATTCCACATGTGTTAATTCATTCATTTGATGCCTACTGTACATCACGTAGAATACACTGAGATTGATGTATATACATTACATATGATACACTGGAACTAGTGTCTATATATCACATTGAATACACTGTGACTGCTGCAGATACATCACATAGGAGACACTGAGACTGTTGCCTTTAGCATAGTAGTGGAATGGGAACGTAGAACGCGCTAACACAGCTCAGAAGGAATGTAATGTCACTGGCACTGGCAGGCATCAAGATGTAGTCCAGTGTTGCGTGCAACACAATGTTCTGTAATAAATGATGCATGCATGTGCTCTCAGTCTAAGAAAGAATTAAAGGGCCGGTGACCGGCAAAACGGGGTAGGTGACCCAAACTGAAATCTGCCTTGGGACTTAAGGAAGTTACATTTATGGCCTGTGGGCTGGAGGTTCCACACCCATGCCTTAATGGATATAAGTTAGAGGTAAGCTGTAACAATACAATTTAACAAGCATCAAATATGAAATTTGCCATTTTTTTGTATTCTTCAATTAATACCGCAAGTTTGGAGTTAAAAAACTTATTAAAGATTATCTTCAGTTCTTTAATATAGTCTGAGTAACAGAATGGATCATGCTGCAAACTGAAGTAAGGTGTAAGTAACTGCAAATCTGTAATCTCATTACTATTTATGTGCACGCAGAATCTTGTATAAAAAGAAGATATCATAGAATATTTATGACATTTCTTGCTCTATGAGTCTTGGTAAAAAGCCAATATGTGTCGACCCGCCACCACAATTGTGGGTTACCAGGGCAATGGGGTACTCAGAGCCGAGCCCGTAGAAGTCTATGGGGATTTGTCACAGGTAGCTGTGGCTCGGTCTGTGGCCCTGGCGGTCTGGCGTATGTTGGGGGAATATTTACAGGGGATAGATTTATATACAGTTCGTGACGCCACCTGTAGTATTCTGGTAATTTGTACCAGCGCTGCTGTAGATCTCTGAGGGGATGGTGATGCAGCTAGATGTCGGGTCCCCTACAGGTGGGACTCTTCCCTCAGGTCGGTAGTTAGGTAGGGATTGTGCAGGCATGCAATAATAACTCAGTCTCACACGGTCAGCGTCTTTCCATACCTTTACTTGCAAGATGATAAGGCAGGTCCCAGGGAGGCTGATGGGGTTGATGGAGGATGAGCTTTGAGGCAACAGCTAAGCAAGTTAGGGGCCTCCTTTACTGTCCAATGAAGATGAGTACGACCAGCCTGAAGCGTAGTCCCCTCTATGATTCCAGCTTTCCAAAGCTGTTCTGCCCAGTCAGATTTGTGGTGAAGCCTTCCTGCGAGAGAGCTGAATTCTTATCTTGTCGTGCACTGACTCAAAGTCTTCACTCCCCCTGACCCCAGTTACGTACTGACTATAAGGGGCTTGTTTGCCGCGACCTAGGGTCCGGTAAATCTCTGGTTTTCTCTTCACTATGCTGTAGCTAATAGTGATCCTTCGGTCCCCAGTGACCGGTAGCAATGTGCAGGACTTTTCCAAGTCAAAAGCACTTTTCCAATTATCTTCCTTCCACTTTGCCCTTCGATTTGCTCGACTCTTAATGGTTAGCTCAGTCTTTCTTCCAGTGGGGCACAGCTCTGACTAGGCTAAGGTGAATTAGACCACCTGTACCAGCCTCCACTTTCTGAACTGCTAACAGGCTCAAACTGGACACGTCTACTCTGTCCAAGGACAGGAAACTGACTGACTAGAAATCACTCCCTTCCACACCCCTGCTGGGTGTGTCAGAAGTGTACATGATGTCATGAAGAGACCTTAACTGTTACCTCTCCACTCATCCTCCTGGTATTGTGTACCAGGGCTACACATTCCCCCATGGTAAACGACAGCACTCCCGGGCTGTAAAATATAAAAGAGACATTTTTGTTTATGCATGAAAACATTAACAATAACAGTAATTCGTCCCATCCGGGAGGTGAGGATATCTTGAACGTTGCAAACATTAACATTTTATATAGAAATACAAAAGTATTAAATAGCATTCAATAAATATACGGTATACTTGTGAAGGACCCGCACCAAACCTTCAACGTGGGTCCTGGGTGGGCTGCAGGACATCCGAATGCAGACCTCACTCAGTGCCACACCACACGGGTTTTTGGTTCAGAGGTAAGTCAAGGTTTCATGTGAAACCATTAAAAAGGCACTTTAGTGCAACTATTTACAGGATACAGTTTTTTTGGGCTGGCTCAGTCCTCAGCCTCTGAGTCCATTGTTAAACGAAGACATAATAGGGAAAACACATTTATATATATATACTTTTACAATGTTCACATAAATTCGTTATAACTACTGCTGATATCTAATGGGTAATTTCCCTTTTGTGATTCTCTCTGATCTACGTGGTGTAGTTTCAGGTATATCAAGTTGCAATCTGTCTGCACTGCGTAACGGCAAACTATAGAACTGCCTTAATCTTTCTATGGATCTGGCAAGCGTACTGATGGCTGGGCGGTGTGAGTCAGCTTCACCAGGGGATCCCATAGTATGGGGCGCTGCTTCAGATGATCCATCTTGAGGTTCCATAGGTTGAGGTGTTGCTGGGATGGGTAACTCCTGAGCGGGCTCAACTGGCACCACAGGCACAACTGGAGGTAGAACTTCCTCTTGTGGCTGATAAAACTGCAACACTGGAATTATCACAGCATCTCCCAGTCTAGGCCAATCCGCAGGAAAATCTCCCAGATCGGTGTGTATGACCTCTTCCTTTCTTTCCCCTTGATTGAGGACAGGGTTCTTTTCACAACTCTTTAAGTGTTCTGGACACAACTTCAAATGATCTCTGGACACAGTGATTGTTGTTCTTCCTCCGTCCTTACTGACGACACAAACTTTTCTGTTGTCATATTTTGAATCTTGTATGACGTAGGGTTCTTGCTCCCACTGATTATCCAGTTTGTGCATCTTTCTTTTTCTTTTTAATACTACCTCTCCAGGCATCAAAGGCTTGGCAGGAGCATTTCGGTTGTAAACATCTTCCTGTTTCTCCCGTGCCTTATTAAGACTTTCCTCTACACAGATTTGTACTCTTCTGTATTGCTCTTGCCGATTGACGTCCCAGTTTTCAACAGCGTCGTCTGCCTCCGGTTCTACCACTCCAAGTTCTAGGTCCATTGGTAGTTTTCCAGGCCTTGCTCTCATAAGATAGGCTGGAGTGCAGTTAGTTGAGCTTACAGGTATATGATTATACAAATCAACCAAATCAGGTAGTAAGTCCGGCCATCGATTCCTGTCTTCCAACGGTATGGATCTCAACAAGTCAAGGACAATATGGTTCATCTTTTCACAAAGACCGTTGGTTTGAGGGTGGTATGGTGTCGTTCTTATTTTCTTGCACCCGTACATGTGACAGAATTCCTTGAATAAATCAGCTTCGAAAGCAGGTCCCTGATCGGTTAAGACTTGCTCCGGATACCCATGCGGTCTGCAGAAACTTGCTTGAAAGGTCTTCGCTGCCGTCACTGCGGTCTGGTCCTTAACTGGAACAACTACCAGAAATCTGGAGTAATGGTCTACCATGGTCAAGGCGTATGAGTATCCAGATCTACTTGGCGACAGTTTGACATGGTCCAGGGCCACAATCTCCAGGGGACGAGTCGTCCGGATAGGTTGCAGGGGGGCCTTCTGACTTCCGCAGTCCTTTCTTCTGAGACCACAGGGTCCACAGTTCCGACACCACCTCTCGACGGAGCTGCGCATCCCTACCCAGTAGAACCGGCATCTCAACAGGGTCTCCAGCTTTCTCCAGCCAAAGTGTCCTGCTTGATCGTGGTACGCTTCCAACACCATTGGGACGTCTGCCTTGGGGACCACTATTTGCCAGACCATTTCATGGGTTCTGGGGTTGACGTATCTCCTGCACAACTTCTCACGGTATAGGAACAACCTGCTTTTCTCGTTCCACAGGAGCTTGGCTGACATAGGTGCATCCTTTTCCAGAGAGGAGCCTTCCTGTTTTAACAACTCCTTGATGCGGCTGACCACTGGATCACTGTCCTGAGTCTCTTTCCAGCTGTGATGGGGTAAAGGATTTAATGTTGCACCATACTGCTTTCTGTGGACTCGATGCTCGTGGACTACCCCATTTCGATGGAACGCAGGTAGCTCAATTTCTTCCAGGTCGTCCGATTCTTCTTCCGTATCAGAGTCATGCGGCATTCGGGACAATGCATCAGCATTAGCATTCTTTCGACCTGCCCGGTACTTGATAGTAAACTGATAATTGGACAACCGAGCCATCCAACGCTGCTCCATGGCGCCCAGCTTGGCGGTTTCCAGGTGCGTTAACGGGTTGTTGTCTGTGTACGCCGTGAACTTATTGGAGGCCAGATAGTGCTTAAATCTTTCAGTAATGGCCCAAACCAGCGCCAGAAACTCCAGCTTGAAGCTGCTATAATTTTCCGGATTCCTTTCAGTTGGCCTGAGTTTTCTGCTGGCATATGCGATGACTTTTTCTTGTCCATTCTGCTTCTGACTGAGAACGGCTCCCAACCCTTCATTACTGGCGTCGGTGTACAACAGGAACGGTTGGCTGTAATCAGGATAGGTTAAGATTTCATCACCTGTAAGGATCTCCTTCATCTTTTGGAATGCTTCAGCCTGTTCTTTACCCCAATTAAAGGGAGGGTTTCTGCTCTTTAAGGATTGTCCTACCAGGAGGTCCTGTAAAGGAGCTGCCTTCTTCGTGTAATCTTTCACGAATCTCCTGTAGTAACCGTTAGTCCCAGGAACTGTCACACTTCCTTAAGGTTCTTCGGCTCCGGCCACTTCTGGATGGCAGTGACTTTCTCTGGGTCCGGCGCTACTCCTTCCGAACTGACGATGTGCCCCAAGTATTGTACCTTCTGCTTGAGTAGATGGCATTTTGAGGGCTTTAATTTCATCCCGTACCTGGACAGGGACTCGAATACTTCTGCCAGGTGCTTCAGATGGTCCTCATATGTCTTGGAATACACGATAACGTCGTCTAGGTATAGCAGCACGGTTTCAAAATTGAGATGTCCCAGACAATTTTCCATCACTCTCTGAAATGTTCCTGGGGCACTACTGAGCCCAAACGGCATTCTGTCGAACTCACAGAGCCCCATTGGGGTGGTGAAAGCCGTTTTCTCACGATCCTCCTCAGCCACAGCCACTTGCCAGTAACCACTAGTCAGATCAAGGGTAGAAAAGTAGTTAGCCGTTTTCAGAGCAGCTAATGATTCCTCTATACGTGGTAACGGGTATGCATCCTTGTGTGTTATGCGGTTCACCTGCCTGTAATCCACACACATTCTCATACTACCATCTTTCTTTTTAACCAGAACTAGAGGGGCTGCCCAGGGGCTACAACTATCCCTTATCACCCCAGCTTTCTTCATATCATTCAACATTTCTTTAGCCTTCTGATAATGAGCTGGAGGTATGGGCCTATACCGCTCTTTGATGGGAGGATGATTGCCTGTAGGGATATGATGTTGTACTCCCTTAATTGTCCCAAAATCAAGTGGATTTTTGCTAAACACTTGGGCATACTCTTGCACCACCCGTAATACCCCTTGCTTCTGGTGAGCGGGAGTGGTGTCCGTCCCAACATGGAGTTGCTGACACCATTCCGCCACCTGAGTTGCTGGGTCATTGTCCTCCTCTATTTGACAGGAGTCTAAGGACTCAGCCGGGAGAATAGAATTATTATCAACAGCATGAAGTTTAGCAATGGTTGCATAACGGGGTAAATTTACCTCATCATCTCCCCAATTGAGAAGCCGTACCGGTACTCTTCCATTCACCACTTCTACTACTCCTCTAGCAGTCATAAGTGTAGGTCTATGTTCTGAATGGTGGGGTTCTACTACAGCTTGGTAATTCTGTCCTCTCAGACCTATGGCCGCCCTGCACCAAATGATCATTTCACTCATTGGGGGTATCACAATAGGATCCGAGTCAGTGACCCGTACATTACCAATTTCGCCGTCGGTAAGCTTCGCTTGCTGCTGACACACCAGGGCCCGGATCTCTCTTTGGATTACTCCTCTCTGCCTTGGTCGGGCAATCTCAGCGAGCTGTTGGAGCAAGAACACAACTTCTCCCAAACAATTACCGATAATGTTAGTACCCAAAATTATATTTAGACCGTTCTCCTCATTTACAGTCTTTACTACCAGAAGCCCTTGGTCTTTCAACTCCTCTCTGCCCACCTTTACATCTACACATTTTGTTCCGAGTACTTCTACAGGAAGACCATTAGAAGCATACACAGTAAAGTCAAGGCTCGGAGGTTTAAGACTGTCCATTGACCAGTACTTGGTATATAGAGCATCAGGTATTAGGGTCACCTGGGACCCAGTGTCTAACAATGCTGGAACAGCAATACCATCTAGAATAATAGACAGGTAGGGTCGCCCGCCCACATACCTGCGGTTCCAGTCTAGGGGGCCTGACGGGTATTCTCCTGGGTGTTGGCCCTTGGACCCAGGTTCTGCCCGTTTAAAGGACACTGTGGAGACAGATGACCTTTCCGGTTGCAGCGATAACAGATGATCTCTCGACGAGGAGGGTGCTGATCAGAGGTCGCTCCTGGGGGTGGCGTTGTCCTCCTCCGGGGGGGCGACGTCTTCTTTCTTCTCCGGTGCATCCACGGAACGTCCTCTGGGCAGTCAGCTAACAAGATCTTCCCTTCCTCCTCTTTCCGCAGCTGCAGGGCACTCATCACAGCGGCCAGATTTTTAGTCAGCTGGCGCACCTCTGAGCGCAGACAGTCCAATTCACTAGGAGGTGTCACCTGCGCTTTGGCTTCAGCCACTAACGGGGAACAGGGGGTTACTGCCGGTTCCAGAGTGACTTCACCCTGATGATGTTGGGTGGCCACCTCAGGTTTGCCCAGGGGCCGCAGCCCTCTTATTGCCATGTCCTTTAGGGCATCAAAGGTAGCATCCGGATGATCTAAGGACCACCAATTTACAGTTCTGCGTTCCTCTGGGGATCTCAATCCCTGTATAAATTGTTCTTTCAGCATTCTATTCTCGTCGATAGCATTTAAATTGTTAATTTGCTTGAGGGCTCTCAGGGCTCCCTGTAGTCGGCAAGCGTAGTCCCGGATGCTGTCACCTGGCTGTTGTGAACAGTGATAGAAGGCCATCCGGAGATCCGTTTCTGTGCGGTCTTCAAATATGGCATGCAGCTTCAGGAAGATCGCAGGTACCGACTCCTGATCAACGGTATCCCAGGTCTCCACTTCCCTCTCAGCAGCGCCAGTTAGCTGCCCTATTAGCACAGCAGCTTTTTGTCTCTCAGGCATGGAGTACATTTCTAGGATGCTGCATAACTTCCGCTTGAAGCCTGCTAATGTGCCTGGCCCACCGCTGTATTGGGGAAGCCATTTCGCCCCAGGCATATATGGGAGCGTTAGTGGCATGATCGGGACTACCGGACTGGGTGCAGGGCCTGCGCCCCCATCTGGCGCTACAATACCAGACGGTGCGGGATTGGGGCCTCCGGCTGGGGCTGCACTGTCGGCCGGTTGTTGTGACATCTTAGCGCCCCCTTGGTTAAACGGAGCCTACCGGTTTCAGATGCTGCTACTTCACAGGCACCGCAGTGGGAACAGGACCTTCGTCGCAGGCGCTCTGATGTCAGAGCGTTCACTTCCTGTTGCAGGACCTGCCGCTGAGTCAGAGCCAGGGGCGTGTCCAAGACTTTGCGCGCTCTTTCAGGTACGCCCACCTTCTTCTCCAGCGCCTGAGGGCGCGAATATGGCGACAAAAATGGCGATTTTGGCGCCAAAAGTGCAAACAGTCCTTTTTCACAAAAACACTCCACAGGCACACAGGGCTCGCAATGCTGCAAGTTTCGTATCCTGTTCGTGACGCCAAGTTTTTGTGTCGACCCGCCACCACAATTGTGGGTTACCAGGGCAATGGGGTACTCAGAGCCGAGCCCGTAGAAGTCTATGGGGATTTGTCACAGGTAGCTGTGGCTCGGTCTGTGGCCCTGGCGGTCTGGCGTATGTTGGGGGAATATTTACAGGGGATAGATTTATATACAGTTCGTGACGCCACCTGTAGTATTCTGGTAATTTGTACCAGCGCTGCTGTAGATCTCTGAGGGGATGGTGATGCAGCTAGATGTCGGGTCCCCTACAGGTGGGACTCTTCCCTCAGGTCGGTAGTTAGGTAGGGATTGTGCAGGCATGCAATAATAACTCAGTCTCACACGGTCAGCGTCTTTCCATACCTTTACTTGCAAGATGATAAGGCAGGTCCCAGGGAGGCTGATGGGGTTGATGGAGGATGAGCTTTGAGGCAACAGCTAAGCAAGTTAGGGGCCTCCTTTACTGTCCAATGAAGATGAGTACGACCAGCCTGAAGCGTAGTCCCCTCTATGATTCCAGCTTTCCAAAGCTGTTCTGCCCAGTCAGATTTGTGGTGAAGCCTTCCTGCGAGAGAGCTGAATTCTTATCTTGTCGTGCACTGACTCAAAGTCTTCACTCCCCCTGACCCCAGTTACGTACTGACTATAAGGGGCTTGTTTGCCGCGACCTAGGGTCCGGTAAATCTCTGGTTTTCTCTTCACTATGCTGTAGCTAATAGTGATCCTTCGGTCCCCAGTGACCGGTAGCAATGTGCAGGACTTTTCCAAGTCAAAAGCACTTTTCCAATTATCTTCCTTCCACTTTGCCCTTCGATTTGCTCGACTCTTAATGGTTAGCTCAGTCTTTCTTCCAGTGGGGCACAGCTCTGACTAGGCTAAGGTGAATTAGACCACCTGTACCAGCCTCCACTTTCTGAACTGCTAACAGGCTCAAACTGGACACGTCTACTCTGTCCAAGGACAGGAAACTGACTGACTAGAAATCACTCCCTTCCACACCCCTGCTGGGTGTGTCAGAAGTGTACATGATGTCATGAAGAGACCTTAACTGTTACCTCTCCACTCATCCTCCTGGTATTGTGTACCAGGGCTACACATTTTTACAGTACAGTCCTCAATATTGAAATTGCAATACCTAGAAGAAAAAGTCATGGAATTATGAATTGGAATTATATTCAATATTCAGTATGAACAATAGATGCATTTTCACACCTTGGCATGCTATCTATGAAATTATTAATGGTTGTCTGATAAGTTCTGCCACATTGACTATCACTTGCGAACACAAATCATCAAGATCTGCTGAAAGCTCCCTTTGTAATTGCTGACCAATAACGTCCCGGATGTGCTCGATTGGAGACAATTCTGGAAATGCTGCAGGCCATGGTAGCACATTTAGGCTATGCAGGCTGCTCACAGGCGTCTTCACGTTATGGTGTTTTAAAAGGGCTCCTGGAACTATTTTGAGAAATGGCCGTACTACTAGTTCCACAGCCAAATCAATATAATGCCAAACTGTTAGTGTACCTAGAATGAAGACTAGAGTGGACCAGATACCATATACATTAGGACACCCCACATCATAATTTTATCAGTTCCCTCATGAAGACCTCTTTATGGCATTGCCCGCATGGTCTCCAGGCCAACCTTGAGTTATAATTGTGTCCAAGACAAAAGCAGAACTCTACACTGAAGAGGAGAAACTTCCTTTCCAGCCTCAATTACTACATTCCAGCCTGTTTAAATTTTTTAATTTGCCCATACTTAATATGTCTATCAATCCTGTAATTTCCATAATGGCATGACTTTTCCACCTTGAGGTTGTGATTCCAATGTTGTGGAGTGTATATCTATGAGGAACATTTAAAACTGAAAATAATTCAGGGATAAGACTGAAAAATAGTTACTCCATTTTATTGAAATGTAAAAATGTACCAAAACTAGCCTTTTTTGCCTGTAGTAGTCAATCAGAAGCAGTTTTCATCTCTAAACTGCTCTGTTACACAAAATTTCATATAGGTGCATCACTGAAACGGGTGACCACACGTGCAGAGGGGTTCAGAAGCTGAGCTCTCTCCACATTTTTGACGATGGCTATGTTCTGTGTCTAACAGCAGCCACTGGAACTTAAGCTCTGATTGTTGCTTTAACCATTTAAATAAATAATAATAATAATTTTATTTCTATAGCCCCAACATATTCCGCAGTGCTTTACATTTTAGAGGGGACTTGTACAGACAATAAAAGACATTACAGCATAACAATAATCACATAAATCAACAGATACCAAGATGAGTGAGGGCACTGCTTGCAATCTTGCAACATATCAAGGTAAGACTTTATATAGACAAGTAAGAGTGCAGAGAGGGAAACAAGGATGCAAGTCTTCAGGAATGGCAGATCAAGTCAGAGTTGCCACTAATCCTTTAATGATTCGTGACACTTGCTGTGTCCTTCAGAGTTCTGCTTCACTGGTCTATCCCCTAGCAGTAGGGATATATTAGGCAGCTTCTCCCTCCACCCCTTGCCTAAGTTTAACTTCTGGTTTCTATTAGATCTAGTGCTTTGTCAAGGTGCTGTATTGTTCAGACCTTCCTGTTACTGACCCCACTTGTTTAATCATCCTGTCTGATCTCTCCTCACTTGATATTGGCTTCTTAAGCCCCCGTCTCACATAGCGAGCTCACCAGCGATATCGCTGTGTGTGACATTCAGCGACGATCAGCCATTTTTTTGATCGCTGGTCTCCCGCTGACAGGCACGCATCGCTGCGTGTGACAGGCGGGAGACCAGCGATCCGCTGGTAACTAAGGTACACAGCGGGTTTCCAGGTGCGGGGCTGTGCCTAGAAACCCGCTGTGTACCTTGGATACCAGCTCCCTGAAGCAGGGAGTTGGTAACCAAGGTACACAGCGGGTTTCCAGGCACTGCGCAGCGCCTGGAAACCCGATGTGTACCTTGGTTACCAGCTCCCTGCATCAGGGCGCTGGTATCCAACGTACACTGCGGGTAACTAAGCGATGTTACCCGCAGTGTCGCTTGTACTGATCGCTGCCTGAGCTGCCTGTTTGGCAGCTCAGCAGCGATAATGTAGCGATACACCAGCGATCCTGATCGTTGTCGGGATCGCTGGTGTATCGCTATGTGAGACCCAGCCTTTAGGGCCCGTCTCACATAGCGACACACCAGCGATCCCGACAACGATCAGGATCGCTGGTGTGTCACTACATGATCGCTGCTGAGCTGCCAAACAGGCAGCTCAGTCAGCGATCAGAACAGCGACACTGCGGGTAACGTCGCCTAGTTACCCGCATTGTACGTTGGATACCAGCGCGCTGATGCAGGGAGCTGGTAACCAAGGTACACGACGGGTTTCCAGGCGCTGCGCGGTGCCTGGAAACCCGATGTGTACCTTGGTTACTAGCTCCCCTGCAGCAGTGCGCTGGTATCCAATGTACACGTCGGGTTTCCAGGCACAGCCCCGCGCTTGGAAACCCGATGTGTACCTTGGTTACCAGGAGATTGCTGGTCTCCTGCCTGTCACACGCAGCGATGCTTGCTGGCCAGCGGGAGACCATCGATCAAAAAAAAGTCCTGGCATTTCTGACATGACCAGCGATTCACAGCAGGGGCCTGATCGCTGGTACGTGTCAGACATAGCGAGATCGCTGCTGAGATCGCTGTTTAGCAGCGATCTCGCTAGCGATCTCGCTATGTGATACGGGGCCCTTACTCTGACCCTGTACTGTCTGCCACGATCTCAGACAGTCTGACCAGGTTTTTGCCATGACCCTCTGTACCTCGTGTTCTGTCTCTGACCCCTTCGGTCAGCTGCTGCAGGTTCGGGAACTGCCCTAAAGTGGGAGCTGCTAACCACCCTAATGGCCTAGCCTATCCTCACCATCAGAGGCTCTAGTGAAAACCAGGTAACTACTTAATCACGCCCCTCCAGGGTAAGTCTGGCCAGTGGCTCAGTGGGTCCACACCCACCACCGTCACACAAATGTTGATGGCACCTATAATTAAAATCAGAACACAGATGGCAAAACAGAGAGGACAAATTTGATTGAAAGCTGCAAAAATGTTCCAGCTCTTCTCATAAAATGATTCCTTTATTCCAAAATAATTGAAATACAAATGGCTCCTCGGACATCATAGTAACACACGTGAGGACAAGCTTGCTTGCTGAGAAATTTGACAATATTTGTACTTTGGATTTGTCACAGATTTAAAGGGGATATCCAGTCATTTGATATGATAGGATAGGTCAGCAATATCAGATTGCTAGTAGACTGATACCAGACACCCCTGTGGATTAGTTGTTATAAGCCGCAGTAGATGCTGGATATAAACATTGACGGAAGCTGGAAAGCACAGTTCTGTTCAACGTGTAGTGACCATCGTCAAATATTGCAAATCAGCTCCCATTCTCCTGTCCACCGCTGTAGCTAATGACAGTTGATCTGTAGAGATGCTAGGTGTCAAACCTCCAACGATCTGATATTGATGACCTATCCTGTGGATGGGCCGTCAATTCCATATGATTGGACAACCCCTTTATAGACTAATAATCATACCTATGATTAACCCCTCTCTGCTATTGGATGTACTATCCCGTCCATAAAACCTGTGACAATCTGACCATGGACGGGATAGTACGTCCAAGGCGATCAGCTGTCAGCTGATTATCACAGCTGACACCCGGCACTATGTGCCAGGAGCGGTCAGGACCGCTCCCGGCACATTAATCCCTGGCACACCGCGATCAGACATGATCACGGTGTTCCAGGGGCACAGGGAAGCATCGCGCAGGAAGGGGGCTCCCTGCGTGCTCCCCTGAGGCCCTCAGAACAGCGCGATGTGACCGCGCTGTTCTGAAGGCCTCTTCCCTGCAGGACCCCGGATCCAAGATGGCCACCGGGTCCAGCAGGGAGGCGGCTTCCTCAGTGCCTGCTCAGAGCAGGCGCTGAGGAAGCGTCCTGCACTGCCTGTGAGATCGCTGGTCTCACATAGTACTGTGCACACTGTGAGACCAGCGATCTGATATAATACAGTAATGTCCCACCCTGGGACAAAGTAAAAAAGTTAAAAAAATCAAAATCAAAAGTGTAAAAAAAAAATTTCAGAATAAAGGAAAAAAATAAAATATTCCCCAATAAATTCCTTTCTTCCTGTAAATAAAAAAAAACAAAACAATAAAAGTACACATATTTGGTATTGCCGCGTCCGTAACAACCCCCATATAGAACTGTCCCACTAGTTAACCCCTTTAGTGAACCCCTTAAAAAAAACAAAGCAAAAAATCAATGCTTTATCATCAAACCGCCGAACAAAAAGTGGAATAACACGCCATCAAAAAGACTGATATAAATAAATATGGTACCACTGAAAACGACGTCTTGTCCCGCAAAAAACGAGCCACTATACAGCATCATCAGCGAAAAAGTAAAAAAGTTATAGCTCGCAGAATAAAGCGATGCAAAAATAATTATTTTTTATTTAAAATGGTTTTTATTGTATAAAAGCGCCAAAACCTAAAAAAATGATACAAATGAGGTATCGCCGTAATCGTACTGACCCGAAGAATAAAACTGCTTTACCAATTTTACCACATGCGGAACGGTAAAAACGCCCCCCCCAAAAGAAATTCATGAATTGCTGATTTTTGTTCATTCTAACCTCCCAAAAATCGAAATAAAAAGCGATCAAAAAAGTCACGTGCTCAAAAATGGTACCAATAAAAATATCAACTCGTACCGCAAAAAATAAGACCTCTCATGACTCTGTGGGCCAAAATATGCAAAAATTATAGCTCTCAAAATGTGGTGATGCAAAAACTATTATTTGCAATAAAAAGCATCTTTTAGCGTGACAGCTGCCAATCATAAAAACCAGCTATAAATAGTAAATCAAACCCCCCTTTACCACCCCCTTAGTTAGGGAAAAATAATAAAATAAAAAAAATGTATTTATTTCCATATTCCCATTAGAGTTAGGGTTAGGGTTGCGCCTAAAGTTAGGGTTAGGGTTGCGCCTAAAGTTAGGATTAGGGTTAGGGTTGGGTTTAGGGTTAGGGGTTTGTTAGCGTTAGGTTTGTGGTTAGGGTTATGGTTAGGGTTGGACTAGGGTTAGGGGTGTGTTGGGGTTAGGGTTGGAGTTAGAATTGGGGGGTTTCCGCTGTTCAGGCACATCAGGGGCTCTCCAAATGTGACATGGCGTCTGATCTCAATTTCAGCCAATTCTGCGTTAAAAAAGTCAAACGGTGCTCCTTCACTTCTGAGCTCTGATATGCGCCCAAACAGTAGTTTACCCCCACATATGGGGTATCAGCGTACTCAGGACAAATTGCATAATAACTCTTGGGGTCCAATTTCTTCTGTTACCCTTGGGAAAATAAAATATTGGGGGCGAAAAAATATTTTTTGTAAAAAAAAAAAACACATTTTTTATTTTTACGGCCGTACGTTATAAAATTCTGTGAAGCACTTCGGTGTTCAAAGTGCTCACCCCACATCTAGATAAGTTCCTTGGGGGTCTATTTTCCAAAATGGGGTCACTTGTGGGGGTTTCCACTGTTTAGGCACATCAAGGGCTCTCCAAATGCAACATGACGCCCGCAGACCATTCTATCAAAGTCTGCAATCCAAAACGTCACTACTTCCCTTCCGAGCCCCGACGTGTGCCCATACAGTAGTTTTCTCCCACATATTGGGTATCAGCATACTCAGGACAAATTGGACAACAACTTTTGGGGTCCAGTTTCTCCTGTTACCCTTGGGAAAATAAAAAGTTGGGGACTAAAAGATCATGTTTGTGGAAAAAACATCAATTTTTTATTTTCATGCTCGGGCGTTATAAACTTTAGTGAAACACCTGGGGGTTCAAAGTTCTCACCACACATCTAGATAAGTTACTTGAGGGTCTAGTTTCCAAAATGGTGTCATTTGTCAGGGGTTTCCACTGTTTAGGCAGATCAGGAGCTCTCCAAACATGACATGGCATCCAGCCAGTTCTGCGTAGAAAAAGTCAAACGGCGCTCCTTTCCTTCCAAGCTCTGCCATGCACCCAAACAGTGGTTTACCCCCACATATGGGGTATCAGCGTACTCAGGACAAATTGCAAAATAACTTTTGGGTCTTGTTACCCTTGGGAAAATAAAAATTGGGGTGAAAAGATCATTTTTGTGGAAAAAATATGACTTTTTAATTTTACGGCTCTACATTATCAACTTGTGTGAAGCACTTGGGGGTTCAAATTGCTCACCACAGATCTAGATAAATTCCTTAGGGGGTCTAGTTTCTAAAATGGGTCACTTGTGGGGGGTTTCCACTTTTTAGGCATATCAGGGGCTCTCCAAATGCAACATGGCGTCCAATCTCAATTCCAGCCAATTTTGGTTGGAAAAAGTCAAATGGTGCTCCTTCCGTTCAGAGCTCTGCCGTGCACCCAAACAGTGGTTCCCCCCCACATATGGGGTATCAGCGTACTCAGGACAAATTGGACAACAACTTTTGTGGTCCAATTTCTCCTGTTACCCTTGGGAAAATAAAAAATTGGTGACTAATAAATAATTTTTGTCTGAAAAAAATAGGATTTTTTTATTTTCATGCCTGGGCATTATAAACTTGTGTGAAGCACTTGGGGGTCACAACACAACAACTTTATCTGTCCATTTTCTCCTTTTACCCTTGTAAAAATAAAAAAAAGTTTGTAAAAGATAATTTTTGCGACTAAAAAGTTAAATATTCATTTTTCCTTCCACGTTGCTTCAGCTCCTGTGAAACACCTGAAGGGTTAATAAACTTCTTGAATGTGGTTTTGAGTACCTTGAAGGGTGCAGTTTTTATAATGGTGTCACTTTTGGGTATTTTCTGCCATATAGACCCCTCAAAGTGATTTCAAATGTGAGGTGGTCCCTAAAAAAAAATGGCTTTGTACATTTTGTTGTAAAAATGAGAAATCGCTGGTCAACTTTTAACCCTTATAATTTCCTAACAAAAAAAATTTTGGTTCCAAAATTGTGCTGATGTAAAGTAGACATGTGGGAAATGTTATTTCTCTACTATTTTGTGTGACATATTTCTCTGTTTTAAGGGAATAAAAATTCAAAGTTTGAAAATAGCAAAATTTTCAAAATTTTCGCCATATTTGTGTTTTTTCAAAAATAAACGCAAGTTATATTGAAGAAATTTTACCACTAACATGAAGTACAATATGTCACGAGAAAACAATCTCAGAATCGCGAAGATCCGTTGAAGCGTTCCAGAGTTATAACCTCATAAAGAGACGGTGGTCAGAATTGTAAAAATTGGCCCGATCATTAACGTGCAAACCACCCTTGGGGGTGAAGGGTTAAGGACCTGTTTGTCCAAAACGTATAAGGTTCCCTACCCCCTTTCACCATGTTTTTTTCTTTTTCATGTTTTTGGCTGTGTGATTTTATGGAACATTAATACATTTCTACATTTCATTTTTTCAGTGGTGCTAGAATATTTTCTATTTTTTTGGATTAAATAATAAACCTTGTCATCAGTTGTTTTTGAATATATCATACTCTTTTGTGACATGCTGTCACGGGGCAGTTGAAGGAATACAGGGAAAGGAGAACCTGGGCCCCTGAACTGCCCCTAAAGCTAAGGGGGACCTGTCTTTCCTTAACTTGGGGGTACGCTTAAAGGTAGCGAGGCCCAAGTCACCGACCTGTCCCTGTCTCCTGTTTAGCCCTGAGCTAAACCCACCAACCCCCTCCCCAGGAGGTGAGACAGGGAATAATGTGAAAAACACAAAACAACCAAAGGAAAGACAGACACCTGGGGGTTAAATCAACTAAACAATAAACACTTAGCTTTCTCTGCTGTAATGCTCCGCACAGCAGAGTAATAAGTCTCCAGATGGGGGAAGCAACTGAAGTACAACTGCTCTCAGCAGCACCTGGCTCCAACTTGGTTGGTTTCAAAAGGAAGCAATATTACCAACACCAGCTGAGGTCTAATGTGGCCTTTTAAAGGATCGTGGGAGTGGACTCCACCTTCTAATGACAAGTCAAGCAATGCAATTACATCAGCGGCCACCGGGGGCAAAGACTGAGATTAACCCCCGTTGGCCAGACAGGAAAAAGGTTTCAACATGCAGAGAGAGATCTGCCACAGATCCAAATGTGGATCGTGACACATGCACTTCTAGGAATCTCTATTCTCTACCGGTAGTGTTCAAAAAGTGCTTCATTGTGTCATTGTCAAATATAGTTCATGGAAAATGCTAAAGAGTAATGAGATTATTTTAGAATATTCAGGGACAATGCTGTACAGTAGATGCTTGAGGAAAAAAGGAAATCCCATTAGGAAAGGCCCTATTTATATGGCTTCCGAACAGATGTGGAGTGTGTCAATATGATCTCTGCTGGTTCAGTACTCAACAAAACTCAACTCTAACATGAAATGTGCTGCATCATCCAATCTTTTCAGTTTATTCATGAATCCTTGGTATATAGACTGAAAGAAAGCTCTGAAAATTAGAGAAAGACTTCTTAATGTTTATTAAATAATAATAATATACTCGTCTAATAGCGATACTCTGATCAAAACTAAAGATTCCATTTTCTTGAGCAAAGATTGCAATATGGTGACGCTACATCACCATATACAATGAGAGGAGACACTACTTCATATAGTATAAAATTAGTTCACTTTATTAATCTACAAATGCAGTACAAACGATAATAATATGGACATCTACATCAATAAAAATAGAATGTGCATACACTGATATGAGCAAGATTACCATCATATATGATATAACCATTAATGTGGTCCAGGTATAATATGCATACAAATCAGACAATTACAATGTAAGTCTAGTGTTCTAAAAAATATGTATATGCAGCTATATGTAAAAAAAGATTGGCAATAGTATAACACTACGAGTGAGATCTCATCAGATGAGTAAATAAAGTAATTGGCCAAGCCTAAACGTAACGCCATTGGAGAGACAGCATAAAAAGAGATACCTGACCACAGAGTTGTACTTATCCAACCAAACACGTTTCGCAGTTGCTTTTTCAGTGGATATGTATTAAACCCATTTGTGTTATGTTTCGGTAGCTGAGGAGTGCAGGTAAAAAAGGCAATACACCAGAGCAGTTGGAATCTATGAGATTGCAGTACCCTGACTAACCACCACAACTAGAGGCAGCCGTGGAGCGTTCCTACGTTGGTCCTAGACGCCTCGTCACAGCCTGAGAAACTAACTACACCTAAAGATAGAAATAGGAAAGCTATCTGCCCCGGAGCAGAACCCCAAAGATAATAGAAAGCCCCCAAACATGTAATGGCGGTTAGACAAGATGAAATACTGACACAGAAAGAAAATAGTATGAGCAAACGCTGGGCCCAAACTAACTAAATAGAAAAGGATAGGAAGGGTACTTACTGCAATCCCAGAAAACCCTGAAAGGCACCAACTCTACTAATTTCAAAAACACCTGAGATCACACGACCTCTTCCACCTAAATTAGTTCTCTGGTGTAACAAAATCAAAACAGCAGCCACTGAAAAAACTGGAAAAAGCAAAAGTACAAACATCAGTGGCTGAACAAAACTGAGAGGGCAGAAGCCCCCGGAGGGGACCCTGAAGGCCCCCACAGAAGTGCAGGACAAAATGCAAAAATATAGCACAAACACAAAAGAAGAAAAAGTCTTATCTGTTAGCAGGAGATGCAGACACGACACAGCAGGCTACAAGGGAAACTGGAATAAAGGATTCAGACCAGAACAATTGATCACCGGCAACCCTGATGGGAAGGTGACTCCCTTATATAAGACCAGTCAGTAACACCTGATTCCCAGTCCTCACAATCTTCACTGGACAGACTAGCACTGCTTGTAACCACCAGAGGGAGCCTCTGCTCAGAACTCATCTCAAACCCATTCACAACAGTACCCCCCCTTGAGGAGGGGTCACCGAACCCTCATTTGAGCAACCAGGTCGGTCAGGATGAGTTCTATGATACGCACGGATAAGTCTCCTAGCATGGATGTCCGAAGCAAACACCCAAGAATTGTCTTCCTGACCAAAACCTCTCCATTTAACCAAATACTGGAGTTTCCGTCTAGAAAAACGAGAATCTAATATTTTCTCAACCACATACTCCAGATTGCCCTCAACCAAAACAGGGTCAGGAGGCACAGCAGCAGGAACCACTGGCTCAACAAACCTCTTCAACAAGGACTTGTGGAACACGTTATGGATCTTAAATGTCCCTGGAAGAAGCAAACGAAAAGAAACAGGATTAATAATCTCCATGATCTTATAAGCTCCAATGAACCTAGGCTTAAATTTAGGAGATGCTACTCTCATAGGAATATTCTTTGAGGACAACCAGACCAAGTCCCCCACTTTAAACCGAGGACCATCAGTCCTATGCCGGTTAGCAAACCGCTGGGCCCTCTCCTGAGAGAGGGACAACCTCTCCACTACTTGGTCCCAAATCAGTTGCATACGCTCCACAACAGAGTCAACACCTGGACAGACAGAAGCCTCCGTCTGTCCTGAAGAAAATCGAGGGTGAAACCCAGAATTACAGAAAAACGGAGACATCAAAGTAGCAGAGCTAGCCCTATTATTAAGAGCAAACTCAGCCAAAGGCAAAAAAGAGACCCAGTCATCCTGATCAGCAGACACAAAGCATCTTAGATAAGTCTCCAATGTCTGGTTTGTTCTCTCAGTTTGACCATTGGTCTGAGGATGAAATGCCGAGGAGAAAGACAATTGAACACCCAGTTTAGAACAAAAAGTCCTCCAAAATCTGGAAACAAACTGGACTCCTCTGTCAGACACAATGTTCTCAGGAATGCCGTGTAAACGAACCACGTGCTGAAGGAACAACGGCACCAATTCAGAGGAGGAAGGCAACTTAGGTAATGGCACAAGATGTATCATCTTGGAAAACCTATCACAAATTACCCAGATGGTGGTCATTCTCTGAGAAACAGGAAGGTCGGAAATGAAATCCATAGAGATAAGGGTCCATGGTCTCTTGGGCACAGGCAATGGCATCAACAAACCACTAGAGCGAGAGCAAGGCTTGGAGCGAGAGCAAGTCCCGCAGGACTGCACAAATTCCCTGACATCACGAGACAAGGTAGGCCACCAAAAGGACCGACTAACCAAGTCTCTGGTACCAAAAATTCCGGGATGCCCAGCCAACGCGGAACAATGAATCTCAGACATCACACTCTTTTTCCACTGGTCCGGGACAAACAATTTTCCAACAGGGCAGCACTCGGGCCTATCCTCCTGACACACCTCCAGAGCAAGTCTCAAATTGGGCGAGATGGCGGAAAGAACTACACCCTCTTTCAAATAAACAGAAGGATCAGATAACTCAGGAGAGTCCGCAAGGAAACTCCTCGAGAGGGCATCCGCCTTAACATTCTTAGTGCCAGGAAGAAAGGAAACCACAAAATTAAAACGTGTGAAAAACAAGGCCCACCTGGCCTGTCTAGGATTGAGTCGCTTGGCAGATTCCAGATAGACCAGATTCTTATGGTCCGTAAGGACCACCACCTGATGTTTGGCTCCCTCCAGCCAATGTCTCCACTCTTCAAAAGCCCACTTCATGGCCAATAACTCCCGATTACCCACGTCATAATTACGTTCAGTAGGAGAAAATTTTCGAGAGAAAAGGGCACAAGGTTACTTTTAGAGGTCTCTGGATGTTTTTGGGACAAAACGGCACCTGCCCCAATTTCAGAGGCATCAACCTCCACCTGAAATGGCAGAGAAACATCAGGCTGCCGTAGAACAGGAGCAGAAGTGAATCTCTGCTTAAGTTCCTGAAATGCAGAGACTGCCTCAGGAGGCCAATTCACCACATCAGAACCCTTTCTGGTCAAATCAGTTAATGGTTTAACAATAACCGAGAAATTACCAATAAATTTACGATAAAAATTGGCAAAACCCAAAAATCTCTGAAGAGCCTTTAATGAAGTAGGTTGGACCCAATCACAGATGGCCTGAACCTTGACCGGGTCCATTTCAATAACAGATGGGACAAAATGAATCCCAGAAATGAGATCCTCTGTACGCCAAAAAGACACTTTGATCCCTTCACATACAGAGCATTCTCTCTCAAAATCTGGAATACAGTTCGAACATGTTTCACATGAGAGTCCCAGTCATTAGAAAAAATCAAGATATCATCCAAATAAACAATCAGAAATTTGTCCACAAAATCCCTGAAAATGTCATTCATGAAGGACTGGAAGACGGAAGGAGCATTAGTGAGCCCAAAGGGCATCACCAGGTACTCAAAATGCCCTTCAGGGGTATTGAATGCCGTCTTCCATTCATCCCCGTGCTTAATGCGAATAAGGTTATACGCCCCCCTGAGGTCAAGCTTGGTAAACCAAGTAGCGTTTTTCACCCTGGAAAACAGGTCAGAAATCAAGGGTAACGGGTATTGATATTTCACAGTAATATTGTTCAAGAGACGATAATCAATACACGGCCTTAATGAACCATCCTTTTTGGCCACAAAGAAAAAACCGGCACCTAAGGGTGAAGAGGATGGTCTGATATGACCCTTCTCCAATGATTCCTTGATATAAGACCGCATAGCATCATGTTCAGGTACAGACAAGTTAAAAAGGCGACCTTTAGGGAATTTACTACCCGGCACTAATTCAATAGCGCAGTCATAGCTCCTATGGGGAGGCAAGGATGCAGATTTACTTTCGCTAAACACATCAGAAAAATCAATCAAAAAGTCAGGAACATCCTGAGCCTGGGGGAGGCAGAAAAAACAGGAGTGTTGGTATTAACACATTGGCAGCCCCAACTGGTTACAGACACAGATTTCCAATCCAAAACAGGATTATGAGACTGTAACCAAGGAAAACCCAGCACGATAATGTCATGCAGATTATACAGAACCAAAAATTTGCAGCACTCCTGGTGATCAGTTTCAACCCTCATTATCACCTGAGTAGAAAACTGGGGTTTATTCTCAGCCAAAGGGGTAGAATCGATCCCCAGTAGGGGAATAGACTTCTGTAGGGGTATCAAGGGAAATCCACAACGTTTAGCAAAATCATAATCCATCAGATTAATAGCTGCTCCAGAATCAACGAAAGCCTGAGCAGAAAATGAGGATAGAGAGCATATCAGAGTGACAGTTAATAAAAACTTAGTCTGAACACTACCCAAGACAACTGAGCGTGCAAAACGTCTTCCCCGCTTAGGGCAGACTGAAATAGCATGAGAGGCATCACCACAGTAGAAACATAACCCATTGCGCTTTCGAAACTCATGACGCTGTGCCCCAGACACCACTCTATCACACTGCATGGGTTCAGAAGCTGGTTCACAAGGCAACACCATTCCACGCATACTTCTCCGCTCACGCAAACGTCTGTCAATTTGAATCGCTAATGACATAGAATCATTGAGACCAGAGGGGACAGGGAATCCCACCATAACATCCTTTACATTATCTGACAGACCCTTCCGGAAAAGGGCTGCCAAAGCGTCGTCATTCCATTTGGTCAGGACTGCCCACCTACGGAATCTCTGACAGAATAACTCAGCGTCATCAAGCCCCTGATTTAATGCCAACAAGGCTTTTTCAGCTTGATCAGTGACATTAGGCTCATCGTACAATAACCCCAAAGCCTGAAAAAATGCATCAACATCACTCAAAACAGGATCCCCAGGTATCAGGGAAAAAGCCCAATCCTGAGGATCGCCGCGCAGGAGAGAGATGATAATTTGAACCTGCTGCGCTGCGTTCCCTGAGGACTTAGATTTTAAGGCAAAAAACAGTTTACAATTATTTTTGAAATTCTGAAACTTAGCTCGATCCCCTAAAAACAAATCTGGCATGGGAATCCTAGGTTCCACAACAGGCAACCCAGCAAGATAGATAGCAATACTCCGAACCTCAGTGGCAAGCTGATCCACACGGCCAGACAACTGTGCAAACTCCATTGAGAGAAAAGATCCTCCCCAGCACCCAGAGATACAGAGGGAAAAAAAAAATGCAACAAACAGAAAAATATCTCTGACAACTCTGACAACCTTTTTTCTTTCACAATATTTTTTCCCTTCTGTGAGTACCATACAATTTTCAATTTTTAGGCCGGTGATACTGTTATGTTTCGGTAGCTGAGGAGTGCAGGTAAAAAAGGCAATACACCAGAGCAGTTGGAATCTATGAGATTGCAGTACCCTGACTAACCACCACAACTAGAGGCAGCCGTGGAGCGTTCCTACGTTGGTCCTAGACGCCTCGTCACAGCCTGAGAAACTAACTACACCTAAAGAGAGAAATAGGAAAGCTATCTGCCCCGGAGCAGAACCCCAAAGATAATAAAAAGCCCCCAAACATGTAATGGCGGTTAGACAAGATGAAATACTGACACAGAAAGAAAATAGTATGAGCAAACGCTGGGGCCCAAACTAACTAAATAGAAAAGGATAGGAAGGGTACTTACTGCAATCCCAGAAAACCCTGAAAGGCACCAACTCTACTAATTTCAAAAACACCTGAGATCACACGACCTCTTCCACCTAAATTAGTTCTCTGGTGTAACAAAATCAAAACAGCAGCCACTGAAAAAACTGGAAAAAGCAAAAGTACAAACATCAGTGGCTGAACAAAACTGAGAGGGCAGAAGCCCCCGGAGGGGACCCTGAAGGCCCCCACAGAAGTTCAGGACAAAATGCAAAAATATAGCACAAACACAAAAGAAGAAAAAGTCTTATCTGTTAGCAGGAGATGCAGACACGACACAGCAGGCTACAAGGGAAACTGGAATAAAGGATTCAGACCAGAACAATTGATCACCGGCAACCCTGATGGGAAGGTGACTCCCTTATATAAGACCAGTCAGTAACACCTGATTCCCAGTCCTCACAATCTTCACTGGACAGACTAGCACTGCTTGTAACCACCAGAGGGAGCCTCTGCTCAGAACTCATCTCAAACCCATTCACAACACATTTGCTTTGCCTTAAATATTCAACTATATAGAGAATCTACCAATACAAACATGTTTGTGTCTAGATTTATTGAGAGTTGGGTGTTGCAGCTGCAGCAACTTGCAGATCGCAATGTGGCTACATTCATTTTCATTATGTTGCAAAATACCTATGACCACGGCTGATGACAACATTGTGTGGGCATGTGAAATGATTCTGTTGGATAGACTAGTGACAGTGGACTAGAAACCCTAGAAGGATAAAGATTAGAGGCTGATGTTAAGATGAGGACAGCGGTACTCAACCTAAAACATTTTTTAACAAAGGAATACGAAAGCTTGTTAACAGATGGACAAAGTGTATTGAAAAGAGGGAGATTATGTCAAACTATTATGTATTCGTCTTTTCTCAAAGTTGATTTTTCCACTTAAACATTTCCCCCCAAATGTATTGTTCTGAATATTTAAGTTACAGTGTATATGTCATATGCATCCTTGTTTCTTATAAAGTTACATATATAAAGTTTTAAGGCACAAATGTGTGTATTTCAAACACCAGGCAGGATTTCCATAGTGCTATTATAACCATACTTTTATAGTGACCTGCAACAATTAGATCAGAGTGATTAACTTCAGGAAACTAAAAATGTCTTGCCCATTGTAAAAGGTAAAATATCAAGTAAAGAAATAAAACTGCTCATGACATTTTTTTTTCAGAAGAACTGTTCTATAGCCTCCAGATAAAATCAATCTGGAAATATTTCCTTTTAATGAGTCCATAGAGGACCCACAGAAATAATTTTAAGCACAAGTGACACACTTTCAAGCATTCAGCTACTAATATTTCAGACTATATGATGTGTTACTATTCTGTATCATTTGGACCATATATTTCTTCCAGTAAAACATTTACATATAATATCAATGTACAGACATTAAGTAAATCTGTAAAATTTTAATTTAGCAGCTTTTATTTTTGCTTTTGAAAGTTAAAGCATTACAACAACACAGTGACAGTCACATGATACTTAGAACATAATGTATATATAAAATATGTCCAAAAAAGTAAAAATCTCTTTAGAAAAAGGAATTAGCTACTCCGATGAATCGACAGGTTGCAGTCATTCAGTATGCATGCTGTGAGGACTCTCATGTGACCGCACATATGTGATATGCTTATTCAGGCCACATTCTGACTAGACTTGTTCGACCTTGCTCAATACCATTGCGTTGAGTGAGACCACACACGTCTAGTTGGCATGTGACCTCATGTACAGTACAGACCAAAAGTTTGGACACACCTTCTCATTCAAAGATTTTTCTGTATTTTCATGACCATGAAAATTGTAGAATCACACTGAAGGCATCAAAACTATGAATTAACACATGTGGAATTATACATTACACTTTACAAAAAAGTGTGAAACAACTGGAAATATGTCTTATATTCTAGGTTCTTCAAAGTAGCCACCTTTTGTTTTGAATACTGCTTTGCACGCAGAAAAGGTGAATGGATGGACTCTACATGCCTGGTTCCCACCGTGAAGCATGGAGGAGATGGTGTGATGGTGTGGGGGTGCTTTGCTGGTGTCACTGTTGGGGATTTATTCAAAATTGAAGCGATGAGTGGTCCAGCTCACCCCAAACCATCTCGATTGGGTTCTGGTCTGGTGACTGTGGAGGCCAGGTCTTCTGGCATAGCACCCCAACACTCTCCTTCTTGGTCAAATAGCCCTTACACAGTCTGGAGGTGTGTTTGGGGTCAATGTCCTGTTAAAAAATAAATGATGGTCCAACTAAACGCAAACCAGATGGAATAGCATGCTGCTGCAAGATGCTGTGGTAGCCATTCTGGTTCAGTATGCCTTCAATTTTGAATAAATCCCCAACAGTGTCACCAGCAAAGCACCCCCACACCATCACACCACCTCCTCCATGCTTCACGGTGGGAACTAGACATGTAGAGTCCATCCGTTCACCTTTTCTGCGTGCAAAGCAGTAATCAAAGCAAAAGGTGGCTACTTTGAAGAACGTAGAATATAAGACATATTTTCAGTTGCTTCACACTTTTTTGTAAAGTGTAATGTATAATTCCACATGTGTTAATTCATAGTTTTGATGCCTTCAGTGTGATTCTACAATTTTCACAGTCATGAAAATACAGAAAAATCTTTGAATGAGAAGGTGTGTCCAAACTTTTGGTCTGTACTGTATGCAAATCACATGCTTGTGGGCATGCACCTTTCACTCCCAGGGCCAGCACTTGACAATTCTCACAGTGCCCAGAGCTCACACTGTGAGTGTCAGCAAGTCTGCAGTCACAAAGAGTGGCCCTAAGGCCAGAAAACCCCTTTAACATATGGTAAATGAAAAAAATACTTGGCAGCACATAGTTTGGCAGTTATAGCTACCTGAAAAACACATTAATTCATGCTTCATACAACTAAGATTATTTTCCCTAGTCTGGAAGTGAAGAAATGGTTGGTTGAGCATTGTCCCATATTTGAAGGAATCTGTTTTAAGATAGTCATTTGTAAAAGTTGGCCAAAGTTTTCCTGCTTGGTTTTACATAGTAAAACCTTTCCTTCCTCCATTGGCTCTGTTTGTAGTGAAGTCATGCTCATTTCCTATAAGGAAGACAAGTGGAGGTTCACCTTTCTTTTAAAATACTGATGCAGTTTTCCGTCGTCACATTGATTCATTTTCCCATTCTCTTTTACAGCAGCGGAGACAGCTACTAATTCTTGCCAGATTTCACTGGTATAGCAGTTTTCTCTTAAAAAACTAAACCTCCTTTTCTTGGTAGAATGAGTGATGACATAGCCAAGATCACTTTGATTACTGTAGTTTATTGCAGGTTTTATTTTATTTTTTATTTTTTGGGCGGTGGGAGGGCTGCTAAGGTTTATAGTTGATAGGCTACACATTTCAAAGGGTGTATGAATACAGTACAGGTCAACTTTCTCAGAATATTTGTGAATCTCCTGGAAAAGTGAAAGAGCTCCTGAATGACAGAGAGACATGGCATGTCTTAATTTAGAGGCATCATTTGTTCAGGCAGTTCTATGCTGAGGTCTGTGTTGTTTTTTGGTGATCTGTTCTGGAGATTATATTTGGTTAGGGGATCTGTTTTTTGTATTTAATTTGAGGTCTGACTCTCTAAGTAGAGAGTCCGGCTTGATTACTCTATTTATTTAAAGGGTATGGGTCTGTGTCTGTATTAGGGTCTTTTCTGGGATCCTTAAGACATATATTTATGACCTATCCTTGAGATAGGTCATCAATATCCAAAAGGTGTGGTTTTAACATCCCCCACAGATCAGCTGTTTGCAGCTCTTTCCGTGGCTGGATGTGCACGATTAGTAATAGTGAATAAGAGCTGAATTGCAGTACTCAATATTAGTCCACAAAATGTACAAATCTGTGCTGCTTTTGCCCTATACACTGACTTCCAAACTTATGTGCTAAGGTATTAGTAAATAGTGAAAATATGAATTTTGAACTGCATTCCTGCTATATAGAATATAATTATAAAATTGAGGCACTTTTTGCACAGTTTGATCAAATTGTGCTAACCCATCTGTCTTTAGATGAAACCTATTCTAACAAACTTAGCCTTTCTGGGCTTAGACTTGCAAATTTAAAGAGCAGATAAGGTCTAGTTCAGAGGTCTCAAAAACGTGGCCCGCGGACCGCATGCAGCCCTAGAGGCTCTTTCAGGCGGCCCACAGGCATTGTAGACCCCTTAACATCCCTGCCCGGTTCAGGGGATCTACCGATGGCAGTGTTTTAGTTCAGCTGAATGTGTGTCCTTAGACACATATTCAATTGAAATGATGTGCCTGCTGTGGTGGATAGGTGGCAGAGCTGCGTGTCACAGGAGGCAGGAGCCGGCTGCCACGGCTAACCCCTGTGAACGCCGCTAAAGAGAAATGAATATTCACGACTCTCCATGCCCATGGGAGTGGAAAGCAGTGAATATTCATTTCTCTTTAATAGAAATATATTATATATATATATATATATATATATATATATGTATATATATTATATATATATATATATATTGTCATCTTTTACAATTTAAAAATTAGAAAAAGGAAAATGGGCCAATGGAAAAGTTTCGGCACCCCTGGAGATTTGTCAGATAACTTTGAAACTCCATAGCTCCCTTATGTACAATATAATGCCCCCATAGCTTCCTATACACATTATAATACCCACCACACTGCCCCATTGTAGTCCCACGCTGTATGATGGCCCCATACTGTTTAAACTGCTTATACTAGTCCTTATACTGTATGATGGGCTATCAGCTTCCCGATACACAGTATGATGGGCCCACAGCTCCCCTATATGCAGTATGATGGGCCCACAGCTCCTCTCTACACAGTTTGATAGGCCCACAGCTCCCCTATACATACTATGATGGGCCAAAAATTCCCCTATGCACAGTATGATAGGTCCACAGCTCTCCTATGCACAGTATGATGGTCCCACAGTTCCCCTTTACACGGTATGATGGGCCCAAAGCTCCCTTATACACAGTATGATGGGACCACAGTTCACTATACCCAGTATAATGCCTCAATAGCTCCCCTATATTCTCTATAATGCCACCACAGCTTTCTATCCACAACATAATGCCCATCCCACTGTATGATGCCTCATTTGTAGCCCACACACCGTATGATGGTCCCCACAGTAGTGGTCATACTGTATGAAGATTCCCACAGGAGTCCCCCACACTGTATGATGACTCCACTGTAGTCCCCACAATGTATGATGGCCTCCACAGTAGCCCCCACATTGTATGATGGCTTCCACTGTGGCCCCCACACTGTATGATGGCTTCCATAGTGGCCCCCCACACTGTATGATGGGAAGCTCATTGTATGAGGGCCTCCATATTATATGATAGCCCCCGCACTGTATAATGGCCCACACAGTAGCCCTTGCACTGTATAATGGCCCCTGCAGTAGTTGTCACACTGTATTATAGACCTCACTGTAGTCCTCACACTGTATGAGGCCACCAAAGTAGCCCCCACACTATATGATGACTCCCACAGTAGCCCCCACACTGTATGCTTGCCCCCACAGTAGTGTTCATGCTATATGATTGCCCCCACAGTAATAGTCCCCAAACTATATGATGTAGTCCCCACACTGTATAATGACCTCCAAAATAGCCACCACACTATATGATCGCACCGCAGTAGCCCCCACATTGCTTGATTTCCCTCACACTCTATGATGGCACTCACAGTAGTCTCCACACTGTAGATCAGAGGTATACAACATTTTTAGGTCCAAAGGTCAAATTGACATGCTTAATCAATTGAAGAGGTTGCAAAAAATCTAAAGGGGTACTTACATAAATCTATCACCAAAACCACCATCAGTACATTAACACATCACCAGAACCAAGTTTTTAGTAATTGAGAAGAATTTGGAGAGATTCTGTTACAAAAATAAGTGTGCACATATTCTAACTTACACTGAGGTTTTGGAGCAGAAACTGAGCAAAAACTTGCCAAATCCTCCTCATAATCCCCAAACTTTAAGTTTTGATGTTTTTTTTTAAGTTTTAACATAGCCATGAAGAATGTTTTAGATTGCTACATGTGTGGAAGATCAGAAACACCTTCGGTACATGAATGCAGTGTTACAACCACCATCAGTACAAGAATACAGCACCAGAACCACCGTCAGCACATGAATGCAGAGCCTGAACCACTGTTAGCAAATGAAAGAAGTGTCAGATCCACCATCAGTATAGGAATTCAGCTCAGGAACCACTGTCAGTACATGAATGCAGCACCAGAACTACTGTCAGTACATGAATACAGCGCCATAAAGATCGTCAGTACATGATTGCAGCGACTAAACCACTGTCAGTACATGACTGCATCACCAGAACCAGCATCAGTACATGAATGAATTAACAAAGTTAGTGCAGCAATCACTTGTAATCTCAGGTAAGGCCCCATAGACAATTGTATTGCATGAACCTACAACTCTCAGTATGTCTTTAACAATGGTAAGTACATACTGGGAGTTGTTACCAGCCACAATCAGACTGCAGACCATACGGGAACCCCCACACTACCATTCTACAAAATATATCCCCACTTTACAAAATATCCTGTGTAGCCCAGCTGCGCTTGGTGCCACATGTACCCTGGAGGATGCACAGAAGGTAAACCACAAATATACCCGATATTCATTCACACCTTCACATTTCCCTGGTGCCACCAGAGGGAGCCCTTGGAGAGTATCTAGAGATATATAAGGGTAGTGGAGAGACGGAGCAGTGGAGTGTTTTACAGGCAGTCTAGCTGAACGTTAGCTAGTTGTTGGTCGTACCTCAGAGAGACGAGGAGAGAGGAAAGTTACCTCAGAACGTGCAGATTGTAGTTACCCTAGAGAAGTGGAAATAGCTCTCGAAGTGAGCGTAGATCAGTCTGACGGAAGGTCCTGATAGCTACTTCGGACAGAGCCTCAGAAGGAAGTGAAGGAAAGGGAACTGCAGTGTTGTAAGACTGAGTCAACTGAGGTATTTAGAGTGAGCGAGCGTGCCGACACTTTGAGATCGGTGAAGAGAAGGAAAAACTGCCATCTACTGCTAGTGTGTGCTTATGTTAACGGTTAGAGTAGGACGAAAGGCGAGTGGAAAAAGGAAAGAGAGTGACAGAGGTTGAAACAGCATTGATCGCTTACCTCTACTCTGAACAACCGGACACCGGGTCCGAGCTTGCTAGCATCTACACGACTAGTAGGAGAAACCGGAGACCCTGTGGGACTTCATGTCGCAGGGGCCCAGCAGTGCTGATACGTAACCGAGGTTAGGAAGACGGGGGTCTGGCAGGTACCGCCAAAGAGACACTGTTCTGTCCACAAGAAGGCCTCACCACAAAGTCAGCCGGGCGTATACGAAGAAGACAGAGTTAGACTTTGTTCTATACAGGTCAGAAACTCACACACATAAAGGAGTGCGGAGGCCCTACACCTACTCAGTGGGATTACTGGAAGTGCATCCTCCACCCTGACAGCTTCTCGGGACGTGCCTGCATCTACCATCAGTAAAGGTACAGAAAGAGACTTTCTTGTGTGTGTCTGTCTTATTGATCCTGCACCCCTACACCGCCATATACCCTGAGGGATCAGTCTTGCCTGTGGAAGACTTAACACCTTGCTGCCCAGTAACAACCCCTCAGCGGATCTACACTGCAGCGCTGGTCACCCTGACCAGGTACCACAGGTGGCGTCACGAACATTTCTACAAACCTATAATCCCCTGTAAATATTCCCCCTTTTATTGAGGTGAGCCCCCAGGGCAACGGACCGAGCTGTGCTACCTGTGACATCCCCCATTGAAGTGAACGGGCTCGGTGCCGAGTACCCCACAGGCCCTGGCTACGGGCGACTCATCTTTAAAACTTGGCATCACGAACAGGATCCGAAGATCGCTATATGTGAGTCCTGTGTGCCTGAATGGACTGTTTTTGTGCAAAAAGACTGTTGCTGTTTTTGTGATTTTTGCGCCATTTGCCGCCATTTTGCCACCATGTTCGTGCCCTGAGGCGCTGGTGAAGAAGAGGGGCGTGTATTCGTGGGCGTACCCCCCCCTGTGGCGCGAAAGTTATGGCCGCCCTATCCAAGTGCTTCTACAATGTCAGAGCATGCCCCACTGCAAGAGAGATCCACCTCCTCTTCATCCTCAGTGCAAAGAGGAGAAAGCGAAAGTCCCGCCTCCACGGAAAAGACCAGAGTGTTCCAGATGGGAAGCACAGTCTGGCCTGGCGTGAGATGGCGGAAGGACAGGAGTCACTGTGTGGGGAATGGCGGTGCGCAGACCCCGTTCCCCTGAAGTGGTGCAGCCTGTGCTCGAACATTCCCCAGGTCGGGAGGACAAAGAAATGATGCATCGTGTGGAGGAGGTGGATGCGGCGCTGCGGGATCTGGCCCGACACCGGGCAGAGATGGAGGCGATGGAGCGGAGCTGGCGTGCCCTGAAACTGCGGCTGCAGTGGGACCAGCTGCTCTCCCCCCTGGATGCGCAACTGCCACCCGCACCACCATTGGAACCAGCGGCTGAAGAGGAACCGGAGGCCGGCCCCAAAAGAGCTGTACCTGACCCTGCCGAGGCCGCGGCGGGAGGAGAGGAGGCTGAGGAGGCCTTGCCCGGACCGGAACGCCAGCCAGGCCTGGAACCAGAGGCCGCAGCGGTAGTAGTGGAATGCAGTCCCCCGGTAGGGACGACGGAAGGAATCCTGCCCGATGCGATGGAGATCGACTGGGAGGAAATGGAGCTCCTGGACGACGTGGAGTATGCCGCCCAGAAGGAGAACGAGTGGAGACGCCGTGAGCAGGAGGAGCGGCAGCAGCGGGAGCAGCGTGAGGCGCAGCGGCTTCGCCAGAGGTACCGGGAGCAGGATCTTGCCGATAAGGAGATCGTCCGGCGAGATAAAGGTACGCTCCGGGAACCGCGGCGCCAGGGGGCCATCAGAGACTTCAAACTCCAGGGAGGCTGGGGGTTCATCCACGAACCCGGCCTATACCAGGAGGTCTTTGTCAACCAGAGGGATGTGGAGTCTCACCTGCCTGAAGGGCACCGGGCAGGGATCTGTTAATAGGGGATGTAGTCTCCTACACGCGGCACTGGGGGCTTAAGGGGTGGTATGCCCTGAATGTCTCCCGAGTCAGCGACCCAGTCCCGGAAGCAGGGAATGTGTCCCGTGTCTCTGTGTCCCAGGCCCCAGCCACACCGGCGCCAGTCCGCACACCTGCGTCCTATTCTGCAACGCTGCAGAGCGCAGCGGCTGCTAGTGCGCCCTCTACTGAGCCAGTCCACGCACCTGCATCACACTTGGAAACGCTGCAGAGTGCAGCGACTGCAAAAGCGTCCCCTGCTGAGCCAAACCTGCGCGACCTGCAGAGCCTAAACTTAGGAGAGGCACCTGTCAGGCTCCAGGAAGCCGCAGAATAAAGATAGAAAAGAGAACTGTGGCTACCCAGACACCGGTGGCAGAACATGACTTGATGGTGATGCGATACAGAACGCACAGTGTGCTTCCAGCCCCAGGTATGGAAGATGCTGCAATGTTCGCTGAAGACCAGTAGGACCCAGACAGGGTTTACTGCACTGTACAAAGTTGCCTGAAAAGTTGCACTTTATAGTAAAAATGTTTACATGATGATGTTTATTGTACCCCAGTTGGGTAATGTGGTTTTGATGATGTGAAATGTCTATGATGAGGACTGCGTGGCTGAGGACTTTTCCAGCCAAAAACTTTTAATGTAAATAGTTGGCACTCGGTGCCCCATCTTCGTTTTACATAAACCGTGTCTACCTCTGAAGAAAAACCCGTGTGGTGTGGCCTAGAGTGAGGTTTGCAGCAGAGAAGTCCTGCAGCCCACCCAGGACCACCGTGGGAGGTTTTGTACGGGTCCTCCACAAGAAACTTGTTATTTGCACTTGAAAGTATTTTCTACTTGTATTTGTATTTATTGCAACGTTCAAAGTGTCGTTACCTCCCGAAAGGGACGAGTTATTGTTTATTGTTGATGTTATAAAAAAAAATTGTTTCTTTTTCAGCCCCGGAATGCTGATGATAACTGGGGGGGGATGTGTAGCCCAGCTGCGCTTGGTGCCACATGTACCCTGGAGGATGCACAGAAGGTAAACCCACAAATATACCCGATATTCATTCACACCTTCACATTTCCCTGGTGCCACCAGAGGGAGCCCTTGGAGAGTATCTAGAGATATATAAGGGTAGTGGAGAGACGGAGCAGTGGAGTGTTTTACAGGCAGTCTAGCTGAACGTTAGCTAGTTGTTGGTCGTACCTCAGAGAGACGAGGAGAGAGGAAAGTTACCTCAGAACGTGCAGATTGTAGTTACCCTAGAGAAGTGGAAAGTAGCTCTCAAAGTGAGCGTTAGATCAGTCTGACGGAAGGTCCTGATAGCTACTTCGGACAGAGCCTCAGAAGGAAGTGAAGGAAAGGGAACTGCAGTGTTGTAAGACTGAGACAACTGAGGTATTTAGAGTGAGCGAGCGTGCCGACGCTTTGAGAGCGGTGAAGAGAAGGAAAAACTGCCATCTACTGCTAGTGTGTGCTTATGTTAAGGGTTAGAGTAGGACGAAAGGCGAGTGGAAAAAGGAAAGAGAGTGGCAGAGGTTGAAACAGCATTGATCGCTTACCTCTACTCTGAACAAACGGACACTGGTCCGAGCTTGCTAGCATCTACACGACTAGTAGGAGAAACGGAGACCCTGTGGGACTTCATGTCGCAGGGGCCCAGCAGTGCTGATACGTAACCGAGGTTAGGAAGACGGGGGTCTGGCAGGTACCGCCAAAGAGACACTGTTCTGTCCACAAGAAGGCCTCACCACAAAGTCAGCCGGGCGTATACGAAGAAGACAGAGTTAGACTTTGTTCTATACAGGTCAGAAACTCACACACATAAAGGAGTGCGGAGGCCTACACCTACTCAGTGGGATTACTGGAAGTGCATCCTCCACCCTGACAGCTTCTCGGGACGTGCCTGCATCTACCATCAGTAAAGGTACAGAAAGAGACTTTCTTGTGTGTGTCTGTCTTATTGATCCTGCACCCCTACACCGCCATATACCCTGAGGGATCAGTCTTGCCTGTGGAAGACTTAACACCTTGCTGCCCAGTAACAACCCCTCAGCGGATCTACACTGCAGCGCTGGTCACCCTGACCAGGTACCACAGGTGGCGTCACGAACATTTCTACAAACCTATAATCCCCTGTAAATATTCCCCCTTTTATTGAGGTGAGCCCCCAGGGCAACGGACCGAGCTGTGCTACCTGTGACATCCCCCATTGAAGTGAACGGGCTCGGTGCGAGTACCCCACAGGCCCTGGCTATGGGCGACTCATCCACCCACCCTGCAATTCTACAGAATATCCACCTACACTGACCCTCTCCAAAATATCCCCCACACTGCCCCTTTGCAAATATCCCCGCCACACTACCCAGCTCCATAATATCACCCCCTCCAACATTACCTCCCTTCCACACACAGTGCTTGTCTGTAAAGCATCACTCACATTGCTCCTCTGCATAAAGTATCCCTGACTGCCTCTTGATATACTGGGCCCCTTTCACAATTGTCCCTCAATTTGTAACCCTCACAGTAACAACTCTCCCCATAGCACATTTATTCTTCAGCTCCTCCATGGAGTGCTCACCAGTGCCGCTGTGTCAAACTGCCTCTGTGGCACTTGCGCCATCAGCAATATAATGAGGTCAGAAGCATACGGACCTCATCACGCTGCTGCCTGTAAGGATGGCGGCTGCCTAGCGCTGCTTTGTCCATGTCCCGGCACTCAAGTGTTCAAACTTATTCGCCTCTGAAAGACTTAAATACATTTCAATACAGAGAAAAATAAGCTGGGGCATCCGGACAGCTTTGCTCGGAACAACAAATACTTTGTCAGGTTGCATACGGGCCACGGGCAGTATGTTGTGCAGGCCTGCTGTAGATTGTCCCCACAGTAGTACATGCACTGTATTGTAGTCCCCACAGTAGTCCAATATGGTTTTATGGCTCTCACACAGTCCCAACACTATGTTTATGCTCAAAGTAGCCCCCACACTGTATGTGTACTCCCACAGTAGCCCACCACCTTATGATTGCTCCCACAGAAAACACCTCATGGGTTTTGGCCCCCGCAGTTGTTTTCATGCTATATTATTGCCGCCAAAGTATTCTCCAGTCTATATGATGGCCCCCACAGTAGCATCTGCACTGTATGATTGCGATCACAATAACCCCCACCTATTATGATTGTCCTCAGTAGCCCCGTACTGTCTGGTGGCCACACACTGTATGCAACCCCACAGTCTCCCTACAAGTTATATTATAATAAAACATCATATAGTCACCTACCTTTGGTCAGTCAGATAGGGTCAAAGAGCAGGTGAACCGACACGGGAATTGTTATTGCACCAGGGCATGCACAGAAAGTCATACATTGCACCACCCAGGAGTTGTTCAGTGCATCATCTTGCCGTTCTGCAGGCCTGAAGTGTCCTGCGGCCCACAGAATGGAAAGTGATAGTACAGGTGGACTATGTAATGAATGGAAGCGGAGACACAGATGGTGAAGTTCACATTCATTTTATATTTTTAGAGTGGAACCTTGGGACCACGGTCCGGGGAGCTCCGAAAGGGGCGTGGACTAAGTGAATGTTCCTGTGCCTAGCCCTAGCCTACACTTCCAGCGGTCGGACGTGGTCATCACCGCATTCCCAGGTTGTGTAAAAAGTCCATACCCTTTATCCAAAAGCCCTGGGATATAAGCCGAGTTGTTTGCTGCTGTGCTGTTATATGTTTCATGTTTTATGTGAACCGGGAGAAAGTTGGAACGGTGACTGTGTTTTTGCTTGCTGATTTTGCTGGCTGTATAGCAAAAGGACAAATTGCTGAAAAAGTTCTCACAATAATTGTCCACGCACGGAAGGCCATCCCAGTCAAATCAGACGTGGATAGTGAGAATTTTGATTAAGGCTATTGCAGATTACTGTGACCAGCGCACCGGCCAGGGCGTACAGTACAGAGAGCGATAGACCTTGAGCCTCACGGCGCTCAGTGCAATTGGTGAGTTATCAGTTACCAGAGCAGCTTGAATGTGTATCTGGGGGCTGTATAGCAAAAGACAAATTGCTGGGAAAAGTTTCTCACAAAAATCGTCCACGCACGGGAGGCCATCCCAGTCAAATCAGACGTGGATTCATCCACGCATGGGGAGGCCTCCCAGTCAAATCAGACGTGGATAGTGAGAATTTTGATTAAGGCTATTGCAGATTACTGTGACCGGCGCACCGGCCAGGGCGTACGGTACAGAGAGCGATAGACCTTGAGCCTCACCGCGCTCAGTGCAATGGTGAGTTATCAGTTACCAGAGCAGTTGTATGGGTCACAGATCATCAAAAGAGGGATTCGTATTCTCCCGGGTGTCTGTCTCATTGTACGTGTCAACTGTCTGTATCAGGTACTGTCGCTTTAAATCTCATCTCGTGCGCTCTGTCGTATCTCATTCATGCTGGCTGTGCAGCGAGAAAACCCCTTTGACCCCCCCTCTTGCTAATCACGTGGTTACATCTGTTTCTGGTTTTGATTTTTTTTTTAAGCTAGTTTTTTTTGGCTACAGGTTTTCATTTTTTGCTATTCTGGGAATAATATATATTTTTTTTTTTTACGTGATTTCAGTGTCTGGAGAGACAGCAAGCAGAGATATAAGGGAGGGGGGAAGTGCTGGCAGCAGCCGTGACATTCCAGGGGCGGTAGGAAAAAAGCCTACGCTACCAGACAAAACTTTGTTTTTTATAATTTTACAATCAGTTTTTTCCACCTCTTTTCTGTTTTTTTAATTAGCTGTTTTAGTAACAAGGGTTGTTTTCAGAGTTTTATGATTAATACATTTCTTTCTTTTTTCCCTTTTTGGTGAATTAATTTTTTCTTTTTCTAGAGTTTTTTACTAAATCTAACTTTTGTTTTTAAAGTTTTCTTTTAAGTACATTTTTAAATAATTTTGGAAAGGTTTTTTTTTTCCTAAGCAATTTATTTTAGAGTTTTATTCTCCAAACATTTTTTTTTTTCTTTCTCCTTTACCAGCCTGCTTTAGACCAAGGTCACATAGATAAGGAGAATTACAGGCTGAGGGAGAGAGCAGACACAAACTGCCAGCGGTCTGACTAGCCCTCCCGTCGGGCATTCGGCGAGGACAAACAGAAACCCGAGTGCAGCGTTTTCAGATTTTTAAATCACCTTTATTGAATAGGTTTTTGGAATAGACACAGTACGTGAGAAGCAAATAGACAGGCAGCCTTTACGCTGCATAATGAAATGTTTTTTTGTTTTTTGTTATTTGAAAGGTAACGGGAAGTTTGTTAATAGATTACCATCTGCTATTAAAAGAGCAGTGGTGCATCATGTAAAAGGTACAGCAAGTTAATTTGAACGGACCAGGAAGTGATTTTTTTATGTGAATAAGTTTGAAAAAGTGTTAAATGTCTGTGAGAAAAAGATCACTGACATGTCACAAGAGCAGAATTCAGAGTCACACACATCACATGTCATCATGTGGAGACACGGGACAGGTGTAGGCTGCTCTCATTGAGTAAGGAGCCTTGTACAGGGAAAACGCTCCCCGCCTTCTCCACAGGGAGAAGGCATTTTTGTTTCAACCATCCCCTCTCAAGGTCACAGGGGGGACACCCTCTCCTTTTTCTTCTCCAGTCCCTTTCTCCTTCTTCTTCAGACTTTTCTTCTCTCTGTGTCTCCAGCACAGGGCACCCTGTCTATCTCAAGCACAGTACAAACATTGCCAGTATTATATCTGGAGAAAGAAAGTGCAAATCTCCCTACACAAAACGCTACATGTAGCCCCCCGACACAACAGTCCACAGCTAGGGCTTCACAGGGGGGTGGTATAGCTACAGAGACAAAAAGAGGAACCTCAGTGCCGAGAGGGCTGCCAGATGGAACCATGACACTGATCCACCGCAGCCTCAGCAAAAGGGAAATGGGAAACCCCATGCAGCAAGACAACTTTAAAGCCCAATCTCACCCAGTGTATGCACAAGTACACCATGTCACTTCTTATCTGATGAAGATGAAGATGCAACGTCACACATGCTGCCCAATACTAGGGAAGAAAAACACCAAGCACAATAGAGCAGGGACAGGTAGAGGCACCATCCTATGAGCCCTTCATCCCAAGCCAGGTGATCAGTATGCTGCCAGACCCAGGGATACACCCATGCCATTTTGCCAAAAATGCAGCAGATCCAGCGAACGTATACAGCAGCCTGGATTGATCTCTGGACCGTAATGGAAATAAAAGCAGGTGATGCATTCTGGCCAATTATGAGAGAACACTTCAAGCTTCCAACAGAGTTAGATGTGTATGCTGGGAGACAGGACCAAAGCTAATTGAGCAACTCAGAGAATGGGCCAAAAAGCAGACTGACAGGACAAACTCTCAGCCTACATGTCAGAGTCAAGACAAGCAAGGTAGTGTGAGGATAGTGCTCGATATCTAAAAATTATCGTATCGAAATTGTATCGCCGATAGCACTAATATCGTCGATATCCGATTTCGATAGCGGAAGTCCCCTGTAAGTCTATGGGAACAAAATATCGCAACAAAAAAACCCTTTCTTTACGTTGTAAACACAAATATACACACATAGAATACATATAATATATATATATATATATTTATATACATGTCATTGTGACATATATATAATATATTTATAGTTTATACACTTCTACATAGTAAAATGACTCTGATTCAATTGCCGGGTAAAGCCGTGACATTACCCATAGAAGTCGACGGGCTCGGTGCAGTACC
>JARQOD010000006.1:248893760-248915776 GCA_033576555.1 Oophaga sylvatica
CTAACTCCTTAAAATGTCTGCCTCTGCTGTGGTTTCTGTGTTGCTACCTGAATAAAAATACAAAATAGCAGTGACACCACTGCCTCTTCCCTATGCATGCCAATCCCCTGTCCATGACTAGGCGAAGATGCCTCACACCCTAAACCTGTCATTGCACACTTGCAACAACAGTCAGCAACCATGTCATAGATCTGTATGTTGGCTTTTGGATTTAAGTGTTGATTTCTGGTGGGTCAAGAAAACAGACTTTTGTTTGTGTAAGCCTAGAATATTGACTTGATTGACTTGTAAGCTGATATTTGATATAACAAAGTGTGCTCTTATCCTTGATGAATAGTGAGGTCTACTGATATGCTAATTATACATTGTCTAGCACAGATAGATTGATGATTTTTAAAACAGAGGAGGAAAATCTATGCAAATAGATTATATAATCAAACAAGGCAACTTGGATGTCACCATTCTTCTCCTTGTGTGATGGTGGTCTGCAGGACCAGGGCCAGCGTCAGCACCCGGCACACCCGGGCAAGTGCCGGGGCCCTGAGCAGGCGGGGGGGCCCACTCACAGTCTGGCACCCCCGCGCCCGTTAGCGGAGGAGAGCGGTGTCAGCGCCGCCACTGGGCCCCCCCGCTTGCTCAGGGCCCCGGCATCAGCTGGCACAATACTTACCTCTCCCGTGCCTCCGCTGCCGCAGCTCTGGGCTCCAGGGGGCGCCGGCGCTTCCTCTCACAGCAGCGCCGCTAAATGACGTCATCATTCAGCGGCCGGCTGTGGCAGAGAGCGCGGGGACGCCAGACAGGTAAGACGTGTGTGTGTGTCTCTGTGTGTGTCTGTTTGTATGTAGTGCGGTGCTTTGTGTGTGTATGTATGTGTGTGTGTATGTGTGTGTGTATGTATGTGAGAGAGTGCTTGTGTGCTGTCTGTGTGTGATGATGGGCAGGCATTGCTGATAATGGTGAGGCATTTATGATGATGATGGGGAGAAGATGATGATAATGGGCAGGCATTGATGATAATGGGCAGGCATTGATGATGGGGAGAAGATGATGATGGGCAGGCATTGCTGATAATGGGGAGGCATTGATGATGATGGGGAGAAGATGATGATAATGGGCAGGCATTGATGATAATGGGCAGGCATTGATGATGGGGAGAAGATGATGATGGGCAGGCACTGATGATGATGGGGAGGAGATGATGATCATGATGGGCAGGCATTGCTGATAATGGGGAGGCATTGATGATGATGGGGAGAAGATGATGATAATGGGCAGGCATTGATGATAATGGGCAGGCATTGATGATGGGGAGAAGATGATGATGGGCAGGCATTGATGATGATGGGGAGGAGATGATAATGGGCAGGCATTGCTGATAATGGGGAGGCATTGATGATGATGGGGAGAAGATGATGATAATGGGCAGGCATTGATGATAATGGGCAGGCATTGATGATGGGGAGAAGATGATGATGGGGAGGAGATGATGATGATGGGCAGGCATTGATGATAATGGGGAGGCCATGATGATGATGGGGAGGCAATGATGATGATAAGGAGGCAATGATGATGATGGGGAGACAATCATGATGATAATGGGGAGTCTTTCCACAGCGCCCTTTCCTGAGCTGTAACAGTGCAGAACGCAGTACAGCGCAGAGGAGAGCTCCATATTTTGTATGGAGCATTATATGGGGACCAGTATCCTGTATGGAGCATTATATTGGGTCCAGTATTCTGTATGGAGCATTATTTTGGGTCCAGTATTCTGTATGGAGCATTATTTTGGGTCCAGTATTCTGTATGGAGCATTATATGGGGGGTGACATCCTGCATGGGGTATTATATGGGTGATGAGGGGGAGACTGTGGTGCCCATAATATTGTATGGAGGACTGTACTGTCCAGTCTGTACTGTGCGCTGTGAGGATTTGGCGGTTTTTGAGCTATTGTACAATTTACAATAGATATCACTCATGTAATGGAAGAAGTGAAGTGTTTGGCATAGTACTATACCCATATTTCTCTGCCGTATCTGTGCATCATGAATCGTGGTCTGTGTTAAAGGGGCCCACTGAGGCTCTTTCGCCCGGGGCCCATAAAAACCTGGAGCCGGCCCTGTGCAGGACACTGGGTAAATCTAAAAATAGGTTACATGCCTCTGTATAAAGAGACTCAGAGACAGAGAGACTGAGAGAGAGCGACACAGCCGAACATTCTGCAAAACACCCAATGGACGAGAGACAGGAATGCAGCCAATCCATCATGGCCCCATCATGAGGGACATGGATCTATCATTCTATAGTAAACAACCTAGGGTTTTTTGGCTCCAGTTGGAAGGATACAGATCAGGTCCATTGACCATCGCTGAACCATAGATGTGTTTGGAGAAAGCCAGGATTGGAACCCGCTGGTCGCCTGGCTCCATGGAGATGTTCGGATAAGCTAGGTGGTGACTCTCGTGTAAACTGGCTTTGGACCTCATATGGACTCTATGGACTGTCATCTCCCTACACTTGTCATTACCTCCTCTCTGTGTGTGTGTACCACAGGTGAGGTAGCCGACCGTGGAACCTCTGATGTAACATCTGCCATTATCCCGGTGAGTCAGCGGAAGGGTGAGACTCTGTAATGTGCACCATCTTGGGGAATTTTGCTTGGTCTGTTCTATGCTTTATTTGCTTGTTTAGTTGTTCAATAAAGCATTACCACACTGTTTTACCCTCACCCTGCGTTGTCTGAGTAGCGTTATGCCCACGTTAATGGGAGAGCGGGCGTTAGGTGGGACGGTTCCTGGTCCATGCGGTTCTGGCTAGCGGAACTTTGGCGCCCACCGACCCCCCATTTCCCCACATGGGAAAAAATGCTTTTCTGTGGATTCACCTTCAAGTTGAGGGAATACATTTTTAAACCAAAAGAGCTGATGGGTTCTATTAGTCTATGATCCAGTACTTTGTTGTGGGCTGTCAGGTGGTCGTCACATAGAGAGTTCTCCCACTGAATACAAGATTTCACAGCTGGGACAGGAGAGTTTGTACAGTTAATACAGAAGATCCTGGTATCCTCCATATAGGGCTGAGTATATGCAAAACACTCCACTACATTCCCAAACAGGGTTGATGAAATAACAGGCCTTTATGCTGCTGTGTTAAACTAATTGCTTATTTCAGAGCTAATTCAAATAGATTCTATTCTGTTATAACAACACCACTCTTATCTGTACTTCGTCTAAGGTGAGGTGTGGCAGTAGGTATAGTGTATGACAGGCATCTAGCCAGGGATTATTTGTGTCTGATCATAAATTATAAATCTTGTTGTTGCTTCTCTCCATGGATTCACTGACTGATTCATGTTTTTTACAGTAATCTGTACTCTGAAATTCATCCAAGCTGACATTGTTACTTGCACTCCTCCAGACTTTGTGGATGCCACGTACAAGAAAAAAATCTTTTCAGACCTGGTTCAAATCCTGTGGGAATCTTCACATTTCAAGGCACCCAGGGCAAGAGTCAGCAAATAATCCCAAACTATCTGCAACTGCTGTGTTCTTTTATTTGTAGGCCTGGTTCCATTTACAGTAAACAGTAGAATTATGTGCTTTACAAAAAACTCTTGGTTTCATCTGTCCATAAGACACCTGCTGGTCCTCTAACAATAGAAATGGCCACCTGATGGCCCTCTACAAATAGTGATGGCCGGCTGATAACCCTGAAAAAAAATTTGTGACTTTCAATGTGTCTGATCATGTCTCACACACCACATGACAAGATAAGGTATTAAAATGATAAAATTACATTTCCTGTTGAATGTTTTTTTCACCTTTGAAAGCAATACAAAACGCAGCAAAAACACTACTTGTGAACATAGTCCAAGGTGTGGAGGAGCATTTTTTTGGCTTATTTATTTTGCCTTATATACAAGTCATTATCCTAAAAAAAAATATTTTGCAACATTTTTTCCAGTCAAATCAATTTTAACTGCGGTTTTGTATGTTTTATTGTCAGTTCGTGAAAATAGCGTAATACTCAAACAACATTGTTCTCAGCACCGACCTGGGATTCAGAGATGCGTTCAGGGGTCTTTCCCATGCTGTTCCATGCCATTTCAGCACTGTTTCCATAGTTTTCAGCATTTTTTAGACCCCCTCCAGGGTAGGGGGGCCACAGGCAAAATGCTTGAGTTTCCCATTGACTTCCATTATACTCATTACCCGGGTCGAGCACCCGGACATTACGATTTCCTCGGCTTGAGTAACGAATACCCAAGCATTTTAGTGCTTGCTCATCACTAATTATAACATCTAGACAGTTAATACTTTTGGATAAGATTGTCTGCAATATTTCTATTATGAGATATCCAATGTAATTTTACATAAGCATTTACTTATTGTTTTTACTGATCTGAGTGCTCAGCTGACAACGGTACCTGTAATAAGAGACGAGGAAACAGAGGAACATAAAACCTTTTTTTTTAGTACAATACTATGATGCCACTATTATGAAACATACAAGTGAGGGCCACAAGCAAAATATGGCTCTGCTTAAAGCTCATTGCATGAGAGTAAAGATACAGTAAATAAAATGTACAGTAATTTGCAAGTCATATATTCTGTAAATTTATATACTAATTTTTTTCTTAGGGGTAAAAAATATTAACTTCATTATCGTTGCACTGGCCCCCTATTAAAGCCTTATTCTATAAGATAGAAGTAAAACTTTGAGGCCAATGCATGTAATTTGCTTTTAGCATTCTGAAAAATCTCTGGAGATGCATATTGTTGAGGATTACTTAGAATTTAGTCTATAAATTAACTTTGCTCAAAGGCTGATTACTTGGATAGCAGTGAAGCAAATCCTTCGAGAAATGAAGCCGCAGAAATATTTTATTTTCTTGTCCGTGAATAATTAAAAGCTAATAACAAAGTGCTGGAAGAAGTCCCATATCATGCACATTAGTAAAATGCCAACACTTAAGAGTATAATAACCATTACACATTCCGCATGTAGTGGGAAAATCAAGGCTTTATCTGAAGCATACCTATTTGGCTGCTGAGGAAAAGTAAACATTCACCAATTTCTGCATGTATGGCACTAATATTTGCAGAAGAAGTCACGTTGAAAAACTCATCTCAGAGTTTACCATTTTTTTATCCTTATAATAATTTTTATTTCTATAGCGCCAACATATTTCACAGCACTTTACAATTCAGACAGGACATGTACAGGCAATAAAGACATTACAGAATAACACACAATTCAACAGATACCAAGAGGAGTCAAGGTCCTGCTCACAAGCTTGCAATCTATAAGGAAATAGGGGAAGCATAAAAGGTAAAAAGTGCTTGTCATGTATGGTCCAGCCATCATTATAATAAATAGGGTATTCAAATAATGCTGCATGAATCGGTCACCAGCCAGAGCCCTGGATGCAGATACAATTAAAAGCCATGACGGAATAGAGAGCCGTCAGCTCCTTCCTCCATAATTTTTCCTGAGCGTCTGAGTTCTGATGTCTCATCGCAACGGGCGCGACGACGTCACTAGATTGTGGCTGCTGTGCAGAGCTTCAGACCACATGCTGAAGAGACTGGATCAGAGGGGAAATGGGGAGAGGTAAGTATTTTTTTTTTTAAATCCATGAGTACATTGTGAGGGACATTATACTGTTTTCCTGGCTCTGGGGGCCATTATACTCTTTGGAGCGCTATGCAGGGGTCATCATACTATTTGGAGGCTGTGTGGTGGCCATTACACTATTTGGAGGGCTACGTGGTGGCCATTATACTATTTGGAAGACTATGTTGAGGCCATTATGCTATTTGGAGGGCTGTGGGGTGGCCACTATACTATTTGGAGGGCTATAGAACCGAAGAAAAAAACTAGATAGTCCAAATAGTTTTAATATATGAAAATATTTATTGTGGTATACAACAGAAGGTGAGGTGGGGGAACAAATACCAGAAAGGGGCACAACATAAGGGACAACAAAAGATTGCAGGATAAACACCAAGCAGTAAAATAACTATAAGGCACAAGTGAAGAATATATATGGTATGAATCTACAAGATTAGAGTAATAATTTAAGTGCCTAATATGCCGCTATATGTGGTGGATAAAACTGCAAACAGCAGAAATGATTCTGTGCAGATATAGAAAACATAAAGTGCCTGTGCAACGGTTTTACAGTAGAGGCAGAGTAAACACAGCTACTCATACATCAGGTAACATGGTAGGGCATAAATATACCACTGTACTTTAGTAAGCGAAAACAAGCCTCAGATCATTACCTTAGGCACACACAGATGGTCCCTTAGATGCTCCCACCCCGAAGCGCATTTCAGCGTCTTACGAAGGGATAATCATACTATTTGGAGGCTGTGTGGTGGCCATTACACTATTTGGAGGGTTACGTGGGGCCATTATACTATTTGGAAGGCTGTGTGGAGGCCATTATACTATTTGAACAGCTGTATGGTAGCCACTATACTATTTGGAGGGTTATGCAGGGACCATTATGTTATTTGGAGGAGCTTTTTGGAGGGTTATGTAGGGACCATTATGCTATTTAGAGAGCTATGTTGGGGCCATTAAGTTATTTGGGCGACTATGTTGGGGGTCATCAAACTTTGGTGGCGATAATACTGTTGGGAGGGCTGTGTTGGGGGCCATTATACTATTTGGAGGGTTATGTGGAGGGCCATTATACTGTTTGGAGGGCTAAATAGGGGGGCATTATACTGTTTGGAGGGCTGTGTGGGGGGCAATTAAGTTTGGAGATCTGCATGGTAGCCATTATTTTATTTGGAGGGCTATGTTGGGGCCATTATGCTATTTAGAGGACTATGATGAGGGTCATCATACTGTGTGGTGGTGATTATACTGTTGGGAGGGCTATGTTGGAGGCCATTATACTATTTGGAGGGCTATGTGGAGGGCCATTATACTATTTGGATGGCTAAATATGGGGCCATTATACTGTTTGGATGGCTGTGTGGTGGCAAATTAATTTTCGAGTGCTGCATGGGGGCCATTATACTATTTGGAGGGCTATGTCGGGGGCCATTATACTATTTGGATGGCTATTTGGAGGGCCATTATACTGTTTGGAGGGCTGCATGGGGGCCAAGTATATTGTTTAGAGAGCTGTGTAGGGGCAATTATACTGTTTGGAGAGCTATGTTGGGGTCCATTATAATATTTGGAGGGCTATGTGGAGAGCCATCATACTACTTGGAAGGCTAGTGGGTGCCATTATACTGTATGTGAGCCATTATAGAGTGTGAAGGGTTGTGTGGGGTCCATCATACTGTGTGGGGGCCATTATACTGTTTTGAGGGCTGTGTGTAAATGTTAGTGTAGCATAGCGCCAGTGTGTTAATATAATCATTGTTCCCTGTCTTCTCTGGTATCCAGCATCTCTTCTGAGTCCTGTGATGGCAATTCAGACTCTTTGAAACTACACTGTAAAAGCCATTTTTGAGAGTCTGAAGAGTAGTGACGTTACTCAGAAGACTGGAACAGCACTGGATTCTGGAGTACATGGCAATCAGTGAGTATACTAACACATTGATTACACTAATATTTACACTAGAATTATATTTACACAGAGTAAGTGAAAGTCTGTAAGTAAGGCCGATTTCACACGGCCTGGTATTTCCGGTACCGGAGATATCAGTGTCCATGTGTCTGTGTGTGTACTAAGTGCGGCACACGTGTGGCAACCGTGTGCCGCATCAGTACCACATGGACAGTCGCCAGGGAAGAAGCGCTACTGTAAGCACCGTTCCCCGACGGCAGGTGCTGAAGGCGGCTGTCATTCTCACCTGCTCTGCCAGCGGCCGTCTGAGAGGGGAGCGGGCACCGGGGAGTCTGCAGGTGAGTGTGGGCTCCAGCTACAGGAGCTCTGAGCTGGGAATTCCTGAAGGAAATTTCCCAGCGGCAGAGCAGGGGAGAATGGCAGCCATCTTCATCACCTACCTCCGGGGAAGAGCTCTTACAGTAGCACTTCTTCCCCGGTGGCTGTCCGTGCACACAGAGGACAGTGTGCACTGTTCTCCGTGTGCACGTGTGCGACACATTTTGCGACCCATGTGTCCGGGTGAAAATGGACATGTCTGCATGTTTTGCACACGGACACATGGTCCGTGAAAACACGCTGACATGTGCATAGACCCATTCATTTGAAAGGGTCTATGTGTGTCAGTGTCTCTGGTACGTGAGAAAACTGTCACCACACGTACCGGAGACACTGACGTGTGAAACCGGCCAAAGTCTGTGTAACTTCAGACTTATGAATACCCCAGTGCAAGCAATGTGCGCTGCGAGGATTCGCCAGGTTCTGATCCAGGACCGGAGGGTATGTATGCATTATTCATACAAGATTTCTCCCGTGCATCCCCCCTTCTCTGGAACTCTCTACCACAGCATATCAGACTCTCGCCTACCATGGAAACCTTCAAAAAGAACCTGAAGACCTACCTCTTCCGACAAGCCAACAACCTGCAGTAACCACTGATTGACCAAACCACTGCATGACCAGCTCTATCCTCACCTACTTTATCCTCACCCATCCCTTGTAGATTGTGAGCCCTTGCGGGCAGGGTCCTCTCTCCCCCAGTTCCAGTCGTGACTTGTATTGTTTAAGATTACTCTACTTGTTTTTCATTATGTATACCCCTCCTCACATGGCACTATAATAATAAATATTAATAATACTCCCGGCAAGTGGCTGTGCCCTTGCTTCTACACACTTGTATGGAGCGAGACCATGCCCACTATATGGACTCTTGTTGGGAGTATACAACTCTGGCAAAAATTAAGAGACCACTTTCAAATGTTACGCTTGTCTGATTTTTCTCTTTATGGGTATATTTTTGGATAAAATGTAAATTGTTCTTTCAGTCTATAAACTGACAACATGTCTACGAATTTCCAAGCAATAAATTTTGTATTTTTTTCTGACAAAGAAAAATGGTCAAAATTAAAAAAAACAAACAGTGCTTTCAGACCTCAAATAATGCAAAGAAAACAAGTTAATAATCATTTAGAAACAACAATACTAATGTTTTAACTCAGGAAGAGTTCTGAAATCAATATTTTGTGGAATAACCATGATTTTTAAAAACAGTTTTCATGGCGTCTTGGCATACTTGCCATCAGATTTTCACACTGCTTCTGGCCCAAAAAATTAAGCAGTTCTTCTTTGTTTGATGGCTTCTGACTATCCGTCATCCTCTTGATTACATTACAGAGGTTTTCAATGGGGTTCAGGTCTGGAGAATGGGCTGCCCATGACAGGGTTTTGATGTGGTGGTCTCTTAATTTTTACACTACACTAGCCACTAAGGAGACTCAAGGTCTCCAAAAACTCAATATAAACAGCACAAAAAGGCAGCAAAACTCACCTGCCCAGATCTCAGAACAAATGCACTACAGGGTGCAGCCAGCCCATAAAGCAAGATGTTAGCAGCACAGGTGCAAAATACCAGATTAAACAGCCACTCTCCACATACCCATTCAAGGAGGGGGTGACTGCTCAGTATACAATTGCACAATAGAGGCCTGCATAGGGTGCCATTCACACAAGGATACTGAACAGTTTCCGGTTCACAGCCTATTAATTACGCCCCTACTATTCGACTAGGCGGGCTGGCCAGTACACTCTCAATGCGCACCAGTTTGAACACCCCTTATGCGAGACCAAACGTGCCTGGGCTCGGCTGCACCCCGAAAAATAAAAAAAAATTCAAAAATAGTGGGGTATTAGTTAATATTTTGGCCAATCTGTTTCTCACTCTCTATCTATCTATCTATCTATCTACCTATTTAAAGAAAGACTGGAGCAGCACAGATTTATGCGCTGAGTCTCTGGCTGACAATTGTCTTTAAATAAATGTGTGGTTGCAATGAATAAGGTTGTCTACCGTTTTTCTGTACCTTTTTAGTATTTGTTAAAGGGATTCGAGAACCTGGGAACGGGCATCTCCATCTTTATGGCATTGGGGTTGAGGGATCCGTACCATCAGGTGCGGACTACCTCCCTCTTGTATGCCATTGGTAGTGGGAGGCTGCCCATAAAAGGGAACCGTCCCATATACCAGGGTGGGCAGGAAGCCTTTTATTCCATATGGTATACGAACCCTTTTGTGGATCAATCTACTTTAGAGATATTCCTGTGTTTGGTTTATACTCAGGAGTTTAATATAGTATTATATTGTGGTTATTGTTTAACATAATTGAGATATATTGGTACAGAGGGTCTATAGATATGACCCACGCAGTGGCTCTGAGGCTGTTAATGTCCTTTGTGGACTAGAATTGCGTCTTTGATATCTTAACATTGCTCGGCCACACTCACATGCCACATGACCGCAGTGCGCATGCGCAAAGAGCGCGGTGACACAGAGGTGATCGGATTGACTAGAAGCCGAGATGACGTTAGAGACATGCGCAGATGGCTTATGTACATATCAGATATAGCGTTCTTGGCGTCCTCCACATGCAACATGGTTTCACCTGTTATGTGAGTACCTCCATGAATAATAATAATAATGCTAATCCCAGCTGTATGCACTTGCAGTATAGAAACAATCAATGAATTGTATGTAAGTTTGTGACACAAGAGGTTATGTATTGACATCTAGTATGATCAGTTTTACTGATATGAGGTAACTAACAGTACAATGTTATTCCATGAGATTTTTTTAATATGGAAAATATGAGATTTGTGTAACAATCTGCTAATTGGTTGTGGAAATACTGTGAAGCACTGATCCTATAAGAACCTGCATATGAGTGTATGACATTGCTTAAGGAAGGCTCATGGAGCAGAAACGTTGCCATAAGATGTGGGTTTAATAAATATCCACTATTCTATAAGCCTGTGGAGTGCTGCCTGTTTTTTGGATATTTATCTATCTATCTATCTATCTATCTATCTATCTATCTATCTATCTATCTATCTATCTATCTATCTATCTATCTATCTACAGTACAGACCAAAAGTTTGGACACACCTTCTCATTCAATGATTTTTCTGTATTTTCATGACTATGAAAATTGTAGAATCACACTGAAGGCATCAAAACTATGAATTAACACATGTGGAATTATACATTACACTTTACAAAAAAGTGTGAAACAACTGAAAATATGTCTTATATTCTAGGTTCTTCAAAGTAGCCACCTTTTGCTTTGATTACTGCTTTGCATGCAGAAAAGGTGAACGTATGGACTCTACATGCCTGGTTCCCACCGTGAAGCATGGAGGAGGTGGTGTGATGGTGTGGGGGTGCTTTGCTGGTGACACTGTTGGGGATTATTCAAAATTGAAGCGGTGAGCGGTCCAGCTCACCCCAAACCATCTCGATTGGGTTCATGTCTGATGACTGTGGAGGCCAGGTCATCTGGCGTAGCACCCCAACACTCTCCTTCTTGTTCAAATAGCCCTTACACAGTCTGGAGGTGTGTTTGGGGTCATTGTCCTGTTGAAAAATAAATGATGGTCCAACTAAACGCAATCCGGATGGAATAGCATGCTGCTGCAAGATGCTGTAGTAGCCATGCTGGTTCAGTATACCTTCAATTTTGAATAAATCCCCAACAGTGTCACCAGCAAAGCACCCCCACATCATCACACCACCTCCTCCATGCTTCACGGTGGGAACCAGGCATGTAGAGTCCATCCGTTCACCTTTTCTGTGTGCAAAGCAGTATTCAAAGCAAAAGGTGGCTACTTTGAAGAACCTAGAATATAAGACATATTTTCAGTTGTTTCACACTTTTTTGTAAAGTGTAATGTATAATTCCACATGTGTTAATTCATAGTTTTGATGCCTTCAGTGTGATTCTACAATTTTCATAGTCATGAAAATACAGAAGAATCTTTGAATGAGAAGGTGTGTCCAAACTTTTGTTCTGTACTGTATATCTATCTCTATATCTATCTACTATCTATTCCATATCTATTATCTATCTATCTATTGTCTATCTATCTATATCTATAGCGTTATACCCTATGAGGGGGGCAGCATTATACCCTATGGGGGGGCAGCATTATCCCCTATGAGGGGGGCAGCATTATCCCCTATGAGGGGGGCATCATTATACCCTATGGGGGGCAGCATTATCCCCTATGAGGGGGGCAGCATTATACTCTATGTGGGGGCAGCATTATCCCCTATGAGGGGGCAGCATTATCCCCTATGAAGGGGGCAGCATTATCCCCTATGATGGGGCAGCATTATACCCTAGGAGGGGGTGCAGTATACCCTATGAGTGGGCAGCGTTATACCCTATGAGGGGGTGCATTATACCCTATGAGTGGGCAGCATTATCCCCTATGAGGGGGTGCATTATACCCTATAAGGGGGCAGCATTGTACCCTATGAGGGGGCAGCATTGTACCCTATGAAGAGGTGCATAATACCCTATGAGGGGGGCAACATTATCACCTATGAGGGGGGCAGCATTATACCCTATGAGGGGGCAGCGTTATACCCTATGAGGGGGTGCATTACACCCTATAAAGGGGACAGCATTATCCCCTATGAGGGGGGCAGCATTATCCCCTATGAGGGGGGCAGCGTTATACCCTATGAGGGGGTTGCATTATACCCTATGAGGGGGGCAGCATTATACCCTATGAATGGGCAGCGTTACACCCTATGAGGGGGGCAGCATTATCCCCTATGAGGGGGGGCAGCATTATCCCCTATGAGGGGGGCAGCATTATACCCTATGAGGGGGGCAGCATTATATTCTATGGGGGGGCTGCTTTATAATCTATGAATGAGGCTACCCCAACTACTGCTACATAATTAAGACGTGTACTACCTTATATTATACCCGGATATTAGCGTGTTTTACCGCACAATTGGTGATCTTGTATTTATTTCTATGTAGCTACATAGTGGGCCCCAAGAATGATTTTCTCTGGTGGCCCAAGGTGTTCCAGTCCGATGCTGACTGTATATAACAATTTATTTCTATTCTCCCTGTATACTAGAAATGAAGAAAAAGTCAGATTTTTTTGTTTCTATAAAACTACTAAAAATAATAAAAAGAAATTACAAAAAAGTTATTAAGTTTTTTTGTTGCAAATCTCCCCAGTATTCAAAACCACAACCTTCATCATTACAGGCAGGAGCTAAAGCATTGAGAAACAGGTTTTGGTAATGTCATGAAGAGAATTTTGTATACTTGACCTATATTGCAGGCTCTGACTCCACAGGCAGATTGTACTGATAGAAATACACTGCTGTGTACAATTTATGTCTCTGATCTAGTGGGGGAGTAAGATTTTTTTCATCCTATTACATTACTAAAAAATAATTAAAAATACTTGATAATGAAAAAAAATATTTTTATTGCACTTTTTTAAAAATAATAAACATCACAAATCACCAAATAACAGACATATTTGGTGTCCCTGTAACTGTAATAACCCGCACATCACATCGATTAGATACGGATATCGGTAAATGGAATACAAAAATGAGTGACATTTTTTCTCGATTAAAGCCATAAAAAATGTAATAAAAATGCTGAGGCCGTGTTCATATGTAGCATAAATGCTGTGTTTTTTCTACTGCAGGTGTCCGCACCACACAACGCAATAACAATCTTCTCTGATTTTGCGTGTTTGCTGTGTTTCTTTTATGCACTTTCCCCCCATTTGATATGTAATATAGATATGAAGCAGAGTTTATAACGCTTTTTTTAATAGTATAGAAAAGATTTGATTCAGTGCTTAAAAATGCAACAGCGGTTTTTCCATGTGTTTTTTCAGATGAAACCTATAGATAAAAAATGCAGCAAAACCACAGAGTCCCGTATGGAACAGAAATTTTGCTGTGCTTATCTGTCCAAGCAAGGTATATGTGATTTCATGACAATCGCGCCCCCTGCTGCTGAACTGTGCGTGTGTGTGTGTGTGTGTGTGTGTGTGTGTGTGTGTGTGTGTGTGTGTTTTTTCTCTCTCTTGTCTTCTGTGTGGAGCCTAAAAATATGTAAAAAAATTGCAGATACTTTTCTAAGTGCAGAATCAAAGCTTTTCTGTACTTTAAAAACACATCAAAAACGTTATTTCATATCTGCACCAGCAAAAAATCAAATAAGGCCTCTTTCACACTTCAGGTTTTTGCAATCAGGCACAATCCGTCCAATTTTTAAAAAGATGGCTACTTTGAAGAACCTAGAATATAAGACATATTTTCAGTTGTTTCACACTTTTTTGTTAAGTATAGAATTCCACATGTGTTAATTCATAGTTTTGATGCCTTCAGTGTGAATGTACAATTTTTATAGAAAATACAGAAAAATCTTTGAATGAGAAGGTGTGTCCAAACTTTTGGTCTGTACTGTACATATATGCAATATGTAAAAACAGCTTTACAGACACAAAAAAGCCAAATGTTGTATAGAGAAGCTTCATAAAGATGAGAAAGTTCTGGCGGCTCCGACTGTGAATGAAAGAACAAAAAATAAATCCACAGGTCCCATTTAGAGATAAGCAGGACGCATAGATGACGTTGCGCTGCCCTGGCTATTCAAAAGCCGCTCCTGGGACGCTGGAAGGTAAGAGATTTATGGCCTCCCATCCAGCCACCAAGTACCACTGATCTAGATGCTGAACGGGAATCCTGTCAATCAGTCTGCAACTGTCCCAGATTTGGGTCTACACACTGATGTCTTGGTCGTCTGCTGAATTTCCCTCACTGCCACCGCCCCTCTGACATCTCCTGCCAGGTTAGAAATTAAAGGTAAATGGGCATGGATTGGGGTGTGGCCATGGGGCGTGGCCAAAATTAGCTGTGTTGCATAATTTCTCTGTCTTTCTGTTTTTAAAAGTTGGGAGGTATGGTCATAACTTTACAAATGCTGAACAATAATTAACTAAGGAAATAAAGTTTAGTTACTCTTTAAATGAGATCCTGGGGCTAAATACAACTTGCTTGGGGCTTGGATTTCCTGAAAAGAACAAATTCTTCCATATTCGCCTGCCGTGTTTTTGTCTGTAGCGGGATCAAAAGTGACAATGTCACCATTCACTTGTCACAGGACTGCTGAGCTGAAGCCCTTCGATTGTCGGCAAAGGTCAGGTCACTTGAGCACTCACATCAGCAGAGAAATAGAAACATACGACAGCTCAGACATCCTTTCAGACAAGACACAATTGGATTAAGAAATGCTAGCGAGCTCCTTCAGTTTCTTTTTCAGTTTGTTTTTAAAACTACTCTTCTCCAATTAGCTGCAGTAGATGCTCTAAAACAAGCAAATAAAGCAGTGTTCTTCATTTAACCTAGTTGACATTGTGACTACCAAGGACTGTGATTTTCAGTGATGCCCTGCCTATTATCAGAGGCCTTCAGCTATCAATGCCTACTGAACTGTGCAGCAAAACATCAAGTGTAAAATAAAAGTGGAAGTGTCTGAGTCAGAGTCGCGTAGGCGGCTGTTCATACTTGCTGTATGCCCTTCACACTGAACTATCCATAGGTGAGGAAAACAAGCTTAATTGGCTGTAGGTTGCCAGTAGCCTCAGACTACGAGACTACGAGATGCAATGCATCAGGGAATACGCACAAGTGCTAATCTGTATGTCAATTTCCCCAAACCTTTTATCTGTGGACTCCCATTTTCTCACTCCATCATAATATGACCTTCCTGCCTATAATTATACTTCTAAGATTTGCCCTGAAGGAAACTGCAAAGAATCTCCTGTGACAAGTGTTCACAGCACTAACGTGGAAACATTGACAGTGCCATTACATAAATACAGAATACGTTTGTATTTGTTCCAAACAGGGGTGTCAATGTGAGAGGCAGAGCCAGGGCCATATTCGTGGCTGAAACATGTGGCTTAGGCGTGCCCTGGCTCCCAATCACAGGAAAATACTGTCCCCTTTGTAGCCTACCTTCTGTATCACCCTCTGCACCATCAGGGTACCATCGGGCTTGCTGAAGCTTTGCCGCTTGAGTTATGGCACATAAAGAGACAGAGTCCTTTGAAAACTTCAAACAGTGAACTTTACTTTCTTTGTCACAGCACATCCTTGCCAGTAACATCAGCATATGGTTCCACACAGTTCACATTATGCAGTTCTCCTGCACTCCTCTCTATGTCCTTCAGTACATTACGGGGACGGACCATGCGGTATGGTTCCTCAGCGTCCTCACTGTCCAAACTCACTTTGGGAGTTCCCTCAGCTGTTTCGCCCCGGTACTAAGAGCATCAGCCGATGCGATGACCTGCCACATGATGAGCGACCTGCGTCCCTGTACTGATCTAGGACCTCTTCTTAAGCTTCTCTTCCCCACTGTGTTAGCACTGCTGCCTCTGTTGCACCTCTGTCCATCCGGACTCCGAATGGCTGGTTGGCTTTAACGTTACAGAGCTGACCGCCCCACATGGGCACTAGGCCCTAACTAACTGACAACCAGGAAAATTCCTACACTTATCCACGGTCAGCCCCTCCTATGTTTAACTATTTACAGTACTGTCTCAGTACACTAACATGCCTCCATCTAGTGGCCTATTAAGGGTACTACGTTTTCCTTCATACACCTGACATCAGTATATACACACATATACATAACAGCATTACAAATCACAAGAATATATACCTAAGAGAACACTATACACATCAATATATACAGGGTGGTCCTAAAGTAGGTGGACAGTATGTGTAATAGGGTTATGAAGGGGAGATTTATCAAACATGGTGTAAAGTGAAACTGAGGAGGTTTTATTGGCCAGGGTGTTATCGAGAAATTCAAAACTTTTGTAGGTCCTGCCCCACCTGCCAAATAACCGCTCCCTCCTCCCATTTCCATAGCCCCTTAGCTCCACTACCTGTGATAGAGGTTCCCTTTGAGAGGATTGCCATGGACCTTGTGGGCCCCATAGTCAAATCAGCTCGGGGCCACCAATATATCCTGGTCGTCATGGACTATGCGACTCGGTATCCAGAAGCGGTTCCCCTAAGGAACATGTCCAGTAAAAGTATAGCCCGAGAGTTGGTCCATATTTTTGCTCGGACAGGTCTACCAAAAGAGATTCTAACAAACCAAGGAACCCCCTTCATGAGCAAGGTGATGAAGGAGCTTTGCAGAGTCCTTCAGATAACTCAGCTGCGGACCTCGGTTTATCATCCACAAACGGACGGCCTAGTGGAACGCTTCAACAAAACCTTAAAGGCGATGCTCAAGAAGGTCGTTGAAAAGGATGGGAGAGACTGTGACTACTTGCTCCCATTTCTGCTTTTCTCGGTCAGAGAAGTTCCTCAAGCCTCCACTGGCTTCTCTCCATTTGAGCTCCTATATGGGCGGCATCCAAGAGGTCTCCTAGACATCGCCAAGGAAACTTGGGAGGCTGAAGTCACGCCACACCGGAGTATCATCGAACATGTCGCCCAGTTACAGGAGAGAATGTCAAAGGTGATGCCCATCGTGAAGGAACATCTCCTCCAGGCGCAGGAAGCCCAGGCGAGGGTCTATAACCGGTCGGCGAGACTAAGACAGTTCCAGCCCGGAGACCGTGTTTTGGTGCTGATCCCTACCGTCGAGAGCAAGTTCCTCGCCAAATGGCAAGGTCCATACGAGGTAGTGGAGAAAGTCAGCGAGGTTAATTATAGAGTCCACCAGCCTGGCCGAAGGAAGGCACATCAAATATATCATATAAACTTGCTCAAGCCGTGGCGGGACCGTGAACCTGTGGAAACTCCTTGCCTGGGAGCCGCACCAGAAGGCAAGGTGGAGGAGGTCACTATTGCAGAGACTCTATCACCAGCCAGAAGCAACAGTGTCGAGAATTACTACAGCGGAATCGGGAGCTGTTCTCAGAGTTGCCAGGGCATACACAAGTGGTAGAGCATGACGTGCTGACAGAACCGCATGTACGAGTGAATTTGAAGCCGTATCGGATTCCGGAAGCACTCCGGGAGGTGATCTCGGCTGAGGTGAAGAGGATGTTAGACCTCGGGGTAATAGAGGAGTCAAAGAGTGGGTGGTCGAGCCCAATCGTCCTCGTGCCGAAACCCAATGGAGAGTGGAGGTTTTGTAATGACTACCGTCGGCTGAATGAGGTATCCAAGTGTGACGGGTACCCGATGCCCCGCGTCGACGAACTCATCGAGAGGCTTGGACCGGCGAGGTACATCACCACTCTTGACCTGACGAAGGGCTACTGGCAGATCCCCATGTCCCAGATGGCTAAAGAGAAGACGGCTTTCTCAACACCTGATGGCTGTTTTCAATACACGCGGATGCCGTTCGGACTACAGGGGGCCCCAGCCACTTTCCAGAGGGCTATGGATCGGATCCTAGCCCCACATAAGAAGTATGCCGCAGCCTACCTCGACGACATTGTGGTCTTTAGCCCAGACTGGGCTAGTCAACTACCTAAACTACAGGCCGTTTTGGACGCGCTAAGGAAAGCAGGATTTACCATAAATCCGAGAAAGTGTGCCATCGGAAAAGAGGAGGCCAAGTACCTGGGCTATGTTGTTGGGAGAGGCGAAATAAAGCCGCAAATCAAGAAAGTGGAGGCAATTCAAACCTGGCCGCAACCGCTCTCAAAGAAGCAGGTGAAAGCATTCCTGGGAATGGTGGGATACTACCGGCGGTTTATCCCGAATTTCGCCACGATTGCCGCCCCACTAACAGATCTTCTAAAAGGCACCAAATCAACCATGGTGAAATGGACGGAAGAAACGGAGACCGCGTTTCAAAAGCTGAAGCTAACACTGTGCAAGCAGCCTGTAATGTATGTAGTACAGTTCATATAGCGTCTTGTGCTTGGGTGCGATGAAAATACATGAGACACAGGTTTGATATAGAAGGTCTTGTATTACTTCATACAAGTGGCAAAAATAGTCACACAGTTTGCAGATACAGAAGCAGGAGACACAGCAGGCCAGATTAACTTAAGCTCAGCAATCACTCTCCACAACTGGTTTAGGATCTTCTTCTCTGTTACCGTAAGTCCATGCAAACGTGGATCTTTCAAAGAGCAGGGTTCCAGAGTCCACAAGTGCTCCAAAGTTCCTCAGCAGGGAATAGCTGGAGCACAAAGTCCAAGGCTTCCAGGAGTCAGGTCACAGGCTCACTGCAGGCTTGATTCTGAAGCACTGATTGCTCAGCTGTGGCTGCTTAAGAAGCAAGAGGGAGAGAATCAGGGCGGGAATATGAAAGCTGGAAACTCCATATTGACTGAGGGCAAGATAGCTGCAGCAAGACAGAAAGCAAAATGGCTGACGGAAAAACTGAGTTTCAAGAACATGTACAAAGAACCTTACATTACTCCCCCCTTAGGGACAACCTCCGGATGGCCTCAGACCAGGCTTATCTGGGTACCTCTGATGAAACTGGCGGAGCAAACGAGGAGCATTAACGTTATTGACTGGTTCCCATGAGTTGTCCTCCACTGGGTAGCCCTGCCATTTAATCAAATATTGTAACTGATTTCTGTATAACCTGGAATCTTGAATCCTTTCCACCACAAATTCTTCCTGACCATCGACTAGCACTGGGTCAGGGCAAGGAGAAGAACGTCCAGGAAACGTATTGGGTGTTGCAGCCTTTAGTAGGGATACATGAAAGACAGGGTGGATTCTCATAGTTCTGGGCAGTTGAAGACGACAAGCAACGGCACTTATAATCTTACTGATTTTATAGGGTCCAATGTACTTATGTCCCAACTTAGACGATGGAATCCTTAACTTAAGATTTCTGGTTGACAGCCAGACCAGGTCTCCTACCTTGAAAGCTGGTGCAGGTTTACGAAATTTATCTACTGCTTTCTTGTACCTTTCCTGAGCCAATTCCAGATTCTCCTTTAGAAGATCCATATTCTTCTGTAAAGACGTGATTCTTTCAGCCACTGCTGGCAAAGGCGTTTCTATGGGAAATCGTGGAAGAATGTTAGGATGATAACCTAAATTGGAGAAAAAAGGAGACTGCTTAGTGGAGGCGCTCTGAGAGTTGTTATAAGAGAACTCAGCCAATGGAAGTAGATCCACCCAATCATCCTGTAGGTGGCAGATAAAGCAGCGGAGATACTGCTCCAGGGTTTGATTGGTTCGTTCTGTCTGTCCATTAGTCTGGGGATGAAAAGCAGAAGAAAAGTTTACTTTAATGTCCAATGCGGCACAGAAATTCTGCCAAAACCTTGAAGTGAATTGCACCCCTCGATCCGAAATAACCTCATCCGGTACTCCATGTAAACGAAACACATTCTTAATCATCAAATCTGATGTCTGTTTTGCAGTGGGTAAGCCGACACAAGGAATAAAATGAGCTGCCTTTGTTAAACGATCAACCACCACTAGAATGGTGTTCTTCCCTTGAGAGGTTGGTAACTCCACAATGAAATCCATAGAAATGGATCCCCACGGGCGGGACGGGGTGGGAAGAGGTTGTAACAGACCAGTTGGTGAGGAGCGAGGTGTTTTGCATCTTGCACAGACTTCACATGAAGTGACATAGTTCAAAACATCTTTCCTGCAAGTGGGCCACCAAAAGAAACGAGAAAGAAATTCCTGTGTCTTTAGAATTCCTCTATGCCCAGCTATCTTGGAATCGTGGATGAGTTGCAGTACTCTCAATCTGACTGTTTCAGGAATATACAGACGTTGTCCCTGAATCCATACACCATTTTTAAAAACAAGACTTACGTCCCTTGGAGGTTGTGCCAACCAAGAATCCGCATGGTATGCTTCCTTGATGTCCTTAAGTAGGTCTTGATTATGAATCACTCCCAGGAATCTAGAGTCAGGAAGAATAGTCTTAGGAGGAGCAAGTGGACGGATCTCTGCTGAATGAATCCTAGAGAGTGCATCAGCCTTTCCATTGCGTGATCCTGGTCTATAAGAAATGACAAAATTAAATTGATTTAAGAAAAGATTCCAGCGAGCCTGGCGAGGAGTCAGGCATTTAGCCGACCTGATAAATTCAAGGTTACGATGGTCTGTCAGGACGACTATTTGCTGTGCAGCTCCCTGAAGAAGGTGTCTCCATTCTTTGAAGGCGGCAATAATGGCCAACAACTCTCTATTGCCCACATCGTAGTTCCTCTCAGCCGAAGACAACTGCTGGGAAAAGAAGGCACAGGGATGCAAGACATTCTTCTCACCTGTTCTCTGAGAGAGTATAGCTCCAATGGCACAGTCTGAAGCATCCACCTCTATTATGAAGACAAGTTCGGGGTTGGGATGTACTAAGATAGGTGCGGTGGTAAATTTATCTTTTAGACGGGAAAATGCTTCCTGGGCTTGGGAAGTCCAGGAGAACCTAGACTCTTTCCGGGTAAGTTGGGTGATAGGTGACACTATCTCAGAGAAATTCCTAATGAAACGTCTATAGAAGTTGGCAAACCCGATGAAGCGCTGCACCTCCTTCACATTTCTAGGAATTGGCCAATCCTTGATGGCTTGGGTCTTGCTTCCATCCATACTAATTCCTTGTGTAGACAGTACATACCCCAGAAATTGAATTTCGGTCCTATGGAATTCACACTTTTCAAGTTTGATGTAAAGATGGTTTCGTCTTAGACGTTCCAAGACCATTCTCACATGTCCATGATGTTCCTCTGTGGAGTTAGAAAAAATTAGAATATCATCCAAATAAATCACCACGAATGTATCTAGGAGATCCCTGAAGATGTCATTCACCAAGTGTTGAAAAGTGGCTGGGGCGGTACTCAGACCAAAAGGCATAACTAGATACTCAAAGTGTCCATAGCGTGACCTGAATGCAGTCTTCCATTCATCCCCAGGTCTAATACGGACCAAGTTATAGGCCCACGAAGATCCAGTTTAGAGAAAATTTTGGCATGCCGCACTCTCTCCAATAACTCAGGGATTAAAGGCAAAGGATAACGGTTTCTAATAGTAACCTTATTGAGTTCCCTATAGTCTACGCAGGGTCTCAGAGATCCATCTTTCTTTTTCACAAAGAATATGGGTGCACTTGCAGGAGATGAAGAGGGGCGTATGAAGCCCTTGGCTGATTTTCGTCT